>CM055849.1:26814925-27537425 GCA_029490765.1 Euthynnus affinis
CAATCATCTTTTGCAAAATGTTTCCCCCCCCCCCCCCCCCCCCCCCCCCCCCCCCCCCTCCTCCCCCCTCCCATGGATCAAATACCTACATTTGTCATTTACTCTAACCCCGAGTCGTCTCATTGTTTTTGTCAAATTAGGTTTCATGGAGAGGGATTGCATCTTGCTCGGCTAGTAATGGCCCATAATTCAAGGCTCTAACTGTAACAGCTCAGTCATCTTTCACGGGACAGATGCCGGCGATTCCAAAGTCTCCCCCCCTCCCTCCTCCACCCCCTCCCTCGCTTTTTATTACACACACACACACACAGATTCAAACCTCCCCCTTGCTCTCTTTATCATGGCTGCCTAGCATGTCTGTCTATTGATTCAAACCAATGTAGCCTGACCCCACCTGCTTAATCAAGTTTGGTTGCAGTTGTTAGGAACAGTAAAGGGTTCGGAGGAGTGAGAGAGGACTTGTGAGGGGGAGAGGTAAGAAGGGTGGTAGGGGAGGAGGGGAGGGGAGGAGGATGCGAGGGGGAGGGGAGGGGGGGGGGTTGCACGACTTGTTAGTTCACAGCTATGAAAAACGGAGCAGCCATTCCCGCTTCCCCGCGTCCCGCGCGCAGATGTAGCAGAAATTTTGCAATGATAGGAAAATCAAATGTTTGCTCAGGACGGGACGAGAGGTTTGCTTCACCTCAACGAGCCGCGGCGCACGAGGCCAAGAGGACGGCGTGTAACCTTTTCAACCGACTCACAAAGAAATGAAACTAAAAACACTTTAGAGAATATTGAGCAAATGTGTCAAGTGTCTATATCTGCGTAGCGGTTCCCCGTTCTTGTCAGCAGCGTGTTAAGAGGTTATCTGGTCGGCTCTGCAGCTCTTATAAGGCCTCTCTCTCTCTCTCTCTCTCTCTCTCTCTCTCTCTCTCATACTGTGGCTTATAACACTTTCAATCAAATTACATGTTGAAGGCTAGACGCTAAGGTGAATCGCCTTTAACAATTCCTTAATTTTGTGGTGTTGGAAGAATTGTACATTTTTAAAAGGAAAAAAAAAAAGGAGGATAATGATCTGAAACAGTAATCAGAGTGAAATTTGGGGGGCTACAGCCAGAATAAAACAGCACTCCAGACTTCCATCTGGATCATTTGTGGCCCAGATGTCGTATTTTTTTTTTATATCAAACAATCCAGAAAAAAAAGAAGAATCCTGTTTGTTTCTGGAGAAAAAAAAATCACACATTATGATCAAGTGAGCTGACTGAAAATGAAAGGATAATATTGCGTCCCCGAAGGCAAAAAAAAAAAGGGAGTTCCTTTCATGCCTCCACTTCTATTGTCCATCTGCTCCTGCAAAAAAAAAAAAAAAGCGATTGTACTTGTACAAAATTTTTTTCATTTCACACAAGCAAATGTGATTGACATATATAGTGTGTGCAAGCTCCTCCTCACTGACTGAGTGTGTCTGAAAAAGCGTTAACGTAGACCGTCAGGGATGCTCTGGACTGACTGTATACTGCTGCTGCTGCTGCTTCTGCTGCTGCTGCTGCTGGGTTCAGCCCTTTTCAGCAAATATCAGACACACTCCCCACAGACAGACAGGCGTCTTTGAACAGGAGGGGAAAAAAGAACAAAAAAAAAACAACTCAAAAAGCAGAAGAAGAGAAGTATACCATTGCAGAATATTTTTTTAAATATGTTTTTTTTGCATCCTTTTGTGATTTTTGCATTGAAATCTTCACTTCGATCAGCTCTACCTACATAGCGTTATAATTTATCTTCTTACAATAATCCGCAGCTGCTATTAAAGATATTTTTTTATTATTATTACTAAAACCAATCAAAAAGAAAATCTGAATTAAGGTGAAATCAGTTTTTAAAAAAGTGTAGTGAGTGTGCGATTTAATATGAGTGTGTGTGTGTAGTTTTGGGAATGTGGTGATATGGAGGTTTGGTGGTGGAGGGGTTAGGTCTCCTGGTTGGTGTGTGTGTGTGTTGTGTGTGTGTGTGTGGTGTGTGTGTGAGAAGGAGGGGGTGTGGTGGGGGGGTGGGTAGGGTTGTGGATTAGCCAGGCTCCCATAGACAAAAGGGCAGATGGATTTGCAAGGCTCTGGCTTATTCAGAACGGGTGAAAAAAGGTCAGAGGGGAGAGCGGCGGCCGGCTATTGTTTTTCCTCCACGACGACTGCTGTAGGAAACAAAGATCTGTCCCTCACCTCTGATTCATCTGATTCGGCCTTTTGAAAAAAAGTTCAGCCGGGGTTTTTTTTATAACAAAAACCTTTCAGCAAACAGAGCGCAGAGAAACGCATCACACACACACACACACACACACAGCTGCACATGTAAGTTAAGTAGAGATGTATCTTCACGCAGGCTGATGAGATTTTTACACACTTGGTTGTTAATATGCACACACACACACACACACACACACACACAACACACGCGCTGATATGCAGAGTGACGTTACATTTGACACCCGCGTCTGCAGGTGCACCCTCGTACACACACTTGCATGTAATTTTTGCACACACCCACACCACCCTGCGCACGCTGCACACACACACACACACACAGGAAAGTGCGCGCAAACATTTTTTTTTCTTTTTTTTGGGGGGGGAAAAAGCCCGACAACATTATTAAATATCCATATTCATCTCACCAACATTTAGAGATATAACAGTTTACGTCACTTCACGCCAAACTGAACGGTGTAAAACCAACGTTGGTTTCTCAGCGGTATCACACACTGCATGCAAATCAGAAGACAGGATACTCCTCTTAAGTTCAATATCACTTGCAACATTAACAAAAAAATTAAAAAATGCACAATGTGATTTAAAGTTTGAACTCCGGCGACGTGAAGCCGCAGCTGGAGAAAATGAAAAAACAGCAGTAAATCCCATTAAACTGAATGTTATTACAATGTTACGGTGAGATGCAGCTGCGTGAAGCCCCTCGACCGACCAGGGCACGCCATCAATCAGTGCATAAAACTCCACAGATACTCCCATTGTGCATTTACTGCAGAAATTCAACTTTCTGGCTAAGATTCGTCCATTTTTTTAAAAAAAAAAAAAAAAAAAAAAAAAAAAAGGACACAGGATACTTTAAATGAGCATGGCTGCGAGAAAAATATGATATGCATAACTTGGAGAAAAATAAAAAATAAGGGCGTAAAATGCACAGAGAGGGATGAAGAAGAGAAGAGCAACAGCAGGAAAACACCCATCATCTTTTCTTCTTCTTCTTCTTTTTTCAAGATTTTTTGAGACAAATGGAGGAGAAAATAAAACAGCAGCAAGTTGTCAAAGACATTCACACCGACATTAGCATGCAGAACAACAATTCATTCCTACCAAAGATCCATGGTGAGGTAATGCAACCTCCTCCCGCTTCTATCTCCCATTCCACTCCGGCTGCACCGACGCCAGCGACTCAGAGACAGCACCAACACCACACCACACCACACTGGCAGTGGCGGAGGGGAGAGTGAGTGAGAGAGAGAGAGTGAGTGGGAAAGAGAGAGGGAGTTGCATCTCCTCCCATCATCCCCTTTCTCTCCTTTGAGAAAAAAAAAAAAAAAAAACGAAAGTTCCCGGCTTCCTCTCCTCCTCCTCCTCCTCCTCCTCCTCATTCTTTCTGCCGTTCGCTTCATCCTTTGCAAAAAAAGAAAAAGAAAAATGCACCAACAGATTTCTCTCCCCGGTCTTTTTCCTTGACGCATTCACAGCGCGTGCACAAAGAGGAGCGAAGAGGAGAATGGAGGAGAGGAGAGGAGTAAGAGGACCAGTAGCTCCTCCACTTCCACAGAGAGGAATGAGATGCATTTTTTTTTTTTTTGAGAGAGAGAGAGAGAGAGAGAGAGGAGAGAGAGAGACACTACAAAGTGCGCCGTGGGGCTCCTCCTTATATTCCTCCCTTCCCTCCCTCCATTCCCTGCCTGCCTGTCTACAGCACATGTCACCTCCCCTCGTTGCCATGGCGATGGCTCCACATGTTGCCGACAGGAGGAGGAAGAAGAGGAGGAGGAGGAGGAAGAGGAGAGGAATAGGAATAGGAATAGGAGGACCAGAGAGGGGAAAAGATGAGGAGCAAGCAAAGGGAAGGAGGATAAGAAAAGCGTGCAAGGCAAAGGAGGTGAAAAGGGAGTAAGGAGAGGTAGAAGGAAACAGGAGAGGAGCAGGAGGAGGAGGAGGAGGTTCTCTCTCTCACGATGAGCCCTTAAAACCTCGTATCCTTTAAAAACAAATGAAAACGATTCTGTCGTTCTGCGGCGACGTCCCACTTGTTTTTTTCTGGAAACAAGTGGGAATATCTTCAGGCAGATCCGTCTTCTGCTTGCCAAGAAACGAAACCGCGGCTCGACTCAAGACGATTCATAAAAAGATTTCTCTTCTTAAGTAACAACAAAAAAACTGATCTCCAACTTGACTTTAATAAGATTTCGAAGGCCCCCTCATCGGAGGCCGTGACTTGTTCAGACGAGGGGTTGTTTTGCATAGTTATGAGGAAACTCCCGACTTAATCATCGAGACCTGGTTCCATTAAGCGGAGAGTGTTTTTCTGTCTCCGCGATGAAAAAATACAAAGTCACTCAGCTGCGAAATGACAAGAGCAATGGCTACTAACAAGAGGATCATTTTCCTAGAAGAAGGAACCGGAACCAGGATCAGCTCGGTCATCGGCGTGAAAACAACAAACTACGCAAAACAATTTGATCAAAAAATATGACGAGAAAACATCAGACAACCAACGTCCTCATGTGAATGACATCAGTGGGATTCAGCCCTACTGATTCATTGAATTTTAGCTTAAAACAACAAACAAACACACTGCGTACGCTAATACAAGAAACTGCGAGTCAGACATGCTCATTACTTTACACTTGAGCTAATTAAGAAAGATTTTTCAACTCAAAAATGTCCCGCTCGTCTTGGTCACCATTTTTCAGCAGCCCGAATTTATGGGATTCATATCAAGATGATTTATGTGTTTGTGTTGACATTAAAGCACAGTGGCTGTCATCTACAGATCTGCATCTGTGTCTGTGTCCATGTCCAACAGAATAAAATGCAAATAAAACGTCTCTTTCTTTGCCTCAATAAGCGGTGAAACGTGGTTTTAATCTCAAACTTGCAACCTGTTTGTGAACTCAGTGGAGCTAAAAGTGAAGACTGCTTATCATAGCTTATCAATTATACAGCTCCTGAAATGTGAAATGTGTGTCTAATAATACCGAAATGTGAAGGGAAATGACATTTTTTATGTTTTATATATTATGTGTGTAAACTTTAGGTTGTTCTCTTCAAATTAGCTGATAGAAACACAACTGACTCACATTGCTCTTTTTCAAAAAAGTTTAATATTTAGATGATGAAACATGACTAAGGTTTTCGTCAGGGAGACCCACACTCCATCCCACCCAAACAAACACACACACACACATATATACACACACACCACGGCCACCCCCAAGCCCAATCAACAAATAGGACTTAATGAGTTGTTAGCTTCAGAGAGTGGCGAAGTGGTCGAAGGAGGCTCTGAGACCGATGGAGGACTAACAGCTGCAGCAAACACCGGGGAGGTGTGCGTCTGTGTCTTTGTGTCTGAACGAGTGAATGAGTGGGTATTTATGTGTGTGTGTGTGTGTTTCTATGTGTGAGATTAAGATAAACAGGTGGAAAAGAAACATACCTTTCCATAATAACGAGTTTTTCTATTGGTCTGTGTCGACATCACATGACATGACAAACAAAAATGGCTGCCAGTCCTTTTATTCTCAGTGGAATAAATGCAATATTTTAGGATAGTTTCAACATTAAAATGTGTTTTCTAGTGAGAACTGTGCATTTCATTCTCAAAATCTTTGTCCAGTGGATGTAAAATGACGTTTAGTTTGTCAGTTATATAGATTTTTTCAGGCTTTCTATCGTTGCTATGGTGGTTGCTATGGACGCTGCTATCGCTGAAACCACATAGATGCATCTGGTCGTGTGGTTATCTGAGCTGTTATGTTATTTGTGTTATTTTATGTGACTGTTTGATGATGATCTTTCAATAAAAAAAAAAAACTCTTGAGCGACCCAAAGATTAATTGAATTTGAAGCTTTGCTGATCGAAAATATTTTCCTCACTGTCACCATGTGAAGGTTTTCTTTTAATGATATCTATCTATGGTATAAACGTTTGTATCCTTAATAACTCAAAAATATGACGGGTTAATTATTTCTCCTTTGATTCTGAGAAATAAAGTTAAATCTGAAACATCTTTACTTCTTTTCTTTTTTTTTAACATAGATCATCTAGATGCAGAGTAATTACTAGTTCAGCTGTAGATTTTTGATATATTCAGTAGATATATATCCTTTTTTTAGTAGTGTGTTTTTCCTGGAAGTTGTAAATACTGAATTGAGACGACACTATTACGTCCAATTTTTATTCTGTGGCTCCACTAGAGTGACTCTGCATGACTCACAGTTCATTATTAGTTATTTATTTTATTCTGGTGCTTTATGCAGCACCTCAGCTCATCCTCTGTCTCTACAAGGCCCTCCTCTCAATGAGCCCACTCTGTTCTGATTGGCCAGCCTGCCGAGGGGCCGGCCAATCAGAGCCGTGTTAAGTTACCGCTGATGTAAACCCAACGTTTCTTGCTTCGAATCCAATTAATCCCCCCCAAACAGAATGAACATAACAGCTCAGACAACTACACAACACATACAAAGTGATTCAAACAACATGAAACTATGCAGGTTTCAGCAACAGCAGCGCCCATAGCAACCGCCATAGCAACCACCAGAGCAATAACAGAAATCCTGAAAAAAATATTCGTAATAACTGACAAACTGAACATCATATATATTCACTGAATGAAGATTATGAAAATATGGACACAGACCAATAAAATAGAAAAGAAAAAGTAAAAAAAAAAAACTTTAATAAATAAAATTATAGAGTCGTTATTGTGAAACTAATATGTTTGCGCTGTGGACCAACGTAGCTATTCCATATTTTGATGCGAGACTGGCTTGATACAGTATGTGTGTGTGTGTGTGTGTGTGTGTGTGTGTGTGTGTGTGTGTGTGTGTGTGTGGTGTGTGTGTGTGTGTGTGTGAAGTGCACACTCACTGAAATCTCCCATTATACCACTGTGTGTGCAGTTCGGCTTGGAAAAAGAGTCTAAGGGGGGCAAAGAGAGAAGATGCTGCCTAATGCAGATGACAAGGTCCTTCCTGGGGAGTGTGTGTGTGTGTGTGTGTGTGTATGCGCATGTGTGTGTGTGTGTGTGGATGGGGGGGGGGGGGGCTCTTCAGTTTATCTTTCTTTTCAACCCCCCCACCACCACCCACCACCACCCTCCCCTCCAACTCCTTCACAGACACCCCCACACCTCCTTTTGTCCCCCTTGGTGACAGCTGGAGGTGGCAGGCAGTGAGGACCAAGCTCTGCTCTGTGTGTTTGTTGGCGGGGAGGGGAGAGGAAGGGAGGGGAGGGGGGGGGCGCTGCTGGTTGGTGGAGAATTAGGGGGGTAACCTTTCAGTTTGAAGCCTCCCTCCCCTCCCTTTACTAATACTTTTCTCGACCCCCACCTACAAAGCTCTCTGCGCTAACTGAACTGGAAGAGAGAGAGAGTTAAAGGAACTTTGGGCGCCAATATTTCATTTCCTTTTTCTTTTTAGCAGCACGAAAAAAAACAAAAAAAAAAAAAAAGCTTCCCGTCAGGCTTTTATTCGCTACAGCCACGCCCCCCCAAAACACACACACACACGACATATCACCACCTCTACCTGCTCTCGCTCTTTCTGTCTCTGCCTGCGTCACAGTCGTAACAATAGCAGGAGGTTTACAGTAATCGCCTCGTACACTCGTTTCTGTCGCAGCCTGAGTGGAAACAATCTCTGAACTCTTTATTAACAGGGAGAGGGAAGCCCCGAAATGTAGAAATGAGAATATGTAAATAGGAAATGGGTGGATTTTTTTCTGTTTTTAAGGAGAAAATGCAAATTTTGAACGTCTGAACTTTGGTTAATGAGTCTTCATACCTTATTAAAGCACGGCTATGGAGAGTAATGCATTTGGATTTGCAGGGCACCTTAAACATAGTTTGATGTGCAGCAGGGTAAACAGTCCAAACTTGCACTAACTGATGTTTTTTTTTTCTTTTAGCGATGTGAAATGTGGCACTTTTATGCTTTTATGGCCCACAAATTCCAAATTTCCTATTTTTTTTTAACACACAAGCACTGATAAACCCGCTGTAAGCTACGTGACATCAGCATTAAACGCAAACAGACAAAGTTAGCAACTGTCATGTGAAGAAAGTGGATCATCTAGCAACTTAAGAGCTAAAAGGAGAGTAAATATATCGGACTTTCACTTATCAACTGTGAGTAAGTCGGTGTTTTCCTGCCCCCGTGTGGCCAAACAAAAATGAATTCATTCATTAAAATTCGATTACTGCAGCTTTAATTTGCAGGTATCCATGGCAACAGCTGCACTCACCAGTCAGAGGACTTTTAGCAATGTGTTATTGTCATATATCGGCACCCCTGCTGTGTATTGTTGCTAACTTATTTGCAAAGTTTCATGAGATTAAAAGCTTGTTTTATTTATGTCAAACCTCTGAAGAATGGCTACCTTTTAATCTTCCCCCATCTTTAAGACTAAACCAAGCCTTTGCAGTACTCGTTAACAGGTGAGGTCTTAACCTTAAACCGCTTTGTCTGTTCCACTAAGCGGTATGAAAAGGAATAATAGTAAACGCTACTGAAAGGGGAAAAAAAAACAGCTTTTTCTCCACCCGCATTGACTGGAAACTGTAGTAAATCACTCTTTTTAATTTACTCTTTTGGTCAACACGGTCTTTGAGTGAACACTGAGCTAGATGATGTATTGAACAATCTTTATCCAGGGCCGCGGTTAGTAAATGGCGTTGGCATAGATGAAAAGCGCTGTACCTCAAGAGGTCAGCGGTGAAGAAGATGTGCTGTGTGAGATATCACAGGTTCGTATCGCGCTCTGCAAAGATCTGACAGCAATAGATTCGTCTAAATGGAGCATTGTGCTCACATTGAATGGTTTTTTCAGCCATGTTACTTCTTATCTGTGAGCAGGATCTCTCGTGTTGGTTTGTTGTCATGATGCTCTGTGTGTGTGCCGATGGAACAGCTGAGAGATAGTATCAATGTTTCCTGCTTTAATGGGTGACTAGAATAGAAAATATTAAGCCACAAAAAGGGGGGAAAACGGCGCGGCTGGTTAGAAGAATTCAATTTCCAGCATCCTTTGTAGCTAAATGGGTAAAACCAGGTACTGCATGCTTTGAAGCTAAAAACACATGCATGGTTATGTGCAATAGTGTCATTTTATGTAATTGTTGGTGTTGGGATGGCTGTGGTTGTAGTGTTTCTGTCGTTGTGCTGTCAAGGCATTCATGGTGTGTGCAGAAACAGGATCCAGGCACAGAGGTATCGTGAAATGCAAAAATCCTTTATTCAAATCCAAAAAACAAAGGCTATGGCAAGGACAAGGAACCAAAACCAAAATGAACCAACAAGGACAGAACTGAAAACCGGGGATTAAATACACAGACAGAGCTGACGAGGGAACGGGGGAACAGGTGGAGACACTTGGGGTAATCACACAGACACATGAGGAAGGGCAAGTGGCCAGAGAGAGAGGAGGGATAATTTTCAAAATAAAACAGGAAATGACAAGACAAGACATGGAGACAGGACAAAAAAAAAAACCCAACTAAACCTCACCGCGGCGTGATATGTTGCAGCTACAGAGTCCAAGACAAATTTCCCTGAGTGGGACAATAAAGTTTATCGTATCGTATCGTATCGTATCGTACCGTACCTCAGGATTAATGCAATGTTAAAATCTGATACTAGCAAACAGATGCTGAGACTGGTTAGCTTGTGTTTAATAAGCAATGAAGCTAATTTGACACTATAAAAACTGGACTGAACATCCAAAAATGTATCAAATTATCTGCACAAACTAATCAATTTTTGCTCCACCTCCTAAAAAAATTCAGTTTTTCAAGTTTCACTCCCACAAAGGACGTCGGTGTAGTTTTAACCATATTCAACAGGTTTTATAGGAAATCTATGCCATCTTCTCCAGTATTTCCTTATTTAACCACACAGCATCGGTATAATGTTGTGTGTAAAACGATAACAGATGACTGTTAAATTAATCGTGACACTGTGAACAGCTTTATTGATTAGATTAGTGTACTGCAACAAGTGTTTCCCTGAATTAAAACGAATATTTTCAATAAACTTCACCGCTTCTAGTCACAAAGTGTGTGTAAATAATAGGGTTATATAGGGTTAGCTAATTCAAAGTGCTTTACAGGTGACTGACAAGCTGATAACAAGACAAAAAGATAACGTTATAAACCGAATAAAATAGATTAAAACACAATAAGAGCTACATGGAATAAACACACCAGCAAATAAAACAGATTAGAGGTGATGAATCATTTATAAACATTAACACAATAAACTAAATCATTAAATATAATAAATAATGCCGTCTGATCATCTGATCAAAAGCCTCGCTCGCATTTTAAAGATATCAACACTTCCAGCTGCTGCTTTCAGATCCTCAGAAACAACCAAACTGCAACCCACATGTGCACATATGTTCCCAATAACTACACTAACGCTTTATTGCCTTTCATGTTAATAATTTATTATGCTGAAATGCTAATTGTAGCACCTTTAAAAGCCACATTTAGAGGAACTATGTCTGCTGCAATTACCGTCATCGCCGTCTATGCGTCTATTAATCTACTGAGATACTCTGTTTGTCAGCGCTGATGTCTAATATGTTCAGTTCGCCTTCTCTCTGCACGACTCCGCTCGACTTTATTCTCCCAGAACACCCAGACAGACCTACTGTCATTAACGACGGACCAACAGAAAGACTTTTTCTAGATCAACAGCGTCCACATAATGAGCTCGGGGTAAAAAAAAACATCACTCGTCTGGCGAACCTTAACAAACAGATGCGTCTGATGCCTCTTTGTCCGACGGGCCTCGGGAGCGACGCGGGCGTCAGCCGGCTCTGTCAGATGGCCGCGACATCAGAGGGCCGTCGGCCGGACACCGTCGCCTGGATGCCCGCGGAACAGCTTGTGTGATATTCAAACGGTCACCGACGGACACCGAATGAATGAAAAGGCTTTTCTCTTCTTGTTTTTTCCGCCGAAAAGGACGGCTCATTCAGCGCGGGGCGACCAAAACTGATGTCCTTTGTGCCGGCGCAACATATTTCGGATTCCTGTGACCCTCCGTCCTGCCCCCGCTCGCCTCGTCTTCTGGGATGGCACCCAAGACAAAAGAGCCATCATCCGCATGATATGGTAGCCCCCTCGGCCCCCCGACGCCCCCTGGGACATAAATCTTCCGACATACAGTAAAGGCAAGCATAACATCTGGGCTGACTGACAAACGGGACTGTGACAAAGTGCAACGGAAAAGTCTGCGAAGCTAATTAGACTTGGAAACGAGTAGCCAACAACGTTTACTCAGGACAACTGTATGAGGTGTATAAGAGGGAAATATTGACCTTGACCTGCTGGTAGCTGCGTCAACGGTCAGAAAAACTGATCAGTTAATTAGTGCATAACTGATGTTCTCCGTGATTCCTATCATTTACTTCTTTTGGGCTGAATGTGTAGTCGCTGCCACCAATCACACCAATCACTGCATTTATCTAACGATGGCTGAAGTCACCGCTTACTTCCCAAATTAATTTTTTCCAGAATATAAAATACTGCCACTATTAGCTTTTTCTTTTCTTATTTGACTTCCTCTTTCTTCTCTTTCCTTTTTTTTTAGTTTGCTTTGGTTTATTGACACCATTATATCATGTTTATATGAGACTGATTGTCAGCGATGGAGCCATGAAGTCCTGAACTTACTTCCTACTTTCCTTTGTTTTTTCCTTCCCATTGTCTCCTTCTTTCATCACTTTTCTTCTCATTTTCCATGAAAAACATGTAAATTTAGAGTCTCACTTTCTTACTAGCAGGTTAAATGTAGTATTTTGGCTGTTATGGCTATTACAGTATTGCTACATGATTGAATAAATTCTACTTTTTCCACCGTGGAGTCTGGTGACACAAAAGATCTCACTGATACTGGGAAACAAAGCGCATACATATACATATATATACATGTATGTGCTGTACAAACACACTGTTTCCATCTCTGCTGTTCTTTCTCTTTCACAGACTGAAATTAAAACAGAAAACACACACATACATTTCATATTTTCCTCCACACACCCTCATAAACACACACTACATCAGTACACAAACACACATTTGAAGCTTTTACCTTTCCTATTGGTTTGCTATTCTCCTGTTCACTCTTTGCCACACACACACACACACAATCACACACAAACACACACACACACTGTCTTGTACCTAAAGCTAAGCTCACTTCACAAGCCGGGAAAATGGCTTGACAGCGGAGAGGCCGATGTAACCGTCTTTCCCTCTGCAGTCGGGGGAGACGAGCATGAAACAATTCTCCTGACAGCCTCGACCAGAACGGCATCACCACCAGCCGGCCTGACTCCGTGAGCTCCGTTTCACCAGTCGAATCACACACCGAGAGCTTAAAGGCACCGCCGCGCGCCGACTGTTGTCCCCCCCCCGCCATTAAATGACGGGAAGACCTGCCCTCCTCCTCACTCGCCGCAAAAAAACAAACAGCTAGCCGTTTGCTCAGACTTGTAAATGTTTGTTTTTCTCTTCTTTCTCTTGCGATTGTGCGGATAACAATGGGTGCGTTCTCCAGATAGCAACGGGCCATTTATTGAAACACTGTATGCTCACTAGTTGAAGGTGAAGACTAAGTGACACTGTGACTGATTTAAGCTCCGTCGAAAGGAATCAAACAGTCAGAAAACACATCTGGGCGTGAAACAGTCGGCCTCCGCTGTCCCTGAGGTGCATCGCTAATTGCTTCACTTTTAGCTACAACCTTCTCTACCCAAGTCTTCCATTTTTAAAGGAGGTAGCGATGATTTCTGTGGCGGAAAAGGAAGATAAATGGAGAGCGAGACGGAAACCAAAACACTTTTTTTGAACAGTTGCATGTCCACTTTTATCCTTTTTACCCCACACACACACACACAGAGAGGTGTACCAACAAATAAACTGTCTCTTGTAATACACCACTATGTGTGTGTGTGCGTTCTGCTGTGAAGAGGATAACTATAACGCTCAGCAAAAAAGGGCTTCCAACAAACGATCAGTAAATGGGCTTTTGGCCATTTACTGAGGGCGGGTGTCGGTTTGTAGTGTTGAGACACTTTCTCCTTGATCTGCTGCGGCTTGGATTGCACATCGAAAGCGTTTGTTCGTTTCACTCTAACCCGCCCTTCAGCGCTGGTTTCTTTTATTTTTTGAAGATGGTGTTTCAGTAATGCTTCACCGTGTGGTTTCAGTTCCTTAAACATGGAGGTGGCAGATAAGAAAAGGACCAGTTTTGTCATTCAGGCATGAGTAATAACTTATAACTCAGTCATTATTAAACCAACATGAACTGGTCGGTCTGAACTGGTAAGCACAAATAACATCATGGGTGCAAAGTGTCTTATAACTCACAGGTTTTTCTTTATTTTCAGTCACAGGTCGTGACGGCGGCAGAGCATCCAGACTTATTTCAACAACCCGATTGGACCAGTTTAGCTCTGAGTGCGTCCACCACCTGGCTGAGGACGTAATGACATATTGAAAGAGCCGGCTTTTGTCTGGAAGCACAGAGAAACAGTTTTCTGTCTCCCTCACTCCCTCCCTGCCGCCTTGCCTCCAAAAATGAGTCTTTTTCTGTAGCAGCGGCAGGTTGCAGGGATGGAGGGAATGAGAGAGAGAGAGAGAGGGAGGGAGGAGGGAGAGGAGGATGAATGGATCCCCCTGAACCATCACCTTTATCAGCCATCTCCTCCTCTCGGAGAAGAGGATGCCTCAGAGCTCTGCGAAATGAATTGAGGGTTATTTCCTTATGAGATGCAGACTGTGGGGAAGGTGATAACAATGACTTTTCTCACGTCATTAAAGACGCTTTTCACACATCTGCTTGTGGGTGCCAGCGGATTGTTTTGCTCCTCTCCGTGTGACAAATAATTATCTAATAGATGCTGGGTGATGCCAGACGACGCCGTGCTGTACAGGGAGGGTTACTATCACAGTTAAGGTGCTCTGTTTATGATGTTATCTGCCGTTCCCCCAAACTTTTTTTTCTTGAGGTTTGCTCTACGTTCATTTACATCCTGTTCCTGTCATCATTTAGGGACGTCTCCTAGCAACCGATATTAGCCGCGGCCCTGATATTTCTCTCTAACTGTGACCAAATATCTGCAAACATGCATATGCATTATTGAAATCACTGATCGGATTTAGTCTGTTTTGGTTTTCCACCGGGTTACGGTGGTGGAAACGCACCTAACTGTCCATAAACTGTCAAAAACACAGGGACGGACTCAAATGGCTTCACTACGATCACGACAAATGTTTTGCTAGTCGTCACGGGCTCTCGCTCACACTGATCATTCAATAGCTGCGTCAGACAAACAGCTCAACATACGTGCAGCTTTCTGTGTTGAGCCTTTACGTGTGACAAGGAGGAAGGTTATTTTAGCGTCATTTCAGATGGAAGCAAGGCTGCGTTAGCGGTCGTCTGCACCAGATCACTTACTGAACTTACTGTGCTGGGGGAGAGTAAAGTATGTGGATACATCTCAGAAAGGTGGGCGCATTTGCACTTTCTCCAACATCTGTTAGAATGAGTCTCTCAGATTTCAATCGGTCTCTAATACTTCTTTGTTACATTTAAATTTGGCTTTTTTTGATATCAGATAGTTATTCAATCCACCTGAGACACATGAAAGCTAAGTGTAAAGGAGTATTAGCTGCCAAAACATATCAACAGTATACATACATTCAGTGGCGTTAACATATAACCGGCATTAAATTCATATAATTATCTGATGTGTGTCTGATTAGCTGATAATCTGCTAGTGAATCAACCATAAACTAAATATGTCAGACTGACCGTCCTCCACACAGAAACAGACAAACCTAGACATACATTCACACTGTAGCAACATTGTGTGTGTGTGTGTGTGTGTGTGTGTGTGTGTGTATGCGTTGCCGTCGACGCTCTGCTCAGATTAGCTTGTTAAAATAGAGCAGCAGCGTTAGCATGCGCTGCGCTTCAAAGCAGAGAAAAGGCTGTTGATCAAGGTGAATGCTACGCTTGTCGTCTCGCCTCTCCCTCACGTTCAATCACCCACACGTCCGCCTGCTCGCTGCCAGTGTGTGTGTGTGTGTGTGTGTGTGTGTGTGTTTGAGTGTGTGTGTGTGTGTGCCTGTGTGTGTGTGTGTGTGTGTGTGTGTATGGGAGTTGAACTTGAACAGGTTTGTGTGTTCATGTGTTTAAGGGTTAGGAGCTGGCTAGGAAGTGTGTGTGTGTGTGTTTTATATCTTTGCACAGATATTATGTGTTTATGTGTGCGTATATCTATGTAGTGCATTTTTTTCTTTCCAACATTCAACTCAGCAGCACTGAAATATTCTGAAAAACCACAAGGCTGATGGTGAATTTCTTTCAGGGAGCGTCTGAGGGATTCAACCAACCATGAATCATCTGACTAACAAGTATTGTGTGTGTGCGTATCCAAAGCCTGATACATCTTATTCTTCTGTGCCGTAGAGCTCTGCTGTCCAAAAAACATGTTACCCAACGCCACCTTGTTGCACCGGGTGACACGTTTCTCCACCGTTTGTTTCGATTTTTCAACACTGTTAGCATCAAAATCAGAGTTTTGTCTTATTTTAAATCTCACATCAGATCCTCAAGTGAAGATATATGACAAAACCTACACACACACACGTCATATAACACCTCAGATATGGCAGGTGCATTGCTCCTTTTATTTTTGACACTACTATTTATCTTCCATAGTGTAAATTCAAGCACATAAAAACATTGCGGCCTTCAGGTCTTTAGATCAGATCACCTTCATCAGCTGACGAACCAGACGTGGGCTTCGTGTTTGGCCCTACTGCTTGTTAACTACAACCTCATTGCTATAACGTGCGCTTACATTCATAAGCTTGGAGCCCTGCACCGGCTTTTTAATGCACTGTGCACCAAGCTAGCATGGTGCCATTAGCCGCACTTGGCAAGACTGCCAAACAGCCAGCCGCGGAATATTAAATACATATGACCCCGAGAGCACATTATACAAAATGGCAGCGACCCCGCCTGAGGGGAGTGTTGTTTCCGCGGCAAACAAGATTCTCTGCACCGCCGTTTAGTCTCCATTCATCAAAGTCATTTCTTGTTTTCCCAAACACCAGGAAATCAGGGGCGAGGTCACGATTTCACAACAGGAGGAAGGAGGGCAAAAAAAAGAACAACAATATTTAAAAAAAAAAAAAAAAACTTGCATAATTATTCATCATTAGCTGCACCCCATCGGTCCAGACCCATGTCATCGTCATGACAACGACCCCCTGGGCCCTGAACCCCCCCCCCAACACACACACACACACACCTCCCACTGCATGCCACCCGCCCCTCAAATGCACGACTCCATCGGGACACAGCCTCCTGACTAAACATGGCCGCCAGGCATTTCTTTGGCGTGTACGAGCGCTGCTTGAAACGCACCCGTCCTCCTCGCCTGGCACAGAAACGCTTGGCCTCGCCACTGTCAGCCATGTTCCTCACACTGGCACCCAGTGAGTCTCTGATTGAACTGAATGGTAGTGATCTTTATTCAGACTGATAATCTGTCCGTTCTTTAAACAGCAGCAATGACAACACAGTGTGCAGTATACCGTATATATCCTGAGATGTAGGTGTAGACCACCTCGTGCGCCAGTCAGGCTCCAGTTTACGACCCGGCGTGCGCAGAGGATCGAGAACAGACCCAAAACTTTTGTGTAGCCTCGTGTTAAAAGTTGCAGGATGCTGGAGGTGTTCAGTAAACGTTGGTAACACTAATCATTGAGGGAAAAACGACTACTTGTTTTAACTTCTGTTCAACTGCAATTATTGAGGGAAATAAATACACATATTTTATGAATTTGAGGTATGCAAGGACAATTTTGCCACATGCCAAGATATTGGAAATTACTTTTCTGAGTTCAACGTTACCAAAACCAGCAGCTCAAGCAATGAAAACCAAGGAAACCATAGTTTTTTTTCTTTAAACATGTGCATGTCGCTGAGAACAGCAGATGTCTGCCAACAAATACTCAAACAGCTCATTTTTTCCAAGGGTGTGAATCCATGTACATTTGTTTTTTCAATGTACCCTCAAATGTATCAATGAAGCTACTCAAAAAAAAAAAGAGAAGTTGTTCTTGTGCGTGAATGTGAACCAGGATGTTGACCTGTGAGGATTCTCAGATATCCAAGTCATTTAAAACCTCTGATGATACAGTATATATATAGTTGAGATTGTCTATTTAAACCATCTTCTCCTACTCTTAAGTAATGGACAATGTCAAGGTGATCTTACAAATACAACCGAGAAGAAAGAGAATAACAGAAAGAAAAATATTGAGACAAACAAAAATCCAGGGAGAGAAAAAAATACAGCATGACAAACAGTGACGCAAATTGATATCAGAACTCAGCTAGAGGGGGGAGAGAATGGTGCAACAACAAAAATGCATCAAAAAAAACCAAGTAAGAGACATAAAAAGAAGTCTGAGGTATACGTGTGTTCAAAGGGAATGCACAGGGGAAGATTATGAACAACTTTATAGGAGAGAGAAAAAAGGTGGGGTTTTTTTTGCAGCATAGAAATGTACTATTGAAATATTTTGTTACACCAAAGTTGCATCATGAAACAAGGATGTGTGACTTGTAAGCCGGTACGCGCCGGACGACCGAGACAAAACAACCGATCGGTTTGACTAAATGCAACATTAACACCGAGCGAATCCCACTTTTAACTGTTAGCTGTTCTGTTTCTCTGATAACAACAAGCGATTGTGAGAAGAGGCTGCGGTTTAGTAAAATCTATTGAATGAATGTATAAAACTTGGTGTATAAGAATCAGTCTTGTATTTCCGAGCATCATGAGTGTATCAGAATGAAATGAAATCAATCAAGATTAACAGAAATCACAAATACTTTCATTTGTGACTCCAAAATAAAAGACCAAAAAAATCCACAAACAGGTGTCCTTTAACACTGAATGTATCTTCATATTTTAGGAATATGTTACACAAAATCTTCCACACATCAAGCTTAAATTAAAGGTACACTTCATCAGTATTCACCAATATATTTATTCCTTAATGCGATTAATTGATTATTGTGGAATGCCTTTTTTTCTTTTTTTGTTTGTCCTTTTTAGATTGTTTATTCATTTATTTATTTTTTTATATATATATTTCACACTTTATATGTATATTTTTTTGTGCTATGGACCCTTCAGGAGTGTGTCCTTAATAAAAATGTGATTGATTGATTGATTGATTGTATTAACACTGAATGTATCTTAATATTTTAGGAATATGTTACACAAAATCTTCCACACATCAAGCTTAACTTCAACAATGATGCATGTCACTGAAATTAAAGGTACACTTCACCAATATTCACCAATATATTTATTCCTTAATGCGATTAATTGATTTTTTTCTTTCTTTTTTTGTTTGTTTGTTTGTCCTTTTTAGATCATTTATTCATTTATTTTATTTTATATATATATATATATATATATATTTCACACTTCATATGTATATTTTTATTGTGCTATGGACCCTTCAGGGGTGTGTCCTTTAACACTGAATGTATCTTAATATTTTAGGAATAAGTTACACAAAATCTTCCACACATCAAGCTTAACTTCAACAATGATACATGTCACTGAAATTAAAAGTACACTTCACCAATATTCAACATGAAGATCAGTTTACTCGTCCCAATGAGTTAATAAATATAAATATATATAAATTTATAGGCGTAGAATTGAAGAGTCAAGTGAATTTAAAAAGGCATTATGGGAAGTGTAGGATGCAGTATATTTTTTTTTGTAGCTTGACTCACACTAGAAACTAAAAGTCAGGATTTCTCAACCTCTGCTGAACCGATTTGGACCAGTTTTAATCTGTTTCTTGCAACTTTATGGAAGTAAAAAACCGTCTTACTGAAAAATGTTTCGACCAATATGTAGAACTTTTCAAACTGTAGTTACAGTTGACACACAAGACAATGAATACTACTGTTGAATCCACAAAACAGGACGAAAAAAATCTGAACAAGCTTTAAGATGATTCCTGAAAGAACTGATTTGACTCCTCTGACATCCTCTAAAGTCACACAATACCAGAAAAAAAGCTCAAAGGCTGCCAGCAATTGAAAAAGGTTAAAAACAAAAACTGAAACAAACAATGCTAAAACTTTGTCCACTCACTGGGAATCCTTATTTCATGAACTAGCCGTCTGTTTCTCTGAAAGCAGAAGGAAGGACCAGTGGCAGTGAGCCAGGATGGCAGCGTTGCCCTTCTCCTCCTCCTCCCCCCCTCCCCCTCCCCCTCAAAGCGTCCCGCCCGGCGCTGTCACAAGCTCATGGTGTCCTCGCCGTGTCCTGACTTAAGGTAACGGCTCCAATTTCACAGTTTAATTATGGCTAATCTGAGGAAACCGAGCCAATGCTAATGAGACGGCGCGTGCTGTGGGCGGCCAGCGCTCGCCGGGAGAAAAGCGTCTGGACAAGACAAGGTGCTGAGGATTTACAGCCCGGCCGGTTAGGGTTGAGGATGGAGGGCAGAGCTGCAAATTTGTTGTGAGCTTTTAACAAAAAACATGAGTGATCTTTAGAGGTGTTTAGTGTTTGGCTTTTAGTACAAAAAAAACAAGTTCTGATGATCCAAGTGTTGAAATATTGGACTGAATCCTCACCTGTCCCCTCAGTTTAGTGTACTAATGACTATCAGTACGGAAGCGGGAATACCTCTCGTACTGATATAACTCGCTTTTGGCAGCTCTGGCAATTTGAGGACAGGACAAGATTGAAAACACATTTTTTCGTATAAGAATAAATTATTGCAATTCCATCCAATAATCAGCCTTGTCTGTCTTCTCCGTTCTGTCTTGAAATTTCTTCCTGCGGCGAACATTTTTTTGTTCAATCATTCATTACCGACACTTAAAAAAGGGGAATCACACTTTCTTGCGCGTCAACATCTAGTTTATGATAAAACATGTTAATACTGAGCCTATTAATCTTGGCATTTAGAGCTTAAAAGTGTTACATTATATATCAGGGGTCCATGAATTATGTAGTTGAAAATGCTGGTATTGAAATGAGCTCGGGGTTCATGGTGATTCACCTCATCTAAAAACAAGACTAGATCATTAACTGACTCTCTGGCTCCTATTAGCCTTAATATAGTTTTCTATTTTGTTTATTTATGGGTTCGGACCCAATTATTGATCAGTCCTCTGTAATGTTCAATGTGGGTTCTTTGGTTTTTAGAAGTTTGTATGTTACAGACAGATGTGTATTTTTTGTAGTTTTACCATTTCCAGTTGTGCATGCATCCACATGTTTTTCTATTCTGTAATGTTTCATCTGTGATTCTCTATATTTTACATTAATGTATTCACAACATACACACAAGCATATGATGTTATTCAAGATTCATATTCAACAACTGACTCAAAAATAAAAAAAACTCAAAAAACTATGCATTCGGTATATAATTAAGTCTTTTCTTAACCATAAAACTATTCAAAAATAAGCATCCAGATATTTTTCTACTCTACTTTCTTTGTATTTTTGCTCTTTTTTCTGGTTATTAATGTGTGAAGGTCATAGTGTATGTGAAGCGAAATTTTGTATTTGCATTATTTGCACAAATTGGACCACTAGACCGTCTTCTGCAGTCCGAGTGGATTGGGGAATAAAGTTACAGGACTAGTAAAAAAGAAACATGACTGTAGCTTCTGTTGGGACTATTTTCGGTTTAGTCTCGATGATCAAGGTAAAGGTTGCTGAGATTTTCACTAAAATGAGAATAGCTGGTCCCCCTTTCAGTGAGCCTGGGCTAGCCAAGCAAGACACGGGAACTTGTGGCTTGGGTCTTGAGGAGCTATAGCGTCATACTCTCTACTCCATTGCACCAGGCTTACAAGACACACGACACAATACAAATAAATCTTGCATGGTGCCATGACTTCTATCAACGGCAGCTTGGCGTTTAAATGTTGTTGTTGGTTCCCGCCATATACCGTATACCCTGGTGAAATGTCAGGAAGGTATGAAAAAATGGATACCACCCATGTCTACCATATGTATTGGAGTCAGAAACCTGATTTTCTTATACTGTACAATCACAATCACATCTAAAGTGCATTTATGAACTCTATGTCAATGTTCATGTTGGTTTCTTTTTGAACAAGTGATTTGAAATACCTGCCATGCACACTGAACGTATCAGACACATGACTTCTTTTATCCTGAAGAAGGCGCAATGTCCCGAAATTCATGTAATTTGGAGTAAAATTGTTCTTGGAAATCTGCCTTTGAGCCAGCCACTAAGTAAATGAGATACCTTTTCCTTCAGTTCTTCATTTAAAAGTAGCTCTAACATGGGTCACCCCCAACTAGAACCATGGATGTTAAAAAATGAATAATTAGATTTCTTTACGGTATTATATAAAGATAAACAACAACCATGTCCAGAAACCTTCTATTTTCATTGCAGTGAACGCTCTAATCAACTTTCCATCGTGACATTTTCTAATTGATTGGCAATCAGCCGCTCGTGACGGCCACTTCGAAGACATTACACTCAACGTCGCTCTCATTTCATGGTGGGTGCATGTTCGACATTGGCTGTTTATAAGTATTATCAAACCACAGACAATGTAATTATTCCATTCTTCTGAGACGTCTCTGCGTCTACAAAGCGAAGGAAAACTGAGGCTACGATTTCAAGGGGGAGCTTTACCCAGATTTTTTTCTATTGCCCCAAATAATTCACCAGCAGCTAATGTACTTTGCATTGCATCACCTTAGTTGTGCCTTCCCTTGGCTAGCTACACCAAACTAGCCAAGTCTTTTGGTCCTACAAACAGTGATAACACCCGAGGCAAGTTTTATGACCAATCCAACTTTATTTCATAGTCAATCACTTTGAGTAGTTAGCCGTTTTCAACTCTCATTTATGAAATTGCCATTGCTCTATGGGTTTTGTGGATTTCTTATCATGTAGGCCTTGTAATAACGGTAGTAGGTATCTGATATAACACTCGTTTTGGTTTGAGACGTTTGCATGTCTAGAATATTCATGTGTAGATATCGTAAACCCAAACCCTTCCTTCCTTCTCCAACTTTCACATGTTTTAAGCAATGTGTAGCCCTCACATGCGACAATAAATGGAAACAGGCTATTTAGAAATACGTTTTTATACTTTTTTTGATGGAGAAGAATCTAGGCTCAGCACCCTGATGGTTAACAGTCCAGCCAACGCCCCTGGCCCTGTCTCAGATGTCCTTTGAGAGATAACAGATAAAATTCCATCAACATTCATATCTTTTTTTCCCAAACCACAATGAAATGATCAATTTGCTGAAATCTACAATCGGGCGTCATCTTTTCTTTTTTTTTTTTTTTTTTTTTTTGCTTTAAGGTAGATATGATTGCAGTGTTTGGGTGCAGGATAAAAAGCAGTTGTATTTGGTCTAGAAAACAATGCAATCTTCTTAGAGTATTCATCACCTGATAAAAGCTGCCAAGGTCAGACCTATGGCAGATTGCTCGATTGAAAACATTATTTGTGCACCAGGTTGTTTGCCTGGAGAGCACTTTTAAAGCAGCAAAACTGCTAGTGGTGGTGGTTGAAGTGCAATGATGTCTGGTACATTAAACTTTCTTTAAAAAATTGTACCATTACGGGGGTGTCGAGGTGGTTTAGTAGGCCAAGAAAATCTCTTTCTTTCTCCTGGTCTTTCTGTCTCACTTTGAACTCTCTAGTGTTTTTGTAACTCTCTCATCAGTGCTGTTTACAAATATCTGAAAAGGTAGTAGAGTTTAATAAGAACATTTTAAAAAGCTGAATTTGCACCCAGCTTCTGTTCCACAAGCGTCCACTGCACCATTTTGTCTTGAAGTTTCTCCTTCATCTGTCTGCTGAAACCTAAAGCTAGGACTTTCTGCACATGTCACACAATGACTATACAGTATTGTGCAAAAAGTTTTAGCCCCTTTAGATGTTTGCATTATTATCCATTATGCAATACCACCAGGGAGGCATTTGATTGGTCCCAAATTTACTTTGCAGGATGACAGTACCTGCCCGTTTCTCTGAAGGCTCGTTATCCCTAAACCCCAATAGTTCGAAAAATGTCCCATTGGACCGAAAACCCAATAGTTTGACAGCCTGTTATCCCAAAAACCTATTGCGCCCAAGGCCATTGCACTGAAAATATACACTCTGGAGTTGTTGGAGTTCAGTACTGCTGGCCTTATTACTTTCCAGACACTGTTAACATAGATTTAACATATTTGGTTCTAATTAGGGTATCACTGTCATCTTTTGGCCTTAAGATCTTAGTCACAAAAACCACTTGGTAGACTATGGTTTAGGTTATAGTAATCACTCACATGCCAAAATACACAAAGATATTAAGGGCAAAAGACTCCAATGAGAGTTTATATTTTGGGGCAACAGGCCTTCAGAAGTGAGCTTTCGTTTGCAGGATAATGGGCCATCGGACTAATGAGCGTTCAGTCCAATAGGAAGTTTTTTTAACTATTGGGGTTTCAGAATAATGGGCTGTCAGACCAATGGCATGGCACCAACATGCCAATGACCACAAACATACGGCCAGAGTCATAAAGAACTATCTTAGGCAAATAGAAAACAAGGAGTCCTGCCACAGATATGACTGCCGCAGAGCCCTGATATCAATATCATGGAGTCATTCTGGGGTGTCACATGAAGAGACAGAAGCAACTGAGACACCTAAATCCACAGAAGAACTGTGACAAGATGCTTGGGACAACCTACCTGCTAAGTACCTTGATGAACTGAAATTTTATCAAGTTAATTGATAAATAAAATTAATTAAAATAAAAATAAAATTCATGGCGTTACTTCAGAGCGTCAGCCAACACTGTCGGCACGTAATATTCATCAGCATTTTTCCCAGAATGAGTAAAAGGAAAGCCTGGATTCATTCATTTTTTACCAATATTTCTTCCAATGCCCCACAAAGCACTTCCTTCTTCTATCGTACCTGCTTCACTTTATAATGATTCTAATAGTGGATCAAATTAGACCCACCATGGTGAGAGACTCAGTCGTCATCAGCATAGAAATACATTTCCTACTGTTTCTGATCAGGAGCAAACAGTGATATTATAAAGGGGAGGTTAATTCCTGCTACTTGTTCACCATGCAGCTCATGCTGTGATTGAGGACAGATACATTAGCCAACAGGAAGAGGACAAACAACAGTAATGCAGCAATTAAGTAGGCCATCATATGCACACTGGACGACTAATTGCAACTGAAAAAGCAAAAGTTAGATTCACTACTGAGATCATAAATGTGAGCAAATAAAAACAGGAGGAAATACGTTTTAAATCGGCACAATTATCACATCAGTCAGCGTGTTATTGCTGATCACTAATCACAGCTAAAAAAGATCTAATTTCTAATGACTATGTTTGTTTGTGTATCACCTTTCAACCAGTTTGAAGAGCTTTACAGAGAATAAATCCAAGCCTTGAAGACAAACAATAAGACACAAAGTTATGAAGAATGAAGCAATATGTTAAAAAAAATGTCCAACTGAAACTCCTTCAGTGTTTCATACTTTTTAATTTAATTCTTTACCTTAGAATTTGTAATTTAACAAAACAATCTCATCTAAAAGGTCCACATACTAACTCTTCAACCCGTTACCCTGACAACTGATGAAAACTGCTGATGAAAACTGTGTGGTACAGTTGAAAGGTCTGGAAAAAGCTAGAAAGTGGGACTTGAGTGAGGATTTGTTTCGTCACAAAATTGCCATAGACAGTACAAAATAATTGACCTAGCCACTGTGATGTCACCCGTTGGTTTGTGGACTCCTGTCTTTGAAAACACTGTGACCATATTTGGTCAAGAGGGTGGGGCTGTTCCCTAATGCTAGCTGCTAGCTTGGTTAGCAGTTAGCATTAGCTTGCCAGATACATTAATTAACAACATTTCCTCATTTTCCTGTTAGTAACGTAACAGGAAAATGTAACGTACCAAACGTAAGCCAAGAAGGGTTTGCAATTATTTTATAAATGCCTTAATCTCAAAATCAGGTGTTAATTACTTCCTTATCTTGAGATACCAAAGATAATCTTAATTGGATTAATTTATCTTGTTATCTTGACAGAACAAACAACAGATTTGGCTACATGGAGTCAAATCATCACAGTGAAACTACACAAGTATTATCAGCCTCATAAAGCATAGTTAAACTACCACGGTAAAAGTACACAAGTTTTATCAGCTTTGGCCTTTTGTTTTCTCAAGATGACGAGATATGTGTATATTTTCTTGGAGACATGGTCGGGGATAAACAGCACCTGCTAAATGCCTTAAATGTTTGTAATCATTTGTAATCATCTGGCCTGCTGTCTACTCTGCAAATGCAACAGAAAACCTTAAAGTTGGTTAAGAGCAGTGAATCACCATTGTGTCTGGGAAAAATAATGACGGAGAGACATGATGTAAGTAAGAGATGCCAATTTTTTACAATTCAATATCTCTAAACGTAGAGAATTTCTTCTGTGTAAGTTAAGATTCATCAAAGAGGGACTTTTTTTTTTTTTAGTTGTGTTTGTAAGTTTTGCCTTTTTATAAGAGGAGTGGTAATTTTTTTGGAAACTCTCAGAGCTGTACTAAAACTTTTGATTGATGCATGCTGAAGAGATACAATAGCTGTGCTTTTCTGAGGTGACATCAAATAACATAAACAGGTCGAATATAATGTCAGCACTGTGTTATTTTCCATTAAAAAAAAAAACTGAGAGGTACTGTAGATAGCTGTGTTGTCGAGTGTAGTGGCTACAATGGACCTCAAGGCCATAACCAATGAGGGGGGAGACTCATTGGTTACACTCTCACAATGTCTGACATTCACCTTCACCTGTTACTGTCGAACAAAGACGCGTATTCTCTTTATGAGCGTGTGTGTGTGTGTGTGTGGTTATATGAGTTTGTACGTGTTCATTTCTGAAATGGTGCCTGCTGATAGCATAGAGCGTGTTTGTGCATGTTCATGAAGGCACATCGGTTCCAACAGTTCGTGGTGGTTTTACTCAGAGCATGTCAGTATCACCAAAGACAGTTTTTAGAGGGGTTAGAGGGAACTCAAGACCTTCAGACTGGAACTGATTTACATGCAGAGGTTCATTATGAACATGGGGTTACTTGTTCCTTCAGGTTGTGTCGTGCCCAGGAGTTGAAATAAGTTACCTTCGCACATGAAAATAAACAAGAAATCACCACTATTATCTATTTTTTATCATTTATTTTTTGGATTTTCACCTTGGAGTAATGATGGAAATATTTATTTTGTTGGTTTGTTGTTACATTCAAGCTCAGCCTAGTTATAGTGTAAGTGTTTACCAAGCAGAGTACTGAGGTATATGAAATGACAGACGAAACGAGTTACGTCTTCAACTTGTGTTCAAAACGTGCGGTTTGTGGTAAACAAGTGTTCAAAATCCTAAAATATTCTGTTTGCAAAATGTAAAAACAGAAAAGCAGCAAATCTTCACGTTTAAAAAACCTTGAACCATTTTTCCTTCATAAAATGACTGAAATGATTAATCAATTATCAAAATTGATTTAGTGTCATCTGTCATATTGATTAATCGCCTGCTTGTTTCATCACTACAGATTCTGCGTCCTCACAAAAACAGCTTTTTACATGGAGTTTGTATATTTTTCTGCAGGTATGTGTGTATTTCTGTAAATGCTCATGAAAGCTCTGAGATTGAAGTGTATGCGATTATGTACATGAATGCATTCTGCATTCCCACAGGCACCTCTCTGCATGCTGCCTGCACACACACACACCCACACCACAGCTGTATAAACAGATCAGTCCACCATCGCACATGAGCTCCGTCAGCTGCAGGACTGCAGCGTACATCAGCCAGGCCTCTGATGCATTTTGCCAACCCCATGGAGGGAGGGAGATATTCTAGGGAGCTCGTAATGGTTGCTGTGGTGGGTGGGGGTAATTATGGCTGAGCCTCCAGGCCCTGACAGACCTCTCTGTGCCCACCCGGAGAGTGCCGTGCGCTGGTTAACAGCGTCTCCGAGCCTGCCTGTCAATGTCTGTAGGCTCCACAGACGACCAGCCAGCCTCCGAGCTAACAGAAACCTTTAGCTGCAGATGCCACTCAGTGTGTGGTGCTGCTGTTGCTATCACCACGAGGAGAAGGGATTTGGGGAAGACAGATGTGCAGAAGGAGAAGAGAAAGCAGCGATAACACACACACACACACAAATAACAGACACACAAACAAACATATTTAAGTGCTTTCTCTGTTCTCTAGCAGGAAAACACACACATATTTCTTATTATTTTGTTAGGAGAAATGCTTTTTATATCTAATTTTTATAAATCAAATTTTCCAATAAGTAGCTTTGTGGTCGAAAATCATTTTATTCCACTCTGACAGCATCAAATATCTTCCAACTCTTCTCTACGATATGATGTTTACACTGAGTAAAAATGTCCATCCCCAGACTCCGTATTTGATAAAATACGAAGAAATGAGCAAACTCGGTCTGCTGAGGAGGACCGTGAGATGTGGTTGAAGTTAGGAAGATGGCATTAAAGGAGAATTAATTACAAAAAACTACTGTTTGCATGAAGATTGTATGTTTTTATAGCTGCACCGTTACATCATATTGACATATCCTACGTGTCTTTTGTACCACTTTATATACATTTCACTAAAATATTTCCATAAAAGACATATTTTATTGGAAACTTTGGGATCCCAACTTGAATTTAAAATAAAGTTCTGTGTGTTCGAATGAAGTTTGACTGCACGGTACGAGTTTATTTTGTCAGTTGTGTTGAAGAGGTTAAATCTGTGCGGCTGATTCCTTGAACATCAACCCATTTAGGACGTTACTAAAAACCTTAATGTATTTAGAAAAGCTACGTTTCAAATAGAATAAAAACAAAAAAAAAAGTGGTTTATATGTTAATGTGATGTCGAGGCCTTTAGTACTTCCTTTCACGTCTAATGATCTAATGATGTCGTTAGGCCTGATGATATACAGCATGTTATGTGTTTATGTTGATGTGAGGCTGTATTGGTCTGATTTTAATGCCTTTGTTTCAATTTTCTAATCTATACTAAAAATCAAAAACTAATGTTCGTCGTGTTCATTTTTTGGTTCTGTATATTTGCAGCTAATAGAGCACACACACACACACGCACAGAGAGAGAGAGAGAGAGTCTGATCCTCCTCTTCATTTGTCGATATTGTTTATGTTAACGAGTGATTGGACAACACCACCGGCTACCTTTCTCTCATACCAACATACCACTGGCTAATCAGGCATGAGATGTAGTTAATGAGACGGGGGCCATTTTCAGAGTATCAGGCCATTTGCTCAATGATGTGTACAGACAACAGTGTTGCCGCGTGGCGTCCGGTCTGAATTACAGCTCAGTATTCAGGACATTAGACCGAGCCTACAGGTGCATAATACCAGGCTTGATGCTGCTGTTGTCATTACGCACACCGCAACACGTTGTTTGCTAAAGCGGAGCCTCTCAGGAGTGCATTCAGACCTTCAAGGTGTTTTGAAATTCTGGGCTTTCATTTGCCTACCTTTTTTTTTTTTTTTTTTTTTTTCTCTGGATGACCTCAACTGTACTTAACAGCCCATTTAGCGCCTGGGGGAAATAGCAGAGGGGGTGTGAGCCTTGTGTGCCAGCTGTCTGTAGTGCCATGCTGTTTGCCAGAAAGCCCAGCAGGCGTCCACAGCCACTGTAAGCAGCCTACCGGTCTGCTGGAGTGTAGCTCACAATCGGAAACAATATGTGTGCTTGTACAGCAGAAAGAGATAAATCCAGTCCAGGTACAAAGCAGGCTCGGCTGAACACTGTTAACGCTAAGCTATAGTGACAAACCTGGACAACGAGGAAAATACACTTCCCCTTTTTCACTGTGGTTAAAAAAAAAAAAAGAGTATGTGTCGCATTTAAAAATAAGTTACATCAGCATTCATATTGATTTCCAGTGAACCAGCAGGGCCATTGTTGAGCACAGTGTCAAGACTCTCTTCACTGCACATTAAAATAGATTTGAAGGGGAAATCAAAGCCTGTAGGGAAAAAAAATCTGTATATAGCATCTGTGACGTCATATGGAGGCCACTAAAGCAACAAATCCTCACACCTAATGCCAATATGTCTGTTCCAAAACACAGCTAATACAAGTATTTATACTGTTTGATCTACCAGTAAGGTCTGGTTAAGCTTAAACAACTTAAACACAAACTGTTGACTGCTGGAAAAAGAAAGGAAGGAAGCCATGTTCACGTTCACGGTGGTATAAAAAAAAACCGTCACACCATCTTTTCCTTTGGCGCTGAGAAATGACTGGTCTGCCACTGACAGTTGGTTTCCAGCTAAATCTTCTGTTGCTAGGCAATAAATTGACCAACATCTTTAACCACACTCCCAATGCTGAACCATAATCTGTAGGAATTCTTTGTATTATGCCTATTTTGTGGCTTATGTTTCAGATCTTAGATATTAAATTGGGTGTTTTTTTTTTTGACAAGAATGTATCTCCAATACAATATTTAGAAGAAGGACTATTTTTTCGTGTGTGTGTAACTGCAAGACAGAGAAAGATTCAGTAACATATAGCCAACTGTTTTAAATATTTCAACAGGACAATCCCTGCTGAATGGATTTATTGAGGCTCATATTTGGGTTTATATTGTTCACTGCCATTTTTGCTACCAACAGGAACAGCTGCACTGGTGTTCAGACCGAAAGTCAAGCAAATTTTTATCTTGCAGCACTCTAAAAGTTAACCTAGTCCATGTTTTACTTAGCTGTAAGCTAGCTAGTAACAGATGCACCAACCGTGTGTTTGTGAACTGTAAGCAGATTCATATAACCCAGAGATAAGTGCAGATTTCTTGCTCAAGTTGGGAGCGTTTTAAACTTGCACAGCGGTGTCTTTGCATTAAATTGTGCTCTCCTGAGCGAATTTCCCTGTGCTTGCATCATTCTGTTGATATGCAGTCGTGTAGCAGCTAAAATTCTCTTCACGCTTTGTGTTTTATCAAGATATTTTGGAGGAAGAAAAGGGGACAGGAAGCAGCAGCACTTATGGGAAATGTGGTTTCAACAAACAATGGGCGAGAAAAAGCTCCTTGCTGTAGTAGTCAGGTTGCTTCATGCATCAATGCAATGATTTTATTTTATGAAAATACCCCCCACAAATCTACATCACCCCAGTTTTCTTTAAAAATGTAGGCAAAACGTAAACTTAACTGCAATTTCAGTGGCTTGAAATAAATTTGTGTGGTCTTAAGAAATACTTTCAGGACCCAGTGGATGACCGAAAACAATAATAGTCATCAACCTGAAAGTCTGATATTCAGGTGGTTGAAGGTTGTAAAGCCCCAAAGTTCTGCTGTTTGTTCTGTCGTCATTGTTTCTCCACGATCACCATTTAAAAATCACAGAAAAAAAGAGAAAAGGTTGTACCGTTCAGTGGTTGCAATGTTCGAGGTCCCAGCTCCATGCTTGTGGTCACTTCTGGTGAAAATGCAGCACTGCTCAGCCAATGATATAGCGATCACCATCACCATCACCATCACCATCAATTGGATTGATTACACCCACTGGCATATCACCTGCTGTCAAGTCCAGTTTGTGAGACTGGTTGCATTCAGTCCAGTTTAATCCTAACTGTGCAGCGAGAGATATCATTTATTTTCTTTCAGTTGTTGTATTGAACAGCTTCAGCACACTATAACTTCAAATTGCTCTTGGAACCAGTTCAAAAGTGTGCCGTTACATCTTTTGGCTGCCAAAACTACGTTGTAAGTAAAGGTCATAAAATAATTGTGACCTTTCTCATCTGCATCAGAAATACACTGGAGTGAGAAGGAGGTTTGGTCTCTTTGGTTTGACTCTAAAATATTCCATGACTGCTGTTTAGATACCTTAAAAATAAAGATAAAAGTGAACACCAACGTTCGTTAATAAGGTCTTCCTTAATCCCTTAAAACACCTCCTCGGTAAATGGTAAAATATAAACACAGTAAATGGTATATATGAATGTAAAGCTGTGCTAAAGTATGCATTTTTGGGTGGCTAACTTTCCTTAAGATCTTGGCCAAGATCAGACACACATAGTACAATGTTTGGTTTAATATATCTGATGGAAACTCAAAGAAAACAGGAGGCCAATATCTAAGACAAGAAGTCCAATAATATTTAGTAATACCAGATGCAGGCTGTATCTGTTTTGTTTTAGTCTGAGAGAAGATATGCTCTCCAAAGCTTACATATTGGAGACTTTATAAAAAGCATTTAGTACATTAGACAAAAAAAAAGTGCTGTTATTGCTGCTAAGATGCATGAAAGACTTGTTGACCTTAACTAATATGTTTTTTACCTAAACTGTAATGTGGTAGAGTGGAAAACTCCACCATGCAGTGACTATTCAATGAAAGACGCCAATGTAGGGCACTTCAGCAGCTTAAATGAAAATACTAAGTTTGAAAAAAAAACATCAATGAATAACTAAATCCATATAAATCTAAATTAATCCTGCAAAGAGTGTTATATTATATGTTATAATATAATTTTAGGGTTTTCTGCAGCTTCAGTCTATGTGGAACTATCACTATGGGTGGACAAAGGTCAATACTGATAGAGAATACAAGTAAACTGCAATACTAGAATATCTCCTTCATAAGGCCAAACAACCCAAACTCTTTCTCCTGAGCTTATATCCTACAGGTCTGAACATAGATTGCTGTCAAAAGATCTTCATAAATATAGGAATATTGCAAGCTAAGAGAGTGATAGCTCTAACATGGAAGAAGATTGGCAAACCGAGCATCGTGCAGCAGTTCAAAGAAATGTCCTCATGTTTACCATTGGAAAAAATTACATATACTTTAAAAGATAAGCAAGAAGTATTTCAGAAAGTGTGTGTGTGGGGGGGGGGGGTTACATTCAGTATATTAAGAACAAAGATTTGTCTGACTTACTGAGCGAAACAGGGACAGCATGACTATTCCCTGTACAGGACCACAATCATTTGCTGCACTCTGAAGTTGACTCTTTATATCTCATGGACTCAAATGCTCATTTTGAATGTACCTAAAGCATGTTTGTTTGTTTATTGTATATCCATGTAAAAATTTCAAGAAATACATTGTTGAAAAAAAAAAAAGAAAAAAGGCTGCACAATCCTCTAAATCTGTTATTAGAAACAGAAACAGAAACAGAAATAGTTTTTAAATGTTTCTGCATCAAAATACATTTGAATTAAAGGCTGCTGCACATGTGCCATGCAAGAAAGTGAAGTAGTTCATGAGAAAATAGGGAACATTTACCTTCCTTAACAAATTATGTTATGTTCTGAAGCAAAATGTCTTCCATAAAAAGGTAGGCCGCACACTCTGACGGACACTTGGGATGTATCCCAGCATGCATCTGGCCCTCAGGCCCCTACGGTGAGCTGTCATTTCAATATCAAAGGTCTCAGCCGGAGAGAAAAAGGAGAGCTGCCACTTCAACAGCCTCTCGATTCAATTTTTCACATGAAGCCATTTGAATATCTATGGCAGGAGATGCAGATGGATGCAGCGTACCCACACAAACACACACACACACACAAACACACACACACACACACACACACGTGTAGACATATGCGCACTCGTGTACATACACATGCATGTACGTGTAAAAGCGTACACGCATGCCATTGTTCTGATCCTCTATGATTTATTTTTCCTCTTTGTGATGAAAATTACAGGTAGAACAGGGCACCGTGGCGAACAGACAACCTTGATCCGGCGTGTGTGTGGGTGTGTGTTTGTCTCCCCTTCATGAATATTCTCATTCAAATCCAGCTCTCTCTGTTTTCAGGCACCTGGGCAGGCATCACACAACAATAACGTGTCACTACGGATGATGCTATCGCTCCAGAACCCCACAGAAAGCACAGATAGGAATATATATATACTCGTCGTCGTCTGTTCTTATTCTTTTTTCTCGCATTGTGAGAGCCGTTCATTGTGGCTCAGCCGGGGTAGAAACAGGACGACAAACAACGGCGCCAGGCTGAGAGCGAGCCTATACCCGAGCGAGATCTTCTACAATATCGTGAAATGAGGGTGAACTCTGAAATCCAGATTATCTGTTGTGGATGCAGATTATTATGTGGATATTACATTCCACCGCCGTGCGTTAGATAACGTGACAAAAGCGCAAATTGGACAGGAGGTGTTTGTGCGCTTGTCGAATGAAAAGATTAGTTTAAATAAGTAAAAATGTTTCAGTTAAGAGTTGAGATTACAGGCAACTCGATCGGGGTAACGTAAGGTTAGGATTGGGATGTTTTTTGTTTGTGTGTATGCATTTCAAACTGCTTTATTTTGCACTACTGTGTGTATTGATTTGTTTTGTTAAACAGCTACACATATACTGTGCACGCATGTAAGGCCACAGGCTATCTACTACACATAAACTGATTGATGTACAGTAAAGATTCAGGGTTATCAATTAAAGGAAACTGACGCGAGGGCAAATATTCACATCCGTCCGGAGAATATTTCAGAAAACCGTCTGATCCTGCCTGTTAACTCTGCAGGCGCTGTACACAATGTGCTGAAAAATCCATTATGTTTAAGTTTATCAGGCTGTTTCCATTAATCTCATAATGCCTGCAAGGTTTGAATCTATGTATCACAGCCAGGGATAAAAGGGAATATATGTTCATGTTGCTTTCGGAGCTTCTGCGGTGAATGAAGGAGTCACTGGGGCTTTCTACCCTAATACAACTGATATAAAATGTTCTCATATCTACAAGACAAATAGGTTTCTTGTCGGTGTTTTGTCTTCCGATCTGCCACCGCTATGGTTACGGTTTGGTTGAATTCAGGTAACTAAAGCTCGGTTGTAGAAAGACTGCCGTCATGGTTGAAAGAAGCGAGTGTTGACTGTCGATAGGAGACGGGATGTGAACCGAGGATTTGCACACCCGACCGTCTTGACCTCTTTTCCCCGAAGCTTGGCTCAGATCAATGATTCGCAACCAGACGTAACGGTTTTAGAGCGTTGTCGAGGAAAACCGCAGAGGTGTGAACCGGTTAGTCGGAGAGCGTCTGAAGCCGTTGCCTCGGGTCTCAAAAGACCTACCTTGTCAGATTGCCAAGTGCAGTTGTAGAGCATGAGGATGTAGCGATTCCTCTCCAACCGATCAGAAAAAAGGCGAGTACGGAAACACTGCAGATTGTTGGGGGCTTTACAAGAAGTAGAGTGAAGACATAATGGTCAATAACTGAGATATCTTTGACTTTTAGTCCCTAGTATGACTGAGGGCCCTATTTTAACGATCTAAAGCGAAGGGTCTGAAGCACATGGCGCAATCCACTATTGCTGTTTTAACTGTTGAAAAATGGTCGATGCGCCTGGTGCGTGGTTCAAAGGGGTTGCCCGTAATCTCCTCATTAATCATGGGTGTGTTTTCGGCAATAAACCAATCACAGTGTCACCCCCCCATTCCCTTTAAGAGCCAGGTGTGCTTGCACCTTGGCGGATTGGTATTATGACGGCACATTTGCCAAATAGAAAGAGGGAGCGCTTCTCTGCAGAGGCAACGGATTTCCTCCTGCACAAAGGGAAAGCACACACTGGCCCCTGCTGCCCTGCTGGATGTAGCAATTCCTCTTCAACCAATCAGAAAACCGCACCAGCCAGTACGAGGACATTGCCAATTTCTGGACAGAGGAGAAGGAGGAAGTGGGCACCTTGTTTCTGCCGCTGCAGTAGCCAAAGACGGCACCATATCCTCAGTTTCCTAGCTTGCTGTCTTCACTGACAAGTGTTGTGAAAAAATTGAAAGCAAGTCACTGTCATTCATTTCATTTCTTTTTTTTGTCTTGCCAGGTAAACACAAACAGACACCCAGCTAATTCACTCAATATAATGTATCAATGCAGAAGTAGTGGGTTATGCCAGTGCATTGCCGCTATGAAAATGGTCATCTGTGCACGTTGCTTTGATGCGAACGGCCCAGTTTCATGAGTTTCCACGACCATATAACAAGCAGGATCGAGTGGCGGACGTATATATCCATGGGCTGCTTTTCAGTATTGCTAAGCAGGCTAACGTAGTCTGTGCCAGTTGGAGAAAGTCATCCATCAGCAATCGCCCACTCTGTTCTGACTGGTCGGTCTTCAGAAGACGCTCCTCGAGAGACTTCAAATTTCACTTCTTTTTCTCGTCCAATTTACTCCACTTATATACTTCTCAAATACATTCGTACATTTTCAAGCCCAAACCCGATCCAAAATATGCAAGTGGACGTGAACAACCCGTGGAACAACCTTAGCGAGAAAGGCTACGGAAAAGCTGGTATGCGTGATCTGATGTCATCACGAGGAAGAAATAAGAGTAAACTTTACAATTGGAGCATTCCCAGCAGGTTTTTGTTTTCACCCACCTCAAGTTTTGGACCTCAGACCATGTTTGACATAGACATCCGACATTTTAACAGTATAAAACTAACAGAAAATCACAAAAAGCATGATATGTACCTTTTAAGAGTATCAAAAAATGCACTAATTATTGCACTAATAATAAAGACATAATGGTCAATAGCTAAAATCTCTTGACTTTTATTCCCTAGTATGACTGAAACTCCACAAACATTGGATCTCGGCCACTACAGTAGATCTTCACCGCCTGGTGAACAAACACATCTTCCGAAATCAATGCCTCCAGTTTGTAATGCTTTCCTGTAAAAAACTTTTGTAACCTGAGATACCCAAATAATGTCACTTCCCAAGAGCCATTGGAGATATTATACAAGACGTTTTCCTGTTCCCTTATATGGCTATGGAATAACATAATCTAAGTTTTTAAGTGACACCTGATTGGACTGATGAGTTCGCTCCTCTACATCAGCTGCTGTAATTCTCAATACTTGAATCAATCTGAAGCTAGTGGGCCTGTGTTTGCGTAAAAGTTGAGTGTTCATGCCTGCCCGTACCCTCGTGCGGTGTGAGTGTGTTAAGTGGTGATGGAAAGGGCCATCTACTGTTGTGTTGGGTTGTTTTTTTTTTTTTTTTGTTGTTTGTTTCATTAGCTCCTTCCCTCCTCCCTGCCTGCCTCTATTTGTGAAATCGCTCTTTCAGACAGATTGGAAGTGCCTTGATTTGTGGTGAACAAAGCGAGCTGGCTGGGGTAGAGGGGGATTAGTGCCACTCCAAGACAATTATAATCTGGTTGCTGCCACGGCAACCTTATCTCCTACCTCCCTTCCCAACACACACACACACACACACACATTCTCTTAATTGGACGCGCAAGCTTCAGTGCAGAAACAACAGTGCTGAGTTCTCCGTGGCCTCGACGAGGCCTCGCTCAATCGCGAAGCCGCGTGAAGTGACGACGGTCAAGACCGGAGGAAAACGGAGAGAGAGCCTTAAGTCGTTTAACAATCAGCAGTGTGTCGTTTGAGGCTTTATGAAGAAGCTAAATGAGGATGTTTGAGATTTTAATGAATGCTTGTAATCTATCAAAGCCACTGAGTAGTCATAGCGCGCCCAGCGAAACCAAAAAACATGTTTATCTCCCGATCCGACAAAAGCGCTGCTGTGTCATTTAATGTCATTGGGATGTATAACTTTGCATAATATGTGGTCTTCATTGCGCTGATTAGCAAAGGAGGTCAAGATAAACCAAAGTAGCAAAGGACATTTTGTTTTGTCGCTTATACTGTGTGTCGGTGGACATAACTAGACACAATGGGACGCAGTCCAGCTCATACCAAGGAGACTACCACACCAGAATTAGATATGGCATGGCACTATGGGGATGTCTCTGAGTCGGTCCACCACTTTGATCAAGACTGAAATGTCTCTTTGATGGATTAGCATGAAATTTTGTACAGACGTTCATGATTCTCAGAGGAGGAACTACTATTATTTACTGACTTTTGTGATCTTCCTGACTTTTCCTCTAGCGCAAACATGACTTTTTTGATTTTTTGTGAGATATCATGACAAATATTTGATGGATTTCCATGAAATTTTGGTACAGATATCCATGGTACCCAGAGGATGACACCTACTTTCTTTGGTGACCCTCTGACACTACCATAAGGTCAACATTTGTGGTTTTGAATTAAGCTATTGGATGGATTGCCATGAAATTGACATTCCCCTAAGAATTAATTAACATGTTAACACCTTCACTTTTTTATATAGCGCCAATCATTAGGTTGAAAGTTGTCCAGCAATTTGGTTTATGACCAAATACCTGCAATACTAAATGTAGTTAACTAGTTAACTTAGGTAACGCCTCAATTACACCTCAACCACACCTCTAATCAGCTGACAAACCTTCTTATACTGGGTCAACCCTTCCTGCCTCGTCCGACTCAGATTCTCGACCCTCCCTTCATCCCCTCATCCCTTCAATTCTATTCAAAACATTGCATACCTCTTCATCATCTATTCTAGGCGCCGTCTGGGGGAATATAATCAGCCGAGTGGATACCTCGCCTGAGTCTCCTTCCGCCCCCGGCCATCATCACATCCTCCCAGACCAGCCACCGGACAACACAGCTTAAACCTCATCGCATCTCCTTCTACGTCGTCCATATCATCCTTCTCACGTTCAATAAATGAATTCATTAAACCAACATCTTCCGTTGTGGCGTGGTTCTTGCTAGTGAATGACATTCCCATTGTCCTAAAGTAAGACAGTGAACATGCGAACGCTGGACTTAATACAAGACTGTCCTCACCAGAAAAACAACATAGTTGGTTTGGTTTTTTTTAAAACACTCAGGACTTATGATTACATTTTCCTGATAAGTGCCCTCTTGTGATTATGTGACTAATGACTTTTCTGCTTGCATTTCAAAGGCAGAGGTGCAGTGATCCCTTAAAATACTGCAGAAGATTAAGGAGTAGAGGGAAGAGTATAAAAAGCAGCTGATTTGGACACCATTGGAGACTGCGAGTGAGTTGATGAAACGAGTCCTAACAAAAACTGACAACTACCGAGATACTACCAAGAGAAGGAGAAAACAGACAACTTCACAGGTGATTTGTTGAATGTTTTCCTGTCAGTTGCACATGTCGATTGTGTTCAACTCAACCTGCAGCCCCCTCAGGGTGACACAGAATACTCCTGGCAAAGAAAAACATCTGCAAGGGTTTGTTTTTTTTTTTATATCCCAAACGCAAGTAATGTGTTCAAGACACTACAGAAATCTTAAATATGGGAGTGTAGGCTGTACATCATGGGTATGAACGCACTGATGTTGTACAATTGAGAGACCATGATGTTTTTATCTTGTGGACATGTTCAAGTTTATATTTTCCTGGGTGAGGACCGAGGATAACATTTTATTCAATCAGTTTTAAACAATATATGCCTAAAACTGAATTAACTGACTCTTTGACTCGCTCTCCAACAAATCCCAGTCGACTATGTTTCAAGATACCTTGCAATCTAACAGTCAGACCTGTCCTGTTCTCAGTATATTTTTGCATTTTCCCCTAATTTAGTCAAGCGTTTTCCTTTGTTTTGTAAATTGCCTGCACTTAAGAGTTAGAAAAAAGCTGATAATTCCCACCAAACACATCACATCAATATGCTCACTGAAGTGATCCTGAATTCAAAAAAGAGCAAAAAAATCAAGCAATGAGGAAAAAAAAGGCAAATGACTGCCTCAGTTTTCTCAAGAAACACGATACATGAGGACACGAATCATTAATGACCCACAATAAATGAACGGCTTGAGATGTGCTGACAATTGGACCGGACATGAAGGATGTTGAACCTTTTAAGACTCTGTGATGCTTATTCATAAACAAATAATCCATAAAAAAACAAACTGGTGCCTATAAACTGACTATAAAATGTTTTTATTGTCAGTTTTTCTTTTAAATAAACTATCGGTATGTTCCTTTGCCTCGTCGTTACTTAGCTTTTTGGCATTAAAGATTTATTCTGTGTGGATCCGTCGCAATTTAAAGATGTATACGAGCAAACGTGAGCGCTAAAGTCGGCTTGCATCAGTCACGCTTCACCATCAGCGGCTCGTTTATCAGCTGCTTGGCAACCAGCTGAAGAGTAACTGCCAATCATGTTCAAACAGACGTGCTTGACACTTCTCACCATCGCTGTGTGTTCCATCAAATGTCGAGTGAAATATTTTCAGCAAACTTTTTGAAATGTCATAAATTGTTTGGAGTGAATAAACGAGGCTACGGCATCAGAGGTTGGCTGTAATAAAGAGAGTGGTAATAGCAGTGTTTTTGCGTGTTATGGGAATATCTGGGAAGACGCTGACAGTTGAAACAGCTGATCAGCCATGTGAGTGAAATGTGAATTACATCAGAACTTATTAGACGAGGGTGTTTCCATCTTCTATTTATTGCATTAACCCTTTTTTCAAAACCACCTAAAGTAAGCATTAAAACATTTTTGTGAGATTGAGGAACGTTTTTTTCGAATTACAGCGTTTCCACCAACCTTTTTTTTAATACACAACTTATAAATGTATTGTATAAAATTTGCTCCGCTGCTACAGTATCGGCTATATGTTGACTTTACCGAGCACTAATGTTCATGTCCAGTATTGTCGTGGTAAATCTTCAGCTGGGCCTGGGACTTCACCTCTCCCACAACTCAAAGACTTATTTCATTATTAATTGAGAAAAAGTACACTGAAGCTAAAAGAGTTTAAATGTGAATAGATTTACTGTGTATCAAAGTGCAAATACAGAGTAAACCGAGGCGTTGACCGAGGACAAACAACCCGCAGATTCTCATAAACAATGCGTTTTATACCCCCTAATGTGGTGTCTCATATTACACCACACCTTTTTGTGATGATCATATTTTTATTTTATTTTTAACCCAAAAGTAATCCAAACATAGACAACCTTAGTGTCATATTACTTGCAGCTTTTTATCAGTCTGACTTGGACTCTTCAGGTTTCCCACACTCTAGTGGCCTTCAGTTTTTAGCTGAGTCACTCTTTTAGTTTTACCTAGACTTCTGTTAAATCATTCTTTCAGTGTTTGCTTTCTAGAAATGCTTATTGTAAATACAAATGTTTCACTAATTTTCCTAATTTTCCACCACAGTATGTTTTTAGGAGGATTAGTTCTCCCGGAAGAATCCACGTCGCTGCAACGAGTCTCCGAGTCTCCAATTTCTTTGCTCTCAGTCAAATCTAACCATATAACTAACTGTAAAAAGACGAAGAGACGTAGTTGAACATGAAACAAAAGAGACAAAAAGCAAACAGACAGACACACTTATTGCTCAGTTAATGACTTTAAGTTGCTAACAGAGACCTACTCTGTAATTTAAAGAACACACTAGTGTCTATGAATGTGAGAAATAAAAGAAAAACTCCTTTCATTTGTATTTAAGGTGATTCCTATAAGCTCCCCGTGTAATTTCTACTCATCTACTGCACTTAGCGTGCGGGATTGTCTGGCTGCATAAACTTATACAACCTCACAAACAATTTATGTTCAGTTTTACTGTTTGACTGTTTCTGTCTTTATTGCTTTTATTGCATGTTATTTCTCTCCATTTCCTTTTCCTGCCGCCGCTGCAACAGCTTCATTTCCCCCCCAACAGGGATCAATAAATTTTCATGTTATCTTCATTTCGGATATATACCCGGGCATCAGTGAGGAGAAAAATTTGAATTAATTCCTTCTTCTCTGTCAAATAAACCTTTTCATAGACGTGCAGGCCTGCGAAGAGCTCCTCGCAGTCGAGCTCGGGTATCTATGCGCTCCTCTGCGTTCTTGATAAACAAACTTTTTTTTTGTATTTTTAGCCTAGCCAGCTGTGATGTAGCATGCTAATATTCATATTTTACAGTGTATGATAAAACTATGAGCAACACAGCGTAGGGAGATGACGGATGTTTTGTTGCAGGTTGAGAGACGCCGCCTGGTTTTTTGCTATTCTTCCGTCTGGCAGCCTGTGATGGAGGGATTTTTCTGCTTCTCTCCTTCGCTCTCTCTCTTACAACAGAGGTTCAATTGGCCATAATTGGCTCCTGTTTGCAGCCAGGTATTGATCCCTTTGATAGACCCTCCACCCCCCACATCCCTCACCTCCCTCCTCCCAGCCTTCTCTCTCTTTCCCTCGATTCTCCTTACTTCCCTCCTCCCTCTTCCTCCACCCCGTTCCTCTCACAGGCCTCTCGCTGCTGCTGCCACTTTGATAAGCACGGTGAATGGCGTGCCGTCATCGGTGCAGACTAACTCTTGAATCAATAGTGCGAGTGCAGACGCTCAGCAGTCTATTTACCGCAGAGATGGTGGAGAAGAATAGCAATGCTGAGAGATGAAAAACCAAAGAGGGAGAGAGGCTGAGAGAGAGGAGGCGAAGAGATGGCGGGGAGGGAGTGGGCGCCAAACGTCGGCAATGTTGTTTAGATTTTTTGCTACTTGCTAATTTTATCTGCTATTTTATTATTTATTGATTCACACGTGTGCTTTTCATTACAGCAAATGACAAAAGTGAGAAAAAAGGAAAAAGGGGAGGTGAAAGGAACACGGTAAAAACAAATTATTACTTAAATTTCCAAGAATGAAACTCGTCTAAATGAAGATTTATCATCCACCACAATAACAATAAGCAGGGAAAGGTTGTTTTTTTTTGGTAAAATGTACAAACTGCATCTTTAAAAATATCTTCTTAATGCTAGACTTTGTTTTGACACCACTGTCGACACACTTTTTTTTAATTTGTCTTTGGTATGAGCTGCTTTTCATGGTTTGAGCTCAGCCCCCCAAGTTTCAATGATTCGACATCATGTAATGACATTTTAGACAATAGCGTGCTCACATTCACAACGGCAAATGGTTTTCTTTGTACTGTAAGATGATTCTGGGGACTCATATCATAATTCGTGACCACCTGAACCTTTGCTTAAAATTATGAAAAAGGTTATATGTACTCACGTCGGCGACCCCGGCCTCCAGGATAGTGAGCTTGGCTTCCTTCTCCAGAGCCACTTTCTGCTGAACTACAGTAAGAAAAGAAAAGAGAGAAAACAGCAGCCATCAATGAATTGAACAATGTTGAGTTTTACAGACAATAACATGGAGCATTTTCTCAGCCTGTGACTGAGAAAAAACAGAAAACAGTCGTGGTATATGAAGCTAAATCAAAGCTAAATGCAATAATCTGCACTAAAAAAGGATCTTTAAAGCCTTGTGTATCAACCTCCATGTGGTTCACACTGAACTTCAAAATGTGATTAATCCCTGGTGTCCACCATAATGTGCAATATGCACCCATGTGTGTACAGTAGCTGCCATTAATCAATAGCATGAATCCCACCAAACCAGCTTTTAAACTCTCTGTGCTCAACTGATCCACAGAAAATCTATCAATGCTTCCTTATCCCTCCTGAGCTTTAAACACACGACTCACTGTATATACAGAAGCAAAACACAGAACCTCATTCATCCAAATGATTTAACTTAAGAGGCCATCATAGGGTGGTTATATTCTTCTTAGGCCTTCTAAGTTTTTATTCAACCATAAAATAATAAAAACAGTCCTGCAAAGTTAAAGCTGCCCTTGCAACTTAGCACTCTGGAGGCCCCCCAAAGAAGCAGCAAGAGAAAAAAACAAAAAGTAATGAAAGTCTGAAGTAAGTAGTCCTCGCGTGTCTTCATCCTGTTGATTGAGGGCAAGACGTCAGCAAAACACTCAATGTCTGGAAAGACAGAGAGGTGCGAGGACTTGTCTACATTAACACCTGACATCGCTACAACCGAGCGGTAAATCCCCCCAGCAGGTCAACGTTTTCAATTATGCAGGGACGTGTCTCGACAGTATGAATTATAATGACTTTGATGACTGGCTTCACCGTCATCAGGTTGACATTTCCGTTTGTCAAACGCTTCGGCGTCTGATGAAACGCGTTTCAAGGTTATTTATATTTTCAGCAGCATCGGTTGTAGTTTGTGTTTAAAGCCCGTTGTTAGCTTATTGCTATGCTGATATTAGCATTTAGCATGCCGTTAGCATGGCTGTAGACTCCCATAGTTTTGTTGATTTGTGACTTTTTATGTAAAGATTTTGCACTGGTGACCACACTAACCGGAGAGACGAGACATATTAAAGGTTTGAACAGTATTCATGTGATAATGGTGTTTAGTTTGATGTGGTTACCTCTTTAACTGCACATTTAGACATTTTAACTTTAAGTTCGGAGACACACTGCAACTATTCTTTAATCTGGAGTGAATGCATACACGTATTTTAGTGGATATAGGTGGTGGAGTAGCTGTGTAGATGAGGCTATCATGCGAGCAGTCCCATACAAAAACAATCTACGCCATCAATCGCATAGAAGTTTTTCAGTCTTGACACTCTCGTCACGTGCTTGTGAAACAGCTGGAAGGTAGTTGTTCAAAGTCAGTTGGTGATATTGGCTGTTGAGAGGTATAAACTCTTTTATAAATCTCTGGTAAAAGTTTGATTCATTCCTCTCCTGTTAGTGAATTTCTGCTATTTCATCCCCTCTTCCGCTATTTCTAAACCCCGCTACCTTGTAACTATCCTTTAAATTAAAGGTGAGTGCTTAGCCCACAGTGAAATTTGGATTTTAGCGGACAGCCGGTGAAAGCGGTAGAGTCACCGGGGTTATCATGTGAGCACTTCCCAGATATAAACGTTTGCTGAATTAGGCCGACAACACCTCCATGGGGCTCAACAATAAATTCTGCTGTTCCACGACCAAATGAGCTATTACTGTAGCGTATCTCCACTTTCTGAAACATGAATTCTTCACCTGACCTGCCGCCAGGCAAATATTACAACAAATTTCCACACAAATAGAATTAAAGTCTGCAAAGAGCTCTCTCTTTTTTTTTTTCATCACCTTAAAGGGAAACAAATGGGAGAGAGCAACAATTGAAATTCATGGCGGAGCGCATATTAAAGCCCGAACAAAATGTTGTGAAAGAAAAAAAAAGAAAAAGAAAGGATACATAATTACATTCACTTTGCTTTGCATCTGAATACACCGGTGTGGAGACAGAGAGTGAGTCTCCTTTGTGGACACACCAGGCAGATGAAGGATATGCAAATAGCGAGCCTTGACTCTGTCATAGTCCTCCAAATTCACCAACAGCTTTTATAATTAGTCTTTCAGTCTGTCAGAGCATAATTTGCCAGTCAGTCAGTATATGCCATGCGTTGTGTAACTACAGACCTCGACCTTAAGCGCTGTCGTCTAAATGAATAGCTCCTTAAAATGTACAAAAACCACATAATTTACCTCTTAATAATAGCACTTCACTTACAGATACACGGTGTGTGCATGTCATGATTACTCCGCACTTTCTATTTCCTATTTTCATGAAATATGACTAATAGACTCCTCTAGGTTGCTAACACTGTAATAAAAGCACAGTGAAGTGTTGCTGTTTCTAATGGAGTTGGAGTTGACTGGTCGGCGTCCAGGCCCCAGACAGACATATGAACACCTTGTCGGCTATAGCCAAGTGGGTCGACGTGCCTTAATAGTGCTGTCAGCGGGTAGCGGATGCAGGCTCGGCTCACCTCTGTGAGAAATAGAAGCTGAAGTGGCTGAATTGGTTTGTCAGCATCGCCTCTCCTCCTGTTCACAGAGCAGCATCCGAAACAGACTTCTGCTCTCGGCGTTACATGTGTCTGACGGCAGGACGTCGGCCGCTTCCTTGTTTTCACTTCGCAAATGTCTTCGGTACACCGCCGTCTCAGGTGTTTTCAATCACGCGTCAAAGGCGAAACAATTGTTCCAGCGTCACTAAATGGGGTGTGGTCAGACGTCCAACATGCCTGAATGGTTGAGCCGTGGTTGATTTGTTTTTGGAAGCTGCATTAATTAATTGACATTTACTTGCAGTTGCAAGTTTCTGCAGTCTCTTTTAAAGCTGCCACGCTTGTTACCTGCTGTCCCCTTGCTTGGGGTTGAAGCCAATGTTGAAGTACCTTAAAGTGCAGTTCCACAAATGGCTGCTAGATGCTCGCTTACTCTCATTCAAAAAGAGTTAACTTCTCTCTAAAAGCCATTAATAAGTCTCTTAATAAGTGGTCAATTTGGAAATTATTGCTCCATTAATAAGATTTGAAGACTTTTAGTAGGCGTTGGTGTCTGCCAATTGCGCGTTAATTGACAGCCGTTTAATGCTACTTGATTACGATACCTGCACACGTTAGCCTGTGTGTGCAGCACTCAGTACATAGTCAGTCTAAAGTAGCAGGGCGTTGTTTCCAGAGCGTGGCAAGGCAACACCCTGCACTCTTTATATGGAAGGTCCTGGCTCCAAATGGAAAAAAAAATGGCACCAACCACAAGCTGAAACTCTGGGCTTCAGTTGGGTTCCAGTTCAAACCAATGGGTGACATCACACCTCGCATGTTGGCCAACATATTGGTGTTGCTCCTTATTTAAAGGAGGGGAATGAGCCACTTGCAAAGAACTGGAACCGCCAGTTCTTTGACATTATTAAGACATTTTGCTATCGGTTGAATTCTAGTAACGAGTTCACAAAAGTTGAGCCCTATGTGAAAGCTACACTTGAATTTAATTTCCCCCTGAATCCGGCCTCTGGAGAACCCTCAGTTGGCTATGAGCAGAGTTTCAGATTGAGATGTTCTAGCAAGACAGTAAATACTGCAGTAATACAAAAAAAAAAACACACACACACACACACTGCAGTGCAGTGTACCAGAAAAACTCAAGACAAGACAAAAATTTTTGGCAGACCGCATTCAACCATCGCATCTGCTTCACCAGAGAAAAAGATCGCGACTGCCAATCATTTTTTGAAAAAGAGCGAAGAAGACAGTTTTAAGCAGATGTCATGACGCTGGCCAAAAAAACATGGACTTGTTTTGTTTTGTTTTTTTTTTTGCCAGTTATCACATCTCGATCTAATAAGGTTCATTTTTTTGGGTGCAATAAGGATAAAAAGGGGGGTGAGGAGTGGTTCATCTGCTTTGTAGCCATAGAAATCTGTTTTTTCTTTGTTTCAATCTGATGCTGTTAATTCTTTTTGTTAGTGTTTTTTCTTTTAAACTTTGGATATTGGCACTTAGTTTGGAATGAAAGCTTAAGTGTTGCCAATGCATTGATTTCCTCCAAATGTTTTAAAGGATTAATTAAGCTCAAATAAAAAAAAAACCAGACAGACAGACATCGTAACCAGCAGGCAACTTTGTCACCTAAAGTACCTTTGGTAATTGGTAAGGCAAAACCTATGAATCGTATCTGCAGGAAAAGCTTAACTGACAGGTTCACACAGACACAGAAACACCTACATAACACACACACACATTTAATCTGTGATACAAAATCAGAGTAAAAAGCCTGATACAACCCAAACACAAACAAACATGAAAGCACTAAACATGGGTTTTTTCGTTGGGAGTGGAAATCAGAAAACTCTGCAGCAACACGGGCGCTCGCCTGGTTCCCCGGAGTGACTTGCCACGCAGCCAGCAAGCGTGACTACAGGCGGTTGAGCTCCCTCTAATTAGCCAACAAGTCTTTGGACCTCCCAACACCGCGCGGCACTGCGGCCTCTCCAAAATGTAGCCAAGAGCTATCCGGACCATCCATTCCTCTCCTCTCCTCTCCTGCAGACTACAAATGAGTCCAAGTCGAATGAGAGCACTGCTCGTATACAGGGCGAACCGAGATGCCTCATTTGTACCCCAGCGAGCTCTCTCTCCAAAAACCTAAATTGGATCCATTTTTAAGAAGCTGCAATGGGCTTGGGTGTCGTGATCAGACCCGACTGGCGACTTTTCTTTTAGCCTGAGAGGCGGTAGAGTGTGAAAATAAGCCGTAATGTGACAAAATGGGAATGAAGCATCGACGGACTGCAGACTGAGAGCAAGATGAAGGGAAATGATCTATACTCAGATTATTCTCTCTCTTTTTTTTTCCATTTCAAGAATATTCCATCTTCCATTGTGGCTCTCAGATACATTTGGACTGCAGGGGGAAAAAAAATTGGGCCTGAAGGAAGTAACGACGACCAAATCTCATTTCTACAAAAGGGGCCCCTTTATTTTCCCTCCAAAACACACAGAGGCGCTTCATTTGTCACCCGGGCCGCCCCTGTCCTGAATTTTGCTTTATGTTAACTCAATGTATCTGAGGCGCCTAGAGGGAAACACAGCGAGTGCCGGGGATTCAGAAATGCTTCATTTTTCACTGTTGACAAAAGGGAAAAGCCCAGGCTGGCTCCACGAGTCCTGGACCGACAGAATAGATGCTTTTGCAGCACCGAGGGGTCGTTATTTCAACCATTAACCACCCCCCCTAACCCACCCAACCTCCATACCTCTCACTCACCCTCCCGGGTACATTTCAGGAGCCGTATAATGAGAAGAAAACAACAGCCATCCTTCAAAACCAATGGCAGGGAGAGCAGCGCGGCACCATCACCGCAGTGACACAGTACAGGGATGTAATCACATTAGTTCATCACGAGAGCGACGATCCCTGGCTAAATTAAAATATATCGCTGGCTTTTTTTTTTTGCCCCCTTACAATGTCTGGTCTGATGCGTCCGGCCATCACTGAATGTCCTGGCCGGCAAGAAAAATGCTGCAGTTTAAATTAAAAAAAAAAAAAAAGAAGAAAAAAGGCTAAAAGAAAAGAAAATCCAGGAGAAATTATGAGAAATGAAACTACGGTACCCTCCAAGTACACAACCTGCTTTGTACCTAAATGAGATGTGAACAACAGCATACACTCACTTAATAAAATAGTATGTAAATGGACTGTACTTGTATAGCACCTTTCTAGTCTTCCAACCATTCGAAGCGCTTTTACACTATGAATCATGGGTACAGGAGCCACCATGCAAGGTCCCAACCTGCCCAATCAAAGGAAACTAACCATTCACACACATTTATAAACTGATGGTTCAGCCATCAGGAACAATTTAAGGTTAAGTATTTTGCCCAAGGACACATCGACATGTGGACTGGAGGAGGCCGGGAATCGAAACTCCAGTCTTGTGATTGGTGGACGACCTGCTCTACCTCTTGAGCCACAGCTATGTGACAGGAAATGGTGCAAAAATATCCTTTTTAAGAAACTCCACTGATACAGTCTTTTTTTTTTCTTTAAAAAGCAAAAACTTGTGGAATACAATAGACTGAAAATATAACAGCGTCATGACTAAATTGCCTTTTGAACACAACTAATTTTAAGAAACAAATACAAAAAGTAAAACAAAAAAACAGATTGTATACCCCACACTTCACAGTAGACAAAATAATGTCACTATCTCTTGGAAAACAACAAAGTCAAATAGTATTTTCAACCATAAAAAGAGCAATCACACTTTTAAAGCAACATAGTAAACTACATTATAGATATTTCACAGGGTTTCTTTTTATTCTGTATAAAGCTGCTCATCACTTTTGTCCTCTATTCCCCCCAAAAATTTGATTTTAGGCATTTCATATGCGACATATTTGCTGTTTAATGGACGAAATTAGTGCTAAAATACTGTAAAACTGCAGGAATGTGATGAACACATGAGGAACACTTTAAATATCTGTAACCTAACATGACCCGCGTCTGACTTCACAAACTCTTTTCTCATGAATCCTTCTGTTTATATTGTTTTGTCTCCCATACTGTATAATTTGAAGTCCGCAGTAGACACACACACACATCTCTCCAAAAAAAATTTGGGGAAATTAACTCATCTCATTATCAACATGTGATAGTATTTCTGTCAAAACAGATTTGCCCGTCGTTTTTTCAAAAGCATCTTAATTAGATATGGTTTCGCTCTCACTTGCATTAATTTGATTTTCGATATCAACTTTTCAGCCTTCAATCTGTTCTTTGTTGCCCCTCCACACACCCCACCCCTGGGTGTTATTGCCTGCAGTAATCTTGGATGCAGTGTTTGTGTGTGTGTGTGTGTGTGTGTGTGTGGTGTAGGTGGGTGGGAGGGCATGAAGACAATGCCATGTGTAATTAAATTCAAAAGCAGGGGGTCGAAATGGCATCCAGGGCCACCTGGGGGACGAGAGAGACCATTAAGGGAAGAGAGAAAGAAGCAGAGAGAGAGAGAGAGAGAGATGTGAAGAGAAGGAGAAAAGGGTGACAGACAGATGGGGGAAGAAATGCCGAAAATGAGAGCTGGGAGAAAGAGCGGCGACTGAGACGGATAAAGAAGGGGTGAGAGAGAGAGGAGAGGACCTGGGAGGACAGAGAAAGAGAAGGTGAGGGAGGAGGAAGGAACGGAGGGAAGGAGGGAGAGAGACATTTTTATACAAGGAGCACTAAAACTTTGCAACAGTTTGCTTAAAAATTTTTTAGCTAAAGCCGAAAAGAAACTTTGAAAATGTGAACAATCTAATGACTTTACTGAGGTCAGGTGATACAACAAGGCTGAATATTTTCTTTCTTTGCGAGTCCTCTGAAGTTTTATTCTGTAAGGAGAGCAGAAGAAGAAGAAGAGGTCCCAAAAACCCATGAAATATTTCACGAAAAGAAATAAAAAATGTAACAGAACATAAGACCAAAAACCTTCACCTCCCTCACAGTCAACAGACAATAGGAAAGATGCCTGTTAACAAAAATATCGATCCTACACAGTTTTATGCTCCAGACGCTTGAAACTGCAAGACGTCACCGACTCTCGGCAGAAAAGAAGAAACATTTCATGAAAAATGTGAGATTTACAATGACGTTTGTAGTTATTTTCTATAATAATAATAGGGTGTTAGCTATTTGCTGGATTTGCCATTGGGGGTTATGTCTACAGCTTGGTGAGACTACTGAAAAGGAGAAGAACTGCAGAAAGCAATGACAGTACAAGAAATGTTTCCAGGAACTGTACAAGCGGTTGCACGTGTATCGCATCTCAAGGAGAATACTTTGAGAGGGGGATCAGAGAGGGGCTACTAAAAGATTTATAATCACTTTTTTTTTTTTTTGACAATACCAGGAATTTTTTTGGCTCCCACTCATATGATAATGCAGCATTTTCAGGACCCACTTCAGGGCGAGATGAACTCCCCAAACACGCCTCCGACTTAAATTTGTGACATTTTTATGGCTGACATGTTGGCAAACAACTGCCTACTATATTCAGAAGACAAAGAGCAACATTAACGACCTATAAGAGGAGTGTTTCTGTCCACCTGATGAATTTAAAGTCCAGTATTCACTCTCTTTATAGCTCTGGTTTGGTCTCCACCACTAGCTGCTAAGTTGGTTGTGTTGATTCTTTGTAAGTTTGTAATATGACTGATCCATTTTGATTTATGGTTGTTAATATAAGAGAAGTCTTGGTTGGTCAGTGGTTTGTTAGGATGGATGTGTAGCAGCTGGAGGCTTGTGGCAGAGGTTAGGTGTTAATTTCTCCCACAATTAAGACGTAGTACCGTAATTCTTCACATAAAGGAGCATTTAATGGAAACTGACAGCCTTATAAAAACCTTCCACTGGCAGCGACCTTGAGCCTGACCAAAGTAAAAGGAAATCTGCCTCTAACCTGGCATCAGAACTACACAAAACACAACAAATATATATAAAAAAAACATGATCTTAATTGATGTTACACATTACAATAGAACCACAGAAAGCTTGAACAGCAGATTAAAGTACGCTAACTACCAACCCCTCCTTTAAACTGGTGCTCAGATACCCCGAGGACTCTTTTAGCCTAAAATAAAGGAGCCTTTTAGCCTCTAAATGTGTTAACTGTTGCTTGATTGTGCAATAATATAATGTGTAATGTTTGCGTTCAGGTCCTTCACCTCTACTGTGTCTCCTCTCCAATCTATCACCATTTTGCTAAAGGTTATACCACCATTATAGCTCATTTATATTGAGGTAACCAAACTAGCCACACTGACTGCAAGACCTTCAATCACTTCCAGCTGAGTGGCCGCTACAATATCAACAAGACACACATCATTGCTACATGCAACAATTTCAATAAAACACAGTCAACCCTCTAACTTTATTCCTTATGTCTTTAACCGGTACAATATGCTATACATATTGTGTATTAAATTAAACCAGATTGAGTTCTTCTCTGCAATGATTCACTCTCAAAATGTCCTCAGAACAATATTGGTGTGTTTGTACCTTTCCTGGTTGGTATTTAACGTACATTTCCTCACAAAACGAGACACTGAATTCACCTACAACAGCATGACGTAACCTCTCTGCTGCCATAAAGCTACTATCAGGGTGACTGAGTCCATACCTCCCATTAGGAATATTTGGTTGAACTCGGGCATTATGCAGATAAAATTACACAACCGCCATAATGAGTTTGTTTGCCTCGTTGCGTCGAACACTGTTCGCCACTTTAATTGATGACATTTAGCTCTTAGCTTGTGCTCTGTTTGATTCATTCACATTTTAAAAGGCTGGTATTAAACACCTCTATTAGTTTACATAAACAATTCATTAAGCTGATATGACACTGGGGACCCCGGCAGGAAAACATAACCCGACCACCCACAACAATTAATGACCTCGCATCAGCCGACGCCTCGCTGCACCGAGACAGGAAGCCTTATTCCACTAACAAGCGTTCATTAGCGGATCGACGCTCACACACTGGAAGATAAACCCAAATAAATCAGACTTTTTTTTTTTTTAAACCTCTGTTTTTACTGGGAGATTTTTTTTTTACATCCACTTCCTGTTTGACATTCACATAATATATATACAGACACTCTTCCACCGGAGCCGGCCGAGAGAAGTGTGTAAGTGTGAGGTTTTCTTTCTGAGAGAGGGAATTGTCACAAAAACTAATATTCCCCAAGTGGAGGTGACCTTTGAGAAATTGAGTCTTGAGTCATAAAACCTAATACTCCACAAATGGAAGTGACCTCAAGTATGTGGGGGAGAAGAGAGGGGAGGAGGGGGGGGATAAAATAAAACCCTGTTCTGGTTGCTTCGGTGTGATGACAAACTGAATTTGTGCAGATTATGCCTCCACTCTCTGTGTTTTCCTTCCCTCCTCCTTTCCTTTTCTTTTGTCCCCTCCCTCCCTCCCTATGAATCCATCTCCTCCCTTCTCCTCCTCCGTCTCTCTAGCGATGGAGGAAAATACTCCATTACAAGTAAAAGTCCTGTATGATAAAAAAAACCTACTTAAGTATAAGATTAGCAGCAAAAAGTACTTTCCACCACTGCTTCTTGCACATCAGCACATTTACGTAAAACTAATTCTTGTGTCATATTCTTTAAAAAGGTATAATATGTAATTATTCCTCATTAAAATGTGTAAAAACAACTAGACCTATGTTCTATATGTTGTTGAGTTGTGTACTTACATTATCCCAAATGTTTCCAACAGTTTTCAAACCCAGAGAAATCTGTCATTTAATAAAAGTAATGGACCGTTTCAGAGAAACAAACGTTAGCAACAGCTCGGCTAACAGGCTAACAGCCCCTCCAGGAAACAAACAGCTGTAGAAATATTGATCTTATAGGTCAGCTTTAAGTAGTATTTTTTAACTATTTTAATCTGTGTGTACGTTTGATTTTGAAGAAGAGGAAACTTCTGCGGATAATTCGGCTCCAGTCTGGATCTAAAGTTACAAGAGAAATAAACCGAACAAACGTTAGCTGCAGCTCGGCTAACAGCTAACAGCCCCTCCAGGAAACAAACAACTGCAGAAATATTGATATTTTAGGTGAAACAGCTTTAAGTAGTATTTTTTAACTATTTTAATCTGCGTGTATGTTTGATTTTGGAGAAGAGGAGACTTCTGCGGATAATTCGGCTCCCAGCAGAAACCGGACAAACATTTGGAACTTATGTTATATGAGAAATAAACCAGTCCGTTTGTTCTGGAGAGGAGGAGACCGTCATCACACGCCGTCTTTTGTTATTGTTTTGATTGAGGGACCCCCTAGTGGCTGAAATTACATATTGTACAGTATTATTGCTTGCACATTTTAAATGTACTATAATAACAGTTTGGTCAAGTTTTATTTGAACATCTATGATTTTTTTTGGTACCAACAACACAAGAGGCTACAGTTCACATCCCACCATAACCATAGTCATTACCTCTCATTAAGATCAATCACATAGTCTTTGTGCCTAAATCTAACCAAACTTATTGCTAACTGTCGTTTGTCACGATTGTTGGAAGGAGCAGACGCCGGACAAACAATGCCGTCCTGCGATAAGAGCACCAAATCAGAAAAAAAAAACACTGACTTAAGGTGACTTTGGATGGCAATTACAGATTATCTTCATTCATTCCCATTGTTTAGTTTTGGAGGACTTGTGTGTCTGTCAAAAAATACTCAAGTGGTGAAAACAGGCATCCAATGTCTGCTCAGATTTGTCTCTTTAATCAAGGTAGATTTCAATCAGGAATCTGCTCATTTTTAGACTGCATTTAGTCGAGGTAAAGTTCTCCTGTGACTGTTTATATTTAGACAGCATTTCATTTTATCATCCTCTCCTCTTATCTTCTCCATCCCATAGTCTTTCCTCTCGTTCCCTCCCATCCTCCTTTTTCCTCCCTCCCTTTCCCGTCTGCTCACTTCTATCTTTCCTTTCTTATCCTCTTCCCTCCTTACCTCTCCTCCCTCCGCGGCAGAGTGTTTGTGGGTGTGTGGGTGGGGGTTGGGGGGGTGTTTATAGGGCTGATAAGTGGCAGATGACGATCGCTTGGCGGGACCGGAGATAAGGATGCCAAAACTGAGGATGCCATCTATCAAACCTCCCAGCCGACGAGCGAGCGAGGGAGTGAGGGAGGGAGGGAGGGAGGATAAGGGAAAGGTAACAGCTCTCCATCTTCAGACACGGGGAGGAACTCCCTCCCTGACAGAGCAGCGCCAGCACGCAGCGGATAGTTTCTGTAAATAATGCTTAATGTTTTGCTTTAGTGCCAGACAGGAGGGAGTTCACTGCATAAAGACGATTCAGCTCAGCGCAGGTAAGATGCTGACTGCGGACAAGAAAGGAGTTTTAAATGTTTTTGCTACGATTTAAGAACGAGGAAAAAGAAGCACTGCTTGGATCAGATTGTGAAATATTTTCTGTTAACAGCTGATAAAAGAGATTTGGACCCTTTATTGGACCCTAACTAGCCAGACATGTAAAAGTTTACTCCAGCAATTACTGCATCTGCACTTTTGTTGTTTTTTTGTTGCACTGTGTTTCCAAACTTCTCGGTAATGATGGCGCTGTTCTGATGTTGTGAACCTCACCCGTTTACTATCCATAGATATCACATCAAGCATCCTCTCTGGCTCTAACAACGTCAAATACATTACATAATGGTTGCCAAGGTTAAAACTCTATGTATTATTGCAGTGGAAATGTATCTTGAGTGCATACTGGAGACTACTTGGTTGATCCAATGGATGTTTTTTAGTATCAAATACTCAACTGCTGTTGATGGCTCCAACCTGAGTTAAGAAGCTTCAGTTCATATCAGATAAAATGGATTCCCGAGCTGATGTGTTGTATCAAGGAATGAATGCAATCAATCATGTTCAGAGGTGGAAAAAGTCATATTTTGAGCCAAAACTTCTCGTCTAGGGAATTCCATATCCAAAAATACAGCTGGTCACAAGTGATCCAAGTATGCAGTGCGATATATTTTGATGGTCTAAATGGCAACGAGTATCAAATATGAAAGGGTACACGGTCAGCTGCGGACACCACGGACGGGTAGTTGTTCTTTTTTATGCTACCTCTTGGAGGACACGTTAAACGTAGATCACCGTCACTGCTGTGCGACTGCGTGGACACACCCTCTGATGATGAAATATATATACGTCACGTGGACCCTAGTGGATCCTTGCGGACTCGCTCCACTAACTTTACACATCAAAGTCTGTTTACAGGTGTGAATAAATCCCTTTGTGGCTGAAGAGGGAGCTGTGTGAAATTGGACAAGTCACCGCTCGGAGCTGAAGACTAAAAGTTTGACTTTTTTTTTGAATCTTTGCCCGCTCCTCATCTATGCTTGAGGCTACATTAGCCTCTACTAGCATATCATACCTGAATCTCTGACCAATCTGTTGGCAGTTGAGTTGCATTATGGGTAATGTAGGCGCCGGGTTTTGACAAGGACGGAGAGTGCATGGAATAAAAAAAGACACCATCTCTGGTTCTGCTGCATTGTTTTTTTTTAATCCTTTCTTTTTCCTAAATTGTCCATCATGAGTCCAACAACGTTCATGCTCAATCAATCAATCTTCTCCTCTAACTCTTTAACTATTCCTTTAATGAACTCCAAACAGCCTGCATCAGGCACGAAGCTCTGAAAACCAAATAAAAGTGAAAGAAATGCCGTCGCTATGCTTAAAAATGAGAAAGCATCCCCCCTTTAAATGCCTCCTCTGCTGCTCCTTTTAACATCTCACATACAGTGTTTTATTTCAAATACATAATTAAATGTCAATTGGCTTGTTTACCAGTGTAATAACATGAAACATGGTATTATAATCAGGTTATTTTTCCATATTATTGCCATTAAAAAATGTCAACCGGATCATGCTAGTGCATATTGAATTAAAAACTTGAATATCTTTGAAGAGAAAAAATTATGCATTTGCTCAGCGGCCGCCGTGGTGCTGCTGTCAGAGACGAAGAAGCAGCAGGAGAAGAAGAGGAGAGGGCCCACTTACTGCTCCTGACAGAAAAATTGACATGGAAAGCCAACACTTAACGCCTCCCTCCTCCATCACTCGCCCTCCGTTCCTTTCGCTCTCCCCCCCCCCTCCATCTCCCTTCCTCCAACCTCTCTCTCCTCTCTCTCTCTCTGATGGATGACCTTTACAGTACATATGACTCATCTTCTCGGCTGACTGGGTGAGAGAGCATGTTAGCAATTGAGAGGGAGTGAGCTGACGGCGGCCGGGCGATGGCTACATCCAGACAGCCCCTCGCTTTCCTCTGCCGTCTGATCACCAGGTACACTGCAGCATGGGCTGGTTCGGACCACGCGACGGCATATTACCGAGTACGAAATGGGACAAGCGGACATAATGAAACATAAAAAGTATAATCAGCTGTGACTGCATGGAGGCAACTGTCATTTTGATGCCTTTTGCACTGATGCTGATGTTCAAGTTTCTCCTTCACTTTCCCAAAAAATGCAGGGTGACAAATTTACATTTCACATTTAACATCTTTCTTGCAGTCTCTAATGTGTTTATTTCAGTGCATTTAACAAGCGCCAGTGCAGATAAACTTCACTTTTTTTTAACTTTAAGTGTTAAGAACACAAAGTCATCACGTCATTTGGATATTTGGAGCTTCACTTCCTCTCTTGGCAGTATTTCCACCTGGATTTTGTATGATTTTGAACTACTGTGGCTGCATTCAGATCACTAACAAATCATGTAAATGCCAAGTGGAGAAAAGGGGTTTTATGTTTATGTGACCATCAGACCTGAAAGGAAAACACACGCTGTTCTGGAGTGACAACTGGCAAACAAATCAACTTGTAAATGTTTCCGATCTTTAAAAATATAAGCCAAGACATGTTGTTAGAGCAAGTTCAACTTCAAGTATTAACGCTCAACATCTCAGAGATCTTGCACTAATTCTGTGGTATGGTGCTGCTGTAGAAGTCGTCCTTACTTAAATAGACTGACAGCTGGATGTAATGTTTGTGTGTCAGCGATAGGGACGGATATCGTTAGGATTTTATCGATACTGCTACTCCTATCGATATCGGACCAGTTCTTTATTGATGCTCTTATTGTTGTTTTTTCATTTCATTTTCATAAAGAGTTGCTTTTCAATTGATATTTAAATAAAACTAGATATTGTTTCTAGAGCAGCAAAAGTAATGTTTACAACAGCGAAGTCACTGTATAAACTCATATCTGACTGGAAATGACAAAAAAAAAAAAATAACATCAAATATTGAGTGAAGTTTAGAAATAGTGAAGAACATATACATCAGTCACTTTCACTAAATTCTTCCTGTCCTCCTCCCTCTGCTGCTGATGTGATTCACTGCCTGCTGGTTCTGCTGGTAGAGGCGGGTGGGGGGGGGGGGGTGCTGTCTCAGCCAGTGCCTAAGTTTACAAGAATTTGCCAAACTATCCTAAACAGTTAGGCTACATACTGACAGTTTGTTCGTAATGCTACGCTATCATCTTAATCAGCGGCTGTGGTTGTGTAAAACATGCTGGCGGTGGATGGGAGACTGCAGGCAAAGCAGATGAAAATATCACTTTTCGACGCGTAAACTACTTTAGGTTAGGTTTAGGAACGAGGGAAAGATCCTGATTTGGGTTAAAATGATCAGGGATTATGGTTAGAGTTAGGGAAATATGTGGTGTGGGTTAAAGTCACAACTTCTTAAAAGTTAGGCCGCCTTTGTCATCATGGCTACAATAAAAACTACAGGGTTATGGTTAGAGGACGACTGGAGTTCTTCTTCTTTTTTTTTAAGTTGTCCAGACTCGCGGTTGGAAACGGGAAACTTCCACTGTTGGGTTGATGCCTCCATCCACCCCTCATCCTCTGAATGCAAATTTGTTGACATATATATATATATATATGTCATCTGAACTGTGCTGCTGCTCTGGGTTACAGTCCAGCTGATAGATGGCATCTGTCATTCAAATATAACTACTGGTCATTTTCAGGTGACTGACATTACAACCTGTTGTCTTATTAAGTCTTATTATTTAATTTTATTCACTTTAAGAGCCTTCTTCTCTCTTGTGTGTGGCATTAATAGCACTCTATCTACAGTGTATCTATCTATATTTATATGTACAGCATGTGTGCATCACTTTCAGCTTTTTGATACTGGGCCTGTGCTGGAATAAAAACACTATCAAAAAGGAAGTTTAGCATCACAAAGAACATTATGAATGTTTTTTTTTTTAACTAACACGGTGCAGAATGAACCAGAAAGTTAAGAAACTGTTTCAGCTCACTTGGATATGATTAAGAGTTTTGAAAGTGATGTTTGTCTTTCTGTTTTGATTGAGGATTGGATGCCCTATCTGGTTTATCCGCCAAACTTTTAAAAGCTCACATACATGCATCTATGTTTTGTGTATTTGTGTGTTTTCATCTCCGTGTAGCCCGCTGGCAGCGCGCTGCAGCCAAGGCCAGGCGGCTTGGTGGTCAAGCAGCAGGGGCTCTCAACGGGGAATCGCGCAGGCTTCTCCTATGCCGATACTCCACTTGGTGGAAATATCCTTTATTATCACTGGAGGGAGGACAAGCGGTCCAAACACTGGAGTAGAAAACCTTGAGCTTTCAATTGTTTCCCCCGCCTCCTCAACTCGCCCGTACAACAATGTATTTGTAAGGCTCTTGATGCTTGAGGTTGTTCATCTTGTTCATGTTTAGGCTGCTTCTTCTGCATCTACAGTCCATGACACGAAGCGTACCGCTTTTGTGTAGGAATTATTGATAAAACATGCAGCTCGACTATCACAGAACAGCCTATATAAGACACTTAAACAGAATACAGATTGTGAAGAGTAGGTGCTATGGCTGAAAAGAAATACAGATTTGAATTAAACTCCAACAGCAATGAAACTATCAGACACTCAAAAAATGTCCATCTGAACTGAAGGACTTAATCAAGTACTGCAAAGAGAGGAAATCTTATCAAAATTAGATTTTTTTTCAGCCATTTTTGTTGCTATTTTTCATAGAAGTACAGTGCTGTGCATAAGTTTTAGGCACTTTAGATTTTTAGATCTTTATCCTTTATGTAATACCATCAGGGAGGCGTCTGATTGGTCCCAGATTCATTCTGTAGCATGACAACGAGCCAAAACATCCAGCCAGAGTCATAAAGAACTATCTTCATCAACAACAAGACAAGGAGTCCTGCAACAGATGGTATGGCCCCCACAGAGCCCTGATCTCAACATCATCGAGTCGGTCTGGGATTACATGGAGAGACAGAAGCAGCTGAGACGCCGAAATCCCACAGACGAACTGTGGGAACTTCTCCAAGATTCAGGAACAAGTACTTGAAACACTTTGAGCAGGTGAACCGAGGAAAACTGCTGCTGTTTTAAAGGCAAAGCTGCTCATAACAAATACTGATTTCATTTAACTTTGTATGAAACTATTCATGGCATTATGTTTGAAAGCATCCTCACTTTACTTTTAGTGACTTTTGCACAGTACTGCACCTTTGACTAGGTAGCTAGCCAGCTACAAGACCAATAATATACCAATCCTTAATCTCCCCTAGAGGCTCTGATTGGCCAATTGAAACAGCCAATTATGAGCACCAGAACTTTTTGAACCGCTGAACAAATTGGAGATGTGGGTGGAGCCGGGCTTGAATAGTGGAAAACCATGAAAATGGAAGGATAGATGTTGGACACAGTGTTATATAAATATCTACATGGTGGCGCCATCTGCACCAAAAAAATAGTTAACCCTTCTTTCGCCAATGCCCCAACTTTCCACCAAAGTTCAATGAAAAATGTTAAAAATAAAATATATATCTTTGAGATCAATAACATGTCAACAAACAAACTGAAAACCCAACCTTCTTGATGAAGCTCATAATTATCTCACACCGCTGACACTTCACTCTCGTTAACATGGATCCTACAGACATGAGGACTGCATTGACATTACTCGGTCTAAGTTACATCCCAAAAAAGGAAAAAAAAAAAAAACAGATACAGATCAAAGGTCCACTGTGATCTTCACGTCAGGAAGCACTTTCATCCAAAGTGACACATGCCTGGTCGAGCGTGTAGGCATCTTTACAGAAGGATCCCATAGAGAGAGAGAGAGAAGGGCTTGAACTCACAGATACGGAAAACCGAGCTCGACAAAATGCACAGCGTACGCTCAAGATGTATTAACGCTCACTTCACTTGACTTGGTCATCCGAAGAGGGGAAAGGGCAGTACATCCATATCAGGATAAATTTACAGAGTAGAAGTGTAAAACACAAGAAAGGAGAACGTTTTTGAAGAAAGGTATGCTGCAAGAGTTTTTTGTCTATACTCGCCCAGACAGACAGATTGATTTAATCTGAATAAGCTCATCACTCCATGTGGGGATTTAATAGGCTAAATCAATCTGTTTACCTTTCTTTCTACAAACAGAATAGTGTTTTTTTGCATTGACATGAATCTTTAAAACATATTAAATCATGGTTAATTCATGGGTTGATGGGTTGTTGGGTTATAAAGAACCAAAACCCAAACTTTTACTGAAAACTTAAACATTTTATTACTGTATTCTTCTACTTTCTTTTTTATTGCCTTACATACATCACTAATCCAAGGCCATATATTGTATCCATCTTGACCACAACTGCATCATTTCTTTCTTTCTTTGACCTTTTGACTAAACATGAGAAAAACAAGCGAGAAGAAAAGGAAAGACTTTGGCCACTTTTAACTACTACGAATAAATCTCCTGCCGAATTGCATCAACCATCGAGCGGGACGGCAGCAGAGCGTTCACATCCCGGTATCAACACAGCCTGGGGGCACAGCAGCCTGATGGGTAAATCTACGATAAGAGAGCCTTTTACATCAAGACGTTATCCTTGGTGAACGAGCCATCTTGTCCCACGGCTCCTAATTACAATCTAGGCAGCGAAAAGAAAAAAAAATCTGATAAAGTGATAAATTCAGGGAAGTCACAGCAACCCCTGAAATTTGACAAACAATACTGCATCTCTGTGTGAGGGGTAAAGGTTAGAAACAATGCATACCGCTTTACTACTACTTCTCTTATTAATAAATGTCATAATAGAAGAAAAAACTCTGGATAGGCGATGATGGCTCAGCTTTGGAGAAACGCCAGATGACTTTGAGCAGAAAGAGGCGGCGGAGGGAGGGAGGGGAGGTTTTTGGGAGAGGGCTGAGCGCCAGCGATGGAGTCTAGATTGCAAATAAAGGACAGCCTCCGGCTTTTCAAAAAAAAAAAAAAAAGCCTGGGCTGTTTGCCACCGTAGCAAACTTTAAGAAAAGCCAGGGAAGTGACCGGTGGGTAAACTGGCATTAAGCTGCAAGCGCCCACTCAGAAGTTACATCGGATAAGAGTGAGATATTCCTTCTGCCTGGAGCGTACAAGGCCTGGCTTTTACCTGCAGGGGCAAGCAATTTCTGAGGTACTGAATATCAACAACAGGTTCAGGGGGGATGACAGATGTCACATCATTAATAGTTTTTCTGTGTTGAGATAGTAGAAAGATAGCGAGGCAGTATGAAACAGTCAATGGGAGACTCCAAAGGAAAAATATACTGTATTTTCCGCATTATAGGGCACACTGGATTATAAGGCGCATTAAAACAGTCAGATAAATCAGTCAAACTTTATTAAATGCGTTCGCAATAACTCTCAACATTGTTCAAACGTAAATGAGCGTATTCACATTAACTCCCAACCTTGTTCAGTAGTAACACGTAAAAAAAAAAAAAAAACAACAGTCTGATACCACTAAATCAAACATTAGCCAGTGTTTCCCCTATAATAATACAGGCCAAAAATATCTTTTAATGTCAAAAATAACGCCAAATATCCATTCATTCAGCCGTTGAGCAGCGTGTTTGTCTGTGTCGTTGCCATGGAAACTGCAGGTAGCGTAACTCTTTAGCATAGACTGAGTGGTTAAGCAAGAGAGAGAGAGAGAGCTCCGTTAGCTAACGCTAACGTTAGCTAATGCTAACGGAGCAGAGGAAACGGTTAGCAGCAGCAGTAAGTTGTCAGTCTGGCAGTAAATGTACAGTACAGACTACAGTGTGTCAGTTAATAAACGCTGCAGCTTGTCAACACCATGAAAAGTCACGTCTGTTGTTTCCCCCAACTGCTGGAAAAGTGAGGGTTAGCTCCAAAGTTAGCAACAGTCGGTTAGCCTAGCTTAGCGATGCTAAACAGATAAATACAAAACGGAGAAATGTGTAGCTGCCTGCCAATCCCGTTGTATCGAAACATTTTGACAGAACGCCTTGTACCACACACTACTACAACTAGAATGAATCCATATATATTATACATTATATTTTAAGTGCGCCTTATAGTCCGGAAAATACGGTAATAATATATATTTCTTACACTGGCACAGTTTGTTGATTCTATACTCCTGTAGTGATAACTTTCCAAATGTAAGTGGTGTCAGAGGCTGAAAGGTCAATTCAGACTGAACAGGGAGTGAATTCTCATGTTGGTGCAATTGCCAATAAAGTTCATGAAAGACGTGAACAAGAGTAAACAGACACTGAGGTTGAACTGAGGTATAGATTCATCTGCACAAGTTTAAATGTGTTTCATCTTGTGATTCAGTCAAATCACACAGTCATTGCATGTCATTAACTAGCCACGGCTAATATCTGTGCTGTCAACACATTGGCTTTTTAATCAACTCAAACACATACTGGTGGTCAAACAAAACACACATCTGTTATCGTCAGGTTTTGGTGCAAGAAGTGAGTAACAGCTTCCTCACAGAGCCGCCGACATTCAAAAGTCAAACAAGGTGAAATCCATCACAGGAGAGAAAACGGAGACTAATTTCTACACCCACAGACGCCATAAATAGACCAGAACACTCTGAAGCCACAAGTTGTAATTTGTGTTTTGAGCTACGATCATAAATTCACAAACTCCAGAAGAGATCACAAACTATTTGGCTAGCTAGCTATATTTACATACCTATAAATTCACTTCTGATCAAAAGCAAATTAAAATCCTCTCTGTGGGAACTATCGAAAGACACGCTAACTGAAGCAGAAGCAGAAGAGGCAGGCTGAGGGAAAGTAGGAAGAGTGGAAAGGTGACGGAAAGATAAGTAGATGCACTGAATTTTTTTTTTTTTTTTTTGATCAATTACAACAGTGGAAAGGGGTCTAAAGGTGTTTTGTCATTGCTTCCTTTTTCATACTTTACAGCAAATTGATGCTGTAGTGAGTGAAAACACAATCACTTCAGCATTTCCATAATTTACAGTGTAATCATGATTTATTTTCTCTAAATGTCTCTTCATTTAGGACAGTTTCAGTTTCTCTCTGTATGCGACTGTGGCACCTCTCCCTTCATTCATATGTCGACACTTGACCTACAGTCTGAATGTAAAGATGTATTGATTATTAGAGACGTAGAAAAGAAGATGATTCATTAAGTTTTTATGCTTCGACACAACTGAGTGACAAAATAACAGCAAAACCAAAATGCTACAGAGATTTTTGGAAGCTTTAATCTTTAGTTTTTGTTGAGACTGTGACATAAATATTTAGTTTAATTCAGTGTGGTGCTAAAGTCAAGATGTTTCTGTTATTCAGTCCATGCTCTACATATTTTTCAAACTAAAAACCAAGAAGACTGAGAGAATAACAGCCGGTTTACAGCTTGTGTCCTATAATTATAGTTGTGGACATCATTACTGTCAGTCATGATAATATTGTGCTCAGTCGAGTAATTACTTAGATCTGGACAAACAGTTCAACCACTTGACATAAACCAAACCACTTCATTTTGGAGGTAAGACTGAAAGTGAGCTTACCTGAAATATTGGTAACAATTCCACATTTCATAAGAAAACTGTGCGTTAAACTATGAGTATGGTACTGTAGGTCAAATCTGAAGCAGGAAGTTGGTCTGTAAACTGATGAAATGATGGAAACGGTGGACAAAACACAAAACAATAAAACACAATTATTATTTAATATACCTCCGCTGTGAATGTAAGATGATGCTTCATTTTGTGTGAATGTAAATGTGTTTTTGGAGGGAATTATTTGAAGTTATTCCCTCTCTCCCTCTCTCTGCTGCTGCTGCTGCTGCTTTTTGCCAACAGTTGTTTGATTCCTGAGAAGCTTCTGGTTTCAATCTGCCCTTCGGCGAGCGAGTCCTCTTATGAGATCTGACACTGAACTGCATGCACAAGGTCTGCTCTGTCTCATGTACACACACACACACACACAGCCAGAAACAATCACGACCGCACTCACTCATACACATCATACACACACTGGTACATATATATATACACATATATATATATATATATATATACAGATGCCCATACAACAGCATTGTTATACTGACTGCTACACAAACACACACACATTCACATGCTGGAACACACACATATTAAAACAGATGTGCACCTACACTAATATATTTATATCAGACTTTGTTATAGGCAGTAGTATAGTCTTGTTGTCTCTAATAACTATTTTGATGTAAAATATAATATATATATATATATATTTTTCTCTTTAATGAAAACTGTGGAAAGGTTTCCATCAAGAACACGTTTCTTGTGTCCTCCACACACACTCACAGGTGTGTGACACATAATGTGACAATGGCACCCAGTATGGACAGAAAACAAATTCTTTTTTCCATTCCTGTTATGTTTTGAAGGTCGCAATTCGATAGAAACTGTTAGTGAAGGTGAGCAGAGGATGAAAATAATACCACACTGTGATCACACTGCCTGAGGGGGTATAAAAAAAACCCTGTCATACTCGCACAGATGCAGTTTGTTGCATAAAGACCAACGTTATTGTTGAGCTTAATTTAGATTGAACCTCTTATAAAGTGGTTTAGATAATCTGACTAAACTGTTGATTTGTTTACAACTTGTCTTTTTTTGTCACTCAGCAGTTTAAGTTTATATTTTTCTCATTGTAAACAAATCTCACATGCAGTCAAACCTGATATATCTTATTCCTCTGTGCCGTAGACCTCAGTTATCGTCCAAAAACTATTAAAATCACATCCGTGAACCACATTATTATGAAGAAGTTTGGTTATGTTAGTTTGTTTAGAAACACCTTCAAAGACTCTTCAGAGAGTAGTTCTGTGTAAGAAACTACATTGTAAATTTCTACATTACATTGTAAAGAACTTAAATATAAAAGTCACAGGTGGTGATATGTGTAGGTATGTAAACGGTACCGAGTTCTGTCACATGCTCAGTGGCATCGTCCTTACACACAACTACTCTCTGGACAGTGAATTCTGCAATCTGTATTTCTCCGTTTAGCGTCTTCAGGTTAAGCGTATTGTTGCTAACTTCGGAGCTAACTCCCTTCACTTTTCCAGCACTTGGAGAATCAACAGACGTGACTTTTTAGCATTTAACTGACACACTGTAGTCTGTGCTGTACATTTACTGCCACACTGACAACTTACCGCTAACCTTTTCCTCTGCTCCACTCATATCCACCGTCACCTTCTCTGTGTCCGACTCGCTATATAAACATACTACGCAATGACGTATAACAGAGTTGCTCGTTTCCCAGGCAACAACACAGCAGTTGACTCAGACGCTGCACAGACTCCCAAACGCTAAATATTTCTGAATGAGCAGATATTTGGCATTAATTCTAGCATTAAAAAATATTTTTTTGGCCTGGCGGTGGTTCTTGTTGATATAATTGTAGGAGAAACACTGATTCAGTAAAAGTTCAGTACATTTAGTAAACGCTCAGTAAATGTTGTGTACAGTTAGACCTCCAGGAGTTTGGGCGAGTCCAAAGTTATGAAAACAGCGGGGGTGTTTTGAATACACCCCCGCTGTTTTCAAATGTAGTTTGTTAGTCTGTCCCGCCGCTGCAGGAAAATAATGGATTAATCCCAGAAAGCTGCTGATGTAGCACTTTTCTCCTTATGAAGGTAACACGGAGATTAGTCAACCAATGAGAATTTAGTCGACCAGCAGACTACAGCCCTAGTTTTTGGAGCTGTTTCTAACCAAACTAACATACCCAAATTTTTCGTGGTAAAGAAATATATCACTCAGTCTTTGACTTTGACTTTTGTTTGTTTGCACATATGCAAATTATGCAAATTAATATACACATAAACAACAGAAAATGTGATGGAGAGGCGCAAAAAACCCTCAGAGGGGCTTGATCAGGACACTCTCCAGTGCATACCTTAATCCATTAGAGGAGAAGAAACAAGATTGGGTCAAAAGCCAGTAAACGGCTGGACCAAAAGTGTACGGTCAATGTGTGAAATTGAGGCCAATTTGTTACAGGGATCATCAGCGGTGGTGTCTATAATGTGAATTCCTGGATATTAAATGTTCATCTACAATTTCCTGTAGTGGTCTCAGTAATATTTGCTGATAAAGTGCACTGAAGTAGCAGCTGCCAGCCAGAGAGTCAATCACACTGGACGGTAGAGAGGAGACGGTAGAAACGCTGGTATGCGTCTGTTTAAACAGGAGTTTAGCCAACTTATCTGCATTTAACACCAGAGCTGAGAGCATCAGAGCTTGGAGCAGGAAACACAGTCACTCTGCAGCTGTCCTCCGTTTCCATCATCTCGCACTGATTCATTTTGAAAGAGCAATGTTTTATGGATAAAAAAATAAAAAATAAAGTGTTTATCACAGGTCAGACTTTGCAAAAATACCATTTTTTTACAATTTTAGTTGTAATTGTTTTTTTCCAAGATAGAGACTCATCAAGTTGTACACACAGAAATGGTGTAAACTGCACTTTATCAATAATAATATGATAAATTTTTATATTATAAGACTGGTCATCATTACCTGACTGAATACCAAAGAAAACATAACTTGTTTTCTTAATATTGAGAAATAATTTGTTACAGTTAAACCAATGCAGTATCTTAACGAGTTCTTGATTTAATACTTTAGCTATTCCATCAGGGTCTTTAAGTGAATAAAAACCAGTTGTGTTAGAAACATTACAATAATATAAATTAAAATCAATAATGGCCCTAACGCTGATCCCTGAGGTACACCACAAGTGATAGAACAAAAAGAAGAATTAATATCATTGGAAGAAACTGTTTTCTGTCTTTAAGGCAGCTTGAAACCCAGAGTGATGCAGGTTTTTGTACTCCAGGATGGGAAAGATTAAGAAGAAGAAGAACGGGATGACTTGCAGAATTGAAAGCTTTAGATAAGTAGATTCCAACAGTGCTTTCCTTTTCTATTTCGAGCTTTATAGATTTCATTAACAAGATAAGAGACGGCTATAGAATCGGAGTAGTTATTAGAGTTGATAATGTTGATATTAAAATCAGCTTTTAAATAGATGCGTTTCCATTCTGAGGAAACAATATGAAGAACATGTGATAGATCAGTGATTAGATTAGACTTTGGTGGTTGATAGATACATCCAATGTCGGTATAACCTATTTAAATGAACACAGCTTTAGCAGAAAGCACAAAATTGGCTTCCAGATATATCGATACCCCTCCACCTATTTGACATTTTCTACATCTGTAAATAGGTTTAGGATATCACCATTTCTGAGGAGACTGCGAACATCGACATGAAGAAAAGGAAAACTCACAATTTTTTGACAAATGGACCGATGGGACGTTTGAACTGATCTTCGCTATAATGACTAATGATGAGATTTCAAAGGCGTGTTATTTTAGCTGACGGGTACAATTAACATCCAGATCATTAAGACCCAGTAACCTTGAGGTAAAAGTATTAGAATCAGTATCTTCCGTAAAAAAAGTGTGCATAGTTTTATGTAAGTTGAACATAAATGAATGACAGAAAGGTTAATAAAATAAAACAGAGAGACGGACAAATCAAACAACACATTTAAAACACAGTTAGTGTTGTTGAGGCATTCTTGGTCTAACCGCCATTTATCTTAACTGATGACGACATTGTTTCCTCGTTCTTTGGCCTCGTTCATTCAGCCATCAATTATGATGTTGTTTCTTTGGCTGCCGTTCTCTAAATAATCCATTTTGGGAATAATGTCGCTGTTTACACCGACCGTACGATGAGATGACATGACTTCAGTTGCGTTTCAAGTAATCCAACCTTCTCTTTCACGCTCATCGATTTTGAGCTTGGGGTGGACTTTAGCTCTTGGAAACCTCTTTCGTGATTCCCTAAGTTCTAGCAGTGGTGGTTTCTAGTGGCTCAGCTTGGTGGGAGATTTAAAGTTTGCCTCTTGTCTGTTCAGTGTTTCCACATCGGAGTGTTTTTGCTGTTCGAGCGTATCCTTTAAAAACTTCCATAGAAGTCTTCATCGCTTGCTGGAGGCATTTTTTTTTTTGTGTTGCTGCCACCAGACATGGTTACCTCGAGGCCCAGTGGTTTAGGCTCAGGCCGTTCCCTCTTCACAGCTACACGCCCGGCCACACATTCACTTCAGTATGTTACTCACTGACTTGGTTTTCAATGGACAATAACGGAGGTCTACAGCACTGGTTTGGCTCTACACGTGAGATTTGTTGAGATTCGGACAGGAAAAAGTTATTATAACAGATAGAAATGATGGTCAAAGCTAAGAAAAAGAGACCTAAGGTGAAATAAAGCAGAATGATCCTTCAGTGTCTTTAGAGTCTGTGAAAACACAGAAAAGAAGGATTGTGTTAATTATACCTTTACATCCACCAGGTCTAATTTACTGAATCGAAAATCTCCATGGTACACTCCAAGGTTCTGCTTCTGCTTACCGAGGTGGTCTTAGTGGATATGCACTTACATTCATTTTTATTTTCTACCCATATTACTTTTTATATGTATGTATTGTATTGGATAAAAACGTTATGTATACATATATATATATATGTCTTTATGTAAAAGATAAAACATCCACAGGTAGGCAGATAAAGCTCTGTTTGACGTTGCCTCTCATCCTCATCTCATCTCATTTTCATTCAGATGGCTCTGAAAGCTTTGCGATTTCCTCTGGAGGTGGTGTGTGTGTGTGTGTGTGTGTGTGTGTGTGTGTGTGTAGGAGATAGAGAAAGAGAGAGATCAGGCTTGAAAGTCGGACGCAGACCTGGAGCCCAAGGTGACCTCATTACCGGCATTTGTTCCGCTTGTCGCTGCAAATCACACACTGTGTCCGTCAAGATCCGGCGAACGGGCCGTGCAGCCGTGATGGCTGGTAACCCGCCCGTCCCGTCCCCGCGGCGGAGGAGCACAGAGCTGATGCCTCCTGATCCGTGACCCTGGAGAAAATCGGCAATTTCGCATTCACGTTCGAGACGGGACTCTGGGAAAATCTGAGGGTCTTCTTCGAGCCGGACGGGAATGACGAAGGAAATGCAAACGTGACCCCGGCGGCTGACCTCATTTAACGGGTTTGATCTCGGGGCATTAAAGGGAAGTTTATGGAGCAAGTAGGCAGTTCCTCCCTGACCTCCTGACCTCTAAAACGTCTGCTGGGCAGAATACCGATGTGACCTGTGAAACAACTTGCAAGCGTTTATATACGGATGTGGTGGAAGTGTCAGCAGTGTCGCAAGTGTCAGCATTACAGCGTCTGCAACCAGGAAGATAACTCATTCTGACTGCAACTGTAAATTTATACTGTATATTTAAGTCATTCAGCTGACATATTGTGGCCGCAGGAAGGCTTTAGGACACTTCAACAGAGACAGAAGCTGTTGCTAGGGCCCAGAGGACTTTTTGTCCTGAGTTGAGTCTCTCAGCTTTTGCAAAAAAAAGTCCTGAAGGACCCGTATGAGTCTTTCAGGAATCAGGGTTGTTACATGTAAGTAAAGGGACTGGTTCTCTGGACACATGTTGGCGGATGTGTGGAGAGAGAGAGGAGCAAATCACACACACATCTTTTGGAGGTGCCATAAGATTAACTCTTTTTGGGAAGAAGTCCACAGCATAATTAAAAAAAATTTGGGATATGCAATACCAAGAGAGTGTAAAGTCATGTACCTTGGAAGTTTGAATGATTATGTGCTAGAAAAATATAGATATTTAACTAAAATATTACTGGTTACATGTAAAAAGGCAATAACGAGAAACTGGTGCAAGACTGAGGCACCTAGTATGAATCGGTGTTTAGAAATAATGAAGGACATTTACACCATGGAGCCAACTCAGACTGAAGGAGGGTCTCTTTTTGAGTAAGTGGGAGAAATAGTTGCTATTTGACACAGCAAAAGATGCTTAAAAACCAACCAATTTTGTTTTAAATTCTTTACTCTGGATACATGTAACCATGTGTGATTTATTTTTTGTTTATTTTGCCGGCCTTCTATGTTCTTCTTTTATTTTCTCTTTTATATGCTCAACTCTGGAATTGAGATTCAAGTACCTATGTATACTATTGCACAAAATCCCAATAAAATATGAGTAATAAAAAAAAAGTTTAAGGTATGAATACTCTGGTTAAGATTAGAGAAAGATTGTTTTCACAGTTAGAACGATGACTGCTGAGAGGATATGGGATGTGCTGCTTTTGCCACTGAAAGTAAACATACTGTACGTCATTTTAAAAAACTTTGTCTAAGAGGAAAAAGGTCGAAAACAAAACATGAGACGTTTAAACATTGAGCAAACAACCTGCGCTGCTCCTCCTTTACCCCAGCCATTGCCATAAAGGCAGATGTACAGTATGTGCTGTTTTTCTTCCGAAAGAACAACAATGACATGTTGAGAAACTGGGCAAGAAGCCCGTCATCGTAATGAGGGAGAGTGGAAGAAGTTTTTTTTTTTTTTCCTGAATGCACCTGTCTCAGCGTTACTGCCAACATCACAACATAGAAGCAATTGATGCTGTTCAGCAGCGAAACACGAGACAACAAGAGGATGAAACAGGAACGTGAGAATAGTGGGTTTTTTTCTCACACAGCTCTGCAAACAACTGGCCGATCGCTGAATAGAGAGGGCATCGCTGTCAATATGTTGGTTTGTCGTATTTGAATTTTTTACAGTCTGAATGTGTGAAAGGAGTTTTTCACTGCATTATGACTGACTTTCGGCCTTACGCTGGCCATCCTAGGTTTAAGAATTTTATAGTCGGAGCTTGGGGGAGGTGTGCAGTCTCGGTGGAAGCTTGCTATAAGGCAGAAAATTCTCTTCTTTGTTTCTAGGGCAAAAAATGAAGTATGAAATCTTAGTTTTTTTTTTTCCATGCTGCAAATCGTGGAATCATTTTGACAAAAATTTAATTACTGTATAATAAAAAAGATAAAAATGTTGTGGAGGCAGCAGTTTTGCAAAGTTAGAGAATTAAGTTCAGTAGGTTTGTGTGCGATTTTTACAAAACATATAACAAGGTGTGTTAAACTACACACAGTGATGTGAGGCAAACCCCATCTGTGTGTGCGTGTGTGTGGGTGTTTTTGGGTATGTGTGTTGCTGTTGGAGGCTGTTGAGTTGAACTACACACAGCTCTGCCACAACGGAGGCAATCCCCACCTCTCTGTAATGTGTGTGTGTGTGTGTGTTGCTTTTGGAGGCGGCTGGTGATGGTAGCAGCCAGTTAACTGGTGAACATATCTGCCTTGGCAGAGCCATTATGCAGGACTTGGTCCCATGCCAGCCGGCAGGAGAGCGCGAGAGGGAGTGTGCATGCGTTTATGTGTGTGTGTGTGTGTGTGTCCACTGGGCCGTTAAAAAGACAGGAAGGGATAAGGGGAGTGTTGAACATGTGTGTGTCTGTATGTGTTTGTCCATGCATTTCTGTGTGTGTGTGTGTGTGTGTGTGTGTGTGCTCGTAGTCAGGGATGCGATGGCCCGGCCACGCGTCTGGAGGAATGTGGCTTCACGGTGGATCCAAGTATCTGTCACACATACGTATACACACACACACACACACACACTCGCTGCAGTTGAAGCCGATGCTGTATGGAGACTTTTTCCACTGTGAAGCTTACGTGCGAGGAGGAGGATTACATTTGAAGCACAGCAGTAGGACCGTCAAGGTTGCCAGTTTGAATCCTACCAACACTAAAACGCAGCATCTGATGACCGACTTCCTGCTTTACCTCCACGTTCCTTCTTCTTCTCACTTCAAGCCTCACCCAAACTCACTTTGATCGCTAAAAAATCATGACCCTGTATTTCTAGTCTTCATTAATTACCTTATATTACGATGGAATGATAAGAAAATTGAATCTCTTGTTTAGTCAGAGAGCCTTTAAACGTCATATCTAACCTTTCATCAAGGTCTAGGAAGCATATAAGACATTTTTCACTTCAGACGAAAATGTTTCTTTCATCAATTTTACAACTTAATCAGCTTTCCTCCTCCGCTTTCTCTCTGGAGGCCACATGAAGGCCAAAAGAATTTGTGACAATTTGTTTTAAGAGAACACTTCTGTCCATTTGCTCGGGTTGGATAACAAGTAGCCGAGTTACAACATTTGCATTTAAAATATGCCGTACAACAATGTGAGTCAAGGCCACTGTGTCTCTGACAGGTAGAGCTTTTACCAAAAGGCAATAAAATTGCCTGGATGACAGACTGAGTCACCCACCTACACGTCTACTTATTTAATCCTTCAATCTATTCTTTTTTTTAATAGATTTGATTTCAATAAAATAAAAAAAAAAAGTGGCCTTATGCAGATTTTAATTTTTACCTTTTAAATATAGGAACCATGTGAAAACACGTCTGTCCCTGGTTTCATTACAATCGGAGCGGCGGTATCTGACGTATCACGCTAAATTAAAGCGCCTTATGCTACAAGAGCAACTCAGCGAGGTTATAATTACTCAAAGACTACCAGACTACCAGAGCAAACAATAAGATAAGATACTGAGATAACAGTAGTCATAAAAAAATGTTATTCAAATCTATCTATATAATTTTTTTTTTAACATTCCCAAGATATGTTAAAGATATGGAACCATATTTTACTTTAAATTTCCCCTTTCATCAAACAAACACCTAAAAGTGTCATAATCCAGGGTTTTGTTTTTATTTGTCAGTATAAATAATTAATATGAGCTCTATTGTGAGGATGGAGAATCTTGTGCACACTGCTATTTAATGAGATATCCTTTAGCTAATTGTTTCAAAGGTAAATGTGACAATGATATAGATTTTAGGTGACATCACCGCCCTTGTTTATCACGTATAGAACATCTCAAGCTCAGTTAAACTGTCTAAAATATAATTTTGTCATTAAAAGTTGTAATTTCAGTTGTAGTTTTGCTATGCTAACATTAGCTGTATTATGCTAACATGCTAATGTAGCGCGCTAATGTTACATGCTAACGTTAGGCATGCTACATCTAACACATTAGTAAGCTGCATTCACATTAAGCTCAAAGTGCAGCTAAAGGTTACTGGTGTTTGAGGCATCTCATGAAGTATTTAGACATTTTTACCTGCTGGTGAAGTTTGATATCAAGTCATGAGATCACGTTCATCTTCTTGTTAGCATTAATGTGTCTCCTAAAATCCTTGCTAATCTATCCAAAAGTTGTCAAGGTATTTCGCTCTGAAAGTGTCGGACCAACAGACGTCGTATCGAACATCCACACCACAAGTCCACCTTAAAATTAAGCATGTGTTTTAATGACATCACCTAAGTAGCTGGGTGCGATTGTCAAAATAGAACAATAAAATAAGAAAACACATCACCTCTTCAGATTCCATCAAAGTCAGAAAAGCGGACTCTCTCCGACTTAAACTCATGTAAGTCATGTCCTGGTTTCCCATCAGGTTGTAGGAAAGATTAAATAAAACAATATGAGCCAATCAGAGTGGTTACCATGTGATCCTGGCTCGACATTATCCGGAGATTCAGACCCTTCATCATGTCAGAGTAATCTATACAAAATGTACTGAATCTCCAGCAAAGTCATGATTCTATTCAATATTCACGCCTAGAAACAAGGCAGCGGCCTATTAAAGCTGGCTTCAAACGAAGCCTCTTATCTTTTTAATTAGGCCGCAGGTTGAGAGCGAGCGATATTGCACTCTGAGCTGATGTATATGTAATGTGGAACAGTATTGATTGTGGGCAGAAGACGAGGGAGGGGAGGAGGTGGGGGGGCATTCAAGGTGCTAGCTCCGTGAACTGTTCAATACTGGTGCTAATAAATAATATCAAAGGCAAAACATGGCTAAAGGTGGATGAGATGAAATCTCTTTATAATGCAAAACCCAGAGGAGAAGAGAGGAGAGAGGAGAGGAGGAGGTGAAGGGAGGGGAGGGATGGCAGATATTTCTTTTTTGCAGGCAGCCAGGGCGACAGGATATTGCACGGAGTATGCAGCTGAAGAAACAAATAACCCGTCTTTCATCAATCGCAGATTAAAACACAAACAGAAAGAGGGGATAGAAAAAAAGATTCCTAATTATATTCTCCTGAGTTTTGTTTTTTTTGTTTTGTTTTTTTTTTTTTACGACTGTTTTGACACAGTTAATATGCTTTTCTGTGAATCACCCACACGCACACACACACACACACAACACCATCACCCTCCACCTTGCCAGGTTATCTGGGTCTAATAGGCAATATAAGAAGCTATTTACACTTCAAGGTGCTAATGCAACACTTTCCCTCAATCTTATTACCGTCACAGTGATTTTCTCACCTATGAGTTGACAAGAAGAATTAGACAAAGTGTTTGGACAGCAACATTCCCGACTTCAAACACCCCCCCATCGTCACCCCCCTAACACCACCTCCACCTCCAGCTTCTAGGCAAGTTAATACCTTGACCTTTGCCGCTCTATTACATTGTTGACTTTATTGCAGGAAGCTGCATGTCAGGAAATGTAATTGTGATTTGTAATTTAAGAGATGCAAATCAGCACGACACGTTCAGCAGAGAGAGCTGGTTTTTCCCGAACAATAGCGGCTTTTTTTGACATTTTTAAATAAGAACCAGCTCAAGCGGATGAGATCAGTTAGCCTACTTCATGCGACACATAAGTGCAAAACGTGTGATGTTTGTTCCCCCACTTGGCCGGTATATTAGACTTTTACTGACTCCTTGTTTATCTCCACTGGCTCAGCAAGCCAAAAAGTCAAACTAACCATTTTTCCATACGTTTGGTGATCTGATTTGATAGACGTAATATGCACAATAGTGAAGTTCCCTTTAGATTTGTTTGTTTTCCTTTAATACTTGAAGGCTGAAAGGTAGCCATACGCTGTTAGTAGTTTGGTCTTTGAGTTTAAACCCATTCCCTTTAACCCCTGCTAAATAAAAAGAGCTTCTATGGGTGTTAGGCTGCATTCACACCAAATCCGGCGGTGCGGCGAAACACCGCATGTCAGTGCGGATTTGTGTTGATGAAAGTAGTTTGCCAACCACCATAAAAAAACGAAAGAGACAAAGAAAAAGAAGAAGCCCTCATATAAAGTTAGGAAATTACTTACAGCGGCGTCATCTTCATAATAAAGTAATATCAATCAACCGTCTTCCGTCCAAAGCAGAATGCTGAAATGCTACAATGCTACATGCTAAATAAACAACGTCTTTCGGGTCTTTCGACTTCCGGTCTAATCACCGACCTACGTGATTGGCCACCGCAACGTGACGTTGGGTTGCGGTTTTCCAAAAGTTGACTCTGGCTCAACTTTTCCGGCCGCAGTCCGGTGCGGCGCCGCAGCGGCGAAAATGGCCGCAGGCGAGCTGCACTACCCCCATCCGAAATGGATGGGACGACTAGCGTTTTCGCCGCACCGCCGGATTTGGTGTGAATGCAGCCTTACTGTGACATCCATGTGGCCATATTTTGAAGACCCCCACTGTTTCCAACATACTCAGTGTATGTATGGACAGAAAAAAGAAGGTGGATACACCAAAAAAAAAAAAAAGTGGCTTCAAAAGTTTTTAAAACTTTTGACCTCTGTCAATAAGGAAGTAAACACAAACTAGCTAGTTTCCAGTCTACAGAGGTGAGTATTTGATATGAAAAAAAAAAGACAGATTTCGAGTGTTTTGTCACTTTAACATCTTAAAAAGTTCCAGGTTTATAAAACTGTTAACATTTTGCAAACTTAAAAGGCTTTAAAGGTGGAAGCTATTACCCTTTAAACAGCACCAACATTTCGGTTTAATTTTATGCTAATTTTGCGATGATGGACATTTCACTGTAGAACAAATATCATTTCAGCTTTCGTGCGTTTTTTTTATCAGATTTGGCCAAAAAAAAAATTACAAGACTCCTGACCTCCTGTGTTTGAGCTTGTTCCCAGAATGATTCTCTTGATGTTCTTCTTTTCTTCAGGTCGATACATAATTCATTTCTTCCCATCACTCTGACAGGCAAATGTAACCTTCTCAGTTTTTCCCTGACAGAGCTGCACTTCCCTTTTGCAGCAAGGGGGGGGGGGAAATACTCGGCGCATTAACATGAAATGAGCACAAGTATGTTATGGTTCGCTCTTCAGGGGCCCGTCGCAAAAGTCTACATCAGATAAATGCCTGGATAGATACAGAGAGGGTTGATTTTACTGTATGTTTGATTAATAGTAATATAGTTTATCAAGAAGAAGGACAGGAGCTCGCTTTACATTAGGAGCGTTTAGTTGATGCTCTTTTCATTCGGTGTCAGCTGGAGCTGGAGTACGAGCGTTAATTCTGGGAAAAACCCCACACTTTCTGGCTCATTTCTTGCAATAAGATTTATTTTTTTCACTAATAATTTCACCCTCTCCCATCAGTCAAGCAGTCAAGATCACAAATAAAATAATTAAATATGCACGTACAATCATGGCAGCAGAAACTTTGGTACCAAATGTTAATTTCTGTCCCAAATTGTTTAATCAAACAGGAGTAAATTGTGCATTTAATGGGGAATATTTTCAACTGCGGATCAATACACGATTGGTTGCTCTACTCTATTGAGGTGTGTGTGTGGGATGCAAGTCAAAATAAACTACAGAGACCACATGCGACCCATGCGGCTTCTTAATAGTTTTTGGGTAACAACACAGATCCATACGCACAGAGGAATAAAAAAAAACACATGCATACTGTGTTCTTGCTGCCACAATGGTTGCAATGGTTTTCTTCTTCTTCTCTGTATTGCAGCAGCCAATAGACAGCAGTGCAAACGTGATTTTTAACATGAGTATAATGAGGTTTTTTTTTAATGTTAGGCTGATAAATACAAGATATTAAACTCTTATAGCTTTAGAGAAGGTTGCTAGTGATTCTGTAGACACATGTCACTTTTCATCATACCTTCAAGGCGCATAGAAAGACAATAAAAAGTAACCTTATATCATTTTAAATTACAAAAAAATACCAGAAATTTAATAATATTTACTTGATCTAACAAAATGCTGACACATGTGCACAGACAAAAACTTACTGACACTCTTTTCAATCAAATAATAAAAGTGCTGCTCATCGACATGCAGCTTCTGTCGTTCCAGTTACACAACTATCTTTGATCATATGACCACACTGACTGCACGCTTCCCCGAAAAACCCCTCTCTAACCCTCCTCTTCTCTCCTCCGCAACGACACACTCGGTTGGTAAAAAAATGTGTCAGCAGCGCTGCGGTTTGAAGACTGCGGAATGCAAATTGAAAATTAAGGTGCACTTCCTTAATCTGCTGTTTTAATCCAGCTCCAAAAAGGAGGTAGAAAGACAGAGAAAAAAAAAAGAAAAATCCGTAGGAAGGGCTACATTAATTATACACAAAAAGAAGAACTACAAAAGAGGGCCTGGTCTTTGAAGATACTGAGCGCTAAATGTCACTCGCAGCCTTTGAAGCTCTCGACTGCCTTTGTCTCTCACTTCTCCTCTACATGAAACACTGTGCAGCAGCAGACAGACACCGGCAGCAACGGTGAGGGACATTTCAACTTGGGGATCCTTTAAAAAAAAAGAAAAAAAAAAAAGAAGAAGAAAGATATGGTATAAAAGCGAGGTGCACTCCACTTGTGCGAGGTACAAACTTGAGCTGACGAGTGGTTGCAGGGAGACTGTCCTCCCATGGAAACCGACATCTTCGTTTACGTGCAAGTGACAGCGCCATCTAGGGGGGCGTAGTGGTTATGATGGGAGCAAAGGAGTGATTGTAGAGCATCGGAAGAAGCCTGCAGCGGATGGATCGAACACGGGACGCCACTGTTTCCTTTCAGTACATACATCAGCGAGCGAACGCATCACTGTTCTTACTACTGCGACTGATTCTGACTTGAGTCTTGAGTTGAGTAGTATGTTCAGTTTGTTGCTAGTTCAAGCTCAGTAAAGAAAATAGGTATAATCGACAATATTTACAAGGTTAATAGCTCCACAGCTGCTAATTTTTAATGGTATAATCACATCATGGTTGTTTCTGTGGGCTTAGAAGCCTTTTAATAAGCTTTTAAAGGGGACAAAACACGCTTTTTGTGATTCTCTTTATGTCAAACTAAGTTTCAAAACTTAAAAATGCTCCCTGAAAGTCAAAAGCCACATTCACATCACGTCTAATCACTTATTTCAGATCTGATTTTAGCTCCAACATGTACAAATGTATTTGAAAAGTTTATATTTCGAGTAAAAAATGAGAAAAAGAAGTGAAATCCGACTACTGCTGTTTCATTTAGGTAACCTCCCGAGCCAAGAGGACAGCCAATCAGAACAGTTAAGGAGGGCCTTAAAGAGACAGGAGCTAAAAACGGCCTGTTACAGACAGAGGCTGAACCGAGGGGCCCCAGTATATAAATATAGACCTGGATGGTGATTCAGTATAAAGGTTTGTTCATACCTATACTGTACATCTGTAATCTTTAATCCATTAGAAACCATCACATGAGACGGGTATATATATATATATATATATATCTGTATAGCATGAAAATATGTATTCAGGATTTCCGAGTTTTGTCCCTGAGGTGCTGAGATAATAAGAATAAATACTTTTTAAAAGACTGCAGACAATCTAACAAGAGTCAGTCAGAAACAAGAACAACACATTTTTTGTTTCAGGAAGAGAAATTGAGTTGGCATCATATCATTGGCAGATATTCCCTCCCTCCCTCTTGGTGCAATTTTCCACAGTCTTGTACTGTACATGCAAATAAGACTAAAACCTGAAATCTTCAAACACCTTCACATATGATGTCATGGAAGTAAATATATATTTGTGTGAGGACCAGTAAATACAGTTCAATCCGCTCCCGCTGCGTTCAAGTGGCGGCGGAAGTCTCCAAACCTGTACCAAAGCTAGAAGGTTTATTATATTTGGGTGAACTGACCCTTTAAAGGTCTTTGCAAATTCCAATTAAAGAAAAAGGATTAGATTACTGCCAAAAACACCAAAATACGTTCACCCATGAGAAACAATTCACAGGGAGACATGTGGAGCCTGAATAATCTATTTAACACTCTTTCTGTACACAGGCTGTTTATAGAAGCGAAAGATTTCTAATTAATGGGACAGACGTTGGATGTGCACACGCTCACGTTCAAACTGAAAAAAAAAAAAAAAAAACCAGAGCCTGTGACTGATTTTTTTCGTAAACTATCAGCTCTATCCCTGCTTCAGTTCTTAAAATATTGATCTAATTCTCTCACATCAAAAGCATGTGATTCCAAATTCATCTCGAAACCGGGCCCTTAATAAGCGGCCCCATCCTGTTTCTACTCTGCGATGCGGGCGGATCCGCACGGAGCCAAATCTTCGTTAGTCATTCTGCTCTTTTCTGTTTCTCTCTCTCCTTATCCACCCTCTTGTTTCTGAAGAAAATCATGAGAAAAGGGAGGAAGAAGGGAGGCAGAGAGGAGAGACTAACAACAGAACAAGACTGAGGAGGGGGGGGAGAGTCGAGGAGAGGGGAGGTTGAGGAGGGGGAATCACTTCAGTGCAGTTGTAATCAAGGCCTGTGCACTCAAGAGGGGCCAATCAATCCAGCTGTCTGCCTCTACATCTCATCAGGCATCGTGAAGACGGCTAAAAATGAGTTGCCGGGGTCCAGGCGGCCTCATCAGGCCGCCGAGAGAGAGATAGAGAGAGAGAGCAAGGAGCAACAGGCGGCTTCAGGCAGGAGTCTAGTAATAACCGCAACAGAGGACACGACCGACCGTTCCTCTGAAAAATCCGAGCTGCAGCCGACCTGCGAAGAAAACGACTCCAGCTGAGAGGGAAGGTGGAAGGTGTTCGCTGGCGCAGAGTGTGTTTGTTTAGTGGCGGTGATGTGGTGATGTGTAAATACGACAGAAAGAGATCGGTCACGCTAGAATTTCGAAAGTATAACAGTTTCGAAAGCATTTCGATTCGAGGTCAGATTGCAAAAACCGTCTCGAGAGCACACTATAACCTTCACTGGAATGAGGATCTAGAGAGTCCAAAATGAAGAAGAAAGCTAGCATAGAAACAACATCAATCCAGCTTTCTTTCTTTGCGTTGCGACAGTTTGCGATCAGTTTTGCCCCCGAACAAAAACTCGCCTCAGCTCAGAGCGGCAGCCGCACAACCTGCACGTCATTCAGCGAGGAAGCTGGCGAGGTCGACAGACACCTACGTTGATTATATGAACTTAACGTAGCACAGCACGATCTCATATTTCTTGATCCTACATGGTGCGTTACTGCATACACTCTTTGCTCCTGGTCAATATCCAGTACATTCATCCCATTCTACTCTATTTAATAGTTAATATTTAACATTAATGCTCCTTTCATTAGAATATATTTTTCATATTTCTCTTCTATTGTAAATTCTTCTTTTTATATTAGTTAGGACCTCTTATTTTTGTGTATATTTTTGACCACTGTGCACCATAGCAACACCAAGTCAGGTTCCTTATTTGTAATAAAGCTGATTCTCTGATACGTTTATGCTTCTTCCTCCTTGAAAACAACCCGTACTGTTTTGTATTTCTTCCTCTTCTTCCATAAATGCAAAGTTAAAGGTTACAGTAATACTCTCTCCTTCCTTTTTTTTTGTCCAGTTTTACCTCTCAGTTTAAATCTTATCTGGCTGATATGAACTAACAGAAGCGGTCAAAGAAAACTGGAAAAAAACAGTGACACTTTGACTCTCGACAACTCTGATTCCTGTGTTTCTCTATCATCTCTCCGACGTTTATCAGTTGAGTCCGGAGATTACAGGAGGAGGGTTTCTGTAACGTAAGACGTGGGGAATTAGCGAAGCTGTACGTGACCACCTTCGGTTGTGGGGATAAGGCGCCGTGTGTGCACTTCAAAAATCTATTCGAATCTATATTTTAAACTCTTTATCGAAAACCTTTAAACGCGTCTTTCGTGATTTATGACGGCGCCTTGTTTTAGCTTTAATTTGGTTGTAATAATGATTGATTTTATGAATCGGCTTTGTAGAGGGAGGCTCCAAAAAAATTGGGACGGCGGCTGTTTACAAATCACAGTTATGGACGTTTAGTTTAAAAGTATGAGTGCCAAACTTCATATTGAATTAACTATTATATCTGAAAAAACAAAAACCTAACCTGGTACTCCTCATTTTATTTAATATATACCCTCCCTTTTCACATAATATACATCACAATTATTCCAAAATATATAATATGAATGTCCTTTGAGGAAAAACGATGATGTCATGACACTATCTTTTAATATTTCAGATATTACAGGTACCGTATGTCTTACTTTGTCCCGGCGAGCAAGAAGCTGAGGGAGAGAAAAAAAACATTGGGATGAAAAGGTGATAATTAGGAGAGCAGTCATCAGACAGACATGGTCATTAAAACTGAGGATATTAAAAAAAAAAAATCATATGAGATGATTTTCACTCCCATCCATTGCTGGTTTTAAAAATGTATATTAAATTATTCAATCGTAGTGCTAACAAGTTTTTGGGGGGGAGGTCCAGGCCCTGTTCTTCCGTTCAACTGGGATTACAGAGTTAGCGGGATATAAATTATAGGTAATGCAGTAGGATTTAAATTAGATTATGAATAAAATATAAAGCCAAGAGAGCACCCTGACACTGTCCCGTCAATTTGAATGTAAAAGATAGGGGTTATTATGGGCCTGTTCATGCGTGAATTAAAAAGCTGCGTTGGCTCTAGAGTGTGTGTGTGCGTGTGTGTGTTTGATGTGTGTGCAGGTGTGTTTCCAGTCCAGTAACTAAGTCACCGGTTCCCTGAAACGCAGCGTTCACAAAGAGCACAAACGACGAATCGCCGGTTGGAAAAGTGAAAAAGAGAGAGAGCGAGAGTTTTAGCACTCCCACAACATCATCCTCATGCGCCGTATCCTCACGGCTCTGAAATGCCGCAGCGCAACCGACGTTCGCCTTCCTCCTTCTCCACTACAGCTTCTGTAAGCCGAGGGAATGATGCAAAAGTGATGCAAGAGCGAAGCCAGCTCCACTATAAGGTGGCCATCTGGGAGAGGTCTGCCAACCCTGCAGCGAACGTCAGGAGCCGAGGCCAACTCGCAGAGATCCTGCCAGCTGCGGGAGTGGGAGAGAGAGAGAGAGAGAGAGAGAGAGAGAGAGAGAGAGAGAGGGGTTGGCGATGCCAGCAGGCCGGTGCCAGCGACGGGGAAATCAGACCGGCTGGTTGGCTGCATGGCTGAGTGGCTGGCAGGGTGGCTGCGCGGTTGGCTCTGGGATCACGTTGCACCGCTGTGCAAACTCGAGCTCGGCACAACACCTGTGTCCTACCCCTCCCCACCCCCACCCTCCCCCCATCCCTCCTCATCATTCCCATCCCTCCCCTTCGCTCGACGGCAGGACTCACAGATGCTTGCAAAGCTCCAGAGGACGCCGCACAGCTCCCCTCTCTCTCTCTCTCTGAAGTTGGACCAAAATAACCACAGGTGACTCTGGATCGGCATGGGGGGGGGGGGGGGGGGGGGGGGGGGGACGCAGGTTTTTTTTTTATTTGTAAAGCTCGGATGAGGCATCTCGCAATTCACAAAACGCCTCCAGCTTTTTTCTATGACGACAGGTGAGGAGATAAAAATGCGGCGTGGTGTCACAGCAAATTGATCACTAAACACCAACACAGCCCTCGTCTCCTCTCTCACTCCCCTCCCCCCTCTCTTCTTTTCTTTAGCAACAGGTGAAGAGAAACTTCTAGTGGATCGATTAGCCTCCGGCGTGCGATGAAAACTGATTAGTATGTGAGCTGAGACGAAGTTAACCGGAATAGATTCGCCTGTTCCTGAAGGGCACGGAGAGAGAGAGAGAGACCGCTGGACGGACCCCCCGAACGCCAGAGCTGTTTCCAATGCAATCACTACCGCTAATCAATGGGAACAATTAAAGGAGTTCCACGCAGCGAAGGCGATGACACAAAATCAGTTGGCGGGTGTTACTAATGACAAAGTGTACGGACGGCTTGTCAGATATAACCACGGCCGACAGAAACAAGTAATATCTAAGCAATAAGAAACTTTTTTTTGAATGATAATCTTAGGAACTACATTTCGAAAGGTTTGAGAGTCATTATATTGAGGCAACACTTAAATAGGAAGTAAAGCTTCAAAAAAAAGACGGCAGCAGTCGATATACTGTAAATGCAAGCGGAGGCGCTCCCTTAAGAGACAGCTGATGTCAAAGCCGCGCGACAGAATTGACAGTTTCCCAGGCATGCAATTTACAGAGGAACGGTAATGGCGGCGACGACGACGACGACGATGATGATGATGATGACCTTTGAAAGGGCAATGCTAGGGAAGCACTCTGCAGAGACTGTGCTGTGCTGTGATAACTTTAAATTGTCCATAATCACAGGATCTGCGAGCGCATAGGCTGACAAAGTCACACAAAGACTATCTAGCCGAGCGAAACTTGTCCACACAGATAACAATTTGACCACATTACTCAGGCATAATTACGCATACATTTCCTCGCTTTGTCATGACACACAAACACATGCAGGAAGCCAACGTTTCAGGGGAGGGGCTCAACTGAGGTCCGAGGGCCTGCACATTAATAAGAGGGCGAAGTGAGGTAGATGAAACACATTACTTTGACCCAAAGAGCTTGGTAATTACATTTGGCATTTTGACAAGTGTTTAGCTGCTAGTGAAGGTCAGTCCTGTCAGCATACAAGATCTATGCTAATCCACTCAGACGGAAGAAAACGAGGAGACGAAAAGTCGAGTGGCGGGAGGAGGAGGGGGGAGGGGGGAGGAGAAAAAGGTCCAGATGCGACTGATGCCTTTGTAAAAGTAACCTAAACCCCTCCTCCGCCCCAGTCATCAGGATCTGGTCTTTGAAGATCAGTGACAGAAGAAGAAGAAATCAGCTGCGTCCTCTACAAATACAAACACAGCCACTGAACAACTCCCACCCCTTAATGAACGGTCACTACATTATCACATTAAGACACTTAAAAAAAAAGAAGATTAAGAGTGAACAGAGTCGAGGGACCCGGCGTCATCTACGGTGAGAAGTTCTCAGGCTTGATCCAGGCTTTACGAGGTCCCTGATAGTCAGGAAGAAACTACATATGAGGCTTTAAAGTGATCATTAAAGCCTTAAATTCAACTCTAGTAGGAACAGTAGTAGCAGAGACATGTTGGTCTAGCTGCAGCCTGCAAATCAGGCTCCACAAGAGTGCAAGGTTCAAAACAATCCAACCTCTACCCATGACGTCAAAGACTCAGATGGATATGAGTTACTGTTATAGAGTTCTGCTATTTGAACCCATCAAATCCCAACAAAGCAACAAGTTTCAGATCGGGTTCGGGCTGTTTGGTTGCATAACGTGGGGTCATTTCCGGCGTCATCTATAGTGAGAAGTTCTCAGGCTTGATTGAAGTTTTTATTGGGTTACGAGGACCCTGATAGTCAGGAAGAAACTACATATGAGCCTTAAAAGTGATCATTAAAGCCTTAAATTCAACTCTAGTAGGAACAGTAGCAGCAGAGACATGCCGCACATCAGGCTCCACAAGAGTGCAAGGTTCAAAACAATCCAACCTCTACCCATGACGTCAAAGACTCGGATGGATATGAGTTACTGTTATGGAGTTCTGCTATTTGAACCCATCAAATCCCAACAAAGCAACAAGTTTCAGATCAGGTTTGGTTGCATAAAGCATCAGGTACGGTTCCAGAAATGTCTGCCTTCCTCTCACCGACTGTGACAATCATTTCCATCCATGCATGTCACGTGTGTAGAAAGTAGTAACACGAAGTGACTGTAGCCGACGCATTGCGTTAGCCTCGTGAGCTAACGTAATGACATACATCAAAATCATGTCAGATGTTCTCAAATCTTGCAGCACCAGTAAGATTTAGCTGAACTTTACTGATCTGAAGTCTGTTTCCAGGTGTTGAGGAGAAAGTAACTACTGCATAAAGTAGTGTAAAGTCTTTTGTGTCTCCAGAGGGAGCCGTGTGAAATCTGATAAATCGCCTCCAGTGATGTCAGCATCGGGGTCGGGGCTGAAGACTACAAGTTTTGAAAATGAAGAGAATCTGGGGGTTGCAGAGTTAGAAAGAAGTGAGGTTGGCAGATCTCTGTAGCCCACTCCTCATCTCTGCTGGAGGCTAGCAAGCTCCAGGCTACTGGCATCACACACACCTTGAAACTGTGCCGTCCAGCCAGTAGAGTTGAGTTGCACTGTGGGTAATATAAGCTCCAGGTTTTGACAAGGAAGAAGAATGTGGGGAGTAAAAAAAAAGGCCCACTTTTATAGGAATATAACGCTTAAATCAGTGGAAAAAATATCCATAAAGGGGCTCATCTTATCTTTATTAGATGTGTTGAGGGCTTGTTTGGGGTCTCACTGTTACACATTAGCATGAACTAATATTGGCTGCTTGTTAAGTCGACCAAACACTGCTTTCTCATCCCACGATTCTTTGTTTATTTCATGTGGACATTTAAATACTTTTGGGTAATGATGCCCGGCACCTGTGAAGCAATTTATGAATATGTGTGTCCCCCAGATGTAATTTCTACTCTCCTTGAAATCATCACAAATGTAAAGTAGTGACTTCGAAGTGAAATCGGAGAGCCGCGCACGACAGAGGGCAAAAAAAAATGATAAAAATCCTTTGCTTTGCTAACGAAAAATGGAAAATACGATAGCCGTGTGACACATTTTCACGTACACGACCATATTCATTCGTGCACATAACCAAGCTTGTGCATTTAGGAACAAAACTAAACTCTTTTTTTTTTTGATTGATGTGTGAACTAAACAGGAATGATCAGCACTTCCCGCCACTTTTTTTTTTATTTTATTTTTAAAGAAATGTCCCATTAATTAGCATGTAAACTGAGCATTCACCGGTTCCTCCCTCTCCAGAGGGGCAAAGTCTTTTTAACCTATTAAACTGATACTGACCTTTCAGCCAAGAAATTATTTACATGTCAACACACAAATCAAACCCTCTGATGTAACATTGACTCACCGAGCACCCAGCCATTGTCTGCCGCTCACAATGAAGGGTGAGTTTAACTTGAGAAAGGGGAGCGAGCAGCCCTGTGACTGACCACTAGCAGCAACAACTGTCCAAACCGTCCGTAATCCCCCAGAGTGAACAGCTTTTGTGCACGTGTGCGAGCTAGCATCTTCGCTCTGAGAGTTATGATTAGCATGCATGCAAAAACAAACGCTGGTGGGATAAAGAAAAAGTAGAAGTCAGATGAACAGACGGTGCAGGGACGAGGCTATCTCAGCTGCTCTCCTCCTGCTTTAAGTGCTAATTGAGCTGCCCGCTGTCCTGACCCTGACCCCTGGCCTATTCACGGGGTCCCGTTCTCACGGCCGTGACGCATCGCTGGAAGTAGCCTCTGGGTCCCACCCACCCACCTCCAGCCAGACAATGGGGGTCAGCACCTCGCTGCCCACCATCTTGACATCCACCCCCACGTTTGACAATGGCCCCCCAGTTGGCCCCGGAGTTCCTCACAATGGGGCGGACGCTCGTCGTGACAGAAGTGGTAACGTGGCTTCTTAAAATGCGAACACCAGGTCTGGCCCGGGCCTGGCTGCATTAATCGGACCTTTTTGGCACCCCGGTGGCCTGAGGTCAGGATCGATCCGATGTAAGAGGGAGAAAAAAGATAAGGTTTAAAAACTGGAGTCCTGCGAGGCCGCGATCAGAACTGGGTTCATGTTTTATATCGAATAAGAAAATTAGACCTTTTATACATGTTATCACATTTACATAACTACATTTATTTAACTACATTTTGTGAGATTTAATACAATTTTCAGGTAGATCATTTGAGTTTTCTCCATCATTTCATACGTTTTTAATCCAATAAATTATTATGACAGCTACAGATTTTACATAGAAACTATGATCAGCTTATAAAATCCGACCCATAACTACAGATTACGCTACGTACGCAACTATGGTTAGCTTTATGCTTGACCAGCTACAACATTAAAATGTCACTCACATATATCAGTAATAATAATCCAATAATATAATATATAATATAATACAACGCTCTAGAAACATTAAAACATCTAATAACAAAATTTTGCTTATAACACTGACATACCTCAAAAATACCTAAAATAATACTACTAGTAACAATAATAATAATAATAATAATAACAATAATAATAATAATAACAAAAAATAATAATAACAAAAAAATAATAACAACAACAACAATAATAATAATAATAACAACAAAATAATAACAACAATAATAATAATTATAATAATTAATAAAAGTAATAAGTAATAATAATAAGTAATACAATTATATATAATAAGTAATTAAATGATATAAAAATATGGAATAATATAATATGAATCAGTTGGATGGATGTCAGTTTTGTGTAATACCATTAAAATGTCTGTGTTGGGTTACACAACACATATTATTACCGTAATATATTCTTATACTATAATATTTTCTTATACATTGTTTCTATATTAAATGATTCATAAGCAAAAAAGAAATGAAAACTGTCTGATGATATTGAATCGTACTGAATATGCAATAACCTTGTGTGTTTATGTAAATCAAGTGTCGTGTTGTGAAAACAGCCTTTATTGAAAAACATTAAAAGAGGAAATTGTTTGTCCGACTTGAAAAAAAAAGGATAAAACAATTTCTCTGTTTCTTATTTGTTTATGTGTTTTCTGACCTCGTATTTGACTTTTCAGCCTGTAAACTCTGTTTTACTTTAACTGCAGGAACGTGTTTGTTTGTTTATTTGTTTATAATGTCACATGACATGAACACAACACAGTTCAACAGCATCACAAGCTACGACCGAAGGGATTCTTCCCTCCGTCACTGCAAACAGTTCAATATTTAAACATTTCTTTAAGCAAAACTCTGATGACTCAATGACGTGTCCTCGGAGATTAAATCAAATAAAACAGGAATGATTCTTAACTCGGCTGCCAAAAAGGAAGAGATGGACGTCCAATCTCTGCCACCGGCTGCCGAGCGGCTCTGCGCGGTGATAAAACGACGTCATTACAATGGCCATGTAAAGCTTAATGTTTCAGAAAAGCACTATAAACCTCGGCCAGGAAGGATAATGTACGCTCCAGGATGGATTGATATTCTAGTTGAATATGACAAACGACACTTTAAAGACGTCCCGCCCACGCTGTTGCACTTTCGCTGAGAGGACGCCATCTTTCATTTCGAGCACGTTCTGTCAAATGTTTGCATTAATAACAATCGAGGCTCATCCGTGACCCCGCCGAGCCAGCAGCGGGGGGAGCGGGCGGGCGGGGGGAAATGAGAACACCAACAATAGCACTTAAAAACAGGAGAGGAGCCGTTGCATAATCGGCGCAAAAGTGTGTGTGTGTGTGTGTGGGATAGAGACAGAGAGAGACAGAGAAAGAGAGAGAGGAGGTGGGGTTGCAATTATCAAGCAGGCATAAAATGTTGGGAAAAAAATATACAGTGAGCTACTCATGTAAGTTATTTTGACAGGGCCAATTTCCCAGAGCAGGTGATTTGGAGAGTGTGTGTGTGTGTGTGTGTGTGTGTGTGTGTGCGTTGATCTGGAATTGGGCCGAGGGAATATCAGGAAAGTTCTCCCTCTCTCTCTCTCTCTCTCTCTCTCTCTCTCTCTCTCTCTGTGTGTGGACTGACAGCTTGGCTAATGGCAAACATTCCTCCTCTCTTTATTCCCCACTTCATCAACACCCTCGCCTCATTACCGTCAGTCACACTGTAGCACACGGTACACACACACACACACACACACACACACACACACACACACACCTTGACCATGTCTTTTACTGGATTGTACTCTGAAAGGTTATTACAGAGAGAGTCCCTCTGCATGCGACAGAGCAGTCAGTAAGCAAGAGACAAAGGATCACCTGACGCTGCGATGCAACCTGCAACACGAGCCACAACACCGACATGTGCATGTGAACACGTTATTTACATACGAACAGATGCAAACCGCACCAGACTTCTTCAGAAATATCCGTCACACAGTGTAAACGGGACCTGGAGCGTCATCCGTTAGCTAATGTATTTAGCATCAAGTGGTAAACAGCTAACATGCTAACAATAAGGACGTATTCTAACGTTTTTAATGCGATCAGTGGGTCGGGGTGGGACCAAAAGCCTCAACTTCTCTCTAGAAATACGAACTCAAACATTTTTAACGAGTCACTACGGTCTCCATCTCTAAACTCAAGTCTGCTGGTGGTCATTTTAGGATATTATTGCTCCATTTAAAAGGATTTGAAGTAGTAACTCTGATGTCAGCCGTGTGGGTGTTCACTGACAGCTGTGATTGACGGTCGGCTCACCTGCTGCCCCCCCCCCCCCCCCCCCCCCCCCCCGGCCAACAGACTCCGAGACTCACACTGAGTTAGACTGATGTCGCAATTATTTCAGTGTCTCTCAGTGTTCTCCGTAAGCTGGTGTACATGGAAATTACATTAGAAAACGTTGGGGTTGTCTTATATTTGAGAGCTAGAGTATAAAGTTAGGGGAGATATTTTGTGTTAAAAAAATATTTGATTCCTAAGTAAAAAAAAATTAAAGACTGTGTGCATAAAAACGTTGAGGTAGAAGTTAACTACGACTCCCAAGATGCATTTCAGCGTGTCAACTGAGCTTAAAATCCAGTCATGTGCATTTCTGGGTCACTTTTTGAGTGAATTTTAGTAACCATAGCAACGCGTTTTGTTTACAACCTCAGCGACGTAACGTTTCACACCCGTGGCTTCTTCTCCACGGCGACGCCGGGCCGAGGCTCATGGGTATTGTAGTTTTCTTAGCCGTCCACTGAAATCATGGTCAAAACATTATTTCATCAGAAACGAAGTGGAAATAATTGAGACTGGCGGTCGTGATATTAACCAATAGGAATCTCTTACTTATTTCTATGTTCAATAACGCTGAGAGAAGATCGTTTAAAGAAATATTTGAAACAGGATTACAGAATGAGGAACTCTCTCACTTTGCAACCCTGTTACATGTTGACAACATCAGAGATCCTTTTGAACGGAGCGATGTAACGATGTAACGCCGGCTCCTACTGAGAGTGTTGCATTATGGGCATTTTTATAGCGAGTCTGTGAAAGTCAGTCAGTCAGCACTAAAAGTGTTTCATTGGCTCAGTTTAAGGAGTTTGTGAAGGTATTGTGTGGCAAATAAATTATTCACAAGTGGAAACAAGTTGGAAGATAGATAGATAGATAGATAGATAGATAGATAGATAGATAGATAGGTAGATAGATTAAAACATACAGTTACATATATGACGCTTTTCATAGACGTTCAAAACACATCAAACAGTCAAGACAATCACACACATCATGTCCTCTGGATTCAGATCATGATAGACTGATATAAAAGAGTTCTTCAGCCTGTTGCGCTTAAATCGAAGGACTCTAAATCACCTATCAGAGGGCAGAAGTTGGTATTCTCTGTTTTTTGTCTGTTCTCACAGGTCGTACAAATCCAGACTTCACTGCAGAAATCGTCCGAATCGTCTCTCACGAGACACGAGGAACCAATACTGCTGCCACAGACGACGACGAGGTAGCTCAAAAAAAACGACAAATGGTATCTGACAGAGGAAATCATTTCGACCGCTTCGACGAGCCTGACAGGAAAGACTGTGAGCTGATGGTGTGACTGATGCATAAATGTGGGACTAACGTTTGAGAGATGGGATGAGGAGGAGTCTCTTCTTCTTGCATTAATAGCATCTCAGGGGAAAACTTTACAAACGGGATGAGAGCGAAAGTGCAGCAAGTATCAAGTCGTCTTACATTCAGGTCAGTACGGTAAAGTGTTTGTAGGATTTAAAAGGTAAAGTCCCAAAACTCACATGACCTGGAGTTTGGTGCGTCATCTTTTTTGACAACAGGGTTCAAGATTCATTAAATTTACACAAAACAAAAACCTTTTTCTCCTATAAAATTATGTTAATTTGCTAAACTAAACTGCTATAGCAATTGTTTACTCCACTCTATTTACTTTAACACTAATAATGGCTCCCATGCACTGATAACACGGACACATGGACACATGATGGAAGGCCAAAAACCGAACGGACCCTTAACACTGCTTCATTTACACCTGTATTAATGTAAATGCTGAAAAGCTGATTGTACTGTATGACTGCACTTGTGAGAAGGAAATAAAAACAAAAACAAAAACTGCTATAGCAAATACATTTAGCTGAAAAACGTAACGCTGCTTTATTTTCTCTGAACATATTCGGCAACTTGCAAAAATGATGAGACTTACAGATCTTACAGTACGATATCCGCTAATAGTGTTACTGAAGCACTTGGTTAAGGTTAGAAAACTCATCCGACATATTAGAGGTAAGATCTCTCGCTAATTTTTTAAAATAAATATATATTTATATGTTATGTATTGTATACTAAAACGATGTATGGATATTAAACTAAAGGAATACTTGTTATAAAATATGAATGCAATTTATAATGATCATAAAAATATGTAGATTATTTTAACATTAAGAAAACTTGCGATATAAAATTTTTCGGGTTTGTTTCGGGCTCGGGCTTTAATACCCGCGGGCCTGGATTTTTTAGGGCCGATCTTACCTCTAGTTCATATGTGCATTAATGTGCTGACTCATTCTCCAAGCACACAAGATTTTCTGGAGTTTCTCTTTAACTAATTTGTATTTTTGGGTTGTTTTTTCTCCAATGAATTTCCATGATGGAGCCCAAACATGGCTGCTGGCTCCCTTTACTGACCAAAACTAAACCAAACTGGATGCAAGAAGGATGGAAAAAAATGGCAGAGAGAGAAACAGCAACATATTTTTTACCAGGGAGTCACAAGTTTTGAAATATGTGGGGTCCGTGGGCCTCAGGTGCAGCAGCAAACCGATGATAATGGCCTGTCATTTTCTCTGTCAGTATTAAAGACAACGTTACTCAGCCAAGGAGAACCTACCAGCCACGTTGGCCACATCTGCGGTGCTGACGTTCTGAGTGTTTGGGCGCACTTTGAAGGTCACAGCGGGGCCCACCACCCTGTAAAAAACACACACACACACACACACACACACAGAGTCAGAAAACCTTTACACTCTGAATCTCTATCTCTTCCAGGTGTTGTTGTTCAGTACGGTGGCAGAAAAAGGAGTTGTGCTCATTAAAGCTCAGTCATATGTGACGCTCGGAGGAGAGAGAGAGAAAAAAAAAAAAAGCTTTAACCTGTGGCGATCCTTTAGGCTGTTGCAATCACCGCATCACCACTGCGAGATAACCTCTTGAATCTCAATGTATAACGCACCCGTCGGCGTTTAAGCGCGCTGGGGAAATGAAGAGAGAGGGGGGGCGGGGGGGGGGGGGTTCGGTCATCGACAGGAGGACGCCACTCATGATAACGTGATCCTCGGATGAGTAGCGTCTTGTTTATGATGCATTTTACATTTTGAGATTCGACGTACGGGTGATTGCGGCGCGTGTTGTCGTGACAGATGTAAATTGAGGGAGAAAACAGCAGCAGAAAAGAGACAGAAAGACATTTTTTTATTGTTTTTCTAGGTGCTTTGGAAGTTTTTTTTTTTTTATTCCTGTTCATCTAACATCCACGCCAATAAAACAGCTTGAGGAGAGAAGCTGGGTGGTCAGAGGCAGAGCAGAGCAGAGCAGAGCAGGAGTCTCCCAATGTGATTAACCTTTTGTTTTTTTCCCCCCGCTGTAATTCAGACTAAAAGGCCCAGCAGGAAGATATATCACCAGGTTCCCCTCCAGGATGCATTGTGCGCTCCTATAAGGAAGCGACCGCTACTGTAACAACACCGTTATAAAATACGGTGACATCATTAATGGAGCAGGTCCTGTCCTAGCGCCGCTGGCGGGGGAAAATATGTTCAGATGTTTTCAGGGATTTAGAAAAAAGTAGTTTTCAGGTTGATGGATTTAAATTGTTGTGCTTTTTTTTTTTATTGAAGGGGGCTTTTGCAGGCTGTGTGGTCTTCAGTTTTCAGAGGAGGGGGGGGAGAAAAAAGAGGAAAAAAAGCTCTACGTGTCCTGTTTTAACCACTGAAATAAAGTGTTGAGCAGCAAAATAGTTAAGAGAAATAAAGGTTTGTGTGAGATCCACATCCTTTTTTCCTTTTCTCACATAATGTTCGACAGTTATAGTCATATTTATCCTAAAATAAATCGCTTAGGTTACATTTACAGGACAAATAAGTGCTTAAAAAAAAAACTGAAACAATTGAAATAGCTTTTATGTCCTTGTCATACAGATAAAAATCCAACATTTCTCTAACCTTCAGTCCATCCATCCAGGCGTCTACGGAGCTCTGTCCTCTTTCACCAATCGTTGCTTTTCAAACCTTTAGATAAATAACCTTCATTGATATTCCCTACCATGCACTTTTTTTTTTTAACTGTTATTGTAGGTTTTAATTGGGTTTCTTGAGCCTTGAGGTCAAAAAAAAAAAAAAAAAAAGCACCAAACTCACTAGTCACTAGATTTTTATGCGGCAGTAACGCTATCCTGTTCTAACATTTAAGGTGCAATAACAAACTAATTAGACCGGGTCAAATTGATGATCCCCATGGGGAAACTTGGAAAATGCAATTCTACTCTTTACTGTCCTTTACACATATCTTTTTTTGGTTTTCAAAATAAAACGAGCAACCAAAGTAACAAAAAAAAGCGCCCGTGTTGCACCAGCTCGTCTGTGACTTCATTTTTCCGGCCATTATTTCTCCTCAGAGGTACGAAGCCGATATATATATTTGTCACATCTATGAAGTGATTCATCAGCCGGCGCAGGCGTGTGTGTGTGTGTGTGTGTGTGTGATGAAGAGAGGGGGGAAAAATCACTCATGTTTGAGTTGATCACATATCCATCTGTCGGCCTCCTCCGCGCCACCCAAGGCAGCTCCTGCAACAAAAGACACACCGCATCGACTCTCTGAACCTTGTAAATAACCTCGTCACTCACCGGGGCGAAAGGAGGCTCGTGCAGGAGGTGGTTTCTATGGGTTTATGTAGTTCGTATTTGTCATTTGGGGGTAAAAAAATGAGATTATAAAGTATTTCTATGTGTCGCTGATTTATATTGTTGCACAAAAATCCAACCAGGATCTTTAAAAAACGTCATTTTGCATCACTGGCTGACAAAACTTTTCCGAAACCAATTAACGTGGTTAAAACAGCAGTATTATGATAACTCATCGTGGGGATAAAAACAAATAAAAAGCACTTTTTTTTTTTGACGTTCATTGTGCTCAACAGAACTGATACATCACACCGTGTGAATACAGTGACAGCCGCTCTGACAGCATGATTGACAACAGACACACATGAAACAAATCCTGTCGCGGTTTTAAGAGATAAAACATGAGTTTCGGTTGACAGGATGACAACACCCTCATACGCACCGAGTGTTTCTCTCGTTTAATATCGAAGGATAGAAATAAAAGTCTATTTTTTGTGGGTTTTTAGTGTGTTTCAAGAGACAACTTCACGAATCAAAGTGAGACAAATCATTTTACAATCATCAGAGGAGGTAGAGCTAATAAAAAAGCTATACTTAGTTAAAAGCAGGAAGTCCTGCGTTCAAAATTTTACCAATGAAAGCAAATAAAGCGGTAAAAATGTGCTCAAGTATCAAAAGTTTCAATAGTTTTGTTAACTTCTTTGAACATGTGATACAGACAGTGCATCAGTTATGACAATCTGCTAAAGTGGAGGTCATAAAAGAAAGAAAACCCCCCAACAAATGTTCTGGATTATTCCAGATTAGCTCCTTTAAAAGTTGTGAAGCAAGACTTTTAATTGAAAACATCAATGTCTTATGAGCTCATCTGATTTAAGGCGGTGTCAGTTACCGGTAGCTCCAGTAAATATAGCGGAGGGCGAGACAAAAACTTCCCCCAAAGTGACAACAGAAAGCTGCCAGAGCCTACAATGTTGTTATCATGTGTTAGTCACCGAGTCCTAAAAATCTTTAAGTAGGTTTTCTGTGCACCTTCCAGCGACGTGCAGCTGAATCAGGAGCTTCTCAGGGTCAGGAGACAGCAAATATCAAGAGTCCTGATGAAGACACACAGAGTGAAATGTTGTCTGTTTGGATTATTTAAAGGCTGTAAATCAGTATGTTTCAGCTGAGAGAGAAAAAAACTGCTGTTTCTGAGTATTTTTTTTAAAATGAGGAGCATTTTTTTTGTGATACCGGTGCTCTTTTTCTTGTCATTTCTTTAAAGCTGTTGAAACAATATGATTTGTACTGACATCATCTCCCCAAATTGAGAGATTTTTTTCAGAAAATTGGGCCTAAGAGCTGCAGCTAAATGAAGAGACAACATTTCAGACTCAAACATGAAACTAAGTGATGTGTTCAAACCTCCTTATCAGTCTTACATCCGGTCCAAAACCCCTGATCCTCCTCCTCATCATCATCATCATCACCTCACATCACAGCCAGTTCAGGCCCACTCTCTCCTCCTAGTGGCGTCTCTCCGATATGACCCTTCAGCTCAGACACAGACATTACATCACCTCAACCCTCCTGTTTCATAAAAAAAAAAAAAAAAAAAAAACCCTCAGTCTACACTCAGTGACGGTTACGCAACAGCCATCATTATTCGGCGGCGGGCTACAGTCAAAGGCTGTGTGAAGCCACCCACATCACAACGCTTCCCGCCCGCCCGCCGCGGCGCCCTCAACCACTACCAGGGCCACAGCAGCAAACATTTTCCAAGGCTGTTTTTTTTTGCTGAAAGCGCTTTATACCGTCAGTATTATCTAATCAGTATCGACTTGTTCCAAACGAAACGTAAGAACGTGAGTCACTCTCCAGGTTTTTTTTGTTTTGCGTCCCGCCGCAGCGCAGTGTGTGTGTGTGTAGGCTTGCTTTTTTTTTTTTTATGATTCATATGTTTGGAAGTTTTTATGCTGCGGGCTCGCTTGAACCGCCGCTGCTCTCTGGCCCCCCCATGATCCCCCTCAGAAGGAACAGTCAGAGGAAAAAAAAGGGAAGTTTTGTTGTCTTTTCAGTGGTTTTTGTTGTTGTAATATGCTAATGCGGCGCTGTACGGCGGTGAGGGTTTGAGGTTGAGGTGGTCTGCGGTTAAATGTACGGGAGGGAAAGTGGGAGCGCTTTCACTTCGAGTGCAAGTCAATAAAAACCTCTCAGAAAATACACATTTCCACCTAGTTGATGCTTTTTGTTTCATCTGTCCAGGCTTTGAGATCCATCTCTCAGACTTCTGCCTTCACCCAAACACAAAGGAGGTGATTCAAAGCTCTAAAATAAAAGAAAATGTAAACAACGTCCTGTTTATTTGGATATAACACTGCCCAGATAGCATACAGAAGTGGGCCACCTTCTTCTGGCCCGGATAAAAAATGGATGTGAGATGCCAGAAACAGCCCAAATATCCCCCAAAATCAAACATGGGGGCCTTTTATTGGTAAAAAAGATGCAGTGCTCTTGGGGGGGGTTTCTAGATGTGAGCCAGTTCTGGTTTATCTGGTGGTGTTCTCGGTTGACATACGGTTTGCTTGTGGCCCAGATCTGGGAAACAGAGGCGGCCCGCCCAGGTGGCATATTAGGGTCTTGATAAAAGTGAAGAAATAGTTTTACAAATGCAATTTTTCGAAGCCAAAACTGAGAGAAAATGGGTGAAATTAACCTTTAAAATCAATGAGTAGGGTTAACAGTTGACCAGAATGTACATTTACAGTGAATTATCTTCATCTTTATTTATCATATATCAGTCTTTTATCAGCGTCTTGACCTGATGGGAAGACGTCGACCCGTCTTGTACGACATGACTTGTCGTTTTTTTTGAATAATAATAAAACTCTCTGGAGGTGATGCAAAAGCTTCCCAGACAGACATGTGCTGACAGAGCCACAAAAACCCCCCCTAACTACTCCTGTCCTTCAGATTTATAAAGTCAAATCAGGTAATCAATGAAGTAGATAACAGTGTGTTCGCTCCGTTATAGCGCTGTAAATAGCTATTAAGACCGTTCTGCTTACGCCGGAGTTCTGCTATCTGCCTCACACATATCTTTTCTTTTCTTAAAAGATGTGAGCTTATCATCTAAACTGATGCAAGATAACAAGTTCAGTGTTAGAGAATTAACTCTGCTGTAGTAAAACTTTCAGGGTATCATGTGATGAGTTATTTAAAGCTTCATACTACTGCTGCCTATCAGGTATTCATATTATTTCTATATGTTAATGTATAACACTGTAAACTATCCACCTATTATTCAGACTGAGTGTTACTATCAGGGTGGAAAAAGACTTTGGAGCAGTAGTGGGAGCCGCAGCTCGGCGTGTTGAGACTCTAATTTAGTTTCTTAAGAGTTAGCCGTTAATCAAGGCAAGGTGACACGCTGCAGCTAACGGCGGCGGCAGCAGCGGCGGCGGAGGGGAGCTCTGCAGCACATTAGTTGATTTATATTAACAAGCGCGCGACACTCCTTAGTCCTTACTGCTAATCATGTTAATTCTACTGTTGCTCTTAATATACCAGTAGGGATATATCACTTATTCACCTGCTACTGTCATTTTCTTCTTCTTCTAAAGATGCACTAACCCTCCTCATTATGTCTCGTCTCAAGATACTGATTCGAAATGCAGTAAATAAGGATTCATCTCACCATATTAACAGGTGTTGATCATTTGTTTTGTCAAGTGTGCTTTTCTGCAACCAGTCTTCATTCAAACCCACTGAGGTTTAACTTCTAGTAGAGAGTCAGAAATGTGTTTGATTCAGGATGAATTTGGGGGGAAAATGGTGTAAAATAGTCATGCAGAATATTCAGTCTCAGTGTCAGTCCGATGCTTTTTGTCTCTGGGCTCTCACATATTCTGCTGAAAGTGACAGCAGCCACAGCGGTGAGGAGCCGGACGGCCTTGGCAAAAAAAAATAAGCGTGGCGCCACTGACAAATTGTCAAGGCGGCTCCCCCTGCTGGGCTTTCACTGCGCTTGCAACAAAAGAGATCCCCGGCTTTCTCCCCCCTACACTCTCTCTCTCTCTGTCACTCTCTCTCGCTTTCTCTGCCTCCAATCCATCACTCTCCCCAGTGTATAGCTCTCCCTCCCTTTCATTCCCAGAATAGGAGAACAAAGACAAAAGGTGCATTAGAAAAGGAGAACAGTACGGGCCACCCATGGACTCAATACAGCAGCCGAGCGGCACGGCGAGGTGCCGCGGGAACAACGAGGCCCCGGGGTGGTGGGGGTGGTGGTGGGGGCAGAATATGTGTGAATCGCACAACCCAAGCCACCCCCCAAATCCCCACCTGTCCACACACACACACACACTCTCCCTCCCTCCAATACGTAACTGTACACATGAATCCCTCTTCAATTCAACAACAGTGTAGAAAAGTTTCGACCAGTTTCATCACCTCTTTGAGGACAAACACGTTCAAAAAAAAAGCAACACCGGCCAACAGTGTGACATTGAAAAATCAATACTGGATATAACGCCATTAAAAAATGTGCTGAACTAACCAGATAACAGATAATTAATCCAAAATAATTCTGCACAGATCACAGCAAACACGATTTTCATAACAGCTTGAAAAACACTCGCTAAGTCCAAATTCCAAACGTTACAAACGCTGCATACGCTATGTGTTCGTCCTGCCAGCGAGCTGCTTATCTGTCAGTAGAAGAAACTATTTTTATTTAAATTTATTTATCATGCAAACTTTATTTAATCAGATCAGTCTCATTGTGATTTAGATCTCCAGACGAGGCACAGAGGACGAAAAAAGTTACAAGAATCATAAAAAACATCACGTAAATAAACTTTTAAAACGAAATAATGTAGTTTGAAGGCAGTTCGTTCCAATTAAAGAGGGTACATGAGGGGTTTCTGAGGTGAACTGGATTATGTGCTGTAGATACAAGGAAGTTTGGAAGCTTAAACAGTTTAAACAGACCAATAATGTACAATTTCAAACTAGTCAGGACACTGAAGTCTTGTCAAATCTGACTTTTTGTTGTTGTTGTGAGTGTCATCATTGACATTTTCAGTTTTCAGCAGAAACACTTGAGAGCATAAACAACCACCATCGACAAAAAAAACGAATAAAGAAGTCATAAAAACATCACGTAATAAACTTTTAAAATGAAATAATGTAGTTTGAAGGCAGTTCGTTCCAATTAAATAGCGAAGAAAAAAAAAAGTAGCTGAAACCGGTTCTGCAGGTACACGAGGGGTTTCTGAGGTGAACTGGATTATCTGCTGTAGATACAAGACTTTAAATATGAGGAAGATACGTGAGGTAAAACAGACCAATAATGTACAATTTCAAACTAGTCAGGATACTGAAGTCTTGTCAAATCTGACTTGCAGAGGAAGCTTCTTTTTGTTGTTGCTGCATCATTGACATTTTCAGTTTTCAGCTGTTCTGTCGAGTGTTTCTCTGTAAAACTGTTGCATCTATTGTCTACTGCACTCAAAAAAAAAAACGAGCACTTTGGAGTTTTAAGTATACTTCATTGTGCTATTCCCACCAACGTACTCACAAGGTTAGAATTAGCACAGGCTGTAGTAGTCGCTCTCAAACTAAGGGGGAGGGTTTGCACCACTAGTAACACTGTAGGATGCAACTGTGACACGGAAATTTAAAGGTATAATATGTAATTATTCCACAATAAAATGTTTAAAAACAACTAGACCTATGTTCTATATGTTGTTGAGTTGTGTACTTACATTATTTTCAATCCCAGAGAAATTTATAATTTAATAAAAGTAACGGACCGTTTCAGAGGAACAAACGTTAGCAACAGCTCGGCTAACAGCTAACAGCTAACAGCCCCTCCAGGAAACAAACAGCTGCAGAAATATTGATTTTTTTAGGTGAAATAGCTTTTAGTAGCATTTTGTAACTATTTTAATCTGCGTGTACGTTTGTTTTTCGAGATAATTCGGCTTCCGGGAGAAACCGGACGAACGTCTGAATGTAAAGTTATAAGAGATATAAACCGCTAAAGTGTTAGCAGTGGCTCAGCTAACAGCCTGTATCTGACGTCGGTGGGTCGCCGTACATCGTCAGAGAAACACCGATCTCTTAGATGAAACTGCTTTATTCAGTGTTTTTACCTGTAATCAGCGGGTCCGTTTGTTCTGGAGAGGAGGAGACCTTCATCACACGCTGTCTTTTGTTATTGTTTTGATTGAGAGACCCCTAGCGGCTGAAATTACATATTGTGCGTTTAAGGTAATTTGTCTGCTTATTAAACCACGATTTAAGCTGCTAACAACTATAAGGATAGTGTTGCAATAACTGAGGTCAAAAGACTTGGTGAAACAAAGAAAGTTTTCTCCTTTTTCTCCGGACACACATCAGTGAAACACGCTGTACTTTCTCTTAAAACTGATCCATTTTGTGTTGTTACCTTGCAGAAGTGTCTATTATGGTCTTTGGAAACACACAGTTACGGATATTTGAGGGGGGGAGGTGCACGTGTCAGCCGTGGAGGAAAAGTAATTGGAAAGCAGTGGATCATTTAAAAAAACTAATAAAAAAAACAACAACAACAAAATAAGTGTTTCTGTGTTTCTGCGGCTCGTTTTTTATGGCGAAAACTCAAACAGCTGGGGGGGGGGGGCGAAGAGGAAGGAAGTTGTGATGTTCTATTTCATGGGTTTGATTGGCTTCCTGGCAATTTGGGAGTGCTGTGAAGACTGGTGTTGTAGTTGTTGTCGGGGCTGTGAAATGTGTGTGTGTGTGTGTGCGTGTGTATTTGGATGTTTTTTGTCCCGACACAAAAACAGGCATAAAGCATTTTAAATGTGACCAATCCAATAAATAGATGCTTCAATTGACTCTCATTCAAAAAGCCTTCAACTCCTCTCTAGAAAGTCAGTTTTAAACGAGTCATTATGGCCTCAATCGGTAATTTCGGGGCCTCTAATAAGTGTGCTGGTGGTCATTTTGGGGGGGAAAAAAATGACTTTGTTAATAAGATTTGAAGACGTATAGTAGCTTTGATGTCTGCCATGTTTGACAGCTGTGATTGACAGGTTTAATGATTACAGTTTAGCTAAAGTAGCTAAGTGGCTATTAAAAGATCCCCTTCAAATGTGCTTTCAATGTAAATGATGGGGAGCCGAAAACCACAGTGTGTCCACACAGTCATTTAAAAGTTAATCTGAGGCTTCAGCAGTCTGAGTTTAGTCATATCAAGTGGATATCTGACACATTTACAGTCTTTTTTAGCATCTAATTCTCCTCTTTGTGTTTCCCTGTTGAGCTGCAGGTGGAAGTATAGCAACAAAAGGAGGGACTTTGGCACTAAAAAGACTGTAACGTTGAAAGATATCTACTGGATTTGACTCATTTGGCTTCAGATAAACTTGAAGGGATCCTCTAAATGTCAGTATGAACATAGATAGACGTACTTAAACGTACTGCAGCTGTAAAGTCTACAAACTTTTGGCCACGTAGTGCACATACTGTCTATAATCCCTAACTGTGTCTTTAACTGCGGACCACTGCAGTAGCACTTGTTTTTACTGCTGCAGCTCACCACCATTGAAAATGTTCACAACCCCTCTGCAAAGTCACCTGTGGGGGGGGAAATATAGCAACAACTATAAAGAGAGAGAGAGAGAGACAACAGAAATAGATCGTAACAAACTAAGAGAGAAGTATATATGAAAAAGGAGAAAAGAAGAGAGATGATGAGAGAATGGGGTGGGGGGTTCAAGCAGAGTTCAGTCTCATTAATAAATGATCGCCGTCGGCGGCAGCTCGACTCCAACATGTCAATAACGTGGACGAGCAGCTCTCATTGCTTTCTTTCTCCCCCCCAGAGCAGGACAAAATGTTGACAGAATGAAAATAAGGCGTCGTCCTTGGATCCGCGAGGGGCAACGTTTTCTCTCTTTCCTTTCTAACGCCCCTTGCGCCACTGGAAAATCTCTCCGTTTTGATCCCACTCGTTTTGCCCTCTCTGATCTGACATGCTGGGAGGTAGTGGTGGTGGTGGTGGTGGTGGAGGGGGATGCTCATCTTCCATGGGGGAATATCTGAATCTGAAGAGTTTCTGTACGTGATGCTTGCCCTTTGAGAAAATTGCCGCCCACTCGAGCCTACAGGTACAAAACGGTTGTTGTTGTCGGGAACGTAAAGCACATTATGGATGTTATGAGTCATCTGAAGACCTTTGCACCTACAGTAGCGTCTAGTCTAGAAGCTGGAGTCGCTTTGTGATTTAGAGACTTTACAATGATGAATTTGATTTTTTTTTTTTTTTTGTAATTTAATTCAACTGCCTGGCCGTCTGACAGCTGGCAGAGCTTCACTGCTTCACTACAGGGCAAAGGGACTTTTAGAAGGACTTTACTAGCAATAAAATGCTTTTATTTTTAGCTTCCTGTGAGCACTGCTTGAGCTGCGACTGTGTGTGTGTGTGTGTGTGTGTTGATCCAAACTCGGCAGCCCACACTCACACCATGGGGACATATTCTGAGGACTCAAACTTTAACTGTTTATTTTGAGGTTTAGACTCGATGATTAATGTTTAGGGTGAAGCTAAAATTACTCCTCTGAAGAGATACACATCACCGTCTCCGCAGACCTCCGCAGTGATGAGGTCGGCAAAGTTCCCGTACGTGTTGGGAGGCAGGTCGGAAACGGAAAAGAAAAACACATTTAAAGATAGACTCATACATCAGAGTATAAAAGAAACACTTCTGAACAACTTCCTTCACTAAAATGCAGACTTATGGGTCTAAAGAATGAAAGTAGAGCGCTTAAAGTCCCTTTGAAGACACAACTGTGTGTATTTAATGTTCGCCAATCATTTATAGCCACATATTTATAACTGAATAATACTAATGATTATAATCATAATGTAATTTAAAGCTCTTTTATCTTATTGGGTTTTTTGGCCACTTGGGGTCAGAAGAGACGAACAGTCCTGACATAAGTTGTTCTGTTTTTAGCTCCAATTTGTTCTCCACCAACTTCGAAAATATCTACATCTGTAGCTGCCAGATGTTCCACTTTCCCCTCCAGCTCGTCGCTAACTCTGTTGGTTATCTGCTGCGATCAATCACCAGTTTACTGAATGTACAGATTACCTCCACTTGTTGCTGATTGTTAATATTTGGTGCTGATATTCTACGACTTAATGACGTGATTTAACTTAATATAAAGAATAAGCTGCAAGATAATTAAAATCATTTATTTTGCTTGTTATATGATTCTAGTTGATAAACTTCTTATCAAAGCTGACGTCTGCCATCTTTAAGTATATAACAAACAATTGATCAAATGAGAAAAAAAAAGTACTTCACTGTTTCTCAAATCACAACAAGCTAGCACGTGCTCAGTGGCGTCTGTCTTACACAGAACTACTCTCCAGAGACTGAAACCGTGATCACTGTTTTTAGTCTTCAGAGCCGTTTCTGAACAAACTTTTGTGACTTTTGTGACTGTGAACAAACTTTCAGGACTCATTGATGTGTTTTTAAATAGTTTCTGGATAACAACGGGGGGTCTACGGCACAAAGGAATAAGAAATATCAGACTTTACAATACTTGTAAGCAGATCAATTCACTGCTCTGCACATGTTTTGTTGACAATAAGAAAAATATAGAAAATTGACAGCCATACCCTTTACATGTCCAAAGGTCTGAAGAATAAATCATTTGTGGACGATGGCTGCTGTTTATTACACTATACACTATAGTTATCCAAATCTTTATTTATTATTCTTCTGTACGTTTTTTGCCGGCTTTTAACTCCTCTGTACTTTGAGCCACAGAAAACATTCATATATCAAAATGTTCAGCTCTTTAAGGACAATTATTCTGGTACTTTTCAGCTTTCTATCATAATCCATTGATTTTATATAATGTTTTTAAAAAATATTAAAATTTATGATGGCAGTCTATGGGAGGATTTCTTTGAATGGTGATATCTCAAAAACTAAAAGTGCTACAATGTTCATATTTAATGTACAGGTGTCCCATCTGGACATGCTTAACATATTAAAACATTGAGCCGCCATGTGGTCAGTTATTAAATGTTTTGCGTTTTGGCTAATAACTCATAAACGCAACAGGTTCTACTAATAGATTTTTTCGTCCACCCCAATCGTTTTTGTTCTCTTTATTTATTAACAAGACTTAAATGAATAAAAGTGCATTTAATTTTTATATAACATATATATATATACATTATATGAAATGTGCCTTTAACGTGTGTCGCTTAACAGTGATGTCAACAAACAATGTCAACAGTGAGCATGCCGCTACGCTGGTCGGATGTGTATTTACAGAGTTCTTGCTCCTTCCTCCTTCTCTCAACTCAAGTGATGATAATAAGTCCGTGTGGTAACTATTTATTTCATGTATGAAAGTATAGTAGCCGTACAGCCGGGCTTTGTAAGGTCGGAGTGTTTCAAGTTTATGTACAAATAAACTACGAGCATTTGTGAAATCCCACACTCTATCACAGCTAAGATACAAAGCGTTCATATGTGTCCAACCCTTTTTCTGAGAGCAGTTTTGGCTGTGATATGCACACTTTTTTAGGAACCATGCTATATTATTGTATTAATGAAGATCTATTAGTCGAGTGTCCGGTGCTATATACACAATGTAAAAGCCTGTGTTATAGTATTATGTTGACTGTAAGTACACTTTGGCTGAGATATGCACACTTTGTTGGGAACCATGCTATATTATTGTACTAATGTACATCTATCAGTCGAATGTACCGTGCTGTACACAATGCCTGTGTTATAGTATTATGTTGACTGTAAGTACACTGCAATTGAATAAATAAATGTTGAAAAAAAAAGAAACAAAAAACAAAAAACCTGCCTTCTCACTCCAAGCTACACACAGACCCAAAATCGTCACAATATATATACATATACATATATATATATGTGTGTGTGTGTATTCCAGCAGCGTCGTACTAACAGAACAGTTGAAGCGTTTTATAGGACATCATAGGACAGGGGTCGGCAAGTAATCTTGGCCACGGGCCAGAATTTTCCAGGCCACGAGGGGGTGGGCTTCAACTGTTCTGTTAGTATGACGCTGCTGGGATAACGCTGGTGAAAACACGAACCATGGTGTGAAATGTATCACTTCCAGCGCACCGAATTTTTGTTTTGACCAGATTTTAATTATTGGTATTTTTAACCAGACCAGGTGCGCCATAAGCAGCTCATTTTCTCCTAAGCAGCAGATTATTATGAGCACAGTCAGTGTGCCAGTTTGTGTTTTTATGATACTCCACCACACAGCTGTATAAATGAACGGCTTCAGGTTAGATGGAGAAGCCAGACTGCTCACTCTCTGAGAGCAGGCATCATTAACACACAGCAGGAAGGAGAGAGAGAGAGAGAGCGCCGGTGTGACTGACAGATGGAAAAAAAAAAAAAAACGGTCATACGTACGAGAGCTCGGCGACGTCTGTCATCTGGATCTTGGCCCTGTGAGCCAGGATCTCCATCAGGTGGAGGCCTTCGTCTGTCTGCAGCCCACTGATGATGGTGAAGAAAAGGAGGGATAGGGTGAGGAGGTAAGGGAAGGCAGGGAAAAAGTGAGAGAAAGAGAATAGAAATTAAATTAAAATCATCTTATAGATTAAAATGACACATTACTGTATCGCAACACCAACTTCCTGGACTAGGTTTACATTTGGATACAGCATTTCTGAGGGACATGCTAACATGTTAGCATAAGATCCACTGTCTAGAACGAGAGGATGGATCACTGAGTTGGTGTTTTCCACTGTCAATCATCTCGTCCTGTAATAATAATAACCCTACTAAAACGACACACACAAATTAAAAAGTGTGTCTGTATCTCCTGAACCGCGGTGACTTTACGCATAAATGAGGAAACCTTCACAGGTGTCAAAGTGTCAGAAACACTCTAGATGATACAGAAACAGAGCAGCGGGTCTTTGAAGTCAGTAGAAAACGTAAACACCAACTGTCTGTGGCTTTGTAAAGGGCAGAATGAGCCTTTAAACCAAATACCAGCAAATATCTGCTTCACATTTGAAGAGTTTCCTAAAATGTTGTGGTTGTCCCTTAAACACTTTTAATATCAACAATATATATAAATAGAGGACATTTTTTCTCTGCTTGGAAACAAAAATCAGAATCATTTCATTATGAGGAGACGTCAGATAACCACTTTTAGCGAGGGCAAATTAAACTGTTTGATGCTTCATAAAGGTTTTAATCATTCGCCACTTCTTGATTTAACAAAAACAAAACAAAAAATTAAAAATGTTTCTATTTGGAACTGAAGACTCATCCCATAGTATCTCCTTCATTTATATCAATCTCCTGTCATGCACCTCTACTACTGAATTGCCCGGTTATAGTTGCATGGGAGGCAGATCTACCTCCGGGAACAGACACTATTGATTGGGAAGAGGTGTTGGGTTCTTCCAAAAACCCAAAACCACCAGCTAATCCACTACAAAATTTGCCACAGGACTTACTTAACACCACGTAAAAAAAGACATCTATTGGGTTTAGCGCCTCATCCTTATTGTACATTTTTGTTGTCATGGGTACTCTAATGCATGTGTTGTGGGAGTGTCCAGATGTGCAAAGGTTTCGGGTTAAAGTGGTGGATAGGAAGCTCCCGTTACGACCTGCACTAATTCTTCTAAATGACAGTGTAAATTGTGGTTGGCTGGCATGACTGCAGCTAAGAAAATCATTGTTCTGAGGTGGCTTCCACCACGCCGTCTATCAATTAAACATCGGCTACAGGCTCCTCTCGAAGTGGTGCGGTCATCAGCCTGTATTAAAAATGCTAAGTTAACCCCGTAAGGCCCACGGTTGTAATATTACAACAATCACTTTCAGCTGTCCTAAAAAAAAAATCTGTAAATGTTTTTTTTTAAAAGATCACATTTACATAGTCATTGGGTCCTATTGTTCATCCTTGCAATGCTATTGGATAGTAAATGTGTGTATAGGTCCGGCCATCTGGCCATGAACTCACACTACTTGCAAACTTTCGGTGAAGCTCATCTCCTTGTTTTATTGGACTGAATTTTTCAAGAAAAAAAGTAAGTAACATGTCTTTAATATTTTTTTGGTGATGATTATAATGTCTAAAACATGTAGATACTAAGTTATTGTGGAATACATTCATCAAACTTGATTTTGAGCATCTTATGTCTATGTTGTAATTCTGCAATGCTGGGTTAGTGTGGTAGTCAAAATAGCATGGGCTCCTTACACATTACATGCAATATTACAATAAACATTTCCCTAAAAACTTACGAAAACATAAAAAAATTTGAAAACTCTTTCATTTATGCATCAGAGGCCTCCTACAACAACATCTGAGAGGTGTAAATTTGGGCTTTACAGGGTTAAGAACCTTGGAGATGTGGGGAAAAAGCCGCTGCTGATGTGAAAAAACTTCTGTTATGACTTTTGTGTCTCATCTATGGTACCTCTGTGTCCATTTATTTATTTATTTATTTTTGCTTCACACATTGTAATTAAAAAATCTAAATAAAAAGTTGATTATAAAAAAATGTTGTCTCATTGGAATCCGATCTTGTCTTCATTTCTCATCACGGAAGATGAAGAAGATGTAGAAGAACAAGAAACTGAGAGTTTAATTTCAACGAGATAAAACCAGAAAACCAGAAACAACAACAACAAAAATAAACTTTTTTTACACAAAAGCTTCCCGCTGAGGTCAGACAGGTCGTGAGGTGAAGAGGTTTGGGAAGTGCGGCGCGGTGCGGCAGTGAGGTGAATACTGAAGAAGCGAGGAAGGAAGGTTGCCGCCGAGACAGAGACGGGCTTGTTATCATCGCTCTCATTGTGTAGTGCGCTGACAGGAAGTGACAAGGTCAGAGCTTAAACACCAAGTCTGTACAGTCATTTAACAGATGAAATGGTTTTTGGGCTTCATTCCACAATGAGAACGACCTCTGTGTTCTTACATGTTGGCGTCCTCTAACGAGATTTTTTCTGACCAAACACTAATATGGAAAAAAGAAAACCTGGATCCTAATATATATATATATATATAAGCATATTTGTGGTGAGATAAAGAAATCAGTGGCACATACAGTATATCAGCAGTTTAAATATGAATATATATATAAAATATATAAGTTATATATATATAAATATATAAGTTTGAATATGAAAATGGTAAAAAAATAAATAAATAAATAAAGTAAATGTGCTTGTTTCAGTTTGATAACCAAGTAACTATTAGATACTGTGTGATTTGAATGTTGTATTTACTTACTTTATTTTATTTATTTATTATTTACTTATTTTCTTTCCTTCCTTCTATTTTCTTTCCCTTTTTTCTCTTTGTTTACTGTTTACTGTGCATCTTTCCCTCTCTCTTTCTTCATCCTTTAGTTCCTCATCGGGCTGCAGCGACTAGTCAATCAACAGAAATGTAATAATAATAATAATAATAATAATATCTTTATTTATATATTTATATAGCACCTTTTAAAAACAAAGTTTACAAAGTGCTTTGACAGACAAAGCAAAAGCAGAACAATGCAAAGCAAAGATATGAAACAATAAAGAAAACAATAAAATGGTCAAAAAGAGAGACAATAAAGAAATTTAAATAGTTTAAAATAGAGATGGAAAGTCGTAAAAGGTTTAAAACACAGATGATTAAAAGACAAACATCACATAAAAGCGAGTCTGTAGAAACGGGTTTTAAGAAGTGATTTAAAAGAAGTGACTGAATCTGCAACTATTCTGATAATTGATTAATAGTTTCAGTCATTTTTTTAAGCAAAAATACCTAAAAATTCTCTAGTTGCAGCGTCTTAAATGTGAGAATTTGACGTTTTTCTTCGATAAATATCACAGTTCAGTTGAGTTATTTCAATATTTTAAGATTCTGGACTGTTTGTTGGACAAAATAAGCAAATCGGAGCCATCACTGTCGGCTCCGAGATGTCATAAATGCTGTTTTATCAGTATTTTTTAACATTTCGCAGACCAAAAAACGAGTTGATTTATCAAGAAAATAAACAGTAAATTCATCAATAATGAAAATAATGATTAGCTGCAGCCCTACTTCCTTCTTTCCTTCCATCGTTACCGTCTTCCTTTCACGACTGATCTCTCCTTGACCTTTTCACTAAACTGCATTCCCCTCTGTCAGGACTTTGGGATACTAAATTTCTCTGAGTTTACACAGAGAAACTAACAATTGAGGGATCACAAATGAAGTAGTCAATTAAAAAACAGTCTGGATGTGTGCAAAAAGGAGGCGAGGAAGACGAGGAGAGGGGGTTGTGTTTTCTGTGTGTTTGTGTGCGCTCGGGAGACCACGTTTTAAAGCTCGATATTCAAAACTCCAAACTGCTAATTGCTTCCTATCTGCTGCTGCGGACTCGTCTGACCTCCCCTCAGCTCCCTCTGCTGAATTTTAAACGCAGACGAGAGAGAGAGAGAGAGACGCTTCCAGACACCTGCAGGATGCACAATATATCTCAACACCAGCTGTGACTCTGTGACGGCGGTGAAAGAGGAGAGCTGTCCTGCAGATTGTGCAAATCATTCACTTTTTTAAAAAAAAAAAAATCAAATAATGGAAATTAGCTTTCTACTTCCTGTTTTTACTCTGTTTGGTGTTCATTGGAGTTTCTCAGCAGCATTGAAGAGGAAGAGGTTTTTCTTTTTCTTTAGACAATTAGAGTTATAAAATACACATAAATAAACATTAAAAGATAAATAAATAAATAAAAACCCAACAGGCTCATAAAGACATTAAAAGTAAAAAAAAAAAAAAAAGAAAATTACATTTGACATAAAAAAATGTTTCCAAAAAGTCACAGTAGTCTCCGTACAATAAAAAAAAACAGCTGTTTTTAATGTTTAAAATAAAATTTTAGCTTTAAAATGTCAGAATTTTGCATGTAATTTGTCGGGGGAGTTCACAAATATGTTTTTTTGAATGTCATGAAACGTCAAAAAACAGTTTTATTTAGCAGCACTGATGATAAAGGCGAGTGTTTTAATAATACAGCTCCAATAGTCACGTACAAAAATCGACCACCAGAGGCAGCAAACTCGCTTTGAGCAGCTTTGTCAGTGTAATAAAAGAGGAAAACTTTTACTCTTTAAAATAAAAAACAAAATACTATGAAGACAATCGACTGTGCTTTGCCTCCTCTACCAAATAACTGCATCCAGATAACTTCCTGGTCGCTCGGTTGTGGATTTGTCATCTGAATCTCAAAGAAACAAAGAAAAATACGGCGTTGAAAGAAATGCTAACACACTGAATGGTATCAAAAATTATGTTTTCTGCAGTAAAAATGTTAAAGATTATAATTTTTTCTATGAAAAGTTAGTGACAGGCAGAGATTTCTATGTCCTCCTTCTTCTTCAGCGGAGAACAGACAGCAGCTCCAGCAGCCCACAGACAGCATGAGTCAGTCCTCCACAGAGCAGAACAGCTGCTTCAGATCTGACACCGGTGATCACTCTGCCAGCCTGTAGATCCTGAGAGCGCTGAGCGCTGATGGCTGCAGCGTACAGTTAGCTGGGTTTGATACGACAGCCTATATACAGGTGCGGCTTTGACGGATGCAACGCTGCATTTCCCCCATCAGTCTGCACCTGATAGCTAAAACAAAAGCCTGTACTGACCGGTAGCACAAATCATAATGTATGATTAAGGCTTTCATTGTTGATTATTCTGCCAAGTAATCATTTAGTCTTATCTTACTGACAAGCCAAAACCTTCTGATACTCAATTAACTGTCATATATGACGAAGAAAAACCGTCACATGTGAGAAGCTGGAACCAGAAAACGTGTGTTTTTCTTTTTGAAAAACGACAAACACGATTATCTGATTATCAAAATAGTTGCCGATTAACGTTCTGATGATCGATTAATCGACTCTGGAGCCAAAGGAAATGGTTTCCGACATTAAATGGAGCGATTTCCTTCATTGACTCACAGCTTTGCTTCGTGAAATCCAACTATCAACAACCCATAACCCTTATCCTCCGTCCTCCAAACACCTGTCTGCACCACGTTAAACTCATCTATACAATTAATTTCTGTTTAGACAGAAAGATGGTTTTAATGTTTAAAAGTAGCATGACCACAAAACCTTGACTGGCCATGATCTCCTGCGTTGAAACCACCTGTTTCATACATCGAAACATCCTCTGCCGATCTTCTCCCCGAGGACTCAGTCAAACAGGAATTTAACGCAACCAGACCAAAACCAATTTACGTTATTGGAAACGCCACAATCAGTATATTACAGTAGCATTCAGGAGGCAAATAAAGCTTCTCAACATTTGTAATTTCACACTTTTGAGGGAAGACCGTCTTAAACGGAGGGATTCGCTGTACCTCACAACCCTTTAAGTAGTCACTGCGTCACCAACGGACACAAATGTGGTTTGAAAAATCCTCAAAAGAAGAACAATTAATATTTATATGACCTCGAAAGCAGAGCTCGTCAGGAAAACATCTGTCATTTTGAGTGTTTGGAACAAATGACTGTCAAGACAACCGAATGATTCGAATGTGCTTCGGTGACTGTGAAGCGCCTGAGTAAAGGATCGGTTGGATGTGGAGAAGCTACAGGTTTCATCGAACAAAAGGATTTCTTCAAACATCAAAAACATCTCCTGGCCTTGGGGGCTTTTCCAGCGATCTTTCCACACTGAGGCAACCAGAGGAATCCAAAAAGCCAAAAAGACAGAGAAGAAGAAAGGACCGCCAAACCTTAATTTAATCAACAACAATAGTGACAGAGGAGAACACCACGACTATATGGAGATTATTCCCTATTTTTATGCTGCTATTACTTCCTCCAGATACATCCAAATGGTGTTTACCCTTGCTATAACATAGTAAGTTCAACTGATTTAATTGTAAATATGCAGGTATGCAAATAGGGACGTGTTTAAGATATTAACATTATGTGAAATCCAGAGTTTGACAGCAAGGGTAAACACCATTTGTTTACCTAATAAAAACTATTTTAACATACACACACGACATGTTACACCAGTTGCGTTGTTTTTAAATAGCAGCAGCGCTCACAGCTTAACGCTAGCTAAAGCTAATCATATTATCATGGATGTATCTGAAGGAAGTAATAGCAGCATAAAAAAATGTTTAAAAAAAAACAACAACTTGAGATCCTTGACTTTGACTAACGCAAGGAGGCAGGCTCCATTTTCATTGGTCGACCCAAAACCGGGCCTCTCTACTGATTGGATGATTCTGACAGGGTGGTTGCTATGCTTGTTGCTACACACAAAAAAAAAATCTGTGAGCAGAAACTTAGCGAGCGCGCAGAAGAAACCTGAGTGCGAGGAGAAGGGTTGAAGTTTGAGCGCAGGACACCAACGGACACAAATGTGGTTTGAAAAATCCTCAAAAGAAGAACAATTAATATTTATATGACCTCGAAAGCAGAGCTCGTCAGGAAAACATTTGTGATTTTGTTTTTTTTTAAAAAATGTTTTAAAAAAAACCAACTTGATATCCTTGACTTTGACTAACGCAAGGAGGCAGGCTCCATTTTCATTGGTCAACCCAAAACCGGGCCTCTCTATTGATTGGATGATTCTGACAGGGTGGTTGCTATGCTTGTTGCTACGCAAAAAAAAAAAAATCAGTGAGCAGAAACTTATCGAGCGCGCAGAAGAAACCTGAGTGCGAGGAGAAGGGTTGAAGTTTGAGCGCAGGAAATGTGATATGAATAAAGATGGAGGGAATAATCTCCATACGACTGAGGTTTCAATTCATTTGAAACCAGGAACCAGGCGACACACTGTACACTAAGTTAATACATCATATTATAATATCACAAAGCTGCTGCCGTCACCGAAGACCTTTGAAGAAAAAAAACGCTGTTATTGAAAGTATTGAAGCGTTCGACCGCTTTGAAAAGAAGCTCGCAAAAGTTTTCTTGTTGTTGATTAGTTTTACAAATTAAAAAAAGAGGGGGACACTGAAGTTGACCTTTGTGTTGCCATCACAGCTTTATACTATTCATGCGTGCATGTAAGGAAATAATAACCTCTTAGAGCCGCGGACTTGTATAGCAGTTAATCATAGGAAGGTCTTTAAAAACCTGTGAAACTAATTAACGGCTAGATAGAGCACACTGAGGTAACAAATCCAGAGGAATTGTGGGTTAAATATTAAGAAATATGTGATTATATATTCCTAACGGTGGACTTAAGGTATAAAGAAATAAGACATATGCCCCTTTTTTTAATCAATTAAGCTAATTGAGGAGTGAAATCCATTAAAAACTTGTTGGTGTTTGAGAGTTTCCCATCATATATATGTGTTTTTTTTGTCGTCAGCATGTAAACTGAAGTGTATTAAGCGACACTTTACATTTAAGGAGGTTTTTGAAAGGATGCGACTGCATTTTAATAACTTTTTAAGATGCAAATCACAGCGGTAATGTGCATCATGATTCATCAGGTGTGTGTGTTTGTGTGTGGGACGGGAAAAACCGGGGATAATCATTTACGGGTTGAAGGGTTAAAACAAATGTGTCTACATCTCCGTGTTTGTGTGTGTGTGTGTGCTGGGGAGCAGGTGTTTTCCTCCAGCTGTGATGAATCACCCTGTCCTCCTCCTCCTCCTCCTCCTCCTCCTCCTCCTCTTCTTCCTCCTCTGCCTGCGCCACGGGGCCACAGGAGGAGATGATACGCCGATCCCACCGGGAGGTTCCTGCTATCAGCCTTCACCTTTGCCACGGAGCCAAAATGTTAGAAGTTTGCATCTAATCTGTCTTTTTACACCTGTTCTGCCGCACTGACGCAGGTGAATTTTATTTCTATATCAGCACAGCACTGTTGCAGGAGGAAGAGAGGACGCTTTCTCTCCTTACCGGGCGTCACGTATCCATCATTTCTCACCCAAAGCTACTTGAAAACACGTCTGAGTGGAAGGGGAGGGATGTAATCGTTGTTATAATGCATTATATTGCAATTATAAGTTACTCTAATAATAATCGTGGGCTTAATCGTTGCCCTCAAAGGGTCAGATGTAACTTTTAAATGTAACTAAATGTAGTATAAAATAAACTACTCCTTAAAATAAATGAATAAATACAAAATATTTTTGCTTGTTGCTTTGTAATTATAACATAAATCTGTTTTTTTTTTAAATTCCTGGACACTTTGTTGTTTTTCTTGAGGGCTATTTTTGACTCTTAGCTCCATGTTTGGTGTCAAAATGCCGACGTAGGTTGTGTCTCTGACCAAAGACGCCGCCTCATATCACAAAAGACAAACCGTTTTTCCTCCTTGAAGCACAAACATGTTTCCTCCGTCCTCCGTCCTTCTTGAAACAGCCTTCCGTCCGCATCAGTTTTTTCTCTTCTGGACATTTTGGGGGTCACTATTTATATTTCTCAATTCAACTTGTTGGGAAAATCGCATCGATGCGGATGCATTTGCAGTCTAGAGGCGGTATACCGTCACTTCTTGGGTAACATAACTGTATAAATGTAGTTTTTTGGTCAATGCACGCTTCACGAATCAGACCTTTTTCTCTCTTGGGTCACATAAAACGACGTGGCCGTTTGGTGCTTTAAGTAAAAAGAGAAAAATATCATTAAATATATGTGTAGTAAAGCAGGGATCCCACTCTAGGTCTTGATCCCCAGTCTACTGCTACACTAACCAGTCAGCCAAAGACTTAAGCTGTTGGCTAACGGCCAGCGCTTCTAGTCATCTGTAGTCGCAAGAACAACACACAAAACTGTCAAATTAATGGGTCATAACAGATATTGAGTCCTCAAATATGACACAACTTTCTGATGAAAGATTAGCAAACTCCATCTGAACACTAAACCGTCTCAAATTACAGATACGACCTGAAATAATCCCACTTCACCTGCATCCTTATAGTTAACTTTCATGTAAATGTTTGATCAACAAAAGTGGCTCCTTTAAAAACACATCATGCACTCGGTAAAGTCTTGACCTTGTTTGAGTTTTTATGTCCACGCAGCGTTTCTGGGAGGAAAAAAACGCTGGCATGGCGCTGGGGAGCGCTGAGATGAAGAGCTCGTGCAGCGAGAGAATCAAAATCAGTTGTGTCAAATCGGAGTAATCAACTTCTGTTATGACCCGTTACACATATAAATTAATTTAACAACATTTTGTGTGTCGTTCTTGCAGAGTGTCACGCTGCAGGTCCGCCGCGCCCTCTAGAGAGGAACTATCACGGATGACTGGACGCCGCTGGCCGCTGGCCGTCAGCCAACGGCTTCATTCTTTGGCCGAGGTTTGAGACACTACACAGAGATTTACTTAAAGCACCCAGTGACCACTTAGAGTCACTTATAATCACATTATAATACATTATAATGTATAACTATGAGAATTATAATACAGTGAGTGACCAGCAGTTATTAAGAATTATGATATTTGACCTTATAAGTTGTTATAAAATGCTTTTAACTATAATTATACAGTGTTTTACGCTCATTATAACGCATTATAAGTATGTTTATAATGCTTTATAGAACTGAAATCAGCTGATCGTGTTACATAAATTTCAGGAGTCACATTAGATTTATTTATTAATAAAAATATAAATCATTTAAGCTTTTTTTAAGTATCTTGTTTTATCTATTATCCATTTAGCGGGTCTCATGGCTGTTATCTCAATGTGTCCGACACATATTTATTTAACACTGAATAACATCTGCTGCTATATACAGTATATATATTTATTTTTATCATGTATACCGAGCATCTTAAGCACAAACTGATTGAATTTTTCAGGTTGTAACTGAATCGTATCGGACTCTTAGGTGAAGTTTTTCCTGGTCATGTTCTTCTTCTCGTCAGAAGTTTCACAGCCGTCAGGAGATAAAGTTGCCAGACGTCTTAAAACTTTTCTTAAAAAAATCCAGAAACGAACACTTCTGAAGAACCTTGTTGACCTTACAGTCAGATCGCAGCTTGACACCGAGAGGAAGAGGAAGCATGAGAGTGTGTTCGGCGGTCAGGTACCAGGCAGCAGCACAAAGAAGAAACACTGAACAGCGGCAGGCTTATCGCATTATTGGTTTATTTTCGAGTAGGGCGATATGACATTTTCACCAGGTCCGACGGGTCACCGAACTGCTGCGACTGAGAGCCTTTTACACAGTACACAGAAAGACTGGAAGATTTCGTCTTTGTTCAAACACTAAAATAAGTGTGAAAAGATGAAGACGCTGAGAAGATTCTCATGCAGAGGGAGGCGTCATCTCACGAGTAACTCTTCAAGCAACTCTTCTTTCTTTCTGGTGCAAATGCAAAGTCTTGAAGTGGCATTTTCCCATGTTCTGGGTTGACGCTTCGCTCTCTCTCTCTCTCTCTCTGGAGGAGAAGATTTGACACAATAATTCGAACTGTCAATGACAACTTTTTTGTCCCTTTTTGAAGTTCAGAGATCTCACAGAATCGTCGAGAGACACTTTGAAGAGTCACTGTAAAGGTTTAGAGGAGGAATCTGCTGACACCTGCAGCACAAAAGAAACGGAGGACGTCTTAAACCTTCCAGCTGGCTCACCTCACGATCAGAGCGACGCCGCATCTGAGTCTGTTTCATATGAGTGAGTGGTACCTTGACGGATAGATTGCTGTCAGAACTGCTCTAACACTTCCTGTCTGTGAGTTTAGTTTCTGCTTTCTTTACACACAGCCAACACAGGCCCAGTCAGTCCTGGCTGACCCTAGACATCCCCCCACCCCGCCCCGTCCGAGGAGGTCAAGTTGCTTCCATCTGGTCGTAGATACAATCTGCCAAGATGCTCGACCAATAGATTTAAGAGCTCATTCGTCCCTGCTGCCACCGGCCTTTTAAATAACTCAGTGTGGTTTTTATATTGTACTTGTTGTTCTTTGTTTTCCTCATTTCATTGTATATGTTTAAGACAATAAAATGAAGGTCTTTGATCCGTTTAAGATAGAAAACAAGAAACAGCTGCTATTGGTTGGATGTTTCTGCTGGAGATGAAGATGGTTCCCCTCGCTTTTGAACTGCCCCTCTGGAAAAATGAAATATATATACTCGTTTTCAAACTGTCTTACCAGCTCGTACAAAAGGCTAAGAGAGTCTTAACAACATTTCACAAAGACGGGGGAAAAAGAAAATTACGGATCGGCAGCAACGTCTACCGGTTTCTGTCGCCATCGTACCCTTCATCCTCCTCTTATCATGTACATGTGAGGCTTATAACCACAGGAAACGACTGCACTGTAGTGTCATGGAGACGTGTGTGGACTCCTGGATTTATTAAGCAAAGTCAATATCATGTATATGTTTAGTTTAATCTTAATATGTTAATGTTCTCTTGAAATATAGATAAAGAAGATAGGTGCTACTTTTCAGGTCCCGTATCTTTTTTTTTTTTTATTGTAGGGTCCATGATCTCGCTGCAGACTGGTTATTTTTTTTCTCCATACAGAGAAATTTATCATGTACATATTTATAGGACTTTAAAGTGGTGCTTTTTTTTTTAGGAAATGTGCATAAAAAGTTAACAGCGCTTGAGGAAAAACACAGCTAGGAATGATCTTTATCAGGAAAGAGGGGCCTGTGTGCAGATATCTAAATATCTGGAATATCAAGAAAAAACCCTGGAAATCTGACTTCTGATCAGTTTAGCACGTTTTGTTAATTAACTTCCTGTTTCAGTCGAGGTGCGTTGGATTGGAAACCAAAAAGTGAAAAACTTGTCACTGATGCATTTCGCAGAAAACTGGACGGACACAATAAACCAACAACAAGTTGAGGTGCATCCTCGGAAATAACCATGATATAAATAAACAGATTCAATAAAAACTGTTCATAACCTTCATATAGGTATGACTCCAGGTGTACTTACGGTACAGTAATAGACTCGTAAGTCAGTGTATGCGCCAAGCAGTCAGTCATTTACGTAATCAAGCCAGACAAAGCACCTCTTCTAATAAAAAAGCTCAATGTTCACACTGTCAAGGCTGCTGGTTTAATGTACTGCTGAGTTGAATAGCAGCTTTATAGTGTAGATACAGTTAAATGATTCATTCTGGGTTGAATACATCCTTTCAAGCATTCAGCAAGAAGAAAATTAAGTCGCCCATTAACACCATAACGATCCGAACGGAGCCAAAAGATGTCAAGTCTGCCGCGCGACGACGGCTGAGAACACTCTGAGCTGGTGGACGACTCTCTCCATCTTTATACATATTATATCCCTGAGACCTCAACATCACAAAGAGGTTTCTTCTTCTGCTATAACATTTATGGCTTTTTTTTTTTTGCTTTTACAGCGTTTGAATAGCGAGTATCGGGGCGGAAAGGGGGAGGGGGGGAAGACGGGGATCGGCGACAAAAGACCTTGAGCTGTAATTACACTTGTTGCGGGATCTGTGGAGACGTTTCAGCACCAAAAACACCGCGGCGGGCATTTTTTCTGAAGGACTTCAGTCTCAAACCGAGTAGCGGAGAAATCAATATGAAAATGACTCTGCCCTTAGTGTGGAGAAGAATGACAAGAAAAGACGGCCTGCGGTGTTAATATTTCACATCTACTCGCTCAGCAGGAAGGTGGATGTACATGTTTTTGTGACACGAGAAGCTAAATTTCAGAGGACTTTTAGACCTCTCTCACTCTATGAAGCAAAAAGTGTCGCTTCCTTGAAATGTGTCCCCCTTACCCAAAATTCATAGCGGACGTGAGACGTTCAGTCCTCAATCATCCACCTCTTCCGCTCTCTTTTCTTGCAGCACAACTGACTAAAAATTGCAGGAATATAACAGCATTGTTTTTATGCAATGAGTGCACAAACTTGAGGGACTCAATTAATCGCTATAGCAACATATAGATTTTTTTTTAAATTAGATAAATTGCATTGTATTAAACCTACATGTAAGTAAAAAGCTGCACAGACTAACAGCAGAATATGACATGATGATTAGCAGAGCATAAAACGATGTCACCTCATTTCTAAACTTGTAATTATTTGTATTTATCGATATCAGTCCAACCGTTAAATCAGCAGGTCGTTATTATGGGGGGACAGTTTGCTTATGCATTCAGTTTCCAGTTAATGAATAAAACTAAAAACAGCACTGCAGTAAATCCGGACCTCATTAGATTCTAATTTCCAGTTTTTTTTTGGTGAAAACTGCGTTACAGAGGTGTTGAATGAACTCTGTAGTCATTTTGGATGCTTCGGTTTTTATTGCTGTGGAATCTTATTGCATTGTTTCTAATATTTTGTCCACTAAATGGTGCGAGAATATAGTACATCTGCAGATAAGTGACAAGAAACTGCAGTATAGAAATACCAAATATTATGTTTGCAGTCATTTAGAAACTGTAAAGTTTATTTTGCAGCAGTAAAATGTTGGAAGTATTCAGTATCTCAGTCACTATTGTTTAATAATGACATTTAAGGGATCCTAATTAAAAATTTGTTCATGCTCTGCACTCATATTGTGTCTTTTTTTTAACATCCTCCTCCTCCATCAGTACTCACTCTGTGTCTGTGATAACGTAACCGAAGACATCGTCGTCGGCCGTCTTCCTGTTGGCTTTGACGTCCAGCTGGAGCTCAGGAACGTGCATCGTCTTCTTGTGCGGTTCCTCGTAGACGAGCGAAGCTGGAGGAGGCGCCACCTCTTTGATCCAGCCCTCCACCTCTGACATCTCCTCCACAGACTGGGTGGCGTCCTTTTTCTGCACCGTCATCCCGGCCTCGCTGGTCCGACTGTGGACGTTTTCCAGCCCCACCTGTTTGCCCCTGGGCGTCTCCACGGCGATGTCGATGCGGTTGGTGGAGGACGGCGAGGCGGAGAAGGGGGTTTTGTCCAGGTAGGCGAGGAGTTTGGTGAAGAGGTTTCCACTGTCAGGCTAAAAAAAAAGAAGAACCAAAGAAGTGTCAACCAACAAACAGAAGATGGAAATGTGAAAAAAAAAATCCAAATCTGGAAAAAAAGCTTTGATTTCTTTTTAATAAAAAAAAAACATTTCAAATAATTAGGGCTGTTGTCTGCTGGTCGACTAGTCGATTAATTGGTCGATACTCTCTCATCCGACTAAATTCTCATTGGTCGACTAATCTCCGTGTTACCTTCATAAGGAGAAAAGTGCTACATCAGCAGCTTTCTGGGATTAATCCATTATTTTCCTGCAGCGGGGGGACAGACCAACAAACTACCTTTGAAAACGGGGGTGTATTCAAAACACCCCCGCTGTTTTCATAACTTTGGACTCTTCCAAACTCGGGGGGTCTAACTCCGTTACTGAGCGTTTATTAAATGTACTGAACTTTTATGAATTAGTGTTTCTCCTAAGATTATATCAACAAGAACCACCGCCAGGCCAAAAAAATATGTTTTAATGCCAGAATTAACGCCAAATATCCACTCATTCAGAAATATTTAGCGTTTGGGAGTCTGTGCAGCGCGTGAGTCAACCGCTGTGTTGTTGCCGGGGAAACGAGCAACTCTGTTATACGTCATTGCGTAGTATGTTTATGTAGCGAGTGGGTCACAGAGAAAGTGACGGTGGATACGAGTGGAGCAGAGGAAAAGCTTAGCGGTAAGTTGTCAGTCTGGCAGTAAATGTACAGCACAGACTACAGTGTGTCAGTTAAATGATGAAAAGTCACGTCTGTTGTTTCTCCAAGTGCTGGAAAAGTGAAGGGAGTTAGCTCCAAAGTTAGCAACGTTACGTTAGCTTAGCCGGAAGACGCTAAACGGAGAAATACAGACTGCTGAGTTCACTGTGTGCTCTGTCCCACGACTAATTGATTAGTAGCAGATTATTTACAGTTTTAGTCGACCAAGATTTTCTTTAGTTGACTACAGCCCTACAACTTTTAGACTTATGTTTTTTTTTTAAAGCAGTTGACTCCTGAGGTCCATTTTAAAGAGGATGTGTCATGTAGTTTTCCATATTTATATTCTGGGGCTCCAGTGGAATATCTTTGCATGATTTACAGTTTTTTTTTAAAAAAAACCCTCCTTATTTGCAGTCCCTCAGTTCAGACTGAAACAATCCATTTCAGCTCCTGTCTAGCTCTGAAGCTCCGGGTTTTTGACTGGCAGGGAGCATTTTTACATATTTACCTCAAGTTTAACAAAGATATCCAACATCACAACAGTATAAAAATAACAGGGAATCACAACAAAAAAAAACATGATATGTCACATGATATGACTTTTAAAAACCTCCACATACAGATGTCTGTTGTGCCTAAATCACGGGGCCACTTCTTCTCATTTAATGTTAATATTATTATTGTAGATATAATTTCCTGCAATCATGCGAATATGACATGGATGTAAATGTGTAATAACCCTTAAAATGTGGTCAGTCTTCCATTCAAAAGGTTATTTAAGATGATGATGTCACTAATAACTAATTTATCTCAGATCTGTTCGGTGGTTAACTTTTATAATTTACATATAATGTACAGACATCAGATTTAAACGAGGCGCCGTCCGATTAAAGATCTTTTGTCTGAACGTCTGAAATCGAGCTGGCGGGAGTTTTTGTGTTGGTGATGTCAGCGTTGTTGGCAAGAATGAGGAAATAAGTGCTTTGAATCAAAGAGCAGCCAGCCTGTCAGAGTTTCTATGGAATATGAATATATTATGCTATTATCCCTCTGCTGCTGGCTTCAGGGTAATTGCTTGTCTTGTCAAGGTCCAAACGCCAACTAGCTGCTCAACCTGAGCCAAAAAGTTACTTTGATTAAACTTGTTCTGTCTACTGCAACTTAAAAATCAAACCTCTTTTTATATAATATTTTTGGTAGCAGGAGTCTAGAGAGATAACTGGATCGGCTCCTGTTCTGCTCTTTTTTCTTTCTTTCTTTTTTAAACTTAATTAGACAATTTCATAGAGACAGAACAAAGAGAAGACACACAACAAACATATCCAGAAACAAACACCAGAAACAATCACAGACATCTCTAAATAGTGGGACGGGATGTTCCAAGTTTTAATATCCTTTGTAATTCTTTAGATTTATACGGTGCAAAGCATTGTGGGACATCAAGAGTCCTGGGATACAATGAGGTAGATTTAGTAGCTGATATTACAGATAAAATGATGGAGTGGTTTCTCTTCTTGTTGCCAACTTTTTCTGTACACTACACAATGATCAGTGTGATATTTACTGCTGTTGTTCCCAAACTCACAGCACAGCTCACATTGAGACTGACGACACAAACATTAGGATCTCCGTTTCACATGACCAACATTGCCTTGATGTTTCCTTACAGAAACAGAAGCATACAGATCATCTGTAGCTTGCACTAAAACAATTAACTTCAGCAATGATCATGATGGTCATTAGGTTAGGGTTAGTACTGTGAAGTCATGCTCCTGCATATATCACCTTATATACCCAAAGTAAAGCCTGAGATTCCCAGGCAGGGCTTCTTTTCTGACCCCTCCATCGTTATTGATGTATTATATGTTTACACAGCACTGATTATTCATCATATTTATTCCTCTAGTTGCCTCAGAAATGCAGAAAAACTGGTGTTTCTGTGTCATTTTAGTGCATTTATAATGTATGTATCTTGTGAATGTAAGGACCTGCATGAAACATGTGATCAATAGTTAATATTGTCACATTAAAATCCAATTAAGCATCATTCATATTGGTGGAGAAATAAACTGCATAACAGCACAGCAGAATATGATCTTAATAAGTGATTTATTCTAGTACAACTAGCTAAAACAGCTTTACAAATGTACCAACAGTGTGTGTGTGTGTGTGTGCAGACTTGATTTACTCTCTGCTCAGCAGCGTTGTTATCGTCCCTCGCAGGGAATATTGAGTTCCCGTTAAATTATAAGGACGTTTACTTCACCTTTGTGCACAAGCTGATGTCAAACACAATTTCAAGTTCTTTTCAGAGGAGAACGAAGCTCGGGGTGCGTGCAGAATATGACATAATTGTTCGTAATGTCAGCATTACCTCTGACATTTAAGTTTGTTTGTTATTTTTTTTTCTCTCAGAGCAAATTGAATGCTTACTTTGTCCTTCACATTATGCTCTTCTGTATCCGTGTGACGCTCTGTTGGGAGAAAGAGATGAAACATGTTATTCATCTGTTGTTTTTTTTTGTGTGTGTTTCTCAGAATGACTGACAGACAGAAGAAGCTGGTAACAACTCGGGAATTAAAAAATATACACAGAGCTGAAATCCAGCTTTACAAATCTGAAAGACTTTTGTTAAAAATCACAAACTCGCTCTTCTGTAATATTTGAATTTTCTCTCCAGTGCTAATTTAGCTTTTCATTGATCTTTTCTTTACTTGACATGGAAAGAAAAACATTAGAAAAGTCAGCATGTTCTTAAAAAAAGCCACACATCGTTATCATTTTAACTCGTTCTCAGTGGGCACTAAACACAACACTGACTGTGTTTATGCACCAAACTAACAGGGCGTCTGTTTATTTTCATATTATGTTCCACTCGTGAGCTGTTTGAGAGCTTATGTTTTCTTTTTTTTTTAATCCTATCTATGTAATTATATATGTGATTTCCAGCTTATGTTCAATACTTTAATTGTGCGAAAAGAGCGAAATAAATCACCGTAAAATTACCTTCAAGTGCTGCCGGCACCACGGGAGTACTCCGCTCCGGCTTTGCTGTCGGAGCGCTCTCCGGCAACTTCTCCTCTTCCTCGTCTCTGGCAGCATCCTTCGTTTCCTCCTCGCCGTCCTTTAACTCTCCCTCCAGGTCTCTTGGACCGGGTCTAACCCGGGTCAGGCCCACGTTCGGTCCCTTGTCGTGGTCCACCACCTGCAGAGCATCAGCTATCAGGCTGGACAGCTGGTCGAGATCCTGCGGCGTCAGGTTGTCCACGTCCAAGTGTTGCCTGCCAACGTTCTTCAAAACGTTCTGGATGAACCTCTCTGAGGGAAGAGACGGACGTAAGAGGGAGTCAGATGGTCCTCAGCAGAGAGAAACAAAACCTTTGACTGTTTGTTAAAAGGCTTAAAACAACCTCAAGACTGAAAGTCTGTGACCTCGGCTGCTAAAAACTCAATACAAGGTGCATTTAGTAGCTGTTCTGGAGCTTTCAATCGAATCGTAGCTGTCACAAAAATAACATTTTTATGAGCATTTGTTTCCATAACAACTGGCCAAACTTCTTCTGCTGATAGAAATCGTGTCGTTTGACTGAAAGCTCCAGAACAGCTGATTCATCAACGATCCATATTATCATTTCTCTTCATTTAGCCGCAGCTCTTAGGTCCAATTTTTTTGAAAAAATCTTTCAATTTGGGGAGATGATGTCAGTCTGCTTCCAGTACAAATCATATTGTTTCAACAGTTTTAAAAAAAATGACAAGAAAGGAGCACCGGTATCACAAAAAATGCTGCTAACTAGCTAACTAACTAACAGATGGATCATGATGCTGCTGAATCATAACGGCAATCTTTCCCCTCCGTCAACCAAGTAGTTTTAGTTACTTAAAACTAACCAAACTTTAGCTAAAGAGACAGATAAGAGAAAAAAAACAGCATTTAATTAAATGATACGGACACTTTGTGACGCTTGATCAGCGTTTGTTCTGTATGATAAGAGGATAAACCTGATAGTAGTTTAATTCTGTGGGATTTTTTTGTTTTTTATTTGATCTGAATTGTGTTTGTTAATTACTTTCTCGGAAAACTTTTGAATGTTTAAAGTAACATTTATCTTCATAGGAGACGATTACTGTATTTAATGTCAGTAAATAAACTGAAAAAAAAAGCCCATTTAAGTCATTTCTATCTATCTAAATGTTCTGTTTTTGTCATTTACATGTCTCTTACATATGGTAGCTTGCCACTCAGCTGTACAGCCACACTTTTAAAATCATATAAACAACCTTTTCATTTTGTCTGCGTCTACCGTTTTACTCCTGAATTAAATGTTCTGACTAAAATATCTTACAACACCGCACACTACAGCTTAAGAAATAACCACAGAGATGAATGAAAACATCTGTCTGCGCACAGGTGGATGTGAAAGCCTGGTCAGGAGCGTAACACGTACCATCCACATACGTCAGCGGGTCCTTGACCGAAGCCGCTTGAGTTCTCCCCGCCTTCGGAAGTCTGGCTTTTGAGGTCTCCTTTTTGAGCCCGGCATTTTCTATTCCGTCGCTGTAGAAGGGCCTCAGGCGGGACGAGGGGGCCTGCTGCTCTTCCGGGCTCACGTCCCCGCCGTTCAGGGACAGATGCCCGGAGAGATACTGCCTCAGGGCGCCCAGGAGAAGGTCACCCTCAGCCTGCATACCGAGGAGCTGGTCGGCTGGAGGTCTTTGCTTCTGCACAGGTTGGAAAGATGAAATAGAGGAGAAGCTCGGGGGAGATGCCTTCTGAGCAACGGTCTGGGCCTTAGAGCGATAGAGGTCTGCGGGGATGCCTGACTGCAAACTCTGGGGGGAAAAAAGCACATATAATCACTTTCAAAAACAGTTTGTAGCCTTTCAGATGTTCAGATGAGCCCACACTTCTTTCCATGACACAATAATGTAAATAAAAACTAATGTTAACATCGTAGTCTGCATCAGCTGAGATATAAGCTCCATAAATCAGTAATCAGTCCTAAATGTGTACTTACAGGGAAGGTTTCAGTTTTTATTTCAAAATAAATGATTATTTTTTCAAAATAATGTTAAAGTTAACACTAATAATGCATTTAGAATAGTTATAGTTAGTGTCTAATTATAGTTAATATATGTCTTTTTCAATGAGTGTCCCAGAAAACAGCATCAAACAAACAAAGTTGCAGGTAAAAGTTGTAAAAGTCTCTGCAACTTTAACACTTAATGCCGCTAAATCCTCCATACTGATGATTTCTAGAGAGGGAAGATGACTTTTCATTTTACCGATAGGTGTCTGAGTGTAACAGTGAATTAGACTTTCTGCAGATTCTGGGATCAAGATAAATGCCCCACCTACTTTTTGTCCATCTAAGACTTAAAAAAAAATGTCCTGAAAATAATGAGCAGAGATGTGAATCCGCTCAGAAACCCTCCTCTGGGGGGTGAACGTATGTGACCGTGTCAATGTGAAGTGAATGTAAAAAGAGAACAATGCTGCTGAGCTCACACTCATCCTGTTCACTCTGCTGTTTCTCATTATATATCAGGTTACTTGAGTCAGTCTATCACAAAGAAAAATGAACTGTTTTCTTATTGCCTCTGCTACGAAGCGCTCTATATGTACACTTTAATAAAATGAGTTAAAACAAAGGGATGAAATCTACATACAGTAACAGAGCGTTATTACTTCAGGGCTCCACACCACATAAATTATAAGAATGAATTTAAAAGAGAATATAAATGAAAGTCAATGTTTGTACGTGTGTTTATTTGGAGCCGAGCCGCATTTTTGCCTTCATATTAAAAGACTTTCATCTAAAAAAAAAAGTCAAATAAAATGATTATTGACATGAAAATAAAACTCACATTTAAAAAAAAAAAAAAAAAAATCCCATTTATGCAATCATATTAACATATCCATCAGCTACAACAAAAGCAAAATTGTCACTGGCGGCTCCATTAACGCCCACCTGGGAGCGCAGAGAGATGGTACAAGGCTGAGTAACGGTAAAATTACCATAACAATAGCGACATAAACGGTTAAGTTCCTCACAGTCGTCATACTTCTTTATGATTTGTATGTGGTGAGGCCCCTTCTGGTATTTGTCCCCGCTTCTCTGTGAGCAGTCCCCGTGTATCTTTATTCATCTTTATACAGCTGATGCGGTTTATTCCACTTGTGCCCTGCAGGACCCCTTCAGTCCTCCTGCTACTTTTTTCCACCAAACACGTGAACCCAGGCCACAAGCCCGGAGCGACGCCTGCAGGCTCCCATGCCGTCGTACTCTGTGACTCTTTGGCGCAATCCCACCCCTCCCTCAGCAGGAGAAAAGGCCTCCGCGCCATTCAGCCAAAAACTCAGCTCCCCTCGCCCCCTCGAGCGGCGGACATGGCGGAGGGAGCGGTCACGTGGAGAGTTATTAATTAGAGCGGTGAACTCCTGAACTCTCTTGCTGGTATTATTTCACTCATAACGGTCACGCTGGGAGAAGCCATCAGTTAGGGACGCGGAGGCGAGAGGACGGAGTGACAAGGAAGGATGACACCGGACTCCCCGTTGAGAAGAGGTGTGTGTGTGTGTGTGTCTTTGTGTGAGTTTACTTGTGTGTATGTGTGTGTGCTTTCTTTCTTTCTTTTTCTTTCTTTTAATTGAGGCAGGTGGCTATGAATGGAGGGTACAGACGTTGGGGTATAAAAAAAAAACAACAAATGCCCCACCTGCTCTCTCCCCCCTTTTTTTCAAATCTGAGGGAGGCAGCAACAAGAGCCGAAGTTCAATGACATCAGTTCATATGAATTTCATTCACTTTTTTTCCCGATTGTCTGACATCTTGCAATACAAATTTATTAACAGATTGGATTTTTTTGTACTTTTTTACTTGAAAGGTCAAATATGCAGAGCAGCTCCCAACACTGTGGGAAAATGGATAAAGACTTCACTGTCCCCTCTGATACATCCTGTAAAACATTTTATATCATGATTACACCATATAATATGAAATTGTCTGCAAATGTAATGATTGTAATGATCAAATAAACCAAATGTTAAACAGACAAAATGTTTGTTTTTGGCATGTCCATTAAATTATGTCTAAAAAAATAACCCTTAAATACAAAATTTCTTGAAATCTAACATTGAGCGTGTGATGCAGGACTTCCTCTACGTCATCCCTCGTGTCCATTTTTCTGGGAAGGTTTTTTGCAATTAAATGCAAAACACTGCTGCATGAAACACCAGGAAAACCAAAATGATTTCCAAATAAATAAACAGCAGAAGCAGGAAGATTGGGATTTAAATTCTTAGCTTAGTGTGTGGCAGTACTTTGGGTTCATACAAAGACAGTGGTGTTTGATCACGATATAAGGAAAATAAAATTCATGTTGATACTATATTTTATTTTTATTAGACGTACAGAGTATAGATTCAGAACCTAAAGCTTAATTATTATATTTTTTGTACACTATTGTACATTATTTATATTTGAAATGTCTTGGTAGTCATTTCATTTCATCAAAACGTCGGAAGGAAAAAGATCTAAGTGGGTTAAGTGTACTTCGCTGATTTCACCCATCACTTGTTCGACGCTGAGTTGCTCTTGAGCAAAGCATTATAATATTAACTATTCAGAAAGAGAGCTGTTTAATAAGTGAAAATAATGAACAAATGTGTTTGAAAACACTTTAAAAATGAAGGAGTATGGTGTTAACAGGTGTTTTCAGCAATCAGGTTAAACTAAATAGCTCTGTGAAACTTCATTGTGCTGAAAACAAAACAAAATCCTCAACAGGAAGTGAAGCACAGACGCGCAGACGGAGCTAACAGAGCAGCCTGGAATCTCTCACCTTGCCCGGGGGGCTCAGGCTGGCAGCGGAGGGAGTCTTGGGGAGGAGGCCGAGGCGTTGGAGGTACGTCTGCAGGTTTCTGCTGAGCTCCACCTCCACTGGTTTCACCCTCTGGTCTACTGGGTCCATCGCCTCAGCTACCGGCCTGTAAGAGAGAGAGAGAGAAAAGGATGGAGAGAGGAGTGTTTTAGAGCAAAGTGCATCTACAAAACTACTCTTGTCCCTTCTCAGTTTGTCACGGTCAAGGCTGGATTAAAAGCCACAACCTCTCTGCAACTAAACCAACTTCTTAAACAGCTGAGCTACGGAGGATTTCCTGAGCCGCATCAGCTCCCACACGGAGAATAATGAGAATGAAAACTGGAAACAATCAAGACAAAAAACTGAAACTTTCTGGTCAAAGCTACCAACACGACGTAAAAAACTAACAACAAAGCAACTCTAAAACATATAAAACTGCAAACTAAAAATAAAAACTGGACTGAAAGGAGTCTGAACACTTCATTCAAAGTAAGTTAATTTGACATTTAGACTTAATGGTTAGTGAAACGCTCCACTGAAACCAGCATGGAAATCCTTCAAAACTTTACTGGACCATGGTGGAAGAGTAAAACCATCTCCACACATAATAATAATAATAATGAAACAGAGCTACTGTTGGGTAAACTGGGTAAATATCTGACCTGCTGTCAGTGTTGTAGACGGGTCCGCTCTGTGGCAGTCTGTAGGGAATCCTTCTCAGTTTGGATAGTTCTTTGGACAGGACCTGCTGGGTGGTGTCGTCTTCCCAGGTCAAACCTGAACCAGAACACACAGGAAATAGATTACACACCTGTGAAAAGAACTGCGAGCCGCCACACCGCAACGGGGGTAATCAAAGAGTTTAATGCATGCAAGCTTACATGCAGCAAGTATCCTCAAGAAAGAAGAAGGGCGAGAAACTGCTGAGCTCACAGTAGTCTTTCTAAACTCATTAGGTCACTCATTAGCGGAAGACACGAGGCGACGGGCACGGTGTCCTTGGAGACTCTTGCGACCGAGTTCAGTGACTAAGCAGGAACCCTTTCTGCTCTCCTCCTCCTGCCCACAGTTCGGTTAGCGCGGGCTTGACGAGGCTAATTGGGAATTCATTTTTTTACAGGAAGTTTACCTGTTTACATCGCCAGCGCGACGAAGAAGCGAGAGTAGGGAAGGTCAAGGGTGAAAAGCCACAGTAGACATTCATACTACACAGCCTGCACACTTGTCATATTGTAAAGTAATGAGCATGAGAGATTTAAATTGGACTGTGAATCTTGTACGAATCCAAATAAGGGGAATTTTTAGGGCAGCAGATAAGGTCAGCTGTAATAAGCCCTGACTTCAGCCTACACCTTTAGGTCAATATTATAATCAGATTTCTGTTTTGGGCTCTTCTTTTTTTTGTATGAAGCAGTTTAAACACTTCAGTTTTAAATTATGTGTAAGTGTATTTGTGTATTTGCAGTGCGTATACGCAAATATATGCTATGAATATACATGTATGTACTGTGTCTATTAATTATTGTCTTGTTTTTATAATTTAAAAGCTGAACTGCAGAACTTTTTCAAGCAATGACTGGATTGGTTTCCCCTCACATTTGCTGGGGACATTACCATGGGGGACATTTGTTGGACTGCAAGGCATTCTGGGTATGCATGGCAAGAAACTGTTGAAATTTTCACTGTAGGACTGTTGATATGTAAGATTATTAAGTTTTAATATTTCTTAAAATGGGAATGTAACAATTTAGATTCCCAACATGTGGTCAGTTTATCCAAATAACACCTGTTTAGAAATTTGCTCTGACATTTCTGCAGCTGTGAGGAGCTCCTGGTCATAACAGCATGTGTCGACAGTGTTTTTGTAATTACTCCAGTTGCCAGAAGGGGGAGACAAAACCTCTACATATAGGTTTAAAAACCAAAATCAATCAATCAGTCAATCAAATAAGAGATTAGCATTCTACGTAAGCGTAGACGTATAGGTTGAAACTACGTAAAAAATAGTTTCATGTATGTAATTTTAGTTTCAGCAGCATTTAAACATAATAATTTAAAGCTACTATGTGTATGATTCAAACACATCCAGCTTTGGACCCTCACTTGGGGACTCGACGGTAACTGGGCTGAAAGCTCTAACAGTCTTCATCAAGAGTGAAACATTCACTTTGCAACCAACTCTAGTTCAGTTTTGACCTCCACAGTCTGATGTACAAGGACAAGAATCCTGTATTATGCGAAAGGCTAGCAGCGCTTGTGCTCTATGCTTTTTTTATCATATGTCAGAGGAGAGATTTACCCAAAATGAGACATCATTTTTAAGGTAAACATCAAAATATTCCCATTAGAGACACTTCCTCCAAGGAGTTGTGCCTTTCCAGAGCATGGTTATGTTATGGTTAGACTCTGCTGGGAGAACCTTTCCCCCAAAAAACAACACATTTCTTTAACAATATTTATAGCACTTTCACTATGGTGACATTTCAGCATGACTTTTTTGACGTGTGTATGTACGTACTATATTATGGGATGTGTGCAATATGGCAACAGTATGTGTTTTCTATGGGTTATGTGCAATATTGTCATTTTATGTAACTGTTGGTGTTGGGATGGATGAGGTTGTTTGTGTCATTGTACTGTCAAGACATTCATGGTGCAGCTACAGAGTCGAAGACAAATTTCCCTGAGTGGGACAATAAAGTTTATCGTATCATATCGTTCCTGTGGCCTCGCATGTACATGATAAGAGGAGGATGAAGGGTACGATGGCGACAGAAACTGATAGACGTTGCTGCCGATCCGTAATTTTCTTTTCCCCGTCTTTGTGAAATGTTGTTAAGACTCTCTTAGCCTTTTGTACGAGCTGGTAAGACAGTTTGAAAATGAGTATATATTTCATTTTTCCAGCTGCGATATCACACAGAGGGGCAGTTCAAAAGTCTGTTCAGATGGTGGCGAGGGGAAAACATTTTAGGAAAAGTTAACAATACCAAAAGTTTAGCATATACAGCGGATGTTGGGATGGTGTGAGACGATGGCGCAACAAACATCCTCGTACTTAAAACTATTGGCTAAAGTTTAAAGTTTGAATCCGTGGAGTTGTGGTCACTTGTATGTGATATGTGACCTCATCTTATCATCTAAAAATAGATATGATTGCTTTTATGACAAAGATCTTTGACATTGTATCTCTGTCTCTGTCTGGTATCACGACTCATTCTCCATCAGTGACTGAGCAAAAAACAATTTGCCTCATGAGCAGCTTGGGCATTTATGCCTCTTGTCTTTTGGGTAACATTTTTATTACCTAGTTGTCAAAATGTCTCAGCACCAATGTCAGCCAGACACTCCTTTGCATTTAAGTGAAGAGTATCATCATCAGTGACGAAGCAAAAAACAACAACAACAACAACAAAAAAATCTCTTCTCCCATTTCAGCAAGTGTACAAAAGGACAAGCTTGATGAGCTGCTTGGGCGCTCACGTCTGCTTCTTATGCTTAACATGCATCCAAACACAGTTTTTTTGGCAACCGAACAGAGGAGCAGGCGCCAACAGCAGATGGGGTAGCGGAACGAAATGTTACCGGAAATATGGCCGCGCCGCGGCAAAGCACAACATGAACCGAGGCATTTGGCAGATGAGCGATGATGTTCCTGAAAGATTCAAGTAATACAGACTGCGGCTCCAGATGTGATGCCACAAGATGTATGTCCGGCACAGAGGACGCACACTTAAAATTTAAAAAAAACGGGAAGCTGGGGAAGTCTGTCTGTGTCTCGTGTTTTCACAAGGGAAAGAACGTTCCTCAGTCGGAGCTTTTCCCATCAGGCACGTCACCCAGTCAGGGGGAAAGGTTGCCGTGCATTGCAGAAACAGCCAAAGTCATTGTTTCCTATAGTTGGAGCTGATTATAAAGGGGCCAGTTGTGCTCCAATATTCAACTTACACAATCGTGATGAGGAAACACTGAGAATGGACTTCACAGTGAAGCAGCAGGGAACCTTTAGAGATTAAAAAATATTTATATATTCATAGATTCTGCATTTTTCAATGAGGGAGAAGAAGTAGATGCCTTTTTAAGGATTTTAAAGGGACCATATCAGACATTATAGTTCCAAGCAGAGTATTTCTTTATGTCTTAAAACATGTCTGCAGGAGATACTTACCATGCATAATTTACAGTATATTTAGTGTATCGTCAATGTAGGTATGACCTGCCAAGTAACTACAAATGTAAAAGAGCTCTATGCTAACTTTGGTATAATATATTACATGGCGAACATATACTTTTCCTATTGTACATGGAGTAGATTTTCACATATCAGCAACCACATGCCCCAAAGTTTTGGGGGAGTCCAACCCAAGTCCAGCGCTGTAGGTAAACAGGAAGTCACGGATTTCCTGTGGTACTAAAAGCTGAGTTGACGTTCTGGCCGTGAATTGTATAATTATTAAAAGAACTCTGTATTTACGATCCATGGGATTGGGGACCGTCTTTATCGTCCACCAAGGTCAACAACCGTCTCTTCGTTCGAATATCTTTCTGAACGCAAACACAGAAGAGGAAGTCAGACATTTCCAGACCACCTCACACTTCAACAACCTTTACTGCACAACATCAAACATCAGTCTACTTCCAACACCATGCCATCAAACTGAAGTCCTTTTTTTATCAAACTTTCAAATGCACAACATTGGATTCATTTGGCAGACATTTTTCTCAAAGCGACCCACAAAAACATGCGTTTGATTTGGACATTTTTTGGAGACCAGGCTTCTTTTAGATCCTGTAAGAATCAACTGAGTGAGAACGGCAGATTTCCCCTGTTGACAACATCTTATTATATTGTAGACGGTCAACTAACAACCAAAATCTGCACCTCTGCCTTAATCAGGAGTGAATCTAATCGGATCACTCGTCATTCTACTCGTTTCTTAACATTTCGGCGCTCGGACGCCTTCTTTAGACCCTTGCAAAATGAATTATGAACCCCAACTGCCACGAATCGGGCACAAGCCTCTCTTTAACAGCTGCACAGCATGTCTGGCCAGCTTTCGCTATCAAAGAGCCATAAAGCAGAGCCTTTAATGGCAGCCACGGTGGCTGAGAAAACGGGCGTTAACGGCGGGTGAACAGACGGCATCTGACACAACAGGTTAATAAACGCCGGAGCCCCCCGCCAGGATATTCAGCGTGACTCTACGCTTCTCACAGACTGAACTCACCACAGAAATGCGGACAGAAGCTGGCCCGGTTGAAGTAGAAGGCAAAAAGGGCGCTTTGAGTGAGATGCTTCCACATCTGAATAGGAACAATGACTAAATTCAGAGCGCGGTGCAAAAGGTAGGAAGTTCATTTCAGGGTTGCAGCTGGCATTTTGTCCAGGAGGAGCAACGGCGAGTGAATGTCTATTCCTAGATGTCCAAAAAATATAAGTAGACAGGAGGAGGTCAGAGGTCAGAGCCTTTGTAACTAGAAAATAAATGGAAAAAGCCACAACTCTCCTGCATTTTAAACGATATTAAATGTGTGTGCTTGACAACAGTTAACGGCTAAAACATACGATAAAAGCCGGTTCAGGCCTTGATTTATCAAGACCAGTTGGAAGGGAGTGTGAAGGTGAGAGTGCAGATCAACGACGACCAAACAGGTTCGTCAAGAGTCCCTTAAAACTACGTCTACGGTACGGCCTGTTCAAAAACAACTCACATGATCAGCTGACGTAAACATCTTTTGTTATACTTGATGAATGAATGAGTGAACTTCCATAAAGACACTCAACTAAAGCTTGAATTCTTGACCTTGGAAGTAGTAGTTTGACCCTCCCACCAGTTACATCAACTGCATAAGAGTTGAGGTTTTCCATCAGGTTTCCAACCCCTCCTTCCATAAAAAACTAACTTATTGGTTTGGTTATTATGTGATAATAGATCCATACTTTTCACATGATGAAAACTGAGCTCAGTCAATGAAGAGGACCATTAAATGTAACTAGAAGGCTCCAGAAAAAGCTTGTAAGTTGACCTTTAGTTAGGAATATTTTCTCTATCTGTTTAAGGTTTTTCAATATTTCTGTCCCCGCTCCAATACAGAGGAGGTAAATGGATTTTTTTTTTTTTTTTTTTTAGTGCTCCAAGCATTTTAAAAGTGGCGTTTGAAACACTCTCACCAAAATGTGATGTGTCCCGCTTACTCTGAATAATTCACAGATCTCAATGTCAACATTATTCATTGTAAAAACCTTCCAACTGAAGAAATAGTTCCAGTGAAAACCATTGAAGGTCTGTGGAATTGGAAACAAAAGTCCCAAAACCAAAACTATCTGCATGACCCTCAGAAAAACAGTTGTAGTAAATCAATTATCAACATGGGCGACCAAAGAGGCATCCAATAATATTACGGCACAGATTGCAGCTTTAAAGTCCCTCAAAGGTTGGTACACGGGAGGTCAAGTGGGCTTTCAGTGTTCTGTACGAACTGAAGAGGAGCGTCGTTGCTGCGGGCTAATGGCAGCTCCGAGGTGGCTTTTAAAATGGCTTTACGTCTGCAGGGCATTTAGTGTGTCATTAGAGTGGGAGGTGAGGTCTGGTGTGTGTGTGTGTGTGTGGGCGGATGGAGGAGTGTGAACACATAAGCAGCAATGGCTGTCTACATAATGCACTGTGAAGCCATTACAGAGAGAGAGAGAGAAAGAGAGAGAGGCAACATGTATGCTAAAGGATAATTCTGGTGTATTTTATCTTGTGTAGTTTTGGCTACGAATAACATTGTTTCTGTCTGACAGGGCGAGTAAGTCGACCAATCAGCTGATCAGAAAGGCTGAGAACAAACCTCCAGATTTTTTCAAACTTATTTTGAAGAGAAAATGAAGCTGAACAGTGAAATTACGACCACTGTAAACATCCATCGCAGTTTAAAGAACAACTTCCTGGTTCCGAATTTGATTTGACGTCCTTACAGTTTAGGCAGCTAACTGGCTGTGGATTATGTACAGTGTTGATAGCTTGTCGCTCTCTACAAAGGAAGCACCGAGCTCAACCGAGCAGGGAGTGACGACACTAACTTCCCCCCAAAAGGAGAACGTACGGGGCAGCCTGCTTGGTTTGGAGATGGGCGGTCATGAAATGCTAAACATGAACAGAAGGTGCTCGCGTTTCGTGGACTTCATTGTAGCAGATCAGTGATTTTAATAGTTGTAATAAACTGGAATAATCCTTTAACAGTTTGTAATTAACAATCACATCAAATGATGTTATGTTGGGAGTCCGAGAAAGAAAGAAAGAATAGAATATATGTTCACGTGTGTGTTTATAATAGGAAAAGAAGAAGCAGAGAGAAAGGGAGAGCAAACTGTGTTATCTTTTCAGTGGGCTGGCAGGGCCTGAAATGCAGATGCTTCAGTGTCTTTAGAGTTTTGTCCTCCCTAATGGCTTCTGCAGACAGCCGGGGCCAAACATCTCATTTGCATAATTCATTTCACTTCAGAGCGCCTGACAAATGCCTCCAAAACTCGTTGCTCTCTCTGTGAAATCAGAATATTTCCCCAGCTCTCCCACCGAGTGCCGATTCAGCGAATTAAACCAGAGGAGCCAGTGTGTGTGTGTTTTTTTTTTTTTTTTCCTCTGGAGGGGAGGAAGAAGGGAGGCGCAAAAGAAAGATGGAGGAAAAAGACATAAGAGAAAACCATTTTGGAGGTGTGAAACCTCCTCATTAAGCAAGTGTTGTACTTTATATCATTCTCTTCAAACTATAGAGAGCAACAGGTTTTTTTTTCTTCCCTCGCTGTGTAACTGAAGTCCTGATGTCGTTCAAAGCCGATCTGTATGATGATGAAAGTGGATGAAATGCTCACATACAGTTGCCCACTGGGGTGTTAACACAAAGTCTGTGCCTCCCTCTAGTGGTGAAATACAGTCACAGCAGCTTAATACATCAGGAAGTAGCCACAGATCATGATCCACACACATTTAAACAATATTTCTGTTCAATCTATTTAAACCATGATGCTCACTCAGATCGTTTATTACCTTTTGAGTTCTGTGGGGAAATACTACTGCTCACAAAGCTTCCAGCGATACCAAATAAGACAGGAAATGTGTGTAAAATAATGTGCAGCACAACTAAAATAAAGCCATAAAACCACGAATCTTCAGGTTACAGTAAAGTTTGAAGACATGGCACCTGTAGGACTAGGACTGATGGACTCTTAGTGCTTTTATAGCTCATTGCAACTTTACTATGATGACATCTACTGTATGTTTATCATATGTATTTATGTCTTTTTATGATGTGTACGGGTTGTTTGACAAACCGTTTGTCCCTCCAGGACAATAAAGTCTTTCCAATCCAATCGATTCCCCAAAAACTGGTGCATTAATACAGAAACTATTGTCACTGTATGAGTTAAAGGGAGAGCCGGGATCCAGATGCAGAGTAATTGAATGATTTATAACCATGAATACTGGCGGGGGGGAAAACACAACAAATACAAAAGGACAACTAAAAATCTCCACAAAGGGCAAAGTAATGAAAGAAAAACACAAAAATCAAGGGGAAAACTCACAAAAAAACAACTAAAGATGACCAGGAGCACCTTGAAAAAAAGTTCACTGGTGACACTGAAGGCTTCTGGGGATCTTCTACGAGAGCTGAGTTCACGTGAGAGGCGAGAGGGGAAGTGTGTGAGGCTGGCTTAAGTAGCTAGCTGATTGTCATAAGGTTGCAGGCGTGGCCCATGAGGATCTCCCCCCGCCTACCTGTGTAACGGAGTCCAGTTTATTCCCCATACAGTCTATACAGCAGTCTATGTATGAGGGACACCCACTGGTTGGCACGGCTCTCCACAGCTTATAAATACCGGCTGTGACGTCACCTCGGCGCCGGTAAGAGAGGATAGAGCCCATGGTAGGTCACTCAACGCACAGCACTGCACTGAAAATACTGTGAAAATAATGTACTGTAATAATAACATAACTAAAGTGATGTTATGCTTAAGAAGGCGGAAAATACATCGCACGGAACGAGTGAGTTCAATTGGTTGTGTTTTGTTGTTACACGATAGTTAGCAACTTAGCTCGAATGCTAACATCCGCTAACTTCTTTTCCACAAAGCTGTGCCGAATGACCCGACCAGTGTGTGTGTTTCCTCGCTGTTTTGCAGACAATAAAGTGCGTTCAGATACAAAAGAGTGTCGGCCTTCATCCAAAAAACAGCGCAGACAGTGGTTACACCTGCGCACAGCATTGGTAGGCCGTGACGACTATAACCCATTAAGGTTGCTGGTTTGACCCTATAAACACTTTGTTTAACTGGACTCCATTCATACGGTCTATGGCCGAGCTCTGTAATGCAAGTCTCTTTTCGTTCTCTAACAGCTTTGAGCTTTTGATATGAATATAAAAGACGAGCCTTGTTCATTCTTGGAATCAATTTTATTTGTACTTTTTTTTTTTTCAGGCATCCAGTTGCTAAATCATGTTGAAAGACTTTTGTTTCCATGTACATATTGCTTTCACACACACACACACACACACACACATAATAAATCAATCAAACATTCCTCTGCTTCCTTATTGATTTGGATAGCAGTTATTACAATTATAGAGCAATTCCTCACAGTATTAATGGCTGGAAGTGAAGAACAGCAAATATTACAGCGTCAAGATATGCAACAATACAATGGTGTTAGGATATGCATTAGCTTTTCACTCTTTTTGAATTTATTTATCTATTTTAATGTGAAATATATAAAATATAAATAGTTATTATCCTTAAAAATAAAAAAAAAACACATACACTAAGAGCTGAGACCACAACATTATGTAATGGCACTTCTGTGTTGTCAGCTGACTGCAGTGATGATACACATTGCTCTTTGATATTTTACTCAGTTTGTTACAGATTGTTAGCATAACTGCAGTAGCCACCACAGCCGAGACCGCCGCCAACAACAATTCAAACCTTAACAAACCTTCAAACCTTGATTGACAGCAGATATCTTTATCGTGCGACGCAACGATAAAGACACGGAAAAAAAGATTAAAACTGCTCGCCGCTCTCGATGAGCTCCTGTCTATTTCAGCTCACATAACGTAGCGTTGTCTCCTCTGGAGAAATGAAGACCGATCCCAGCGTAGAGAGGCTGAGTGAACGTGGTCTGGACTCTGTGGAGGAGAGTCATGGTTTCAGAGACGCTGTAGAAGGACAGGACACCCGCTCTGTGATCCAGGAACACTCCTACTTTGTAGGACTGAGGACGTGAGCCAGGAGTAGAGATACCGTTATGTATGAATTGACATTGAGACGATAAAACACAATACAATGCCCAAGACTTGTCATTGTATCCGAATTCACTTCTCTCACAGGTCCCTGATCTGCTGATATTCTTGTATGCAAGAGCTACTGTGACGAGTGCGTCCCACTCCACCTCAAAGTAACAACGCCCAGTCAGACTCTCTCTACTCAGGACCTGATAACAACGAATGAATGTAGCTGAGGATATGAAGTTTGAGAAAAGAAGGTCTTCCGTAGTCGTTACTTTACGGTACCCTTCAGATAATATCATACAGGGATGTGCTGTGTTTCTATCCAGTGTGATTTCACATGCGTACTGTAAGAATTCCTCTCTGGTCCTCAGCTGTTGTGACAGTAAAGCATCCACTTCAGTCACGGTCCGTAAAATCTTGGGCCACTTCTCACTCAAAACGTCCTGAAGTTTATTCCTGACCTCCGACAGAGCCGTCGTCACGTCCTCAAAGTACTGCAGAGGACGGCTTTTGGTGCTGGGTAACTCTGCAGACCCACTGAGACATGAGAGCGAGGAGTAATTTTGTAGAAACTGGGTGTCGTCCTCTGTGTGTGAGAGGTGCTCCAGTTTGACGTCTTTCCTCTTCAGCTCAGTGATCTCCTGCTCCAGCTTCTGCTGAAGCTCTTTGACTCGACTCACTTCGGTTTCCTGCTGGGATCTGATCTGCTGCTTCACATCAGAGCTTCTTTTCTGGAGGAGATGGATCAGCTCAGTGAAGATCTTCTCACTGTCCTTCACGGCTTTATCAGCAAAATGACTGATATCCTTCACCTCCTGCTGAAGCAGCTTCATGACTTTCTTACAGTTATGGATTCTCTGCTGGATTTTTTGTCGACTCCCCCCAAGCTCTCTCTGCCTCTCGGTCCTCTCTGCTGCAGCTGAGACTGTGTCGTGGCCTTTATGTTCATCCACAGAGCAGAGAGAGCAGATACACTGCTGATCGGTGCGACAGAAAATCTTCATCACCTCATCATGACGAGAGCAGATGTTCTCCTGGAGCTTCTCGGAGGGGTCCACCAGCTTGTGTTTCTTTAATTGAGCTGCATCATAGTGAGGTTGAAGATGTTTCTCACAGTAAGAGACGAGACACACCAGACAGGACTTGAGAGCTTTCATCTTCCTCCCAGTGCAGACATCACAGGCCACATCTTCAGGTCCAGCATAGCAGTGATCAGCAGGAGCAGCTTGGAGTCCAGTCTTCTTCAGGTCCTCCACTAAATCTGCTAACATGGTGCTTTTCACCAGGACAGGCCTCGGTGTGAAGGTCTGTCTGCACTGAGGGCAGCTGTAGATTTCCTTCTTATCCTCTCCATCCCAGAAGCTTTTAATACAGTTCATGCAGTAGCTGTGTCCGCAGGGAATAGTCACCGGATCATTCAGTAGATCCAGACAGATCGAACAGCAGTATTTTTCACGGTCCATTTGAATTCCTCCCTGCGCCATTTCTCTTCACTGACAGTGAATGCCTCACCTCCTTAACAAAAGAAACAAGTCTCTCTGCTTCAAACCTGCTTTTTCCCTCCTGTTCACTCTCTGATAAACCCTGCATGACACTCAATCAGCTATCGCCACCATTCGTTGGTTATTCGTGCCTACAATCCCGTCACATCAGCGAAGGATAGAGGAACAAGGAAATAATTGTGTTTGAGAGCAGGAGGAAGAGGGAGGAGTTTTAAAGAGGACGTGTGACTGAAGACAAACTCTGGGATTTAACCGGGCTCCGACGCGGTGTTGCTCCGAGTCCGACCTCTGCACAGCACCCTCTTCCACCGGGAGCGTGTCAGGAGCGGAGCACCTTCACTGCGGGGAAGCCATCCGCCGTTTTCAAGTTAGTGGCACTCCTACTACAGTAATTACAGCAGCCTAGTCAAAGTGCCTAACGGTTACCGTAATTACTGCAGTAGCAGTTCAACTAAGCTGTCCGATTTTTTCTTTTCTTTTTTTTTTAACTTCCTCAGCTTTCGTTGATTTGGTCATTTCCCTTGATTTTTGTGCTTCTATTTCGGTTAAGTCGGCTACGTAGTTAAACGGTTTCTTTATCCGTCTGTTTTAATTGCGTTTAGTGTTGATATATACGACCGGGAGTCTGCACGGGGGTGTTTTATTTTGAAAATTTGACCGGATGCTCAATGCCGTTTCTGTGTCTGACTTCCTGCCCAGCTCGATCTGCTCTGTGCTGCTTGACGCGGCACCTCAGTAAAAAAAAAAAAAACTAGGACTAGGCGCCCTCGTTGAAATTGCTGACCGTTTCTGCACACTTTCTGTGAGAAAATGGTTAAAAATAAATAAATAAAAAAACCAAAGGAAGTCTGAAAAAAAATTATAATAAAACCCAAATTTAAAAAAATTAATGAGTGGGCAAGAGCACAATGACATGCACATAGCGGGCAGTTCTTTATACTATATACTATTACTGTTACACAATAATATGATGACGTGATTATATATCTAACTGTATTATTTATTTAACAAGGGTGTTACCTTTACTGTGCCTTTATTATATATATATATTTTATTTTTATTAGTATATATATTATTAGTATATATATATATATAGTATATATATATATATATACTTCCTGCAGTATTTTCTACAGTTATATAAATCCATTTTAGTCTTGAAATCCATGCGCTTTGACAATAAAGAAGCATTAACTATGTCAGAGTGCATTATTATGCGTAGCCTGCATATCAACAGTAACATGCAGGGTTGACGTTTTTGGGTCTCTGGATTGGTTGTTCTAAGTTGGTATGGAGACGAGGATGGGACGGACCTTTGATGGGTTGGAAACATCAGACCATATGACAGCTGCATGCCAGCCACTCATCATTAGGTAAACCTATGATTCCTATGATTTCATTCAATACTGTCAATTGTCTTTATTCTAAATCGACACAAGTAAAATAATTTCATGCAGAGATTCAGTCTGTCTTTGATACAGTAATTGTCACAGATGTGTGTACAGTACAGGGCAAATGGGAAGAGGACCCAAATGCAAAGGTCAGGAACAGTCAACAACAAGACAGATCCAAACAGGCAAACGAGTCCAAAGGGGAAAGGCATGCAGGCAGGTCATAAACAGGCAGTAAGAGTAGGCAGAACAGGATATAGGATCAGTTGGCTGGAAGGGAAAGGCACATGACGAACTGGCAGGGAATGAATGACAGAGGACTGGTGTAGTACTGGGACTGATGGGGGGGTAATGAGCAGCAGGTATGGTGCGAGCAGTTGAAGGGGTGTGAAAACCAGGAAAGCAGGAAAGTCTGGAGGCATCCGATAGACAGGTAGATGATAGCAAAGCCGAGGGGAAGGAAGTGTGGAGCTGGAGGCAAGGACAGAGGCAGAATGGGTGAGGGGAACACAAACAGGACCGATGCAGGAATCCTGACAGTAACATATGATGACATGTAAAACATTGATAGAATATATAGTTCAGAAAATGTTGAATCACATTGCTGCAGCTCAGAGTCACAGGGGCACTACAGGATGTTCTGTTTAGCCTCTACTAAATATAGAAAAGTAAGATATATATATATATAAATGGTAACGAGCCGGTGAGAGGGGTTGTTAAGGATAGCACTGATCTGGTCTCCCGTCCTCCTCTCTGCCACTTCCTCCGGACTGTCTAGTCGGAGCCCAACCACAGATTTGGCCTTCCTGACCAGCTTATTAAGTTTGCTGGCATCACCATTGCCTGTCTGCCTCCTACCCAGCATGCCTCCTACCACAGACTGGAAAAAAAACAAGCTCAGTAGCTCACAATAAAGGAGCGCAGCTTCCTGAGGAAGAACGATCTACAACGCTGGATGGTGTTGAAAGCACCGGAGAAGTCTCACTGTTGTCCCTCTCTAGATGTGAGTACGCCCTCGTGTATGAGGTAGATGACGGCATCCGGGGTGTCCACAAAGTTGGACGCCACAGCCCTCACATGCTGCAGAATCCAGCCTCTAAAGATCATCGGGTCTACGCACCACTTGAGTACCGTGGCATTGGTCTCATCCAGCCAACTTACTTTGTTGATTGTGGGTCAGAAGAGCTGCTTCCTCACTTGGTTGGATGGTAATGAGTGGGATGGGGAGTCCATGAGTGTAAGATATATACTGTATGCACATATGTCAGGTATATGTGTGCTCTTCCTCCAACTCTTAGTTGATTTTGACGTCTAGGTTGTGTTTAAAACATTAAAATTAAATTAAACTAGCAAGGTATTTATCTAATATGTGCATTGGTTACACAAATAATGGTAGCTCCAAGCTCCTTAGCTTGTTGGTGTCTTTACCCACAGTTTAACACTGGCACATTCATTCACAGCTGTAAACAAACACCTGCTCCATAAATGTAGATTTCTCAGTTCCCATATTTATCAATACAATGCAAACATAACACGCACACAAGCTTTGATTCATCCTCAGTGTTTCAGTAACATGCTTAGCCATCTGTCGTCTTCTGTAAGCACAAAGCCTCTCCGCTGAGGTTTAACTTTTATTTCATAAAGTTGATCGAATAAATTCATCCAGTCAAGCTCAGCTCAGCTCAGCTCCAGTGTGACAACTGTGCACCTCCTCACTGGACAACCGGCTGCCCCCTCACTCGGTCCTGGTTCTTCTCAGTCCACAAAATGATGGATGTAACTCCAATTAGAGTCGAGGAAGTCGAGACACAGACTGAAAACACACCTTTACAGACTAAACTGTGGTACCTCACTTTGCATTAGCACTTACATGTGACTCATTTCTTAAAAAAAAAAAAAAAAAACACATTTAGCTCTGAACATATTCCAAATTATTGTCTGGAATAAATGCACTTATTGCTTATTGTTGCTTTGGGAAAAATGTGTGAATGTGATGTTATTTTCTACAAAAAGTGTAGGCCAGAGCACGCTGTACTAGCTGCATATCATCTGCATCTGAACATAATTTATAGGAGACACAGCTGCACAACAAAACGTTGAAATGTGGTTCTTACAAAACAAAACTTAATTAAAAACAACCTGAACACTCAAGACACTGCTCTAGGTGTGATGTGTGTTTCCTGTTGTGGGGATATGAATGAATATGTGTGTGTGTGTACCTCTATTGGACAGCTTCTCCAGCAGCATCCTGAAGCGTTGCACTACAGATGGGGAAACGTCGTAGGTGTAACCCTCCTTCACTGGAACAGAGTGACACCTCCCAAACATACCATCTGTCAACATGGAGACACACATTTTAAATAGAGTCTAAGTCACTTTTTTTTTATATATATATATATATCTCGCATTTCACACTTAGGTTGCTGAAAGAAACACAGTGTGTTTTAAAAAAGGCTCAGTCTCTTCTTCATTATATGAAGACATTTTTCATGGTTTCTGACAATTAATCAAGAAAAGATGGATCGATAATTGAAATAATCATTAGTTGCATATTTTAACAACATTACATTCATTTAAATAGAATTGCTGCAGTCAGTAAATTAGCTTAGTACCAGCTATGTGTACAAATATAGAGGGTAGCCACACTGCAGGTGCCATTAATACAGGAAGTTTTTTTTTTTTTTAACCCATTTTCATCATTTTTCTTCCCATGAAATTTAAAGTGCAATGCAAAAGCACTGAGCTGTGGTTATGAGTAGATGTTAGCAAGCTTCCTGGCTAGAAAGCTAACGTCGCTAGCTTCATAGCTAGCTCCCAGTACCGCCGCTGCAATCGCTCACAGGCAAATTTCGCTCCACCACTCTCGTCGTAAATCGGACCTTTGAATATAACACAAGCTGCAAACTCAGAGCAGCAGTGTTGGAATCACTGATACAGATGATGATACAGTTGACAATTATTAGCAATAGCATTACAAGAGATCTGCGCCCCTAATTAAGGATAAAAACGGGCCACCTAAAAATCTGCAGTTTCTCTGCAAACTTAGAAAACAGACCTCTTATTTCATCACACAATAAATAGAAAAGATTAGATTTTTCTCACAAACAAAGCAAACACTGCATTGGCTAAATGTTTGAAGCGTTTTTAATCCTTTATTCTTAAACTAAGCAGCACTCTTCAACATGCAAGTAAAGGACGTAACTGTTCCAACTTCTTACAGAGTCAGATCCAAATCTCCTGTTTTGGATTCCTTTTTTTAATCCTTTCATTACTAAACACGGATCCCACGAGACAGAGTATGACATTTCACTAAGTCATACACACAGTGGGAGGCGTTAATGTGAGCTGTAGGAGAGGTCAGCAGGAGGCTGTCTCAGTTTGATAAAAAAAAAAAAAAAAAAATGAAGCTGTGGGTGGAGAAAGTGTGTGTGTGTGTGTCAAAGTACGGGTGTAAATCAGGATATTTTCAAGCAACGATAACGTGACATTGTGGTGAGTTATGGCTTTTCTAAGTAATCAGCTCTCAGCAAACAGATTCGAATGTGACAGCTGACGAAACCTTTTCATTTATTCTGCAAGTCACTCTGCCTTTTTTGCGGTCGCTCTTTTTATCTATTTATATCAACTGTGTGGCTTCAGATTCAGTTTCCCTGCGGTGATGTGTGTGCTACACAACACCAACGGGAGGTCGTCCGTGTCAGACGTGTGTTCTCATCTCCTGGAAATACTCCCATTTGGTTTAGGGGCGTACAGGTAGAGCGTGCGGGAGGCAGGACGTGACGTGAAAAAGCACGTTGCGGTCACGTTGCCGGTTCATTAAGAAACAACCGAATCTCTTGCTGTTCCTTGAATTCGTCTGACAATTCCCGAATCTCATCTCCCGTCCGGTTAGACATTTTTCGTTAGCATCTTTGTTAGATGCTAACGAATAATGCCGTTAGCATCTTTGCGTTAATGACTCTTCTTCTTCACCCTCACATGTTTATATTCTCCCGGTTTCACACCAGTCACATGACAGAAATGTCACGTCACGCCTACTCTGAATTCTCTAGAAAGTGACCTGCTGTATTCATATCAGTTGGATATTTGCACAGATTTTGTACCGGGGAGCTGACTGCTTAGCGTCCGGTCCAACTGGTTCGGATGTTTGAGCAGATCGGCTCCTGCCGGGTAACGTCCAGATAACATGGGGGGGGGGTGAAACGGGCAGCTCGATCAATACCTGAAGTTGTTTTAAGAGTAGTGGCGGCATTTATCGATCTTACAGTGGCAGCGTGGAGCGTGGAGAATGAAACTCCAAGCACTTTGATTGATGTACAAGACTATAAACCCAACAGAAAATAGATTTCATAACACACACAGCGACCGTTTCTGTTCGTTTCGTCTCTGAAGATCAACTTGTTTCAGTGAGCTTTTCCTCACACGTCATTGTGCCGATAATTAGTTAGCTTTGCTTTATATTTAGTTAATTCGATAAAGCAACAATCTCCGAAACATGACCAATGAAACACCAGCATACATCCAAACGAGCTGCCAGCTCAGTGGAAATGCTGCCTGTCTTCTTCCAACCACTTTACTTAAAAGTGGATTTTTTTATCAGGTATTAAATGGCGTTACGGGACACAAAAAGTGAACTACGCTTACAATAAAGTGCTGCAGCCTGTTTTTTTTTTTTTTATTACAATAAAGAACAGGGAGCTTATTACTCCAATGTCGGCCTTTCTCTGTTGGCTGCCAGTGGAATTTCTTTTATTACCCATCAGGATTAAATCTCTTTGTTGTGTCCTTATAAGAAACCTGCAGCCTCTCGGGGCCTTTTGGATGTTCTCAGAGCTCAACTTAAAAGGAAGGGAGATTTGTTTTTGCACTTAAAGTTTGGAGTAATTTACCTTTCACCAGTAGATCACTCAACTCGTTTGGCATTTTTAAATGTTGTTGCATGTTTTTGCATTTTTTTTTTTTAAACTAAATCATTACTTACATACCTACTGACTAAGGTGTTTCTGTGCTTCAAATAAGAATTACTTGCAAAACAAATGTGTAATATTCATTATTTACACATTTTAATACTTTTCATATGTGTCTGTATGTTCATTTTTGGTGTTTGTGTCTGCGGTTCTTTGTTTTTAAGGTCGTGCATGTGTGTGTGTCACCACATATCTGCATGTGTGAGAGTGTCAACATGATAGTTCAGGCCTCTTGCCTATAAATAGCCGCTGCGTCACCGTGGCCATCTCAATCAAACTGCAAGCTCCATTTAACAGGCGGCTAAGGATGACCAGCGGCTGGTCTGCACCGCTACAATCACTCTTGAATGTTTGACTGCGCGCATTATTGTTTACAAACGAGACAAAAGAGTGAGATTAACTGTGGGTGTGCGGAGAAGAGTGAGACAAGTGAGGTAGAGATTTGAGAGAAGAAAGGGATACGGCTGCATTTCTGCAAATTGTAATACAGCAAATTAGATCTGGGAATTGTCACATTCACTCAAATTTACTCAATATTACAAAAGTTGTGAGCTAGCTTGAAGCAAATTTTCTTTTTTATATGTGAAAGAAAGATAAACACATGCAAAACCTCAGAAATGCCAGATATGCTGTCACATATTACATCTCTACTGCAGTTGTGTGCTTCATTTTACACACTTTAAAGTTCATAAAAAATGTTTTCAGATGGAAATATAATGACAGAGAAAGACAATGAACAAGAAAACAAATATTTTTTTCCCTTCCCTTATCCTCATAAGTCTCATAGAGCAGGATGAAATCAAGGAGAAAATTCAATTATTTCTGCAAGACACTCTGCAGAAGAGTGGCTTAGAGGTTGTAGATTAAAAACTAAATCCCTACCAGCTCTACGTTAGATATTTCCCTGGATAAAACAAAGCAGCCACTGTGGCTAAATGTTGAAGGCAGAAGCTGCAGTTGCTCTAATGGCCACTAGATGGCGTCTATAAAACTCATACTGCATTGAAGTGAGCGGATAAACCCTCAAATTCTCTCTTGAAATATACAGCCAATACAATTGCTCCAGTCTGTATCACTGGGAAGTCATTAAAATGATTTCAGGCCTTAAAGAGAGTTATATTAATTTGATTGACAAGCGTCTTGACCCACCACAATCAGTTTTTTGTGGTAAGGATGCACTGATTTGACCTTTTCTTTCCCTATAAAGCTTCCAATACCTCAACTTAGCGCATATACCAAGAGCCAATACCACATCCTAATCTCTTTTTTGTCGCTCTAAGTGCTAGTCATGGCATTGATTGAAGAAGCTGTCTTTCGTGTAGATCGATCACATGTGGCCAATAACCAATGTTGTAGCCCGATGTTACGTTTCTACTCAACATAAGCAGACTACTCTTTGCTTAAAGTGGGAGAAAGGGCACCTAAATCCAGCTTCAAAATGTCTCTTTAGAAATCTGGCGACATCCAAGACTCTCCAAGAAAACTAGAAGTTTTAGCTCTAGCAGAAAAATCCAGATTTGACCTGAAATTTTTGACCTCTCAACGTAAAATTTGAAGCATCTTTAACTGACTAAGTACAAAAAAGACAAAACAACATCCTGAGTAAACTACAGCACCACAAGTCCTTTTTTTTTTTCTCCCTTCTTCTTCAGCCCTGATCTCATCCAACATCATTTCTGTCTCCCAGGAGGAACATCTTGAATTATCCCTCATAATAATTACACTCATGCATATCCAAGTCTCTGCCATTTATTCCTGTTCACTACCCGGGGGTTGTAATTCAGAGCCAGACATGTCCTCTTGTGATTAATGGTCCAGATTAGGGTAGAACGAGGATGCACACAAGCACGGGGTGTATTGAGATGGAGGAGATGGACCGGCAGTGTTGACCAGATGTTGCTTTTGGTAGCCACAACAAGAAAAACCTTTGAAACTGCACATAGTTTTATTTTTAGTACTTTTTCCTTGATTTTTAGTTTTTCCATCAGTGCAATTTCACTTTATTTATTCCTTTGAATTGTCTAATTTTACCAACTTCACTCAAAACCGGCTCTCAGAGTTTCTGCTGTGAGTTAGTAGTTGACTGATGACTGAAAAGTTAGATCGTATGGACCCAGTATTGGATCGGGAGGAACTGTGCTTTCTGGTTAAATGCTGCCCCCTATTGGTTTGGAGCAGGTGACCAAACCTTACATATTGAACCTTTAATACAGCGTTTTTCAACCACTGCGCAGCGGCACACTAGTGCTCCGTGAGATATCAGGTGTGCCGTGGGAAATTATCCAATTTCATCTAATAGGTCTAAAAAACATTCTTTGAAAGCAAATGAATGATTATCTGCCAATAATGTGCTGCTGTCTACTGTGAGAGCAGTGTGGTGACAGAGTAATCATGTAATAAATAGCGTACTCTTCACCAGTAAACGGCAGCAGCTAGCTAACGTAACGAGAATTAGTGAGGCATGGATGGTAACAGGTGGCTAACAGGTAATTAGCAAGGCTGACAGTGATGGTAAAAGTTTTTGAAAATGAAAAATGCCAACTCCGAACTGGACCCTGGACAAAATTCTGACCCGGGTGAAGGACCTAGTATGAGTGGAGGTCAAAAGAAAACAAAGACGGCGACCTCGAGCTAAGCCTCTGGTGCGAGGCGATACAACGAAAGCTACCTTTCATTTGGATTTACTTGGGAAATCCAAGTAAAAATTACTGGGATGCAACTACACCGTTACCGTTGTGCCAGTGGTTTGGTCCCAAGTAAGCTTAAACGCCATCTCCAAACAAAACACTTCACCTTCACTTCAAAACAAGAGAGTTAAAAAATGTTTAGTTGTGTTTATTTGATTCCTGTTGAAGAAACTTTTTTCGGCTGGTGGTGTGCCTCAAGATTTTTTCCAAAGAAAAAAGTGTACCTTGGCTAAAAAAGGTTGAAAAACACTGCTGTAATACATTTATTATTGATTGACACTTGAACGTTTGTGTAATTTTATATTGCTACAAGTTGCTGTCGCTGTGTTTTGCACGTTTTTTGTGTGTGTTGGGAGTGAAATAAAGAAATAAAGTTAAAAAAAAAGGTAAGAGATGCATTAAGTTGCTTTCTCTGCATGCAAGCTCGTTTCCATTTGAACAATGTAGATCTTCCTCGTATGAAAGATGCTTTAAAAGAATAGTTTGGGGATTTTGGGAAACAGGCTTATTTGTTTTCTTGCTGAGAGTTAGATAGATAAAGGATCACTCACATCTTTTTGTTAAATATAAAGCTGAAGCCAGGAGCTTAGTTTAGCAAGGAGGGGATAGATTAAACAAACAAGTCATGACATGTGTTCAGTCGTGAGCTCTCCCCTGCTCTGCTTTCAGTCTTTATGCAAAAGCTATTTCTCCACATTTAACTCTCAGCAAGAAAGCATATAAGCATATTTCCCAAAATACTGAACTATTCCTTAATTTGAAAGTGACCAACCAGACTAAAAGTAGTTTAGTTTAGTAATTCTAAAGGGGGCATGTGAGACTGTAATGCTCATCACACATCAGAAAACTTCTACTCACTGCTACTCTTTGATCCACTAGTGAGGCTGTTGATGTTTATCTTCTGTACGGTGGCCATTTTAGGACATCTCAGGCTCAGCTTTGGTATCAGATCTTTACTCTTTTGTACTGACAGAAATATGTCTGCAGAACAGAGTATTGAAAAGTTCCAAGAACCCGACAGCTGTCCCATACCTGCTCAGATTATAAACCGTATTTGATTCAGGCAAAGTTATAAGTCTGCTGATGTTTAAATAACATTTTACATTTGATAAGTTTGGTTTCTTTTTTGAAATAAAAATGATTTTGTATAAGGTACCAAACTAAGACATTCATGATATTAATGATATTTTAAAATAAATACAATAAAACAAACAACTTGAAAGTTATTAATCTCACAATACAACATGCCAGTTGCATCATCATTGATCCTAAATCACATCCTTAGCTGATATTTTGTTTAAAAATCGAGAACCAGTCCAAAAACTCAGCAGCTAAATCAGTGACACTGATCAATAACTCATCAATTCCCTGCTCTTAAGGTAATTTGGTAACTTGGAACAATCTTGACGAACACGAGAGATGTCTATGCTTTGATTATCCATTCATTGGCTCCATTCTTCTGTTGATCTGCTGTTACACCTTTGCCCTTTTGTACCATCATATCATGAATTTTAACTGCCTTGTTGTCTTTGTATTTTTCTGATCTTGGTGTGTTTTCCTCGTATTGACTGTTTTACAAGCATGTGGCTCCAAAACAACTTCATTATGATGTGATGGTAGTCTAGTTACGGGAATGCCTCCCTCAAAGTGCTGTCAAGCCACACACTTTGATCAATAATACTACCCGCACCAGCCAACCGAGGCTAATCAGACTGGTGTATACAGCAAATGTCATTGATGGTGGAGGCTGTGTGACAACAAAAGATCAGATCTCCCATTAGCGATGTGCTTCTTGAGAGCAGGAACCAAAGAGGCTGCCTTCTCCTCCTGTATTTACTCTTGGTTGCAGTTGGTAGGTGGTGAAGCTTTTATGCCGTATAAAACCACTTTTTTTTCTCTCTCTCTGATCGATTTCCTTGTATCATAAAGTCCTGAACAGAAATCTTCTTCAGAGTAGATAAGTCATGGCAGCAAAAGAGTCCTGCTTTCTTTGTGTGTGAACTAAGAAGCAACTACCACAACTTGAGGCTGAAGCCATTGTGGAAGAACTACCAATGGGTGCTAAATGCTGGCACCATAAAATCTCCTGGCTCCTGTTGCCTCCCATTCAACAAGCTTTAGAGATGCTAAGTCAATAATTATGGTCTCAATCGCTAAATTCAGGCTCTCAAAGCAATGTGCTGGTGGTCTTGTTAGAAATTATTGCTCCATTAATGTCTGCTGTGTGGACATTGATTGAGAGTTGGCTCACCTGCTGCTCTCCCCGGCTCCAGGACTCACACTGAATCGGACTATTGGCTCAATATTTCTGTAAATTTAATGTTACTTGACTACAATACCTGCCCTGTTAGCGCAATTTAGCTAAAGTAGCTAACGTTAGTCCAAGTGTGCAGTGGTCTGTCACGGTCACGTCTGTTGTTTCTCCAAGTGCTGGAAAAGTGAAGGGAGTTAGCTCCAAAGTTAGCAACGATGGGTTAGCCTAGCCTGAAGACGCTAAACAGAGATTATGTACAATTTTAGTCAACCAAGATTTTCTTTGGTTGACTACAGCCCTACAGTGTTCCCAGTAAGCTAGCGTTAGCTTGGGTCCAAGGTAGCGGGGCGGGTTTCCAGAGTGTGAAAGGCAACATCCCGTACCGCTTGTTTGGAAGGTCCTGGCTCCAAATGGATGGCGCCCACCATAAGCAGAAAATCTGGGTCTCAATCCAGCTCCAATTCAAACCAACAGGTGACATCACATCTTGTTGTGTCCATCTTTATATCCAGTCTATTGCATGTACTTATTTAGTCGAAATATGTCTAAATGCAGTTCCCCGTCATTATCAGAGCACCATAGAGAGACCCAAAGGAAAAAGAAATCCCTGAAGCAGCTGTGTTGGGTGTTGCATTATGGTTTTGTCCAAAGCATTTAACAGTTTTTACACAATTAAAAAATTGTGAACGTATCCTTTAATGGGGTCAAGCTTCAAACACTCATACTGTGGACGTCACTCATGCTACCTACTGAGCTCTTCACCATCTTATTCCACTACAAACTGTAAAACACCTCACATATTCTTATTTATTTATTTATTTTAACCAGATGAATCATTTAAATCAACAAAATTACCGTCATCATATTTAGACTGTGGAGATATTTTCAGCTCAGACTGTCCTTGTCATGGGGGTGTTGTTATACGTCATCTGTGGCGACGCACGTTCAGAAGACAACATTCAACAGGGCACATATGGGTGACGGGCCGGTCTAGCCTTGCTTCTGTCGTGCCTGTTGCCATGGTGATTTCCATCGAGTGCTTTTTGTCCCTTGCAGCTAATCAAAGGGAAGCTGGGTAGGGAGGGCTGAAACAGAGCACCCTCCTTTGTCACTCTGGCTTCTGTGTGTGTGTGTGTGTGTGTGTTTTGTCAGGGTTTGGCATGTGAATTTCACCTGGGATGTTGTGCAATGACTGGGCGTGTTGTCAGCGAAGCTTTCTGACAAATTACATAAAAACAACACGTTTAATACCACAGTAAACACAGCTCTAAAGACTCAATATCTTGTGTGATTTTGGAACTGTTTCTTATCTCTTATTATTGATTTCTTGGATGAAATATCTCACTCACTGTCTCCGAGTGACAAGCATTTATGAGAGAGAAAGAGAGAGATCACAATTGTTGCTGCTGATTTTCAGTCACTACTCTGATACCTTTTAAAAGCAGCTGAGATTTCAAGCAGCCAGAATCAGCATGGCACTGTTTTGGTTGTGAAAGCTAATTTACCAACTGTGCTCTCTAAAACCTGAGTGAATACTGCGGCATTTAAAAAGGTGGAGGTAGGTGTTGGCGATATGTTTCTTGGACAGGTAGAGAGGGAAAATGTTATCTTAATAAACTTGCTAATTCCTATTGTACAGACATCCAGTGGTTCTCTCGTTGTCCCTCATCTTGCTAGACGTTTGTGCAAATATGAAACTCTGAACATGGAGAATGCTAACTTTAGCTTTTGCTGCTAGCATGAGTAGTTCAGAGTCTTGTATCTTTGATACAACAGCTAACAGGTGGCAGCTTAATAGCAACTGCTATCGGAAAAAAAATATGGGTTGTGTGGAGGAAATTGCAGTTCCAACAGCAGCCACTAGATGTTATCAAAGAGCCATATTTTATAACAGAAACAGTTTAACTGACATCCAGTGGTTCTCTCGTCGCCCCTCATCTTGAACATGGAGAATGCTAACTTTAGCTTTTGCTGCTAGCGTGAGTAGTTTGGTATCATTGCGCCTGATATCAGTGACAGTTTCAGGGTCTTATCTTTGATACAACAGCTAACAGGTGGCAGCTTAATAGCAAATGAGTTTGCTATCGGAAAACATTACGGGTTGTGTGGAGGAAATTGCAGTTCCAACAGCAGCCACTAGATGTTATCAAAGAGCCATATTTTATAACAGAAACAGTATAAAGACACATATCTGCTTTTCTCAACAACTCAACTCTTTAACAGTATCAACTTCCATTTTATGTATTAATATGATGCTGAAACCACTTGATGTTTGGCCCACGGGACGATAGCACAATGAAGAACTTCAAAGGACTGGTAATGCTATAAAAAGTTATTAGCTATTAGACTCTTCTTGTCATTGTGGTCGATTCCAGAAAGAATATCCTGTTGTTAAAAATAATACAAGTAAGATGCAAGGCAGAGTGTGCAACTTTTACATATAAATGCACTGCATCTGTTAAGACACATGTTGGCCGCTTTGCTGTTCTAGATTTTCCAAAGGTTGTCGGACCGAATGGATCGAGTTCTGACAGTGAAACAAGTCATTTCACGGAGGTTGTGTGACGCTCGAAACAATTTATCCACCGTTTTACAGCTGCAACAGTAGCTTACGGTCAGTGGTGTACTGGCTATCAGGCAGTGGGCCATTAAAAAATATGTTTTGGGGGCAGGTGAACCGTGAAAACTCCCTTTACTGCCGCAAAGGGGAATCAAAAGTCCTGCACTCTGGTTTTAAACATGGTGCCTCCCCACCTGTGAAAGAGGCTGGCAGTCCAACATCGTGATAAATCCTTGAAAACTAAGAGTCTATCTATCGAAACTGGTTCATTTTGTTTTAATACGGTGGTTAATCTATACCACAGCTAACATTCAACTCTCTAATCTGTTTTGAGTTGTCTCCCTGGTCTATTACTTTTAAAAAAATTATAATGTCATAATGTTTCATATACTGCTCAGGAATAATAAACACTTATCTGCAGCACACAATTCAATTCAGCTCTATTCTTGCTGAGTTAACTAATGCTAATTAAAGTGTAACTGGAGGCCATATTCTCTGCTGGAAATGAGTGTTTCCATGCTGAGTTAGCTTCTTCAAGATGAGCTCCGTAACAGCTCTGACAGCAAAGCCAGGGGAGCCAATCAACACCTGGAGGAGCAACAGTGGGTCCATCGTCGGGCAGGAGATGGAAGACAAGTCCCAACCGGACTGTTGCATATTCAGGAGGAAATATAATGATTTTTACATTTCAAAGACAAACTTCCTGCGCAGAATATCAACACTTCTTCTATTTCTTGTCGACCCTGCATGTTTTACGCTGCTGTTCTCGTCCTGTCAAGTGTTAAAAAAAATCATTGTTTAAACGTGTCCGCATCAGTTCCTGAGTGACAGAACCCATTAACTATGTTGTACTTAGTGAAGTGAGTGATTCAGGATCTACAACACCCGCACCGAACAAGCAGTCGTTTCGAGTGTGAGTTAAGGTGACGGCGAAGATTTACAGGATTAGCCGCGAAAAAAGCAAACGATTAGGGACGAGTCAGAAAGAAAAACATAATTTTATGCAGCAGGAATATGTTTTTTTTTTATGCTTTTCTATCCCATATCTGTATATATCATAAATCCCTTGTGTGGGAATTATTGTTTTACATGATACATGCACTTAAGAGATTAGGAATATGTTATACTGAGATAGAAAACATGATTTTTAGGTCACAGTCGGCACCTTGTAAAGTCAATATACACTTATTTTTTCATCTAGATTTTGCAGTCATTGCTTGTGTAACCACTGTGTGCGTTGTGTTGTGATTTTTTGGATGAAGGCCGACACTCTTTTGTATCTGAACGCACTTTATTGTCTGCAAAACAGCGAGGAAACACACACACTGGTCGGTCACTCGGCACAGCTTTGTGGAAAAGAAGTTAGCGGATGTTAGCATTTGAGCTAAGTTGCTAACTATTGTGTAACAACAAAACACAACCAATTGAACTCATTCGTTCCGTGCGATGTATTTTCCGCCTTCTTAAGCATAACATCACTTTAGTTATGTTATTATTACAGTACATTATTTTCACATTTTCAGTGCAGTGCTGTGCGTTGAGTGACCTACCATGGGCTCTATCCTCTCTTACCGGCGCCGAGGTGACGTCACAGCCGGTATTTATAAGCTGTGGAGAGCCAACCAGTGGGTGTCCCTGATACATAGACTGCTGTATAGACTGTATAGAACGGCAAATCTTATTGCCTATTTAGTGTTAAGGGGAATCAACTGGACTCTGTTACACTTGTATCTAAATCTCGTGGTGGTAAATTTTTCCTCTGAACATTTTAATATTGGAAATTTGTCCATTAAATGAAGCTTCACATAATGGAGTGGTTACATATCAACAAACTGAACGACAGACGTGACCAAAGAAACCAGGTTGGGTTGCATAAATCTTCACAGCAAGCAAGCAGTAAAACAGAGCGCGATTAGAACAAAATTTCACCCTCCAGACTCCAGAAGGGCCGCCGACGTAAAAACAGAAGCAGAAGGTGAGATTGACTCGAGCTTTCTCGAGTCATCGCCGGTCGTTTAGAAAATATTAGCAGAGCTCAGATAACCTCTGCGCTTCCTGTGATCCGGCACCCGCTGAGCAAACTCACAGTGCAAATATTATCCATCACATCCCAGCGCAGATCATGTCATCGTGGGGGTAAAACTGTGATTAATTTATTTCAAGGCTGAACGATTTTTTTTTTTCTTTTAAAGCTAAATGTTTTCCATTTAACTTTGAAGGAACTTGATATCGCCGTGGATGTAACCCTGCTGATTCCCCTCCTCCTCTGTGTTTCTATATGTGTGTGTGTGTGTGTGTGTATTTGCGAGGGCGTGGCTTCTCTTAACACACCTGCCGTCTCCTACCTACCTACCTACCTACCGTCTCATCTCCTCTCCTCTCCTGTTCTGTTCTTCAGCAAAGGTTTACGTTTCAACCTCAGCAAACGGTAGTAAATGTTTTCAAGCTTCCAATCGAATGAATTGAATGTTTCTCTTCTTCCAAACTTCCTCTGCCGGCTACGCTTCCCCACAATCCCCCTTACCTCTCCCACGTGCCTCCATTTCCTCTCTCTTCAACTGCTCGCCATCCCTTTCCCATCATCATCGCTCCAAGACCTGAACTGTCTTGCAATAAACCTTTTTTTTTTTTCTCTAATCTGTCCTGGTCCCTCCTACTGTTAATGTTTTTAATTTTTTATCTATTTAGGACAATAATTATCTGAATCTTAACCTGATTATTCATATTCTAACCTAATCTCTGTTTGTCTTGCTTCCTTGTTGACTTTGGCTTTCAAGTATAACTGGTTTTATAACATAGTGTGGTGATGTTTTATGAAGGTTACTTCAAGATCAGCTGGAAATGACTGATAACATGCAACATTTTTTAAAGAATGCATCCATATTTTTCCACGACTGGAGAGGAATAATAAAAAATAACTCACAGTGTTAGACTCACTAATGAGAAAAAGTACAGGTTTGATCGCTATATTAATAGCTACTTACATAACATAATATGTAAATATGACCTACATACACTTAACACATCTTATCAGACAGTAGCACCACACCTACACTTAAATCTGAGCCTTTATTCACGGCCCTGATCTGACTCACTGCTCGACACCGACACCCTCGTTATGAAATCAAGCCTGCGTAATGTCACTAGAGAGAGAGAACGCAACACATCAGACACTTTGGAGATCAGTCTGCGGTCACCATGCAGCTATTAACAAACAAAAACTGACCAATATTTAAGATGAAATACATATGTTTTGATGTACAAGTTTCTCAAGTCTCTACAAGGTGAATCTAGAACAATATTGATATTAATGTAAACCAACAGCTGCCTGGATAGCAGTAAAACATCTGCATAAACTTTAGACAAATCTAAATAATTATGTTGTACCTGGCGAAATGATTATGTATATGATTTATGGTTTTAATATTAAAGGGTGAGAAAAAAAAATACAGGTATGAGTCTATAAACAGTAAGTATAACTGACAGGCAGCCATCCTTATCTTTCCGGCCAGACTCAGCATCATACTGGGTTTGAAGGAAATGGAAGTGAAAGAAAAAATGACTGAGTAGTCATTTATTTATTGAAGGAAGTGGACGTAATCTGTGCACAATGTACCGTTCCAGTGATGTGACCCGCTATACATCAAGATCTGAATTTTAAACTCGCCACCACATGAATTTATTATTATGATGGGCTCTTTTTTTTTTTTTTTTTTTTTGCAGTGTTCAATCCTCTTGCTCCGATGTCTGTCTTGTGTCTTTTTTGTTTGTATCTTGTGAGTCATTAAAATTAAAAAAACATCTGCTGGGATGACAGCCCAATGAAAATGGGGGGAAAAAAGCAGGAAAGGGTTAGAGGATAGGGGTTAGTGGGGGGAAAAAAGCGTCATACACTTTGGCTCCAGATGCATTTCTCTTCTCAAGCCTTCTTCAAGATCAACAAGTCCACTTCCAACGATGTTGCTTTTCCATTATATACACGTCGCAATGAAATGAAAAATGTCAAGTCACTAATAGGACAGCGTCTTGCTACGCAGCTGGAACGCCCTTTATCCTTTTGTGCTCATGTAGACATGTCAGGGTGATACGCTTCAAAACAGCAAACAGTCCAGAAGGAGGTGAAGTGGACACCCTTATCTCTCTCTTTTCACTGAATCCTGGACTATTCCTTCGATCCTGGAAGGTCATTTTATGTGTTTCGTTTTGTTATGTAATCGTTCTGTAACGGCTTTATTCTGTTCTGAGACAAAGCCACGATGCTCACATGACATTTGGCGCCTGGCGCTTCAGAGAAAAGTAATGAGATCGAGGAAGAAGAGTATTTTATTTTGATAGGAGAGGGTGGTGGACTGGCAACGTCATGTCGTCTTGCTGCACCTGCACGATGTGTATGTTCAAAGGTGATCCCCTGATGAGTCTTCTGATCAGTTTCATCACTAAGCGGACAGAGAACTCTTATACCACAACCTATATCAATATAAATAAACAACGTTGACTATGTGACTCTATAGCAAACCCTCCAGGAACAGTGCTGGGCTGTGAGACTTTATTTATAAGTCAGCATGTGGGACATCCAGGTAACTTATTATGGTGGGAGCCCACAAGCATGAAGAGTTTTTTGGGGGTTTTTTTTAGTGTATGCTTTCATAGGATTCATGCATTCATTGGGCGCCATCTTGCAACGTCAGTTCTCCCCCCCAATACTTCCATACCAAGCGGGCAACCTCTGAGGTCTGAGGCTGTACGATGAAGCCAATGCTGGAGGTGCTAAAAAAAAGCTGCAGTTCCTCTAACGGCCACATGAGGCTCCACAGACCTCCATGTTAAAATGCCCAAACTTCACAGCAGAAATAAACATGTTTGCAGCCTGGTTTTGGTCTCTAAAGCTAATTTAACCGTTCATGGCTTAAGTTAAGCATAATGAAGGACGTGGCTGCTTTGAGTGACAGGTCCGCCAGCCGCTAGGTGGCTTGTTTCAACCATTCAGCCCCGCCTCTTTACCCATTTTCCATTGGCTGGGAGTTAGGCAGCATCACACACTGCCAACGGGAGCGGGCTAACTTTGAGCTTCAAAACCACTCTTCAGAAACAAACGGGTGACGTCACGGTAACTACGTCTACAGTCTATCATCCATACATGGTGCTGCAAGCCCTAATTCGTGATGTCATAGCAGGTGTTTTCATCAGCTTGTGGACCCCCCCCCCCCCCCCGCTGTGACATCACAGATCGGGGCAAAGCCTGAAGGGTACCTACGGGGGGAGCAGCTCTATGAAGACTTCTTGTTTACTCAGGTTATATTCATCTTTCGTAAACCCCTTTTTGTCTTCAGCCAGGAGCAGCAGATGCTGTCAAGCGTAAATAAAACATTTTTTGAAAAATCTTTAAATGGCTTCCGACGCCGACGAAGAAGAACAACTCGCTTCCTCGGAGTATTGAGATGTGTTTCAGTTGTCACACTCTCCCTTTTTTGTTCTTGAACTGAAAGAGTGAATATCCTCAGCTCAACAAAACCAACCTGACTCATTGTTTCTTTTTCTTTTTTCTTTTTTTTTTTTCTTCCCCCCCACCTGCCAAGAGATTATAGCCGGCTCAGGCAATCAGAGCTGCTGGTGTGGTCCGATAGAGCCGGAGCTGCTGCCAATCAGCGACACAACAGACTGGCATTGTCTGTGAAGGGCAGTTTGACAGCAGCTATTCAAAGCAGGTCAGACACACGGCGGGGTGAGAACAATGGCTGGAGATGCAGCCGCCGTAGCTTTTCCACTGTGAGATCCAGCTGTCGGCTCAACCTCACCTCACCTGACTCTCAGCCCACGGCGGCGGGGAGGAGGGAGGGAGGAGGGAGGGAGGAGGGGACCGAGCTGACAAGCAGCCCCGCCGAAAACAGCCGACGCCGCCAGAGACTGAAAGAATCATTTTAATACTCGTGTTTCACACAGAGCGGCACTTTGGGGACAAACCTGTGTGAATTCTATCAAGGCAAATGCATCCAAATATCCCACTGCTGGTTTAACTCGACGTACTTTAGGCGACATCATACATAAATACTAATTAGAGCTTTATTTGCAGACACGAGCGGCCCAGAGACCCAGAGGTCAGGTGGACCCTGAACCAGAGATTTTAGTTTAGATGTTTTTTAAATGTTTTAAATGTTTGATTTATCTCCAATTTGTACTTGCTATCATTTACAGTGATTATTATTCTTGCACTGTTAATCGCCCCTTTGCATCAGTGCATACTCTAATCATAGTGAGGAGCTCTCGCGGCTAAACTATCTTCACCGCTGCGGTGTTTTTTGCGTGTGTTGTATAAGCTAATGGACGCCTACATTTCCCTCAGGATCGATATCTACAGTATCTATCTAGTGTTGAACGTCATCCGTCATCTCTCTCCTCTAATTCCCTGAAAGCTCTCTCGACTGTCGCTGCTTAATAAAGGCAACAAAAAAAAAACAAACCCAAAAAATAGACAGATTTATGAAGCGGTGGTAGCGTCTGCTATCTATCTATCTAGAAGGAAGGGGCGTGAATACATTAAACTAGAGCTGACTCAAGCTCTCAAGAAGGAAAAACCTGGATAAACTCTCCAATTAAAGTATGTTTTAAGACACAAAAATAGAGGCACTGACAATATAAAACATAAAAATCACACCAGATCTTTGAGATTTCACAATAAGTTCTTGCATTTAAAAAAAAAAAAAAGGTTTATCAAATCTAATTAGTCGAGTGGCGTGAGAGGGGAAAGTCTGGACCGAGTCCGATCCGTCACAGCTGGAACATCAGCCGAGGAGAGACACAGCACAGCGGCTTCCCTAAACAACCATCCGACTGAGAGGCTGAGAGGTTTTTAATGATCTATGGAGCGGCGGCGGAGGCAAAAGCACTTGAATTGTGTTTTACAGCCCGAAGGCAGCGAAGCAAATAAACACACTAAACTGAAAATCTTGGGGTGGAACTTCACCGACGGAGCTGTCATGGAAACAGATGAAATACTTTTCTTTTATGTCTTTGCGCATTTTTTTTTGGTTCGTTTTTCTACTTTATGTAAATAAATGTCAGCTTTTTTTTGCTTTTATTTTGAAATATCTTGGATTTTTTTCCCCCCCTGTTTTTGTCCTTAGGTGAGTCTTTCCTACTCTATGTGTCTGAAACAAACCTTCTTTATTACATGCTTTTTTCCTCAAGGTGCAGACTCTGTTAACTCAAACCTACTCTCATTATATTCAGTATATTTATAGTGGCATACAGTATATCTATTTCTATTGGCCAGAGTGGTAAAACTATCCAGTATTTCACAATAAAATGCAAAAAAAGTCAAATACTGTTAATCAGATCCTGTAGATTTACTGCATAAAGGTCTCCTTTTATCCCCTAAAGGGATCCAGCTCCCCCAGAACTGCCTTATGATGGTCACCACACTACTATGGACATAATTTGTTGTATTTTATAGATTTTAATCAAATCAAATTTATTTATAAAGCACATTTTAAAAACAACCACTGTTGACCAAAGTGCTTTACAGTAAGACATCACGAATAAAAGTGTCATGACATGGTAACAAACACAAAAAACATATAAAAATGATAATAAAAAGTGTGAAATACTGAGCTTTAATGGCCTTCAAATGCCCGTGTAAACAACTGTGTCTTAAGTTTAGCCTTAAAAGAGTCTATCGAAGGGGGGAACACTTAATCCCAAAAGGTAAGTTGTAGCCAGGCCATGTAGAGCCTTAAAAACAAATAACAGCATCTTGAATTCAGTCCTAAACTTTACTGGCAGTCAGTGCAGGGAGGCCAGTACGGGAGTGATGCTGTCTCTTTTCCTTGTACCAGAGATTAGGCGGGCGGCGGCGGCGGCGTTCTGTACCAGCAGGGATGATTGGCTGATGCCCAGATAAAGGGCATTACAGCACAGTAACCTGTACCCTAATTTCAAATATACTCAATTAAATTAATGCACTAGATCGGCATCCACTTTCAAATAGTCCATCATGTGTAATTTGTGTATTATAGTAGGTTGTATACTCCAAAGCCTCCAAACGTCTGGGAAACTAATCCTCAGCGGTAGCGAATGCCCTCAATGGTAGTGTGTTTTTATTATTTCTAAAACTGCAAAGTCACTCCATCTCTTTTCTTTTTTAAAAAAAAAGCCCCCCCCCCAAAAAAAGAAGATAGATGGATAAATAACGAAGCTAGAGGACACAGGTGTGAACCGGCGGTGTGGAAATAAAAAGTAAAAAGCAACAGAAAACAGATCCGGAGCGACGTTAACAGCGGTCGACGACGTGAAACGAGGTCACCTGAGGCAGTCACAACACAGACGGCGAGGCCGGTCTGAGCTCGGCTAAAAATAAAAAAAAAAAAAAATCGCCGCAGTCATAACGATCCGTCTCACGTACGGTACTGGATACACGTTTCCTTTAGTCATCCTCCTCTCTCCTCTTGTCAGAATTACATTACAAAAAGGACGCCGCTCAGACAGGAAACGACGAACAGCTAATGAATTCAGAGCAAACACTCCCTGCCTGAAATAAACACACGGCAGGAAGCAAGTCAGGAAAACACACACACACCCTAACCTCCTAACCAGACCATTCACATGCTTAATGAGATTACTCTGCAGATTATAGTATTCTGTTATCTCTCGTCGGCTCTCATGTCTTTGCCTTTAAATCCTGCAGACATGTTGATAAAGTGACGCCTGCTCCGCACAGCTGAGAGCTTCTCACTAAACCAATAAAAAAAAAGGTTATCTCACCAGCCAATGAACTCAGAGGAGTAACATCTGCCTGACCCAGCGGAGATAAAAGTGCTTCCAAGATCCGAAATATATGCTAATTATTTTCTTTGAACAACTACTTTCATGTTTTTTTTTTATATTCTAGGTTGATTCTCAGCAGGGTCTCCTTACTCTCCCATGAGGGAGTAAGTAAGGCAGACAGACTGAGGGTTTATATTTATATTTATATGTGGATGTAAGTGTGTGTGTGTAGTTACAAAACACAGCTGTTGATTCTTAAAGAGTTCAGAACGAAACGAACAAATAACTCTTCTGCATCTCTTAACTGCGACTTCATTAACGCAGCAGAGACCGAACATGTTTTTTGGACAATATTGTTGTAACGTGCGCAGAAGCGAACACGACTTTAATTAAACTTTATACCGCGGCCAAGTCTACAAATTCATGACGGAGCTCCAACAGAGCGGAGACGATCTCCCGAGACGGACTTCAGAGTTTACTTTCGACCTCTTCTAGACCATCAATGGGGGAAGAAAAAAAACGGCTCCAAGAAAAACAACTAACTTCATTTCCTCCAGGGATCCTTTACACTCTTAATTGGAGCGTTATATAAAAAAAAAAAGTATTTTGCACAGCGTATGAAAGGTAAACTGTCTGCTCTCCAAAACTGTGTTCCTTCACTGCGTAACAGTCAAAAAAGGCCATGACCGTACTGTTGATTTAACTTCCTCTGACAGCCGCTACACGTTAAATCGTCATTCATCACAACAGACGTGACTTTTCTTCGTCTTGAGAAGCTGCGGCGTCTATTCACTGACACGCCGTAGCCCGTGCCATACTGTACTTTACTGCCTGATTGACCACTTCCTGTTAATCTTTTCCTCTCTGCTCGTGCTCGCGTTCATCGTCACTTTTCTGCCGCTCGCTCTCTCTCTCTCTCACTCAACCACTCGCTTGCTATTCCTTAAAAGGCTACCAGGAGTTCCCCCGGGCAACGACACAGACTCACATTTCAAACGCTATTGATTTCTGAATGAATGGCTATTTGGTGTTAATATAGCTACAGGTGTCACTGAAGGCTCTCTTTCTACTACTCGATCACTACCACACCTACTGTGCTACTACATCTACTAGCCAACTGCTAATACTACTGTAGCATCCTGTTTTACATGGATGAAGGTTTTCCTGCTGAACTGGTCCAGTACCAGTCTCCAGTGATAAATATAAATGGTAAGATGTGACTGCGGGGTGAGTGATCCTGATCCTACAGCCACAGTAATAAAAGGTTGTAGCTGGTAGTGTAGCTGTAAATCCATATATACAAGACAGTGACGTGCTAAAGGAGAAAAACATTGCTGCAGAGTAATTTGCTTGATGTAACTGTTTTAACAGGTTTGCTGCCAGAAAAGTTGAGCCGGAGTCAACTTTTGGAAAACCGCAACCCAACGTCACGCTGCGGTGGCCAATCACGTAGGTCGGTGATTGGACCGGAAGACGTTGTTTATTTAGCATGTAGCATTGTAGCATTTCAGCGTTCCACTTTGGACCGAAGATGGTTGATCTATATTACTTTATTACAAAGATGACGCCGCTGGGAGTAATTTCACAACTTTATATGAGAGCTTCTTCTTTTTCTTTGTTTAGTTTTTCGATGGTGGTTGGCAAACTACTTTCATGCGCATTACCGCCACCTTCTGGACCGGGAGCCACACTCCCACAAATCCGCATTGACCTGCCGGATTTGGTGTGAATGCAGCCTGATCATGTTATGTACGCCTCACACTGATCTGTAGTGGCATATGTAAGAGACAGTAGGCCCGAGCAGAGGCACTTACTATGTAACAAAAGGCTTGAGCGTGTAACCTCACTTTAAAACCTTATTATTCTTTAAAAAATTTAAAAAAAAATAGAGCAGGATTGGAAATAATGGTAAAAAATAAGCTCATGCAGGTATTGTGAGACAAAAGGTAGAGCTATTTTTGGGTTCACGGCCCAGCAACAGTCAGCTGAATAACTTTATAATAATATAATTGGTCAAAACAGGAAGGAGGTGATCAAGAGCTAGTCGAAGGTATATAAGCCACGCCCTCTTCGAAAGCTAGTAATGCTGTAACTGTTCCCCTCTTAATGTCGACATTAAAAGTAAAACTTTGCTGAACATCTGTAAGTTTTTATCTGATTGGCTGTTAATGAATTAGATACAACAGCAGCCTGGCTTGTTTTTGAAGATACTTGTGATGTAGTTGGTGGATCCAAATAAAGCTGCGTTCATGTGTGTGTGTGTGTGTGTGTGTGTTGGTTATCTTACCGTTGACACAGATCTCATACGGCGAACACAGCTCGTTCTCAAAAAGGCAACCTGTTTGCAGAGAAATAAAAAAAAAACAACAATTAGGTTAGCAACATTTCTGTCATGGAATAAAAAAAAAACATATTCAGTCGCAACCTGAGTGGAAATCATCTTGTATTTTATCCTCCTCTACTCCAAAACACTGTGTCTGATCTTTAGAAACATCTTGGTTAACTTAAAGTGGAACTACTGTGATGGAGTTTCATTTGCGTCGCTCGCTTAACTGAACAAATATATATTTAAACACCCATGAAACACCGCACATTGTTCCTTGATTAGACCTCTCAAGACTGGAGCTCCCTCCTTCATGTTCCTCTCAGTTTAATTGCATCATTTGGGATGTAAAAACGTAATCCGTTATCATTCTTGTTAGTAGAGTTGGCGACCTAATTAACATAAATAACTGAAATACTCGTATGTGTCTGGATAACAGATTGGATAACCAGCATTTTTCTTATTGGAGGTAGAGCTGCAAATGTTAGTGAATTTTAACTGATTAGTCGTTCGGAAGAAAATTAATCAGCAACTGTTTTCATTTTTTAATAAATTAATTCAGTCGTTTTTTAAGCAGCTCCATAAATGCAATGAATTACTGCGTTTCTTTGTCATATGATGGGTTTCAGAGTATTAATCAGACAAAAAAAGAAGGTTTTTTTCTATATTTTCTGATATTTTATAGACTAAATGATTGGAAATACTTTATAAATCAAAGAAATATCCATTATGAATGCTGTTTGACGCTATAGGTTATGTGGATTATCCCAAGTGAATATAATATTTAAACTATTGGCATGACAAGATACCACTAGAGGTCAGTTATCATGACATTAAAAGACTAATTATGCATTTCAAGACATGTCTATGCCCTCCAATAAAAAAAAAAGCTTATGAAAATGTCAAGTCTTCTTTTAGAGGGGTTGTATTGGTGCATTTATCAGCTGCAGACAGTAAAAACCCCTTGCAGTTATCCTGAGTTAACACTTGGGTTGAGGCGGAGCAGGATGATGCATCAGACCTGCTCCTTCAGTGCTCCTTTGGGAAAAAGGAGGGGAGGCAGCCATATTTTATTCTTCTCCACTCAAAGGAGATCTGGCCGTCCTTACCACAGCTTGCAGTTTGTCACGGTTTCTCTCTTGTCTGCCTGCCTCTCGCCATCGCTCATACTGACGCGCCAAATAACAAGAAAACAAACACTTTCAGGTTCCCACTCAGTTTCTTTGTCTCTGAAACTCTTATTCGGACTTAAAAAACACTTAAAAACTGATTTTTTTCATGAATATATTGAAAATAAACCAATAACTTCTGATGCCACCTTCGGCTACTAACACCTTCCCCTTCTACTTGAACCAGGAGGAAAAAAAACAGAGAACAATGAATCACAGGAGGAGCGTTGAGCTGCTGGAGCAACAGTTGCTGGAAAGCAGGTGCAGGCAATGTGTGCTTCCTTGCAGCTGCTGCACAATTAAAGCCCTCCAGCAAGAAGGACCAATAATGTCCGGCTGTTACAGATGTTGTCAATAAAGGTCGCTGAGGTTAGTCCGAGGTTAACTGGAGTGTAAACACATACTACTTATATATAAAAAATAAATTATATATATATATATATAATTTAAAATATCTATCCAGTTAAACATTCACTGATGATGATAACAATCAGTTGTATCCATAATGTATGTACTCAGGTGGGTGTAAACACACACACACACACAGACACACACACAGACACACATTAGGGAAATACTCTAGGGACCCGCAACAGGCAAGCTGCCATGTCAACTACTGAAACAATAGGATGCTGTAACCATGGCAACACTTGCTCGTCACTGAGTGCCTCTCTGCCTTACAGGGATCGAAGAGTGGCAGCAATTACCTCTACCCCATCCTCCACATACACACACACACACACACACACACACACACACACACACACACACTCCATGACCTTCTGTTTTTCATTTTTGTGGTTACATTTTTTTTTTTTTTTTAAATCTAAGTGAAGGGTTTGCTAAGCGTGCATGCTCCGTGTTCAACAATATAATCACACAGCTGCACACATTCACACCTGGGAGCTAACCACAAAAAAACTGCTTTTGGGCACCGAGCAGCTCAACTGAAAGAGTGTTTTTTTGGAGCGATTCGAGAGCAGCTCGGCGTCAGCAGTTAAGACGACGGCAGAACGGAGCTCATTATTCATCCACTTCTGCTGGACAGATTCCTCCAGCCGATGACTTTTCTGTTACGAAACCTGCTGCTGCAGCCCTTAGGATGTAATCACATCTACGAAACTGCTTTCCCTTCTTCTTCTTCTTTTTTTTTTTTTTCCTTTTGGTCTGACTCACAGATGGAATTTGTTTGCTTTTTTTTTTTGTGTGTGCAGACAGCTGCACCAGGGAATGTAAACAAAAGTCACGAAGGCTCACAGGTAACTCCCTAAATGCAATTGGCCACCTGTCGTCCTACAGAGAAGTTGAAAAAAAGTTTACTTTCCAGCCTTTTTACAATTCTATGAAGATATAATTTGCATTGCCAAACCATTTTAAAAGAAAGCACCATGGATATATGTACTGAATGTCATGGCAATCTAATCCTATAGATGCTGAATGAGCTCCCCAAATCCCTCAAAATTATTACAATTCATGTTCTCAGCACCATGAACGTCAATCGAAACGCACGGCAATCAATCCATTTGTTGTTGAGACATTTCAAGCATAAACAAATTAAGTATGGTCAAATTAACAGCTGTTGACCTTGGTCCTCATGACAGGAAGAGACAAATTATAAGATGTGAAAGATCAACATTAAACTTGACAATCAGAGATGTCAGTGAAACACTGCTTTCAACACAGATAGCGTCAACAAGAGACAAATAAAAAGAGTAAAATACATACAGGACTAACAAACAGTTAATAAACAGGTACACAGAATGTTGTATTAGCAACACATTAGCCTCAGACAGCTAAGCAGCTAACATAATGGTTAGCTTGGTTAGCGTTAAACTGATCACAGAAAGACTAAATTAATAAAAAACAAATTAAAAATCACAAATAATCTGTAATAAAAAACAATCAACTACAGATAATGCTCCAACAAGGCCATTTGAAGAGTAAGATAAAGATACCTGGTGATATTTAGTTAGTCACAGATCTGACAAAATGGTGGATGTAGCAGTCAGTTAGCTGCTATAGAGCTACAGAGCAGCTACTACTAGCAACAGATTATTAAAACAGACTATTAAATTTGTGGCAGAATATCTTACTTGAAACACAAAACAGAATTCATGACTTTTTCAACCAAAATCACAATCCTTTCCTTTCCAAACTTTAACCATGTGGCTAGCAGATAAAATCTAGTTAGCTAGCTAACTAACGCTAACTCAGACAGTTGGTTGAAAACTCTTGCTCCAATTGACTTTTTAATGTCTTCAGCTGAAACAATAAGCATTTAAAAGGGTCTTAAATATGCGACATACATGACTGTGTACAGTACTTGATATCATGCTAAACCTCTGAGACTAAAGCTGACTGTATTCTCACAAAGAGCCAAGTGCACCAGTTGTTTGCAAGCTCAAACTTAGCCTAGCCATAGAGTAAGTATTTACTACTGCTAAGATTCACTCATTACTAAATCAAAACCAGTTGCAGCACACAAACTAGTTCTTACGTAGAGATTAGTTGTTACTAAATATGTACACTGACTTACTGCCAGATGTAATGTGAGCTAACTGACAAAACTAATGTTAGCATGCTAACATCTGACCTATTTAGACAGAAGAGTAAAAGGTGGTCGACATATCTGATTTGACTTCTGGTGAATAGTAGACATATTTATTATTAGAAACATAGTTGTTGTCTTGCAGGTGTGAGGCTGTTAGCTCTAGTAATCATAGATGGGATCAGAATCACTTTTGCTGCACTGCACCACATCAATTACAGAAATACACTTTTTAATTTTTAATATTTGCTATTATTTTTGCTCAAATTGGCAAAAACACCACCACACCACCATACACAGACTCATGTCTCCGATCAATACCAAAACTTTCTTTGAGATCTGTGCTTGTTTTCAAGCTTTCTTGTCTTCTTTTTTGTCACAGCAAACAGTTTCTGTTTTGCTTTTGTGTTGTTTTTTTTTTTTTCTCAGGATGCAATTTGTCTCCAACCGGGACATATCAGAGTGAAGTCGTTTGCCATAAGCTTCTGTCATGTTTGCTGGATATTCATTATGCTTCTGTTTTGGTGTAATTAAAGGAAGAATCACCCGGGGTAGTATTTGTTTACATCACCGTGGGAGAAAGGAGCAGTAATCACTTTGGTTTCCAGCAGACGCAGCCTTGTTAAAAGCAATAACATGTAACACAGAAACGCTGTTTACAATGAGTCGGGGTTTCATTAGAGCAGCTCTGGGGCGTTCATGCAGGTTTGGGCCAGTTTCCCCAGAACAGCATAACAAGAGTAAAGATACACAACAAGAAAAGCAATACACAGAGCCAGAGACAAAATGCTGTGTACACATTTTGGCCAAAATATCTCCTGACAATAACCATCTGATAGTTTATGACCCAGAAACAGAAACATTACACTGCTCTCTAAGCAAAGACTCGATGCAGGGAATGAATTCAATCAGATTAGAGTTTTATTTTAATTACTTTGTTAGCATGGGCATCACATATAATGTATTACATAATATAATTGATATTATTTTACATATTTCATGGTTATTTTTATTATTATTACTTTTACTTTTCTACAATTTGTTTGTACTGTCCACATCTGTATTGTCTTTTTGTTTTATCCAAGCTCTATTGTCGTTTTAAGCCCTTATCAAGCTCCGCCTTTTTGTGCGTAAATCTGAGAAATACATATATATATATATATAAGTGAAATGGATTACTATCAAGAAGTTTAGCACAGAATTAGTGTAAGTGGTACTAAAAATCTAATTAACAGAAGCACAAACATGCCAAAAATGTAAGTTTTTTTTTTCTTTTTTGCCTTAAATGTTTTGTTTTTTATTATATTACTGTTAGGTTATATGTACCACCGTTACAAAAAAAACTGTTGCCACAATGATAAAATAGTGTAAACATGTCGAGTTGTGAGGTTTAATATTTCTAAACCTCATACAGCTTGTCAAAATAGAGAGATGATTCAAGCAGGTGTCATTCCAAACGTCAATATCCTCAAGCTGCTTTTTGTTATGAATGATGATGATTTTTATTATTATAAATGTATTAGATAAATATAAACATTCAAAGGAAGTTAAAGGCACTAAAGTGGAGCCAAAGAGTCTTCCCTAAAACCTGATAGATGATAGATGAAGAGTTATGAGGCACGGTTTAAGAAAAACAAAGAGATGAGTAGAGAAGACTTCTTGATATCTTTTTCCGTCTCACTTCCAGATGAAAGCGTTCTCCCGCCAGTCAGGGAGACGAGGACATGGAGGACGGCTCTGCGTGCTACTTTTGGACTTTTGCTGCCACCCTGAGTTTTGCTCTCTGGTTTCATCACTCCATGCCAGCAGAGTGTGAAATAGGCTGCGGTATTGCACTGTGGAGCGACGCCAAGCCGGCGATGCGGGAGGAGCGGAATTTCAATCAGCTTCACCCTGTGAGCAAAGAGCAGCGTCCAGGCTGTGGCCTTTAATGCCTCCTGGCAGGGCCATTACAAGCTGTGCTCGCTGACAAAAAAGGCACTACATTTCCCACGATGCCATCTGTCTGTTTGCATCAGACACCTGCTGCTCCCGAGGGAGCAAGCCAATGATTAAACTGAGAGCGGTCACCTTGAAAGATAAGAGCAACGATTTAACTGACCACATATAAGTTTTTGGTGTTTTCATGTTGAATGTGAATATTTAAAGTAGAAACTGACAATTAAAGTTTCACATCTGTGTTTAGACATCTGTACAGCCTCATAAAAATGCATTTCCATTGTTCACATGCTTTTATAAACATCATAAGTAAATATGTCAGCAGTAAGCAAAACAGTTTTTTCTTCTTTTTTTATTCAAGATGTGTTTTCCTCCAACTCATTTTTTGAGGATACTTGCTGTTCACACGTCAGTTTTTGCACCAAACTTCAAACCAAAAATACAGCATATACCATATTTAATTTAATTCAATTCTATTTTATTTCATTTATGTAGCAATTTCCACACAGACCGCACTAAAGGAGACATCTTAAATTCTATGATTTTGTGATGGTGCCTCCTAGTTTTGCATCGACTTGATGATCTTTTCATTATCCGCTTAAGTAGCCGCAGACGTTATTCTGACACAGCAAATCGAATCTTGCAAAAAGATTGAAGATCGTTCTATTAAAGGCAGAGCGGACGGTCGCACGGAGCCTGATAGCATCCTGCTACACAACACGAGAGCCGCAGTTTGAATAACAGGACAGCCACTAACGTTAGCTAAACTCTAATATAGTAGCATCCGGAAGCAGCTCGCACATAGTGTTATGAACGAAGCGCCACCTGTAACTCCACAAAACAATGTGGTCAGCTAATGGCTTGGAAGTAACAGGTTAGCTAGTTAGCCTGGCATGCTAATGTTAGCTTCTTGAGCAAGTAAGTAAACACACTGTTTAATTCATTTCTTAACTTTTGCTCTAGTGTACTGTTTTTGGAAAGGAGATAAATGTTTTAAGGTGCTTTCATAACATCCGACCAGAGACAACACATGATAATTAGTCTAAATTAAACCTACAATATGTAATTTCAGCCGATAGGGGTCTCTCGATCAAAACAATAACATGGTTCAGGATGTTTTTATCGGGAGCCGAATTATCCGCAGAGGTCTCCTCCTCTCCAGAACAAACGGACCCGCTGATTACAGGTAAAAACACTGAATAAAGCAGTTTCATCTAAGAGATCTGTGTTTCTCCGACGATGTACGGCAACCCACGGACGTCAGATACGAGCTGCTGCTAACACTTGTTCGGTTCATTTCTCTTACAACGTTGGATGTAGACGTTCATCCGGTTTCTCCCGGCAAACGGATTATCCGCAGATGTCTCCTCTTCTCCCAAAGCAAACTTACACGCAGATTAAAATAGTTAAAAAATACTACTTTAAGCTGTTTCACCTAAAAAAAAATCAATATTTCTGCAGCTGTTTGTTTCCTGGAGGGGCTGTTAGCCGAGCTGTTGCTAACGTTTGTTTATCTGAAACAGTCCGTTACTTTTATTAAATGACAGATTTCTCTGAAAACTGTTGGAAACATTTGGGATAATGTAAGTCCACAACTCAACGACATATAGAACATTTTAGACATTTTAATGTGGAATAATTACATATTATACCTTTAATCACTTGGGCAAATTTACTTCTTTTTTTCTGTTAAGCGATTGACATTGTCCCCTTCAAATAAACTAATAACTCCTAAATATTGTTTTTAATGCCCCCAGATAGTCAATCAATTTGTTCGTATACTCGTATAACATCCTCGGCCTCTCAGTCTCATTAGAGTGGACTTCTGTTTCCATTACAGTGAAATAACTTACTATATTTCTCTTCCATGTTCTCCTTTAACCTTCTGCCGCTTTTCCACTTCACAATGTTATCTCTGTGTGCGTGTTTACATCTCGAGACAGTTGATAACGAGTCGGGGTCGCAGGCTGAAGGAAAAGGAGCGAGCCTTCTAAAAGCTCTCTCTCTCTCTCTCTCTCTTTGAAGTTTTATTTTTAGTTTGTCTACAGGCTTCAGGCTTTTCCCACGGCTGATCAGAAAGGGAGTTCTTAATTGGTTGTCTTTGTGTTGTCTATCTATCTGTGTAGGAGTCGTGTGCATGTTTTCTATAGCGCGTCCTGCCTTCACTGTTTCCTTTTGCTTATTTTTTTAAGATGGCTACAGGACTCAGCTCTGAGAGAAACGATCAATCGCGCCACCTTAAAATTATAGAAGAACACGAAGAGGTGGATCTGGAAGCAAAGGCGGCATTTGATCATTTTTTTATTCTGTCGCAGCAGAGCTGGGGGAAATCCATTTCTCAATTAGTAGGTGTGCGAGTGAACAGCCCTGCTTCAATTGGCAGTAATCTCTCTTTGTCTTCCCCCTCCTCTGTCTCCTGTAGCGACAAAACCACCGCCTCCATCACCTCCTCTCTTATCCTTTTATGGCTTTCCTCTCATCCCCTCTCTCTCTCTCTCTCTCTCTCTCTTCTTCTTCTCCTCCACTGGTTGTTGAAAGCGGCAGCATTGATCCATCCATCTGGTCAAAACGAGGCAGCGGAGCTTTGGTGTTTTCAGAGCTCTCTTTCACTGTAGATACTGGCTTCCTTCATTGTGCACTGAGGATTATTTCATATTTCCAACAAACAACCAAAGTTACACTTCTTCCAGAGTTACAGTTAATCTCCTGATATATGTGAACATTATATATGAGCATAGATACATAGAATAGTGTAATGGTATTGTAATCGTCCTCCTGGCCTTACTGTATAAACTTAATACAGTAACAATAAACTGGACAATAAGTCATAACTTACACCCCACACAAAATAAAACCCCTCCCTTCCTCCGTCTCCCGGCTCCCTTACAATCAAGATGGCGGCGAAGCTAACAAAAATGGGGTTTTAGTCATCTCGTATCGTGCTTATCTGTTAGTGGATCATAACATATCAGGTATGAAATTAACCAAGATGCTCCGGTTCAAGACGAGACCAAACTTTTCTATGGATGTCGGTTTTTGAGCTACGACAAAGGCCGAAATGTCGGCATTAGGCCTGTTTTTTTAGCTTAGCCGACTGCTGGAGTTGTTTATCACTTGGAGCCCCTATTGGTTAGTTAAGAGGAGCGAGGTTTCAAATATTTTGAGCTCAGAAAGACATCTGGCTCTTTTTATTGACTATTTTGATAGTCGATTAATCACTTTGAATACTTTTTTTAAGAAAAAAAGGTCCAAAATGTCTGATTACAGCTTCTAAAATGTTAATATTTCCTGGTTTCTGATGATACTAAGCTGCATGTCTTTGGGTTGTGGACTCTCGGTCAGGACAAAACAAGACGTTTAAGGATGTCACATCGCATATTTCACCATTTTCTGACATTTCAGACCAAACGACTGATCGATTAATAGAAAAAATAATCAGAGTGATAATGAAAATAATCTTTAGCTGCAGCCCTGGTTTTCTCAACTCTATCAGTTATGATATGTAAACCTAAATATTTGATGAGATCTGGGAACACGGGTCGGTACGGGGATGTCTCCACTGCAGCAGCTGGAAATCAGACACAGAACTCCAACTATGTACAATAATTATAATTTAAACTTTACCGCATATTATAAATTATCGGCACTTGCATCACAACCACAACAACCGAAGATGGCACCATCATGGAACGTTTACTCGTTAACATACTAGCAGTCACGTTTAAACGCGGCTCAAACAAGCAGTTTTAATGTTAAAGACTCGACTAGAAGCTCCTGAGTGAATCCAAACAGCAGCAGGTGATTCAGCAGGAAGCACAGAGAGAAACCCTGCAGGGCCAAACAGACACATATCACTAGAGATAAATGCTCGGAGCAGATGTGGTTTCACCTGTGCAGCGAGAGGAAACCAGAACAGGAGGAGATATCAATCAACACAGCCAGAAACAACAGCATGCAGCAGGTTAGGAGCAAAGCCAGAACTAAGGCGGCATTTAAACTTTTCATCACACTTTCAGTTTCCTGCAGCCTTTGAGCACCGATGCAGATCGACTCGTTTATTGATTAATCACAATTAAATCCAATCAAATGACCAATAAAGCCGACACCAATTAATTAATTAGCCAGACTGTTGCACACACCGCTCGCTTCATCATGTGGAGAAATCCAAAGCTTGTCAGTACTAGTGCGCATAGTTACGGTTGCTAAGCTATGATTGAACAGTCAGTTTGCAGAAATTTGATTTAAATCACAAATTAGCCAATTAATTTCCATTAATCGTTAATCTACTACTACTCTTTGCAGCTCTAACTAAATCTACCAGATAGTTTTATACTTGTTTTTATCAAAAAAGTATGCATCAAAGGTCACTAAATATTTCTAATTAAAATAAGGAAATGAATAAAATGAGCTCTACAACTGGGATCTGTTTCTGACCAATCAGATTTCTCCTCTGCTGTGACATAACAGCTACCCGCCTGCGTCCGTGTCCTGTGTCTAAACGCATTACAGCACAGTTACAGTTAACCACCTCGGCAGCTCTCTCTCTCCAGCCCCTTTCCTGACCCGTCCGACCAATCAGCACGAGTAAAATGTTAATGGGCGTTGCCATGGCTACGGTCACACCAGGCGAACCAGCGATGACCTTCTCCAGGTCCGGGTTAATGATTAGGAGTCCTGAGGCTGGATACAGTCTCAGGTTCAAATCCCAGGAAAGAAATGGTGGCTCGCAGAGGCTTTGTAAGGAAGACATACTGAAATAAATACAGTAATAAAAACATAACAAATCACTGTTTGGACAAACAGCAGCTGACAAACCCAGAGAGATGAGAGCGCCAATGAATCACTGAAGAGTAACTGAAAGTCACTTTATTCATTTATGAATAATGTGTGATGTGTGCGAGCTAAATCACCCCATAGAGATGTTATGAATAAATAAATATAATTCTTAAAGAGGGCGGCTGTGAAATGTACACTTAATGTAAAACTACTCAATACATTAAAGGGGATATAACATGGTTTCTGTGATTTTCTGTGTTACTCATATACTGTTATGATGTCGGATATTTATGCTAAACACGGTCAGTGTTCGAAAACTTGAGGTTAACGTATGTAGTAACGCTCCTCCAAGTCAAAATTCAGGGCTTCAACCTGCTCTGAATGCCATTGTCCATTACGTAGCCTTGGTTGCTAAGGTTGTTGCTAAGGTGTGTTTTCTTTGCGTTGTCTCTCATATTTCGGATCTGATTTTAGCTCGAGGTATTTGAGAAGTTGACATTTCAAGTGAATTACAAGACTAAGTAGTGAAATCCTACTGTTGTAATTGTTGATGTAGCCTCCAGAGCCGGTGGAAGTCTGCCCGGCAACAGCTTCCTGAAGTTGACCAATCAGAACAGAGTGGGCTGATCAGGAGGCGGGGCCTTAAAGAGACAGGAGCTAAAACGGCTTGTTTCAGACAGAGGCTGAACTGAGGGGCTGCATAAGGCCGCTATAAGGTAAATGATGATTTTTTAAAAACTAAATAATGCAAAGACATTCCAGTAGAGCCCCAGAATATAAATATAGAGCTGGAAATGTGCATTATACATCCCCTTTAAGAGAAGTACTAGCAGTAAAATGTATTTAAGTACCCTGATAACACATCAATAATGTTTCAAAATTTCGAAGACTGAATACGGGACAGAGTGCACAGTGAACTCAGCAGTCTGTATTTCTCTGTTTAGCGTCTTCAGGCTAGGCTAACCCATCGTTGCTAACTTTGGAGCTAACTCCCTTCACTTTTCCAGCACTTGGAGAAACAACAGACGTGACTTTTTAGCATTTAACTGACACACTGTAGTCTGTGCTGTACATTTACTGCCAGACTGACAACTTACCGCTAACCTTTTCCTCTGCTCCGCTCGTATCCACCGTCACTTTCTCTGTGTCCAACTCGCTATGCAAACATACGACGCAATGCCATATTACTTAACAGAGTTACGCCCGTTTCCCAGGCAACAACACAGAGGTTCACTCGCGTCCTGAACAGCGCTGCACGGACTCCCAAACGCTAAATATTTCTGAATGAGTTGATATTTGGCGTTAATTCTGGCATTAAAACATATTTTTTTGTCCTGGCGGGTTCTCGTTGATATAATTGTAGGGGAAACACTGATTCAGTAAACGTTCAGTAACCGTTGAGAACAGTTAGACCCAGAAGTCTCCGTTAGTTTGGAAGAGTCCAAAGTAATTTGTGAGTCTGTCCCTCCCGCACACATGTGAAATGGTGTAATAAACACCTCATAGACCCAATAACCTGTTCATTGACTGAAAATAGGTTATGGATTATTCAGATTTAGAGAAAAAAACATTAGCTGAAGCCCTTTTGATATCAAAATTTAAAGATTCTGAAGTTAAATAATGAAAATCCCAAGTAGCATTTAATATTTTATAACTTTATTCTGATATTGAAATCTAACCTAAAAGGGAACCAGTAACTCCAGCTGATATCTGTAGTGGAGTAAAAAATAAGAGAGAGAAGTAAAGTCAACTTAAAACGGAAATAATCTAGTACCAGAAGCTCAAATGCTTAAAGTTAAGTGAGTGAAAGTATTTAGGTAAATATTATTGAATTATTGAATTAACATCTGAATTTACTATTTAAACAAAATAACTTTCTTTTTATATCCCTCTTTTTAGCCCAAAAATGGGCAAAATCACCTTACAGGACATTACCTTTGAACAAGAGATGCACTGATGATATAAAATACATTTGACTATTCAGACTCCAGAGCGGCTTGTATCACCTGTTCCACCGAGCCTGTGATTCGCTGCCAAAATACAGCAGAAAACAAGAGAAAACTGAAACCCCAAAAACCTAAAACCTGTTCACAGAGCTTCATCTGGGCAGCGATCCTGAAAACCGGAGCTCCGACTTCATCATCCAGCACAAATATCCAACAGAAAAGGCTACAAGTGTTGAAGGGAAACTAATGGTGATGACAAACAATGTAAGATACAACACTAAAGGCACATCTGAAGTATGGATTTAGTCTAATTAGTCTAAGTTTAATCTTCAAACTGGCTTTTAAGCTGAATAGAAAACAATGACACTAAATTCTGCAAAGGATGATGAGAGATGTTTGTCACTTCTGGCTTCAAACAGCAGAAATTTAATAGTATATTTAAAAAGTATATCAATTAAGACAGACAATCAGAATTTTCACTTGCAGTTCGTTGCACTTTTAAAGATGTTAAACTGTTAAACAAACGTGCCGCTCGGTGTTTACAGATCAGAGAAAAATCTGAAAAATGTAACAACGTTGTTCTTATAATAATCTGTTTATTATAAACAAATAAAACGCATCACTTCCTGTGCAGAAGTGTAGCTAAGCGTAGTTAAGCTAAGCTAAGTGTTTTTGTTATGTCTTGCAGGACTAAACTATGTTATAAAACAGTGAATGTAGTTGCAGATTTATAGTGAATAATCTTCAATAACATGTTTAATTTATCCATCAAATCATCCTGGTTATACTTTGATAGTTTGATGTTTTATTTGTTATTTAAATGGTGGTGATTTCAGGATGTTGTTGTTTATTTTTATTGTCTTTTAACATCTTTGGGACCCTGTTTTTTGTGCCAGTTATCCATAAATAGATCAAATCATATCATAACAAAGACACAGAGCAAAAGAAGTCGATACTCTACCGTGAAACAAAAGTCATCTGCTAGAGCGTAATTCGATATTTGATGATGGAGTTGAGCTTTGCCTTGCCTTTGAAAAAACGAGCACAGATGAAGAGAGTGAAGAGTACAATAACACATATATTTCTTCTTAGCCATGAAATGAGTTTGTGCAACCAGCGTGAACTGGACACAAACTGGCCATTTTTCACATTTCTCGTCACGTTTCGGTCACAAACTCTCTCTCACAACTTTCGCGTGCTGCTGCTTTCTTCTCTCCTGCATGTTTTGCATTTCGGAGAGCCATTAAGAGATATCGTCTTCTGAATAAAGATATAATGATCATGTAAACAGACTACGACGTCTAATCGGGGGATCAGCACATTTAAAAAAAAAAAAAAAAAACAAGCATTAGCATTCTTCTCAGAGTCATTTTCACAATATTTATCATCAAATAGAGCTCCTTAGTTTGTTGTTCTGATCTTTGTCTCCTCAACAAAGCTACATCAAATCTCTCGTATAGATCTGTGACAATCAATATACAAATATTATGAGGATACTGCAGGTGTGCAGCAGTAACAGGGGATGAAAAATACCAAAATAAAAAGTACAACCAGGTCTGGATATTCTCATTACAGAGCGCCACAACGGCTCCCTTAAAGGATGACCGTAGGGACTGATTCAATATTGTAAGAACATTATGTACACAGAGTCACTATAAAAGTCACTTTTGATTAAACAATTCTAGCGAAGCAGTCCCTTAAGGAACGCTGTAAAATATTTATGGGGATATTTTCAACAGTGCAGCAGAGTCCGGTCTTGAACGGGCGGAGCGACGCTGTCTCTGCTTTTACCAAAACCAAAAAAAAACAAAAAAAACAACACTTTTTGGCAACAGACACTCAGCCACTTATCATGTTATTTAATTAAAGGCTGTATAGACTGAACCCCTATTATACAAAGTATGGCATCATTCCTAAAAAACATACGTGGACCCTGACGTAATATTTTAATGTGGATAAAAGCAATGTTATGATTGTCTGAGGAAGTGACAGCTCGTTTTCAATACCATGATAGTGATATTAAAGGTGTGTAGTTATGCAGAAGGAGAGTTAAAGAGCGGTAAATTAGTCACATATGGTCACTAAAGCATAGACGTGATATATATCTGTATATGTCCACATGCTAATAAGCACATGAGGCTTTTATAGATTCAATTTATGTGATTGTTTTTCTAGAAGAACGCTGTCGTTTCTGATTATACGTGTGACGGAGAGATGCAGCTCGCTGCTCTGTGTTGTTTCTGCTGCTGAGTCTGTCGTGGCTGCCATACTCTCTGTACGCCGGTTATGTAATCTGAAGGAGATGAGGAGGAGGAGGAGGAGGAGGAGGGTCTGGAAACCCACCACTCTCTCACACACACACACACACACATACACAAACACACACACACCCCTCCCTCTCAACACCAGCTCCTTCCTTTTCCTTCCATCTTCCACACAACACAGCCTCTGTATCAGTCATCGCACAGACTCCCAAATCTCAAATCAGTGGGGGGAATATTGGATATCAGCTATTTATAGACGCTCTGCATGAGAGAAATTAATGTTTCTAGTCCACACGCACACACACACGTATACACACACACAAACAAACACACTTCCATATTTTCAGATCAATATCTGCCTCTGTCGGGAGCGCGGAGCTGGAAACCAGAGAGAGCACGTATGAGCTCATCTTTCATTGCTTTGAACTGATGTTATCGCTGACGGTTGTCGCCGCCTCTTGTTTACAAGAGAGCGTTCACTCACTCAGAGCTGCCGACTGTTTTTTAATATTTATTATTGTTTTATAATTATATGTTAAAATGTTATTTAGTATTCTTTTAGTATGACTTTTCTATATTTTACTTTATATTGTGTTTCTTTTTTTCTTGCTTTTACTTTTAGATTATTTAAATGATTTAGTGTTATTTTATTTTAAATTTAATCTGTTTATTTCCACTGTACTACATTTTTAAAATGATATAAACAGATATATTAGACATCCTGCTCCTGTATAATCTCTATTTTTGTTCCATATTTTGTTGATAAGATGAAAAAAAGAAAAGATAGGTTTGTTATGCTTGTGGCTTCAGAGACTGATTATGGTGTAATACTTTACTTTAATTACTTTACTTACTTTAATACGCGTTAAATCTCAAATTACCACCACTGAAGTGCAGATTCAATGTTTTATATGTCACTTTATTTTATTTTATGTTTATTAATATTACCAGGCAGGTTGTTTTTTGTCTCCATCTTATGTACAATTACATGTTTTTATGTTCATTTTTATGCCTTTTTTATGTGAGGCACTTGTAATTTATGTTGTTGTGAAGCACTTTAACCTGCAATTTTTATTATATGAAAGTGATTATTAGCAGTATTTTTTATGTAACTCCATTGAAGATATTTTAATTTCATGTATTTAATGACTTATTTTAAACATCCTAATTCGCTTTATTTAAAGAAATGTTTATTTATACTTAATTTTATGAATATTCTCCTACTATGTCATTAGTTAATTAGTATTAAATTGTGTATGTTTTTGTTTCTGCTGCATGTAAACAGTGATAGTTTTAGTCATGTTAAGTAATCCAAATTATTTTTAAAAATATTTGCATGCATTTCCTCTTCAGTGTTTGTATTTATTTACAATTTAAAGCGTTTATTTAAATGTAATAATCCTTCTAAACAGTCCTGACTGACACACACGGGCCTGCTTGGTACGATAATGGCTAATTGGAGCTGTAGTGTCTCCGCGGTGCGTCATGGTGCGTTTACGCCGCTTTGATCCGCTTCATTGAGGACTGGTGGGTTTATTCTGCTCCAACATATTTACAGGGTCACTGTGTTTTGTTTGTCCTCGGCTCAGGTGAATCAGTCCTCCGGTTCCTGACACACAAATAGTCTCCTTTATGGTCTTTCTGCAAGATGGCTCTGAGAGCAGGCACCGGAGAGCAGCTCCGGTTTATCATCAAGGAAAATAATCATCCGTTAATTTACTCACCAAATCTCCTGTCAGCGGACGCAGAGGAAGCGAAGAGGAGGAAGAGGAGGAGGAGGGGGAGGAAGGAAGAAGCCAAAGGATCCATGTCTTTCTCCTGGTTGCTGTCTCTCAGGTGTTAAAAGGCCATTTCTTCCAGCGGGGTTTGGCTCGTGTTGCTTCCCGGTCAGAGTGGCTCCTCCGCGGCTACAGGAGCGCGCAGGACGGGGTTGGTTGGATGGATGATCGGAGGAGAGAGGAGAGAGGAGGAGGAGGAGGAGGCGGAGGAGGATGCAGGGCGTTTCTGCTGCTGCTGCTGCTGGAGGCTCGAGCTCTCTCACGGCGTCAAGGCACGCGCAGTTAGACACGCTGTTTCCGGAGTGTACTTTCAAAATGAAAGTCTGAAACACACAGTACGCGGCAAAGCTGAACGATTAAAGGAAAAGTTCACAGTTTTTTCCCACCAAAGCGTGTCTTAAAAACAACAGACAGCTGTAATCATTAAAATATCCTATCAAATGTGCTTTCAGTGGAAGTGATCGAGGACTTAAAGTTAATCTGAAGCTCATACCAGAAGCTCTGATTCAACACTACTGCTGCCTTCAGGTGCTGTCGGAAATAATTCAGGTTCTCAGTTGAAGGCAGGTGAATGAAATTAAGATATGATGATCAGGGTCTCTGGTTGAGGGAATAAAAAGTGTGTATTTGTGCCATATTTTATTCATTCTATGTTTACAAAGACATGTTATTGGGTGTTTTTTTTAATATTTACGTACATTTTTCACTATAAAACTTCTCTAAAACAGTTTCAGGTGAGGCTGCTGCCGCACAGGAATTTAATAAAATAAAATTATCTGTTGTCAGTATATAAATACTCAAGCCTGATTAACATCAAGTTAATGCAACTTATAATTTCTGTTTTTTATTTCAGATAATTTCATAAGAAAAATAATTTTAAAAATAATAAGTTCACCTGACTTGAACAGATGAATGAATGAACTGCTGAAAGTTCACTCAACTCATTAAATAAGGTTTTAAAAAAAAGTAAGCATATCAAACACTCACTTTTTCATGAATAATTTCATAAATAATTCATTTGTTGTCACCTACCTACCATAGCCCTTATTGCTCTCCATGCTCTCTAGTATTGTTTCTTTCTGTTTGTTTGTTTGTTTATCTGTCTGCTATGATTGTACTTTGTGTAAATATTCTTTAGTGAGGTTGTGTAATATGCAGCCATGCTAACAAAGCCGATTGAACTGAAGCAGACTTCAGTTCCCAGCAGGCACCATGCATGTTTTTCACAAAATAAACTCACTTAACCATCACATCTGAACCCCTCTGGAAAAATGTAAACTGTCACTTTAAAAATCTGACAGCAATTCAATCACTTTTTTCCACTTTTATTTGAATCTCACCACACCTGGTCCTCAAAAGTACAGAAATATGCTCTCAAATTTAAAATATCATATATTTTATATTATATCAGGGAGTCTTCACACGTTCTCTTTTGCCACCTTTGTGCATTCATTTATTACAAACAGTGAGAAGTGTGTGTGTGTGTGTGTTACCTCTTGACACTAATATCCAGAAGCAATCAAAGTGGGTCAGAGTCTGATTCATCCAAATATTCCAGCTGGAAGAACCACAGGCGAACAACTGCGGCCTCACACACACACACACACACACACACATACACAGACACTCATCACTGCCTGATTTCGTGGTTTCGCTCTCTGAAGAGTCCACATCAGACAGTTTGACCTCCTGTGCTGTGCTGTGGTGTGTTCAGGTGCAGGTCTGAGTGTCAGTCGTCTGTAGTTTTGAGTCGTTTCTCAGATTTGTTTCGGTTGTTTCTTGCAGCCTTTTTCACTTCAGCTCTTAAATCCAGAGAAGATCCTTTAAGACTGATTGTAAAGCTGCTCTGAACCGCTACTTTAACTACAAACTCATAATATTTTACTGCATTGTATTGGTACTTTTACGTATATACTGTCACTCTGTTGCCCAAAAGCTGCACCTCCATCATGGCTACCAAAGCATCCATTACCATAACAATCATCCCTCCACAGAGATAAACACAGAGAGAATAGACAGAAACCACACGCTGCTGTACAGCTTCATGCTGCTTAGTCAGCCAAAGCTCTTTATTCATTTAAAAGACATTTAGGATTCTGAAACACGGGAAAACATATTATATAGCATTTCGTTGGTTTCGTCTTACACGTAAAATGTCTCTCTCTCGGGGTCGTGTGAATCTTTTAAGGCACAAGATAAATTAAGAAGACGGAGAAGACAAACCCGCCTCTCAGAGGACAAACTCGACCCCAGAAGGATCCGCTTTCAAATCTGATGGCTTACAGACAAAAACTTAATATCGTTTCATATAAAATAAATCACATGACAAGCCCGGTGACACGGATAAAAAATATTAAAAGACATCAAATGCGGAACAACGACAGTCTACACACGGATGATATAAAATACTTTCTCGATGTGAACACAAGGCAAAGGTCTCTATTTTTTTGTGTGTTTTGAAGGTCAAAGGTCACACTACTACTTCTTTATCAACACAGGACTGCTGCTCTTTGGCTGTGTAGTGCCGCATACATAATAACTGCGTTTTATTTAATGAGTTTAATACCAAGAAGTGCACAGTATACATTATGTGTTTGTTACAGATGTGAAATCCCATGATTAATACCTTCTGAGCGAGTGCTGTAAAGTCAAAGCAGTGTTTAATATGATGTGCGTGAGAAAAAAAAGTGTATGTACACATAAACAATAAAAAAAAAGGTGTAAATGTCATTTTCAACACGAGGCTTTATGTTTCGCTTCGACTAACGTGTTGAAAATGACACTTCACAACAATTTAAGACTTTATGTTGATTCATAAAACAAAACGTGACCAACTAAGAGTGAATGTAGCAGTGTTTACCGGCATCATAACGGTAAAAAAAAAAAACTGTAGGAGCTCCACAAAAAATGTCCGATTAGTCTGTAAAACTTCAAAATTATTATTTTTTTAAAGCCACAACATGCAGAATTTTAATAATTATAATTCAGGATATTCTGATTGTTTTTCTTGAATTATTAGTTAAACTTTTTAAATTTTTATTTACTGTATGTGTATGTGGTTGTAATTCTGGTGCGACCACCGGAGGGCGCCAAAGTGCAGAAGTTAAAATTCTACACATGGTGGCTTTAATGTAGATAAATGGAAAAAAACTGGATAATAATTAAGTCAATCAATAGATTTCAATAGTTTTCATTTGATGTAATGTTAAAATTGAAGGTAATGTTTATTGTTATTTCTAGACACTTTCATTTTTTTTTATATTTAGCACTGTAAAAACAGATTCATATATCTATATATACTATATATTTTAGATAAAATTACCCACTAAAACAGACATTTTTTTTTCGTACATATAAGCAATGTTTAAACCACGATGATCCCCGACAGATTAAAAACACAGAGATGTGCAAAATATTCAGTTTAAAAAACAAACAGGTAACAACTTTACAACGTGTGGCCTTATTTCAGTGCAACAACAGGTGTATCACAACAAACCAAACGTCACATTTAACGCAGCATTTGTGTGCATTTCCGATGTCGTTCTGTTGGTTAATACACTTTTTTGATGCAGTGAAATAAAGCTAGCGTGCGTTTGTGTTACCCAAAAACCCTGGAAGGTTAAAAAAAATCAAATACTTTGCGTCTCTTTGGTGGCGTCTTCCCCCTGCGGACAGCCTACCTGCTGCTGCTGCTGTGCATCAGAAACTTTGTCCAGAATGTTTTTCATTAAAAAAAAAATCAAATAAAATTACAAACAATCATTTGGCCGAGTAAGAGACCGCACCCTCTCTCTCTCTCACATTTCTTAGAATAAACCGTCTGTTTCGTCCAGCATCATTGTACATATTTACAAAGTTGTACACCGTTCGTTTCTTTACTCGAGGCAGGAAACTGCTGCAACAGCAAAAAAAAAAAAAAAAAAAAAAGATTGTTTTTCCTCTACGGCCGTTAATAGTTTCTTCTATAAATATGGAATATACACTTCCATCGCAGTACATTGTGTAATATATTGTACTCTACATATCGTATATACTCCCTTTAGTCTATCAGCCTGTCACTTCTTAAAGGGGAGGTTTGCCTTGCGACTGATGTGATTAAATGAATGTCGAAGCTGCTTCACTGATTCCTTTTGTTTTGTTTCTTTTTTTTTTTTTAAAACGATTACAAAAAATGAACATAAAATAAAAAAAAAGAAGAACATGTTGTACTGTAAGAATGAAGTGGAAGTGTATCATGTGGAAGTGTGGTGATATGATGATGATGATGATGATGACGGTGACTCTCTCTCGGTCGGTCGGTCGGTGCCGTCTATAGTTGGTGAGGCTTCGTCGCGCCGTCTTCGCTCAGCTCATACCTGCAGGAGCAGAGAGAGAGAAAGAACTTTAAAACTTTAAACACTTGCAGCTTGAAATCTAAACACTCAAAAAAATTATCATTATCAAAGTTTGCAGCTTTGATGTTTGAGTCACGTGACGAAAATATGACGACGACAACGTGACAAAACTTAAAATTTAAGCCCAAGAGAACCTACAAAGATCCTCAAATCTCACTTTTCCTACAACCTCTCCTTCATCTTCGCTGTTTTCAAGCCAATCAGTTCATATTTAATCCTCAAATCTCAACATTTTTGACCTAATATTTGAATAATGATATAAATCCACGTTACAATATTCTGAAAATGACTGGAGCCTTTTTTTTTTTTAAAGAGAAATAACTTTTTAAAATGATAGAGAGCTATTTTAATCAATTAAGTGAGTAACTTGAGGCTAAATTATGAGGATTTTTTGCTTTTCTTTTGTCTTATGTGACAAGAAACTGAATATTCGGGGTTTCTGGATTATTTACTGAGACGAACGGGCGATTAGTTGACGTCACCTAGAAAATAGTTTCGGACATATTTCACTGTTTTTTGTCATTTTATCTACAAACCAAACAAAAAACTCTTTGATCTGCTGATTAAACAGATGATCAGTAGTTGCAGCTCCATTATAAAGAGGTTAAGTTAAAAAAAACACAAATTTAGACACAAATTTCAGCTTTTTTTCTGTTTTTCTGTGAATGTGCAGCACTGATGAAAGAGAAACTATGATTCACATATGAAAGCAAACTTTTTTGTGATTTATTCCAATTAATTTGCGTCTGTTTGTGGTGTCAGATCTTAATGAATGAATCAGATGCTCATTAAAAGTAGGAGATCAAAGACGAACCATTGCGTCCAGCCTTTAGTGATCTCATCGTGGGTCAGATCCACCAGAACCTGGAAGGAAAAAAGGCAACAGAGTTTAAAACAATAACAATATTTCATCACATAACGACTAAACAACTCCAGCGTCTTTAATCAAATACTGTTTAATCAAACTTAATCATGAAAACTTCAAACTGGAATTAAAAACATCCGGCGAGTCGGTACCTTTCCCAGAAGGCCTTTGTGTTTGGAGAGCAGACCTCCGCCGTTCTTCACCGCGACGTCCAGAGTCCGTCTGTGGAGCTCCACGAGGGAAACGCTGAACTCAAACCTGACCAGAGAGAGACGAGCAGAACGTAGTGAGTTCATAACGGTTACTACAGCTGATAAAGCTGTTATTTAATGATAACCTACAGGTATACTATGCAGGATTTAGGACTGTAGTCAACCAAAGAAAGTCCTGGTCGACTAAAATCATGCATAATCTTTGACTAATTGATCAGTCAAGGGGAGGTAACAGAGACTCAGCAGTCTGTATTTCTCTGTTTAGCGTCTTCAGGTTAAGCTAACGTAACGTTGCTAACTTTGGAGCTAACTCCCTTCACTTTTCCAGCACTTGGAGAAACAACAGACGTGACTTTTCATCATTTAACTGACACACTGTAGTCTGTGCTGTACATTTACTGCCAGACTGACAACTTACCGCTAACCTTTTCCTCTGCTCCGCTCGTATCCACCGTCACTTTCTCTGCATCCAACTCGCTATGCAAACATACTATGCAATGCAGTATAACTTAACAGAGTTGCTCGTTTCCCAGGCAACACAGTCCTGAACAGCGCTGCACAGACTCCCAAACGCTAAATATTTCTGAATGAGTGGATATTTGTTGTTAATTCTGGCATTAAAACATATTTTTTGTCCTGGCGGGGGTTCTTGTTGATATAATTGTAGGAGAAACACTGATTCAGTAAACGTTCAGTAACCGTTGAGAACAGTTAGACCCAGAAGTCTCCGTTAGTTTGGACGAGTCCAAAGTTGTGAAAACAGGTAGTTTGTTAGTTTGTCCCCCCGCTGCAGGAAATAATGGTTTAATCCCAGAAAGCTGCTGATGTAGCACTTTTCTCCTTATGAAAGTAACACAGAGATTATTTAACCAATCAGGATTTAGTCGGACGAGAGCATATCGACCAACTAATCAACTAGTCGACCAGCAGACTACAGCCCGAGCAGGATTTGTTGGTTGGTGTTTGTACACGTGCAGTCCGCTGTGGCCTCTCTGCTCTGGGTGTGTGTAGCTAAGCCCCGCCCCCTCGGGCACAGACACACAGACCTGCTGCTCTTTATACATCCACGACAGACACAGAGAGCAGAGCAGAGGAGAGGAGAGTGAATATTAAGTTATAAGTGACTGAGTGGGACTCACGTCTGATCATAAACTGGATTGAGGGTCTTCTTGAACGTGTGAGTTTTCCTCCTGCCCGACCTCCGTTTGTCAGGAAGCAGGTAGAGGCGGACGTACGGATCTGATCCATGATCAGTGAACGCTATCAGGTTTCTGTGGACGTAAAGAGAAATAAACATCACCTCAGAGCGAACACACTGACACTTATAGAGTGTTTGTTTCCTTTCTTATCGGCTCGTACCTGCAGCCGTGGACGACCACGATGAGCTTGTTCCTCTGGGAGCTGTGTCGGACCGTCAGCTGGATCTCACCCAGCGGGAAGTGACTGGGGCCCGAACCGCTACAGACACACAGAGGAGAGAGAAACCAATCAGAAAGCTGCGGCTACAGCTGGACGTGGGTTCATTGTGTTGTTATCGGCTCCTCGTCATTTTGCCTTCGAGTTTGTTAAGTTCTTGTTTTTTTATGTGTATTACCGTATTGGCCCGAATATAAGACGACCCTGATTATAAGACGACCCCCTCTTTTTCAAGACTCAAGTTCGAAAAAAAGTCTTTTTGAACACCAAATTTAATTTTTATACAGAAAATAATTACAGTACATCTGAAACAAATGATTATAACAATATATTCGAGAGAAAAAGCAGCAGTTATTTTGCATTTTTAGGCTCTCCATCTCCGCACATTACACTCTGTGACACCATATTTCACAGCCGCTTTGCAATTGTTTGAAGACTCCGCCTCGTTTATTGAGGTTTGCATCATAACGTCTCCTCAGCTGCCGGTTAACCTGCCCGATCTTCGACCCACTTTTCTCCAGACTGTCGCTACGTTTCTCCATTTTCTGTCGTCTCTTCTCTTATTTTCTTCTCTTGTCTTTCTTACCGCTATTTTTTTTATTTTTCTTCTTCATGACAGGGGTTTGCTTTGGCCTTTTAAAGATATCTGTCGCCATCTAGTGGTGTGAATGGGTATAACGTCTAGACCCCGAATGTAAGACGACCCCGACTATTTCAGCCAATGCAAAAAACACCGTCTTATATTCGGGCCAATACGGTAATCTGTCGCTACAAACGCACTATTTCCTGCTGTTTGAGCGACTTCTGACCAGATGTTTTAGGAAATTACTGAAGCTATTTTCAAAATAAAACTATATTGCATATTTGAGCCTTTTTTAAAAATAGATTTACGTCTTCAGTGAGAACCAAACAGACGAGTAGTGAGGGATAAACACATGGTTGCTTGTTTTTTTTAATGGGATTTGTTGAAATTGAAAAAAAAAAATATATATATGTAGTGTAACAGCAGCCTTATGATATGATTTTTCTTTTTTTTGTATGTGTCAACCACAAATATGTGATTAAATATGTAAATGTCTTGTTGAAAAAGTCCTTCTGTACTCTTTAAATGCTTGAGGTAGAGTGCAGGTGAGGCTCAGTAAGATCAAGAGAGAGAGAAGAAGAGGAGTCATTTAACTCCGTGGACTCGACCGTGAAATTGGCGTCGCCGTAACTTTAAGGCCTTTAACGCTGGAACGCCAACGGAAGCGAGTCGCGGAGGTCGGCGGGGTTCAATCTAAACTGGAACTTTTAGCTGAGATTCGTCCCAAACATGGTGGAGTAAAAGGTGTGAAAACAGGATGCAATTAATGATGATTTTCTTTAATTGATTAGTCTGCTGATCGCTTTCTTGAATGACTGATCTATAAAGTAAATAAATAAAGAGAGCTGTGATATTGAAGAGAAGCAATAAATCCTCACATATGAGAAGCTCGAACCAGAGAATGGCGGCCATTTTTGCTTAAAATATGACGAAAATGATTAGTTTCCAATTAATTTTTTAATCGATTGATTGATTAATCGCTGCAGTAAGTGGATTTCCTGTGTACGTGTGTATCTTGTGCTCATATTTAGGTGTTTAAATCATGTGACTGGATCAGAGGGATCAATAGATGACAGTTAAAACCGATCGATGACGGAGTGATAGATACTTCTGCAGCTGCTGAAGTCTCTGCTGCAGCTCCTGTGCAGCGTAGGGGTTCGAGATGTCCGACGCGATGCTCGGCGTCGGCTCCTTGGCGCCGGCCAGGTACTGCTGGGAGCCCGAGATGGCCAGGTTGGAGGTGCTCCTCCCGCTCTCCGCCAGACCCTGACCTCCTCCTCCTCCTCCTCCTCCTCCTCCTCCTCCTCCTCCTGCTCCTTTACCACCCTGCCCCAAGTCCGTGCTCCCCGCGGACCTGGCCGTCTCCTCGGTCTCCCTCCGCCGGTTCAGCACGTCCTGTGCGGACACCGAGGCGGACCGGGGGATCTCGATGGTCGGGGCGGGAGGCTTGGGGGAGTCGGAGGAGACGGAGGGACGCGGGGTCGGGTTGGAAGAGCTGGAGGAGCTGGACTTGCGGACCTGCACCGAGGAGGGGGTGGAGTCGGAGGGCAAGGACGTGTCCTTGTTCAGGTGCAACACCTGAAATAAAAAACACAGTTAAACCCTGATATATCTTATTATTTTCCAGAAACTACCCTGCACACACTCACACACCATCCTGCTGCCAGAGATACTCACTACAGCACCAAACGTGTATCAATCCACCGCTGAAAATAGTCCCAACAAATGCACTGAGTCCCTTCTGTTTGAGTGATGTTTGCTAAAAACTACAGTGGCCACCTGTTTGAAAATTAAACTACACATTTGTGAGCTCGTTTTTTTTAAAGATTTACATCTTCTGAGTGCCACAGACGGAGTAGGGAAGTTGAAAAGTATTAAAAGGCGTCTCAGTTTTCATCTTTTCATTCGGGATTATTGGATAATTTCAGCCTTTTTCTTTAAATTTGCATACAAAATGAGTTACTGAAGTTCTTGTTTTACGCGTGTTAGTGCAACAATTAGATAATTTGCTATTGATTTTATACACGTTCTACATTTATATCTGAAAAACACAAATATTAATACAGTGACGCTGACTTAAACCGGATCAGCCAGCGCTTCGGGGAGTATTTTTCAGACAAATGTGGATTATGGAAGAAAAACTCAGTGATAAATTAGTTCAGGCCATCTTTCATCTATTTAAAAGGTTAAATTTAGGCTCTAAATCTTGTTAGTTTGTCGTTTTATTTCCCTTAATTAAAGTCTGAGCTGAGCTGTAATCCTCTTCTGCAACGCTTCGAATTGATTAGCCGTGCTCGTTAAGCGTTTCGGCGCACAACGGATGACAAACGGAGGAGTTTGTGTCGTCTGTTGAGATGAAGGTCGGGGTTCGAGGAAAACAATTATTAATAAATCTTAAATTTAATGTCGTAGTGTTTACTGTGTCTCTCCTCTTAGCCTCCCTGGTGCTTTCTAACACAGAACAGAAGAAGGGGACGTGTTAGAGAAACGTCTTCGTACCCGCAGAGCCATCTTCATCTTCAGGGTGCAGCTCGGTCCGGAGTTCTTGAGCGGGAAGCGCTGGTTCAGCGTCATGTCGCTCGCCTCCAGCAGGCGACTCAGAGGCAGCGAGAGCGTCCCCAGAGAGCACTCGTGTTTCTCATCCTTCACCTGAAGACACGTGATGTTAAAAAACACTTTGATGACACTTTATTTAAAGAGGAGAAGAAGAAGGAGAAGGAGAAGAAGAAGAAGAAGAAGATGAAGAAGAAGAAGAACAACAACAACAAGTGGAAGAAGAAGAAGAAGAAGGAGAAGAAGAACAACAACAACAACAAGTGGAAGAAGAAGAAGAAGAAGGAGAAGAAGAACAACAACAACAACAAGTGGAAGAAGAAGGAGAAGAAGAAGAAAAAGAAAGAAGAAGGAGAAGAAGAAAAAGAAAGAGAAGAAGGAGAAGAAGGAGAAGAAGAAGAAGAAGTGGAAGAACAACAACAACAACAACAAGTGGAAGAAGAAGGAGAAGAAGAAGAAAAAGAAAGAGAAGAAGGAGAAGAAGAAGAAAGAGAAGAAGGAGAAGAAGAAGGAGAAGAAGAAGAAGAAGAAGAAGTGGAAGAACAACAACAACAACAACAACAAGTGGAAGAAGAAGAAGGAGAAGAAGAAAAAGAAGAAGAAAGAGAAGAAGAAGAAGAAGAAAGAGAAGAAGAAGAAGAAGAAGAAGAAGAAAGAGAAGAAGAAGAAGAAAGAGAAGAAGGAGAAGAAGAAAGAGAAGAAGAAGAAGAAAGAGAAGAAGGAGAAGAAGAAGAAGGAGAAGAAGAAGAAGAAGAAGGAGAAGAAGAAGAAGAACAACAACAACAAGTGGAAGAAGAAGAAGGAGAAGAAGAAGAAGGAGAAGGAGAAGAAGAAGAAGGAGAAGGAGAAGAAGAAGAAAGAGAAGAAGAAGAAGAAGGAGAAGAAGAAAAAGAAGAAGAAGAAGAAACCTCCGTACCTCGACCTCCAACTCTTGGCTTTTGGGGTTATGGATGAGGAAGGTGAAGGCTTCCTCCCACACCGGTTCATTGGTTTTATATCTGGTCTGGAAAAAGACACAACAGAAGAAGAGTCAATAAATGAAAGGCGTGGTGAAGATGAAGAGAGACACACAATGAACGAACGAACAAATGAATGAATGAATGAATGAATGTGGACTCTTCTCTGGCCTCACCTTGCTGTCGAAGGACTTGTGTCCCACTCTGAACTGGACAAACGGACTGGGATCACTGGTCACTTTTTTGCCAGACTGGAGAAGAAAAACAGATTTTTACAAACAAACAAAAGGCACAAACTTTCTATGCATGTTTGCAAACTCTAAAATACATATTCATTGAAATAATTTGAAAAACAAAACCCTGACGAATGTTTTTTTTGTTGTCATGAATGTAAAACACACACAGGAATATTATTTACATCACTGGGACAACATTAGTCATCCTGAACTTGTGTGTTTTGGACATCCGCTGCTCACATTTTAGCATGTGAAGGCAAAATGTGTCACGTTTAACGAACTAAGAAGGAAAAGTTCATCAGGTTAAAAGTGTCTGAGGCCCCAAAAAAAAACCAGGAAGACGTCACATCAGGACAAAAGAAAAGATTCAAGAGAGTGGATAAAATTTACCTCGGACAACAACAACGCTGTTATTTACAACAAACTCTGTTAGATACAGTTCACAGTTTTAGTCGACACACATGATTAGTGGAGTTTGAGTTAATGATGAGTCTCTTACTGGAATCAGATCATGCAGCTTGTTTTTAACGTTTCAGCAGCAGCGACTGGTGAGAATATCACTCAGTGTGCTTTAACTTTAAAGATACACTCAGAGTTTTTATATATAAAATGTTCCCAAATCCTCAAACTTTCTATCATAATCAATAATGTTGTGTTGCCTTTAACCTTCTTAATGTTAAAAAGTTAAGCTGTTAATCTGTAAAATGTACTTTTTATAATATAACCACTGACTGTTTTTTTTATTTCTTGCTGTTTTTAAAAGTTTACATCTTTTTTTTTGATGTTACAATCATAGAAAAGTGTTTTATAATAACAAAGATGTCCGATTAACTAATAAAAGCTATTGAACTTGAGATGTTTTGACACTAAAGAAAATGTTAAAAGACTCTTTTTGTTTGTTTGTTTCTGAGCTTCCTTCATACTACAGTGTACACAATGTGGCCAAAAGTATGTGGACACTTGAATCTTAACGCTACAACACACTACGATATCTGAGAAAACAGGCCGGCTCCATAAAAAAAAAACCCATCAGAGCAATTACTGAAATAAAATGAAACTATTTTGATCAAACAATCCTTTAATTAATTATACATTTAAGCAAAAATGCCAAAGATTTTGATGGTTCCAGCTTCTTAAAAAGGGGGACATAGTCCAGGTCTTTATCTATAATCTGGGGTTTTATCATTATCAGCTTCTACAGCCGTGCATGTTTGAGCCGTATGTGAACGGACGACGTGAAAACAAACAATCAGACGTCAGTTTAACGAGGAAGTAGAGGTAACGTTTTGTTTGTTTTACATACATTCAGCTCGAATTTTGAAACTCTGAGGTGAATATTTCTCCTTTAAATGTGAGAATCTGCTGCTTTTCATTATAGTTTATTGTATGTCTGACATAATAATAATAATTTGGGGATACTGTCATAGACATTTTTCCTCTATTCTTGTAGAGATTATTAGATTCATTGAGAAAATAATCTGCCCTGAAGCACTGACCTCAACCTCATCCGACGCCTCATCGAGCTCTGCTTGTCCACATACTTTTGGCCACATGGTGTAAGTGTGTGTGGTTGTTTTGAGTATATATATATATATGATGTCACTGTGTATCCCTCCTCGGTGTCTGGGCGGTATGGGTGTGCTTTATTACCTTGAGGGCCTTACTGACCGAGGCCTTCTTCAGCCCTGCTTGGTTGAACTCTAACGGATTGCGCTTTGATTTTTCCCCCAGGGACAAGGCAGGAGAGATCAAACAACACACAAACACACCAGCAGGTTATTAGGGGACGAGGGGGAGCATGCAGGGATGAGGAGGGAGGGAGGGAGGAGGGAGGAGGGAGGAGGACAGGATGATGACACCACACCAACACCGCCGGCGTCGCCCAAACGTCAGTACATGAGACAGACAAGGAGACAAGATGGATGATCACATGGTTAATGACATTCCCCAATTAAAACTACACACAAGGTCAAAACCAGAACCTGACCGATACTGGGTTTTCTGGAGGCCGATATTGATATATTGGATGATTATTCTTTTCAAATAATCTTTTAAATTAGTCTCTTAGAGAGTCGAGAAGGTGACGAACGCTGTAAAATAAGACAAATAAAAGCACATTTATCATCGGATTAACTCACCGTAACGAAGAACTATCAGTTAAAAGTACATTTTTTCAATAAACCGATATCAGTCAGGCTCTTATTTTGAAATACCACAACATCAGATGGGACGGGTGATGAGGACGTACGGGGACGGGCAGCAAAAAGGATCAAAAAAATGGAGAGGAATCGTTCTAAACCAGAAGAAGCTGAGATGCTTTTCTGTCGTCATGGCGATCGGAGAACATTTATAGAAGATGAAACCCGCTGAAATTACAATCAGCTCCTCTTGTGCGAACCCTCGTACGACGCACTGACGTTGTGTTAACGATACACAACGGATTTCTCGAGGAGTCGGAGAGCAACGCTGACGTCTCGTTTGCTTGTTGTGACGCTTGTTGTTTGTTTGTTTGTTGTTATCGCTAAACGTGGTATGATTTAAAAAAAGACTGGTTTGAATTATAAATTATATATAACTTCATCTTTTTCTACCTTCAGCTTTAATCTCACATGGATCCTCTCCATGTCAGATCAGCGACGGGCACATTTTTTTTAAAGAATACACAGACTTATTGACGAGGAAGCAGTTTGAATAAAGAAACTAAGTGACTCCCACGAACATCCACAGCTGCAAAACACTGACATATCATCAGCTTTTAAGTTGATATGTTGAACTTTCTACATCCAGAAGTTACGGAGCAACATTATCATTCGTTTGGAGTCGTGTTTCTGTCCATCTGGTTAATATAAATCCAATCTTCTCTCTCTTTTAGCTTCTGTTTTCACTCTCTACCAACTCCTAAAAGGGAAATATCTGGTTCTGTAGCTGCTAAATGCTCCGCTATGTTCATCAGCTGCCGTTTGGTGCAGAGCAGGTTAGTGTACGGAGCTTCTTCCTCTGAAATCAGCTGCCTGCTGCGGCCCAAAAAAACACTAAAAAACAGTAAAGTTGCAGCTGGACTCGATATAGATAATAAAAGCGTTAAGTCTTTAAGTGAACATCCTAAAACCCAGACGACAAAAGGCTACCGGTGTTTTCTTTAAAACAACAATTTGTCTGTGTACTCCTTTAAAATCTCGTTTCAACATGCGGCAGTAAAACACACACACACACACACACATATATATACAGTGATGGGCTTCGACAGGAAGGATGGAGGGGAAGCAATCCACAGAGAATTCAGCCTCCCTGCTCTCAGCGATCAAAACGCATCGATTCCTCCCAACAAAAGTTTTCACGCCGTCGTCGTGACGACTGTCAGACGGGAGAGACGAACGGCAACCTGGGTGTTTGTGGGTCACTTTTTTTTGTTTTTTGTTAGCAAATCCTTCAACAGACTTTAAATAAAAGCAAAAACTGTGACCAAATTTCTAAAAAGAAAGTAGAATTTAGGGGGAAAAAGTTTATAAATCATATTTAAACACATTTTTATAGAGTAAGGAGACAAAAGTACGGATATTTTTGTCTCTGAATATTTGAAAAAGCCAAATTTATGTTCAGATCTTTCAGACTGAAATCCGTGAGGTTGGATTTTAAACAGTAAAGCAGGTTGCAGGTTGGGTCTAATGAAAACTAGATGGACATTTTTTGCAATTTATCTATTTTTTTAGCTATTTTCTTGATGACTAAACCTAAAAAGACTCACCAGAAGTTTTGATCACATGATTAAGTCAAATAGAGAAAATCGAAACGTCTCAAATTTCTTCTTGTTTCACATTGAACACTTACAGAACATAAAACGAGACCTTTAATCTTTATAATCTGCTAAAATGTAAACCTGTGTGTCAGTCAGTGAGGAAACATTTTATTGGACACACACAGCTGGCTGGAGCGGCTTCTTCCTGGACAATAAACTCGCTGGATTAACGGCGTGTGATGTGTCGACTGATCCCTTTTAAAGGTGGGAGGAAGGATGCTTTTGATGTCCTAGAATATAATAAACTCTTCATACTGTTTGCTAATTTCCTAACTAGATGTTTTTCCTCTCTGCTTCTCGGCTTTGCAATCAGTCAAACTCCAACAAATAACAAATCATGACAGGAGATTTCAACCCATGCACACTCTAGTAGGGATTCATGCTTGTGAGGTTAAAACAATTAACTCCTTTGCTTAAAAAAAACTAAACGCAAGCAAACAGAAACAAAAGTGACTAAAACTAAACTAAAACTCTAGGATGCAGAAAAAAAAAAACAGCCAGCGGACTCACAAATAAGGTCCTATAGAGAGAGGCGGTGTTCTCGCAAAACACGAGGCCCGCCGCCCGTCTCTCTTTTAAGTAGCCAGAGCCCAAGTTCCCCTCGAAGACGCTCTTCAGAGGGAAGGAGGAAGAGGAGGAAGAGGAAGAGGAGGAAGAGAGAGAAGCAGAGGAGAAGAGGAGGCTGAAAAGAGGAAGGTGAAGCCTGCCTGCGCTACAGAGCTCTTAAATCTGACAAGAGGAAGGTGAGGGTGTCTGAAGTTAAAGGTTAAACAAATGAGACGCAACACAGCATCAATGTATTAATAATAAATAATAATAATAAACTTGTTCTTTTTTTATATGTAGCATCTTTTAAATCAGTGTCACAAAGTGTTTTACAGGAGAAAACCCATCAAAGTTAAATAAAATCCAGCATATAAAAGGTATAAAATGCACAAAATGTATTAAAATAAAGATAAGAAACAATAAAATAACATGTAAAATAAGATTAGCTGGTTGCTCTTATAAGCTATAACTGACTATTACTGTTAAATAAAGGCCCAAAAAAATAATCTTTACAAAGAAAATAGTCTCAGTCTCATTTGTTTATGGTAATTATACCAACATATTACTATTAATAAAGACATTAATGTTGAAAAATCCCACATTCTTTAAAGAACTGTGTAGTTTTATAAGTATAAATATCAGATAATTTTACTGATACAAGTGTGATTTTGTTCAGAAGCAAATTTTAAAAACTATTTTAATGTTTTTGCAGCAGCAAGAAGGAAATGAAAGAAGCAGGAAGGTGAAATATTTGAGTCCAAAAAAAAACAACATGTTGCATTTCTTTTTTTTGGATCGAATCAATACAAATGTAGCGCTGAATATCATTTTGACGTGTCTCAGCAGGAAAAAGCTGCTAATGTTTGAGGGTCAAAGTGTCTGCTGTGGAAAAAAAAAGGACTATTACAACAAAATTCAGAGTTATTTGATGTGTAAAAGTTTTTCTTTCTGCTTTCTGCTGCAGATGAGATAAAGTAGAAGCGCAGAAAAGGAGTTCAGACAGTAGATAAGCAGGAGACTGACGTGGCGAGCAAATATATTGATGACAAACACTCTCGATCAGCTCCTGACGACGCTGTTTTTTTATCTGCCTGACGTACCAGACGACCTGGATATCCCAAGAAATATTCTATACTGGTAAAAACTGGTAATTAACACAAAATAATCATTAAAAAAACAGTTTTGGCATGAAAATATTAACACACAGCAACAAAACACACAATCTGCAGAGGCCTGTTTTCACCAGGAAAAGAAAAATATACATAAAAAGTTAGTTATGATAAAAATAAGAACATGAAAGTGCAGATTTTTAGATATTTCAGGGCTCACCGGCAGGTTTCTGGCTGAATCCAGGAAGATGACGAGCACAGCCGACGACAGGCCGTCGTTGGCGTGACCGCGGTCGGCTTTGATGCTCATCAGGGCCTGTGAGGGATGGAAGATACAGCAGGTTAGAGGTCAGAGGTCAGAGGTTAGAGGTCAGCTACACACTTTTATTCGTCGTATTACTGCACCTGGTCCAGGTTCTCCGGTGTGGGCATCAGAGACAACCACTCCAGTCTGAGATGCAGCTTCCCAGTAGCCACGTCGTCCATCATGAACCACTGAAACACACAGAAATGTTTAAATATATTAAATAATATAAAGAATCTAAATATTTTAATAGTTTCTAGGTTTCAATTTCCAAAACCAGGAAACCAAATATTCTCATATCATGACATCAAATTCAGAGTAAGAGTAATTCAGCTGTAGTCTGCTGGTCGACTAGTCGATGAATTGGTCGATATGCTCTCGTCCGACTAAATTCTGATTGGTTGAATAATCTCTGTGTTACTTTCATAAAGGAGAAAAGTGCTACATCAGCAGCTTTCTAGGATTAATCCATTATTTCATGTGGCGGGAGGGATAAGACTAACAAACTACCCGTGAAAACAGCGGGGGTGAATTCAAAACACCCCCGCTGTTTTCACAACTTTGGACTCTTCCAAACTAACGGAGACTTCTGGGTCTAACTGTTCTCAACGGTTACTGAACGTTTACTGAATCAGTGTTTCTCCTACAATTATATCAACAAAAACCCGCCAGGACAAAAAATGTTTTAATGCCAGAATTAACAACAAATATCCACTCATTCAGAAATATTTAGCGTCTGTGCAGCGCTGTTCAGGACACTGTTGCCTGGGAAACGAGCAACTCTGTTAAGTTATACTGCATTGCATAGTATGTTTGCATAGCGAGTTGGACACAGAGAAAGTGACGGTGGATACGAGTGGAGCAGAGGAAAAGGTTAGCGGTAAGTTGTCAGTCTGGCAGTAAATGTACAGCACAGACTACAGTGTGTCAGTTAAATGCTAAAAAGTCACGTCTGTTGTTTCTCCAAGTGCTGGAAAAGTGAAGGGAGTTAGCTCCAAAGTTAGCAACGATGGGTTAGCCTAGCTTGAAGACGCTAAACGGATAAATACAGACTGCTGAGTTCACTGTGTGCTCTGATTCTATATATTCTGCCTAATTAATATAATAAATGAATGGACGTCTTTTGATTTGATGATATTTATTCTGTATTAGTAACCTGTTTTATTAAAGGGGTGAATAAAAAGTGCCAAAACTATTTTCTGAAATGAGAAAACAAACTAAATATCTTTTATTTCCTTTACAAACATCAGTGTCGTCCACATGTTTTGATTGACAGGTGACCTCTTTTTTTATTAAGACTTGTGTTCCTATATGTGAAAAAGCAGCCGGCTGCCCTCAATGAACCTGATCCTTACCTCATCCACCTTCTGTTCCCTCTGGAGCTCGTTCATGTCGATCATCAGACTGAAAAAACAAACAGACAGGAGAGTTGGTTTCACTGAGAGCTGCAGCAGCATCACATCACGACACACTCAAGAGTTAACGGGCTCCGGTTTGGAAAATGAAAAGTCAGACGAGCGACGCGGCGCTCCATCAAACGGCGACTCCGGAGGGCCCTCGGTGTCGTTTGATGGAGCGCCGCTATCAGGTAAATGGAGCGTACAGTACAAACACTTTACAGCAAATCCTCTCTTATGATCTTGAAATTATAATATGTAGAAAAAAACAACATAAGACACTCAATTAATCAGTAAATCTGCACGCAGGGTTCATTACAGTATGTTGCATCGATGCTTCTCTGCTGTCAAACTAAATCTAAAATGTTTGATTACCGACTGAAGAAGTGAGGACTGTGTGTGACGGGTGAGTTTAATCTTTCAAACATCAATAAACAGTTAAAAAAAAAAAGAAGTTTTGACTGATTACAGCCTGAAAGCAAACGTTAGTTAAGTTACAACGATATAAAATGCACAGAAAACCTATAAAAAAGTGACAAATCCTCGTATTTATGAAGCTAAAAGCATTAAATAAAAAACATTTGATTACATAATTATCAAAAATATAGTTTCAGAACTTGTTCTCGGCATTAATCATCAATAAAAAAACTTCTCATGCAGAAAGTTTAGACGCCTCAAATGCAGATTTTCACATTTTCTCTCTGACATCAGAAGTGTTTTGAGAGTATTAACGAGCTATAACGAGCCTCTAGGATCGCCGTCGTACCTTCCCAGGAAGTCGTCTTTATCGGTATCTTCATCAAACAGCTCGATCTCCAGATTGTGTCCCGTGTGTTCGTACACCAGCACCTGGAAATACAAACGACCGTCACACACACACACTGGAGGAAACATCAAACGACCTCCCAGTTTAACTCCCCCGCCGCCGCCGCTCACCTCGTACACCTCGTTCCATTTGGGGTTGACGGTCTCGTGCACCACCTTGCTCTGGAAGAGCTGCGTCCCGACCTGGATGACCCCGTACGGGTCTGACTTGCCTTTGATCAGCCCGCCCAGGAACTTGTCTTTACCCAGCAGCTCCTGAGCCTCGATGAAGTGGATCCGCAGGACGCCCTGAGCAGACGGAGGGAAAAAAGTAGCGAATCACATTTCCAGAAGCTAAAACAAGAGGAAATTGGGTATTTTTGCTTAATAAATGACTCAAAAGGTTAATTTATTATGATAATTATTTAGTTTTTATTAAAAACTGTCAGCTGCGTCTCTTACTTTGGGCATCGGGAAGCGGAGTTTGGCCAGCTGAGCTTCTCCCACCAGCGGGATGGTGATGCGGTTGGGAAGGACCAGGTAGCTGTAGATGATGTCCTGGATGATGTTGTCACACAAACCACTGAAACGGACGCAGGAAGAGAAGAAGAAGAAGAAGAGTTTGACCTTGTGACACAGTTAAAGGAGAAGCTCTGAGACACTGAGAAGGTTTTTCCCTCGCTGTAATGATTCCTCTTGTTCATACTGACTATTAAAATCCACAGTCAGTCATTTAAAAGTTGATGTGAAGCGTCTAAGAGGCTTCAGCAGTCTGAGTTTAGTCATACCGAGTGGATGTCTGATATATTTACAGTCTTTTTACAAGTTGTTTATGGGTTCAAACATAACTGGACATTTGGCTGCTGAACATTTGTCGGGCAGATGTGTGTGTGGCTCGGAGATGATAGTTGTCGTTTAGATTGAGGCGGAGCTGTCTGTCAATATGAGGAAAAGGTGACCACGCACCCGATACTCCATTAGAGAGACATCGAAGGTGGTGAGTTTGCCAAAATCAATAGTTGGGTTCATTCTTAAAAATAAAAAAAAATAAAAATAAAAAAGCGTACAAGAAAACTTGGAAATGTCAAACGACCTGGTCGACTGAGGAGCGCCGGTCGGAGAATCATACACACGGTGAAGAAAAAGCTGCAAAGCATGACATCATGACCATGACATCATGACCATGACATCATGACCATGACATCATGACGATTGCCTCAGGATCCACAACGAGATGTGAACCTCAAAAACCGAGAAGCCAGACTGCAGCAGCTCATAAAAACAGAAGAAAAAGAAGAAATCCAGTCCTGGAACTAAATTTCTCTGAAACCAAAATCAACTTCTTTATAAAAACGACGGAAAGACGAACGTGTGGAAGAAAGAAAACATCTGCAGCACATCTGTAACTGTCCGAACGCTCACCGCCTGCACTGTGAAACATATTAATATTACAAAACACCTCAATAAAAATCAACCATATTACTGATACACAGCCTCAAACTGCAGCTGCCTTTCTGTCTGCTGCAGTCTGGCCTCGTACATGTTCAAACACACACACGTGTATCAACAAGCGTGTGCTCATAAACACACACACACACACACACACACACACACTAAGTAAACTCTCCTCCACTTGCAGAAGCTGTTATTATTAGAGTCATGTGTTGATTAACAGGTTGAAAGATGGAAGTGTTGTTGCTCCTTCACTAATCCAAACAGGAAACAAGCAGCATGTATGTTAAGACGACACTAAACCCCGGCTCACGCACTGACATGTGTGTGTGTGTGTGTGTGTGTGTGTGTGTGTGAGAGAGAGAGAGGGAGGGTGAGTGTGTGTCTAAACATGTCCAAAATAACAGGAACACCACACACGCACAAAATGAATGTGTCATCCTGACTGTAAATAAACTACATTTCCATCATGTCGCTGTTGATGTTGCGTGTTTTGTTTGTATTTCAAACTTGCATGCACGCCGCCCGCCCGCACGCCAAAATCTCACTGTCTCGATGTGTGCAGACGCCTGACATCGTCTTTTCAAACCGGTAGAGAGCAGTAAACACAAACACATACAGGCGGTTATGCAGCTGCAACAATCAGTTCATTGATCGATCGGTAAATTAATCGTCCGTCTTTTGAGTCCTTTCTAATAAACTCTCAGGTTTCAGCTTCTTAAATGTGAATAGTTTTGTTTTTTTTAGTCTTTTATGGCAGTAAACAACAAGACATTTGAGGAGTGTCAACTCAGGCTTTGAGAGAAACGGTGATTAACACTGAAACAGCTCTGAATCATCCAGAGTAACCAAAACAGTGTCTGGAAAGAGAGAGGGGGGCATCTTAAAGGTCTATACTTTTATTCTGGGGCTCTACTAGATTTTCTTTGCCTGATTTACAGATCAAAAAAACGATTTATTCATCTTCTACTGGCCCTTCCTGCAGCTCCTCGGCTCGTCTCGTCCTGATGAGCTTCTCGTTCTTCACTCGAAACATAAACTCCTCAAACGTGCCCGAGCCTGAATCCCATCCGAGATATGTGAGCGGAACAATGTAAACAACGACGGGCGGATGTTTGCGAGGGGCGAGCGTGAACAATCTGACGCCGTGGCAGCTGAACGAGGGAGAGAGAGAGAGATAACTCTGCAAACAAAGCCTTGAAGCTGGGAGGTTTGACGCCCTGAATTTTGACTTGCAGGAAGGTAAATTCACCTCAAGTTTTTGGACATGTGACCACATTTAACAGACATCATGACAGTATAATATATCCCCTTCAAAACTTGCATGGCTAGATGTTGTGGTTTAGGTGAAACCTTTAAGAAAACAGGACTTTGAGGTGGACTTCCAGATCCTTTATTGATCAAAGAGTAATATTTTATGACTACACACATGGCTGAGGCTGCAGTATAAGGAGATTAAAACATTGTATGTGCTGTTTTTAGCTGATAGGAACTGAAATAATATTGGTTGTATGGCTTAATTCTGCTCATCCAACATGTACAGGTTTCTGACATGGCGTCTCATTTCCTCTAGATGGCGCCATCGCCCTGCACTCAAACACTCTGCTTCCCTACAACCTTCCTGACAAGAGCTGCTCCTGGATCAGTTACGTAGCGGGATTTCACCCGAATGCAAAGTTGATTTCCAGAGTTGACACGCCGACTCGCGGTCAGCTGCTCGCTCACCCAACGCTGGTAACTAAATCCAGATGAGATGTCGGATGGTGTAACTCTCCTTCTGCCTTATCCTGTGATTAAAAAAAAAATAAAATAAAAAAAAACGCCCACTCGGGCTTCCACATATCCCGTCGTACCTTTAAAAGGAGCTCGTTTTTTTTTGGGCTGTTAAGGAGGAATCGAAGGAAAACTGATGGGTGAGAGCGAACAGACGTGTGTGTCCTCAAAATAACGTGTGTGTGTTTGTGTGTGTGTGTGGCATTTCAAAAGGAAAACAAAAGTGGATCCAGACTGGAGGTTGGACACACACACACACGCACACACACACACGAGTTTGTGCAGCTATCCTTGTTAGGACGCTGCACTGACTTCCATTCATAAACTAAACGGATTTAACGTCACCTGGGTTCACACCTTAATCCTGACTTTAACCAGGACCTCAGAAATGACGTTCTACCTCATTAGAGCTGAACTTTGGTCCTCATGAGGACTACAGGTCCTCACAAGGCTGGATAAGGTTCCTAAGTACACACACACACACACACACACAGACAGCTGAGGGTCGCGTCAGGTTATCCTACAAATTGATGGCAAAATGCAAATTATCAGTGAGGAAATGTGAGTCTCTCTCTAACACAGACACGCAGGAAAACAGAGACGGAGAGAGAAGAAGAAGGGTGGGGCGAGTGCAGCTTGATCGCAGCAGACACACACACACACACACACAAAGAAACACACACACACACACGCCCACACACACACAGGTGTTGTCCTACAAACTCGTCGAACAAGGAAAGCTACATTTCAAACAGGGTGGAGTCTTTAGGAAACCGCAGCGAGTTTCTCTCTCTCTCTGCTGAAAACAAACTGTGAAGCAGCAGGAAACGACACGGCGGGTCAACGTGGAGGAGCAACAACACGGTTCAGAGGAGTGGAGACACTGCAGGGGAAGACCGGGAGGGGGGCGGGGGAGTGGGGGGTCACCACCTGAACTGGTCACCACCTGTAGGTTGTGGTTCTTGTTGCAGCTGTAAAGTGAGATAATAAAAAACCTCAAATGTGAAATTTTTCTTTTTCTTCAGTCGTCTGTGACTTTAAACTGAGTATGTTCGGGTTGTGTGACGTTTGATGACATCACCTTGGCTTTTATGACATGTTTCACCATTATATAGGCCGAGCAACTCATCGACTGATCCGGAGAATAATCTGATTAACTGATGATGAAAATAATATAATCGCAGCTCTGATTAAGACTAGTGTTTCCTTAATAAAAGCACCACGCAGCGCTTCTTCCAGCATGTTTATTACATAGTTTATTTCAAAAGACGGCCCTGATGAATCTTAATTATCATTAAAACAAGGACTAGTTCAGACTGAGTGAATATTTTAAAGTCTAGTCAGTGACATAAACCCCAATAAAGAGGTGCTAACTAATATTTTTCCTGTTAAACTCTCTATCAGAGCAAACAAGTGACTTAAATATGAAATAAAAGTCACTGAAGCATTAAAATTATCTCACGAATCCTCCGTTTATCGTCACCGTTGCATCTTCTTTCAGCTTTAAACGTCCTCCCTCCCTTCTCTCCTCCCCCCCTCCGCCCAAATCAGAGCTGTGATCTGCCAGCATCATCCTTTCATAATCACGTTACTATAAATATCAACACTTTAGCGGAGCGAAATAAAGGTCATAATCCATTCTGTGATCTGGTGGTTAATGTGATGGTTTCAGCAGAGCCTGAGAGCCCGATAGAGACCGCTCCGCTCTGTCTGAGAGTCCGTCGGGAACGTCTCTTCAAAAAAAACACTGCCTTCGTTTTCTCATTATTCCGCACAGGAAGGATGTACTTCTTCTTCTTCTTCTTGAGTTTTTCTGCTGTTAAAAGGGTTTAAAGTGATCGGATGTGATACTTTCTGCCTTTATTGGTTCGTCTTTCACCTTTTTTCTTCTTTACCCAGCGTGTACGACGCTTCTGATTCGCTGCTTGAAACACTTTTGTTGTGTTTCCACTGAAATGTTGCACAAGTTTGAAGTGAATTTCATGTTGATTTATAGCAAACAACATCTACAAAATGTCGTGTGTGTGCTTTTAAAACTCACTTCTCTTTATGCAAAGTTACATCTTTGAAAGAGCTCCAGTATCTGATACATGATGGCTCCATGTTTAAGCTGTATGAACTCTGAAGAAGAAGAAGAAGAAGAAGGAGAAGAAGAAGAAGAAGAAGAAGAAGAAGAAGAAGAAGAAGGAGAAGAAGGAGAAGAAGAAGGAGAAGAAGAACAAGAAGAACAAGAAGAGGAACAAGAAGAAGAAGAAGAAGAAGAAGGAGAAGAAGAAGAAGGAAACCACAAAGGCAAAATCTATATAAAAAAACTCTGTCTTTATTTTATCTTCTCTTTCCATCTTCATTTCTGATGTTTCTTCTCCATCTTTAAAAACATGTGGATGTAAATGTTCATGTTGTCTGGCGGCTCGTTCCTGCTGCTCATAATGCGATTTTTTCCTTTTTTTTAAGGGGCTGCTACTAAACGTTATCGATAAAATGTCAGAAAATAGTTTAAAAAAGGCCACAGCGATGTCTTTCTACGTCTTTCTACAGTCTAAAACCAGCCAACAGCTTGAAATCTCCACATTTGAGAAGCAGCAAACAGCAAATATTAAAGCCCAATAACACTTTTGCTTTATAAATTATGAAAAAAAGTTGCCTAATAACTTTCTTACATTTTATAACTTTGTTTGGAAGAGACAGAGGAAGAACTGAGCCCCTAGAATAAACAGGAACAGGCTAAAACATGGATTTATAGTGAGAACTGGACACTGTGACGGCGCCTTTTCATTCACCTAACACACACACACACACACACACACCCCTCAGAATAGCTGATCATATAAAACCCGCTCCAGATTTCCTGCCCGCACTTTTACAGACATCTCTTTTACAGCATACAGGTGGTTTATGGGGGAAAATGCTTTTTTCAGTTGGAGGCCCGCTGGGACGGACAAAACCTCTTAAAATGGAAAACACAAGAAGACAAAAACAGTAAGCAATAACTTAGTAATAGAGAAATACGGCGGCTTCGCTTCAGGATGGGTGTTTTAGGGTATTTAGGACACTTTGTGGGTTGAAGAGAGACTGAAAGCCGCAGCGCCATAATAAGCAACAAGCAACAAGAAATGGAGCAATGTAAAATAAATATAAAATAAAAAAAAACAAAAACATCGACTGAAAACGATGCGATGAGCGCGCAACCGTCGACGCCGCTCAGACGGCTGGAGGCGGTTTTTACAGTAAACACAGCACAGGAGGAGTAAGCAGATCAGGTGAGGAAACATGTGCAAAAAAAAAACTGTGCAAAACAAGCTGATGTGGAAGAATATAAACAGTCAGAGAAGTAAAACATTAAACAAGCCGTCTGCGTCATAAAGCCTCATTTGAATGAGCTCTAAAGCCGTCTCGATGACCTCACCGCGCGCTCGGTGTTTGCATTGGAAAGTAGGTTTCAATTAAGAGTCCGATCAGATGAAGCTATAAACCATGGAAATATTTCTCATTCGGCGCCGCCCCCACTTTGAGGCTGTAACAGTCCCCACAATGCAACGCTTCACCTCCTCTTGTTGAGTGAGTGAGTTAAAGTTACACCAGAGTGAAACCGGAGCGGTGAAACGCTACCCGACAAGTGTCCAAAACCTCTTTTTTTTTATTTTATTATATACTTAAAAGCATCTAGCGGTGACCTCAGACTCCACAGCGGGGGGTCAAAGGTCAAATATAAGAGGCAACAGACTCCCTCGGGCCTGTGCAACGCTGTGTTTTTAGACCCACAACGGTGCCCTGGTGTGTGAGAGCACGTCCACACACAGACAAAATAGACACAGTTATGACATCATGTCTCGATTACTAAAACACACACACACACACACACACACCGACACACACACATACACACACACACACACACACACACACACACACAGCTGCTCTCTCTAATAGTCAGTTTGTTTCCTGAGGAGCTGTGTGAAGCCACCTGGTCATCATTATCAAAGGAATCTGTGTGTGTGTGTGTGTGAGTGTGTGTGTGTGTGCGTGTGTGCGTGTGTGTGTGTGTTCAGGATGCAGCCATGCAGCATTTTAACATCATAGAAAACAAATTCATTCTCATTAAAACCGGTTAGACTAACAGATGACGGACAGACATGCAAAATGACTTATTTTAAAGATAGAAACACACAAACACACACACACACACACACACAGTCATGAGACTTTAAACCTTTTTCTTCACATGTTTTCAGCAGAAAACAGTTTTTAAGCTGAACTTGTTAGCAAACTGTTGCTTTATTTCCAGCGTCCAGCAGTGACGGAGCGACATCATCCTTCATGTGGAGTCGTGTTTGTGACTCTAAGTCCGATACTCTCTCTCTTCTAGCTCTTGTTTTCGCTCTCTACCGACTCCTGAGGGGGAAAATATCTGGCTCTTTAGCCGCTAAACGCTCCACTATGTCCACCAGCTAGTCTAACGGCTAACTGTGTCTGTTTGTTGCTTGGTGCTGAGCACAGGTAGGACGGAAAAACAACACCACGAGAGCTCCGAGAGTGAACCAGAAACAGTAAAAACGACGAGCTGAAACTTGTTATAAAAAGGGCTCGTAAAGCCGAGGAGGGGGAGCTTTGATTATTCACACGCTGTCAAACGTGTTATTAACACGCTCACGTCGAACGCAGACACTCACTTGACTCCGGGAATGTCCAGCATGTTCGTGAGTCCTGTCCAGTTGATGTCCAGCGACTGAAAGACAGAGATAGAAACATTTAGATTTGAATAAACACACACACACAAAAAGACACATTTTTGAAGTTGTTAAGTAAACCAGAAGTTTCCTGCAGCATTATTTGTGTGACAGATAAACAGAAATGACCCGAAAACATACTGAATTCTTCGACGAGTGTTTGTTTGTTTGTTTGTTTGTTTGTTTGTTTGTTCATTAAAAGATCTCTATTAGCTTCTGCGGGGTTTACGAGGCGACACACATCCGCACCAGTCATCAGAATAAACAAACACATCATCATCATCATCAGTGCAGTAAGTTTTATCTACTGTAAATAAAACAATGACAACACAAACACAAAGAGTCCATCAGTGTGTTTTGAGGGTTTTTCCACCTCTAAAGTTTGCACACTTGTGACTTTTACCACCTATTAAATGATATTATATAGATTATATGGATGAAAGGCTTTTATTTGTGTGTGTGTGTGTAGTTTTTTTGGTATTTAAAGCAGCCAAATCTATTAAATAAACAAAATGTTGGAGCTAAATCTTAGCGATTTATCTTCAGCTTGACCCCAAACGTATTTTTAACCACGTCAGGTTTTAAGCATGTAAATGTTCGAACTCTACAACAACAAATCGCTGTGGGACTAAAACGTTATGTGAGGTTTCCCCCCCGACATCGAGCTCTCCTCATCAGCTCCATGAGTCAGCAGAGGAGCCGGACTCTTAATTGGATCAGAGAATACAACAGAGGAGATTTAATTTAGCCTTCATACGTACAACGAGTACATGACGGATTCACTGCGTTGGGCCTGAAAATAAACAGCCGTTAGACGCTACGAATAGAAGAAGAAGAAGAAGAAGAACGTTGATGTAAACAATCAGCTTGAGACAAAAAAAAACAGAGCTCGTACTCGTTACCTTTAATAAAAAACAAACAATTTATCTTGACGTAGCTGCAACCTGAGAAGAAAAGGCCTCTGAGAGAAAAACACTGAAGTCACCTTATAAATTATACCAAGATTAGAGCATGTGGGATTGTTTTTTGATCCGTTCAGACACATTATAATTTCATTTTCCTTCATTTGAAATCATTTTTTTTGGATCCCTGTTGCTTTTTTTTGAAGTTTCTCCCTTTTGTTTTGGTTGCTGTTGTGATTTTTTACCATATAAATACAGTAAAACAGTCCAACAGTCTAAAAAGGGCAAAAAAAAAAAGTTTAAACAATCTTTTCCAGAGAGATTGCAGACAGATTACAACAATCTCTAATCTGACTGAAATGTGACAGAGTCTTTAAAAACAAACCACTTTAACCACCTCCCACTCCCCCCCAAACGCTTTCACCACTTTCTATTATTTAGGTTAAGCTATCAACAATAAGCTTTCACATCATGTGACCCCGAAGGAGAACAGACCGAGCAGTATGAAAGGGACGTGATAATACAGGAGGCGTTGTTCTCTGACGTCAAGTGCAAAGTTACCTATAATTATGTGCAAGTCTGAGTTTTAAGCAACCCGACTACTGCAGGCGGTAACATGTTTCCTCTCACACACACACACGCTCGGCTCTCGTGTTTCACAGACATGTCAACCGGGATTCTTGTATCCAGAATAACCTGGTTTTTTTCTAAACTGGTTATGAAGCTTGTACGCTCGAAGGTAAAACTGGGTTACCTGTGGAAGGCGGCAAATTAAATGTCAATGAGTCTGTCAGACAGGAATCTCTGAGAGTCACTGCGGTAATTAAAACAAGGTTTAGCCCGTTGAATCACTGCTGCTGACACGCCCTGGTAATAAATTAACATCATGGTTACTGTTGCTGTCAAACAAGGTAGAGGAAGAGCTAACAAGGTCAGATCAAGGGTGTGTTTTTAGTCTTTTTTTTTAAAGCAAAAATGCTAATAATATGCTAGTTGAGCAGCTTTTCTGTGTCAAACATGACAGTTAATTGAATATCTTTAGATTTTGGAGCAGTGATCGGACGAAGGAAGACATCTGAAGACGTCAGATCATTTTTTTTTTCATTTTATGAACAAAATAATTCACTGATACATAAAGAAAATAATTGCTAGCTGCTGCTCTACTCAAAAGTAAACTTTGACTTGGTGTGGAAATACTTTTTGTAGCATAACTTCTGTCAAAATGACTGACTGGAAGTTTATTAAATATCCATTTGATTACTTTGTCTGCTGGTTTAAGCAAGGGTGCTTATTTAGCATTAGCATTAGCATCAGAGTCAATATACGTAGACGTAGACTCGTGCAGACGGCAGCAGAACTAACAGAAGTAGTAACTGATTGATTAGTAGTCTGGATGGAGCCGAGTTGGGACGAGCCAGAAGCAGCGACGAGGCCCGGCGGAGGCGGGCTGAGACACGGAGGCTCTTTGTCCCCGATAACAAGGACGATTTGATTTCCACAGAGGAAACAAATCAATCAGAGCAGCGCAGCAGAGGTATTGTATCTGGTTTATACTATGAATCAGTCTCAGCCGCTTGCTGCAGTGTCTCTGCAGCAGATGTGTTCATTCATCACACACACACACACACACACACACACACAAACACACACAGCGTACCGTCCAGTTCACAAGACACCAGACTCATGCTCAGGCTCAAAATAACACACTGACCATAAAAGTGAGCAGGGAGCCATTTGTCAAGGTTAACATATAGTATGTGGATTTAATGTCTGAGGCTACAAGTTAATATATGTTACAGCCAGACAGAAAGTGTGTGTGTGTGTGTGTGTGTGTGTGAGCATCTCTGAGATTAAGAGTGACCCGCAAAGCTTAAAAAAAAAAAAAAAAAAAAAAAAGGTTATAAAAGAGGCTTAAAATGTCAAACGTCGGAAGCTGCTATTAGAGCTAAAGCGAATGAGAAACTGATGCATGAAACAGTTGAAACATGTCTGCACACACACACACAGAAATGAACCATAAAGTTTAAAAGTCTCATGTAAGAAGCGTCTGTACGAACAGATCCGTTCTTAAACGTCGCACATACAACGAGTGATTCATGGCGTTCGTTCAGTTCTCGAGTTTTTTCGTTCCAGACCCGTCGTACCTGTCGTGAACAGATCATCTCGGCCTTTTCTTCACACTCTCGTTTGACTTACGATTATAAGCTGGAACGAATCGGCGGTTTAAATATGATACTGGAAGATTTAACACTAAAAACAAGCTTAACGCACTTCTGTTTCTCATCATCATTTCTTAGATTTTAGGACTTTTATCGGCACATTTTGGTGCAGCAGCTTTAATGTTTCAGTGGTTGTTCCTCTCTCTCTCTCTGCCTCCCAGCGTCACGTCGCTTCTCAGCCGACAGCGTCACAATCACCTGTAGGCGACAATACTCTCACATCCCTCTACCTCTACGTCCTTCTTTATTTCTGTCACAGCGCAGAGCTGCTCTAATAACACGTCTGCAAAGTTTTCGGGGTCTCTCGCTGTCAACTTCCTATGTGTTTGTCTGCTGATTTCTGAAAGCAGGACTGTTTTTACTCTTTGGGAACCTTTTTTTGTGTGTGTGTGTGTGTGTGTGTGTGTGTGTGAATGAAACTCGCCCACATAGTTCAGGCGGTTCAGAGAGTTTGTTGAATCCAACTTGGAACATTCATACGAGGAGAGGACACAGAGAAAAGTAAGAGAGAGCTTCGGTCATGATTAAAAAAATAAAATAAAAATGTTCTTGCACGAGGCTCAATGTTCAAAAAAAGGGGAAATAAAAGTGTCTTTAGAAGAGCTACAGATACCAGAAGAAGTTCAATCAAATCAGTTGTATAAATCATGTCTGTTAAGTCAGTTTTCCACCCACATTTACATTGTTAACAGTGTTACATAAACGTTCACAGTGTCTGTGTATAGAGATTATTTATACTTTTACAGCATCTGCATTCTCTCTGTTCGCCTTCTCTGCAGCATATAATCAGCTGTCTGTCTTGGCTTTTTACAACCGGCCCAAAAAAAAAAAAACAAAACAACAACAAATGACTCTGTGTGTTGTTTCTTTTCACCGTCACTCGTGCCACTTTAATGATTGTGTGCTGCTCGTTACAAATGATGGAAACTCAAGGAAGAATGCACACTAAATGTCAAGAACTGCTTTTTATATATATATATATATATATATATATATATATATATATATATATATATATATATATATATATATATATATATATATAAAGACAAAACATGACCTTTTGTCTTTTGGCAACGCTGTAACTCCGCTCCATGTGATTTATCCTCTGTATACACTATTTCCTTTCCATTTTTTTTTCCCCTCCTCCCATCTGTAGTCTAGATTTTTTGGAGAGCAGTGGCTGACAGTGCGAGAGAGCCGCCTGTCATTTGTTAACCAAAAACAAGTATGTTTGTGTGTGAGAGAGAGCGAGAAGAGAGAGAGAGAGAGTGTGTTCATTTGTATGTGTAAATGACAAAGAGACTTTGTTTTGACCATCTACAGTAGCAGTGGTAGAGTTGGAAGTCAGGTTTTTTTTTTTTTTTTAATCGCTGCTTCAGTATTGCTTACTTGAACATAATTTTGTTGAGGCTAAAGTCATCTAGTCTCTCTTCTGTCTCTCTTTCCATAGTTTACTTGACATATTTTAGGACAGAGCAGCGACCGAGACAGCAGCTGCTACTTTGGAGTTGAGGCTTTTGTGATTTAAACATCGATTAACAGGCAAAGTCATCTTTCAACTTTCTCTCTGTCGTCCACAAACGTCATGCTATTATTATAGACGCGGTGTCTGAATTTACCACGACCCCCGCCCCCTCGACTCGCTAGCGGACCCCGCCTCTTCTGTCGAACCGTGACTATGTCAAGGGCTTATGGGAAATGGTGTTTGTTAAACCCTGCTAAGAACTAGGGCTGTAGTCAACCAAAGAAAAATCTGCAGTCTGTATTTCTCCGTTTAGCGTCTTCAAGCTAGGCTAACGTATCGTTGCTAACTTCGGAGCTAACTCCCTTCACTTTTCCAGCACGTGGAGAAACAACAGACGTGACTTTTTAGCATTTAACTGACACACTGTAGTCTGTGCTGTACATTTACTGCCAGACTGACAACTTACCGCTAACCTTTTCCTCTGCTCCGCTCGTATCCACCGTCACTTTCTCTGTGTCCAACTCGCTACATAAACGTACTACGCAATGACGTATAACAGAGTTGTTCGTTTCCCAGGCAACAACACAGCGGTTGACTCACGCGCTGCACAGACTCCCAAACGCTAAATATTTCTGAATGAGTGGATATTTGGCGTTAATTCTGGCATTAAAAAAAATTTTTTTTGGCCTTGCGGTGGTTCTTGTTGATATAATTGTAATAATTTACTGATTCAGTATAAGTTCAGTACATTTAATAAACGCTCATTAACGTTGATAGACCTCGGGAGTTTGGGCGAGTCCAAAGATGTGAAAACAGCGGGGGTGTTTTGAATACACCCCCGCTGTTTTCAATATTGGTTTGTTAGTCCCCCCCCCCCCGCAGGAAAATAATGGATTAATCCCAGAAAGCTGCTGATGTAGCACTTTTCTCCTTATGAAAGTAACACGGAGATTAGTCGACCAATTTAGTCGGATGAGAGAGTATCGACCAATTAATCGACTAGTCGACCAGCAGACTGCAGCCCTACTAAAAACATAAATATCAGATAGCGACTGGATTAGATGGCTTTTCTTATCTAAACATGTGAAACAAGCCGCAAGTCAGCGACTGTTGAGAAAAGCTCGAATCCAAGGCTGCGTTTTTTTGTTACGGATGTTGAATGAGGTTTTTTCTACTCCTGGAACAGAACCTGGAAGTTGCGGTTTTCACTTTTTTCACGTTTTTCGAGCATCATTCCCACATCTTGAGCGTTTATCCCTGCTCGTCTGTCCTCTCCCAAAAAGAAAAGCAGAAAAACAGGAGAGAGAGAGAGAGAGGAGAGAAACCAGAGGAACTATTGTTCATTTAACAGAATGAGGTCAGCAGGAAAAACAAGGCAGTTTGGAGCTCAACTCGTCTAAGAGATGATGATGATGATGACTTTACAAAAAAAACCACGTGAATGTTCACACATCAGTCAAATTTCCTTTTCGGTCGGATCTACAGGAAACACATGGGCTTCAGAAAACTTGTTGAATGCGTTGTTTGCTGACTGTGTTGATAAGACTACTCCTTAAAGTTGAAGATGAATTAAAAAAAAAAGAAAAAAAAGAAAAAGAATGAGCAGCAAAGACCAGAGTATCCTGATTTTTTTTTTTAGTCCATTGTACGGGTCAAGCTCCAAAAAAAAAAACCATTTCCCATTTTTTTTAGATCATGAGCTTTCTGTTTAAAACTTGAGTGATGTCACTTAAGTTAAAAGGACAACAATACTCACAAACTGAGCAAAACAAACAGATCTTAGTGGAGTTCCCCCCTTCTATTCCACACGTGAAACTTTCCAGTTGTGTGACCGCTGGCGTGTGTGTTTGTGTGTGTGTGTGTGTTTGAGCAGCAGCGAAATGGGCGTGCGCCTTTCTGTGGTCTCGTTAGCGCTCTACATGCTAGCTCATGGTCAACCACAATACCATTCTGCTAAGCTCGAAACAGGAAGAGCACAAAAACAGCAGCCGAGAGGTTTCTTTAACACGACGGCTCGTCTTAAAAAACAGTGAAAAAATGAGACTTGACAATACTTTTGAAGAAGAAGAAGAGCGACTGAGGTTCTCCAAACGGCTCTTTGATGATGAGTTTTCACTGCGTATCGATTAATCAACTAAACTAACTTAACATTTCTACAGCTGTGTAACAAAATAATCTTGACTCAAGCTTAAATTTAGACTTATTTTTGCAGAAAAGAGACGAGACTTTGCTCAGACGTCATGTAAAAATTTGATGATCTTTATCACGACGTTGATGAAATGAACTCTAAATGAACTCTGCGGCACATTTTTTCACCGAGAGTGAGAGCGCTCTTCTTTTGTTTAAACCTCGTATTACTGTTGGCAGCCGCCGGGAAAGGCGAGAGCATACCAGACGAAACAAGACGACGGCTGGAATCTAGAGAGTCTTAATGACATGACATGACATGACAATGACTGAATGCCAGGAAAGATCAACAGATTGTAAAGATCGACAGAAAAATGTCAAACATTCGTCGGTTACGGCTTCTCGAATGTGACGATTCGATGCTTTTCTGTTTCATACATGATGCTCAACTGTTGGACGTCAAAAAAGATCACTATTCTGACATTTTATAAACAATTAATTGATCATAAAAACTGCAACTTCCAGAAAATTCACCACATGTAATAAATAACATTTTAACAGCTGGTACAGACGTCACCTGACTGATTCAGGAACAGCCGAGATGACTGAGTCACAGCTTTTCTTTGAAGTTCAACTAAGTGGTTCATGAAAAGACGGTTCAACTAGGAACACGTAAAACCGGCCTGTGCACCGGTACCGGCTGGAATTTGATGACACATCCAACGCCACGGCGGCTAAAATGAAAGGAAAGGAAGATATGTGAGGCAGCTGGTCTACTTCTGTATCAATAACAGTTAATTAAAACAGTTTGGCTGTTCATTTATTGTCCAGAACAATATGCTGAACCCCACTGGTGGTGCAAACTTCACACACACACACACACACCCTGGTTGAAACTGAGTGACACCGATAGTTGTGACTTCCTGGTGAGCCGACAGCCTGCTGCTAGGCAACCTGCCACGACATGACAGTGGACCGCACAACAGAGACAGGATGGTGAAATACCGGCGTTAACCAGTCAACCGAACTTTAAGCTGTGGTTGGTGACTAAGTGGCAGGTCACCACACGGCAGTAGAGGTTTCCTTCCTTCTCCTGTCAGGGTGGCGTGTAAAGCCGACTGGTAGATCGACAGAAAATGTGTCTGCAACTATTTTTGATAATCATATTAATCATTTTTTTAAGCAGAAATAACAAATATTTGATGGGTTCTGGTAGTAAATTAAATATCTTTGGAGTTTTTGGACTGTTGGTCGGACAAAATGAGACATTTGATGACATCACCTCAGTTTTTAAATGTGTTTCTGGTCAAAACTGAATCAGACGATTCATCATATCCCCCCTAGTGGGGGTCACATGACGACATACACCATGAGACCATGAGACCTTTATCAACCAAGTAGACGAATACTGAAAAAACTTCATCTTTAACATCCCTGGTTGTATTAGATCTTTAATAAATGCTTTCAGTTTCTCTAGTTTTTTTTACTTCTCAGGTGTTTTTATTCGCTGGAAAACAGAAATCAATTCATCAGGGAAGTCTACCAAGATTCAGAAGATATAAATCAAGAATACCTGACGGATCAGCGAGTGAAACCGTCTCTAAACGCTTGCTGGTAAAGGAGGAAGATATAATTCCTCTAATCACTCAGTTTATAGCTTTTATTTGATCATCTATCTATTGATCTATCTCAGCGGACCTGCCTGGGATCTCCACATCTCGCCCCTCCCCTCCCCTCCCCCCTCCCACCCCTCCCTCCCAGTGTGTTACTGTTGTTATGATCCCTCTGTCGTCTAATTACAGACTGGAACAAGACTGAAGCAAAAAAAAAAAAAAAAAAAAAGGGGGACAGTTTCATTTGATGTCGATGCCTTTTCCTGTGGGTGCCCGTATCAAAGCTGAAATCTGAAGGAAATAATGTGCCGAGGAACAGGAAGGAAGACAGCGGTCAGGGAGGAGGGATCCACTGATAAAAAGGAGCTCAGTGGTGTTTATAGGGTGTAGTGCAGTGCTGTATAAGCAGATCCACCATCCTTTAAATCCACAGAGGTCAGCGATGGGTGGCCCCTTAATGGGAGTTCATTTCCACAAGTTAATAGAGCGACAGTGTGTGCATGTGTGTGTGGTTTTGCAGAAAACGAAAGCTCTCTCTGCATATTAAACGGTATATTTTGGGACAAACTTCTTGTCTCTTGTGATGTGCTGTTAATAAGGTTCGTTATTGTTTCATAGATTTTTAATTTAACAATCTATTCGTTAAAAAATAATTACAGTTCTGCAGACTTTCTAAGTGCATTTTGAAATAGTTCTGGTAAAAAAAAACCAGGATTTCAGAATACTTCCTGAAAGTCTGAGGTCAAAAGGTCAAACGGTACTCACCGGTTTCTTGAGGAAAAACACCGACAGGGCTCCGATCAGAGGCATGTCTCCCAGCAGAGGCTCCATCACCACTCTCATCACTCCATGAAGCTGGACGGAAAGAGAAAAACACACATCATGAACTCTTTTATTTCTACTGGAGAGCTTATTGAGTTATTAGCCGACTGCCGACTCCGAGCAGGCGACGACGAGCGGCTCGACGGTTGCCGGGTTACACAGCTGGCTGCGAATATTACAAACGATTTCAAACTTTTTTTTTGCTTTTGTTCGCTTTTTGCCACAATGATGTGATGTGAAGCGTTTGCGAGCGGAGACGGTGAGAGACGCGTCGTGATCACAGCTGGGTGTCTTCTTTCTTGATCTAATTCGACACTCTAAGTCGACGCTCTCAGATATTTAATGTTTGTTTAAACATCAGCGTCTTTGCCTCAATAAAAACAAGCAACTTTTTCATTTAAATCAGGAACTATTTCATCAAATCTGACCAAAAAATGTCTTGCCAGCTTTTAGCACTTGGCAGTTCAACACTCAGCTCTGTCATGAGGGGTCAGAGTGGGTTGTCTTCTTCTGTGGCTGAAATTAAGGTTTGCCGGCAACATGCAAGAACGTCTCAGAAGGCATGGCTCCAAATGACTCCTGTGCATATTTGCTTATGTGCAGCCAAGAGAAAGTTTCAGCCTTGAAAACATGAAAACATGAAAACACAAGATAAGATGTCAGGCTGTCCTTCTCTCCTGCAGGATTTGCACCATTAATCGGTTGATATGATGTAGACTGATCCCAGCTTCATGCTCTGCACTACTGCTTCTCCTTTTAACAACGCTAATATTTCACTTAAATGCATTTGAAAGCACAAAAAAAGCACAGACTCTTCACTTGACATTTGGCCGTCTTCACTGTGAAACGTTACCATCTGAAACCTGTTTTCCTTCTGAAGTTATGAGGAGAGAAAAACAAGAAACCAGCGACTTTAATTCAGGAGTTGGAATCAATTATGACTGCAAGAAAAAAAAAAAAAAAGTGCTGATGCTCACAGAAGAGGCATTAAAAAAAAAAAAAGCTGGCAGAGGTTTAAGTCTTTTATATGTTAAACTAAAATACAGACAAGGAAAAGTTTTGTGAGTAAATGTTTCCCCTCGGAGCTCTTCATTATTAAGAACACTGCTGGCTGCAGTGACTCAAACCTCAGATATGTAGACTGCCCGTCTGCAGCACCAAATTTGGTCGCAGCTCTCCCCGAGTAATCAAATACCAACATTTTGCTCATCAAAATGGGTGTAGTGGAAAGATTGAAGATAGCCTTTCTGTTTATGCCGGCTGCCCTCCTGTAGCTCATTACTGGCCCGGAGAGAGAGGATGCTTTTATAAATCACATGTTGACCGATAGAGGGGGGGAGGGGGGAGAAAAAAAAGTTGATACACCTTTAATAAACTGTCAGAGAGTATGACTCATCGTTCACGATAAGCTCGAACTTAACGTCTTCGGTGTCTAAACTACTTATTTCTTTCAGCGGCCTGTGAAGAGCTGACACGCAGCGGGACTGCAGCTATAAAAATTTTAAGCCAAACACAAAGGCAAATATTAACTCTGCCTCGTACACGCAGACGTTTTTCTCTCTCTCTCTCAGTAAATCTTTCCGACTTTTCTCTCTCTCTCTCTTCGCTCCGCTCACTTTCTCTCCCTCTCTGATCTCTGAACAGCAAATATGGCCTGATCCTCCGCCAGCGAGCCGAGCGGATAACGTCTCCTTTATCAGTCCTGTGTCAACACATTATGTAAAAAAAAAAAAAAAACTGTCTCTGGAGAGGTCACGGGGTTAATACGCTGCGGTCATGGCTGAACTAATGAGGGACTGACATCTGTTTGGGCACACATCTGTCTGAGTTTTTTTTTTTTTAATTAATCTTCTTTGTCCCAAAATATAAAGAAGCGCTTGTTTTTCTGACCCATGAGAGGCGCAGCAGGTGGGTGGGGACTGTCAACGTTTCACTTCAGTGATTAATCTGAACTCAACATGCGTGATTTGCCATTTTTAATGGTTTTATTTCATTGTATTTTATAATTTCCTACAACTGAAACATTTAGCTGATTAACTGATTTAAGGGAAAGTGTTTTGATGAATTGATCTTTCAAAAAAATGCAGAAAAAAATCAAAAAATTCACTTGTTTCAGCTTCTAATTGGGAGAAAATGCTCTTTTTATCTGTTTTATATAAGTGCAAATTGAGCATCTTTTGTTTCTAGACTATTAGTCGGACAAAACAAGATATTTAAAGGTGTCACCTTGGAGCCATTTTCTGATATTTTACTTATAATAGTAAAAAAAAAAAGACCATACAAAGTCTTATGAGCTCAAGCTGACATCCTCAAACGTCATGTTTTGTCCGACCGACAGCCCAAAACCAAAACAACTGACCCAGAGACACTAGAACCGGAGGATGTTTAGCATTTTTGTCCGATGAATCACTTCAGACTTGCTGCCTGCTGTCTGCCAGTCAGCTGATTGATTGAACAGGAAGCGCTAAATCACAGTAACAACATGACAGAGCGACTATAGCACTGTTATTACACCTACAATAGTAACACAGCAGCATCATAAGACATGACCTCTGACCTCCACGCTCCTCTCATACCTGTATACTCTTGATCCCAGCTCTGCAATAGTATTTCTTGATGTCCACATCGATCTCTGTATTCCCAACAAAACTGAAACAAACAGTAAGAGAAGATTCAATATTATAACGTGACAGGATAGGAGAGGAGAGGGAAGTCGATATATATACGTGTGTGGGTTCATACACAGGAAGTAACAGCAGAGATATCTTTATTCTTAAAAAGATAATATTATTGTTGTTTCAGTTGTTTCGGACTTCCCTGTAGCACTTTGCAGATAAAAACTCTCTAGAAACAGCTCACAAAGAGGCTCAGTAGTGTCCTAAAACAGCTGGGCACTGTAGTTTTAAGCATTTTTTGGGACTACTTCCAGTAGATGAATAATCCATGTTTGGTGTTTTAGCTGTATTGTTATCACATCTTGTTGAGTCGGATCAATCTGTTTGTGTTTAATGACCATAAGGAAAACAGCCAGACTACCACCCCATTGGCTTATCATGACACCAGAGGTAAAGTCAATAGTTTGTGAGTGTGATAAGTTTACTGTGTGTTTACCTGATCTGCAGGTCCATGATGACCTGCCTCTTGTCCACGTTCTCTGTGTAAACTTTCACCCCGTTCACTCTCAGCGGCTGCGGAAACAAACACACAAAAGAAAAAGAGTAAAAAAAAAAAAGAGGAAATCTTTCTCAAATGTGTTCAAACTGAGGGTTAAACAATCTGTAGATCAGCTGCTGGATGAAAAACCTAAAACAGTAATGTGGGTTTAAGTCGGTGGAAAAATCAAAGACAGCTCAGTCCGAGCAGCTCTCGTTAATTTCTGCTGCTGCTTTTTTTTTTTTTTTTTTTTTTTGTTCTCCCACCAACAACGCTCTGAATTGAAGACAGAGTAGAAAAATCCAGAGCGTGCAAAATGCGTGAGAGTTCAAAGGCAACAAAAAAGTACGACGAAAATAGAAACGCTCCAACCAACCAACCAACCAACTAACCAACCACCTACACTGACAGGAGCTCCGAGCAGCGCTACTGTACAGCTGGAATATCAAAAGCAAATCAAACCAGCCGCTTTGTGCACGTTTGAGCCAATTTAATGCAAAACAGTTTATTGATACTGCGTCTCTCAGTCCTGCTCGTCTCTCTTAGATCATCCGTCACAGTGAATAACATCTGCTTTTATTGTTTTTTTTTTAAAGTTACATCACTGCAGTGCAGAAAAATGTACACAATATAATGCTGTTTTCTTTCTTTTCCTCGTAGCAGATGATTAATAAAGTTGAGTATAAAAGGACAAACAAGTCTCTTAATGGGAATTCACCTTTTACCAAACTACAGCCGCACATTGTTTGACCTTTTTTTTGATATGAGAGGTGATAAGATGCTGTTTTAGTACCAATAACGACACAATACTTTCATCTATAACTCACCTTGAAGTGTATAAACACAACTTTCTTTCCTTTTTTTCTCATTTAAGAGCGTTTAAGAAACATAAAATACACACTAAAACACTATAAATCTGACCGAGGAAACAGTGAACTACATTATTAATCTGTCCATGATGCAAACTTTCATTACTTGACAGTTTTTTTGGACACATTTTGGTTGGTACTGATAAATTATTGATGTTGGGTAGCCAGCTTTACCTCACTTAAACCTGACAGGACTCATTAGCTGGGATCCACAACCTTGCTTATAAGAGTCGGGATCCAGATATTCTGGTAATTCAGTAACGATCTTTTCTGTTTGTTTCTTTTCAGTTCTCGCAGTCAGTTTCTAAGGTTTTGTGTTCAAACTGCTGCCACCTACGAGTACGTGTCATTAACGTTATCGCCGCGGCGTTTGTCGTCTCGTCACCTTGTCGCCCATGTCGATCTTGGTGAAGCAGAAGGAGCTGAGGTGCGGGTTGGCGCCCTTCACCGCCGGCTCGATGGTCTCCCTGAACAGCTTGTCCACGAACTGGCAGATGAACGGCCACATTTGCTTCACCGTCTGAGACACAAAAAAATGGAAGAAGGAGAAAATTATATATCACATTAAAAATCCCTGCACAGGCTCAGACATGTTTCAGATCGTTACCACACACACACACATACCTGCAGCCACACGAGAGGCTCGGTTACACATGTCCTCTATTTGTTGCTTTATTAGATACATATTTACTGTGTGCACACACTCATATATATATGTTTGACTTGCACTCGACCCTGAAGAGACGACGTTTCCTTCCAACTGTGTGTGCGACTGACAAACAACCTTGAACTTGAATAAACTAAATTCATGTGAAAATATTATGGTTATTGTATAAAACGGCACATTTGTTTGGTGTTTATGTAAATCAGGAAGATATGTTTGAGATCATTTCTTTTGTCCACAGACACAACAACCTTTCAGTCAGAATACATCTTTATAATTAGTAATAACTACAGAGTTCAGGCTCTAATATACATGTACAATTACAGCCTTTGTATAAAAAGCGGGCCAAACTATTTATTTTAAATTGAACCGTAACATCTTCTTCTACTGTAATAAAACCCGTTTGTTTATTTCATGAGCTTAAAATCCTGCAGCGGCTTCCAGAAACTCAATTAGTCTCGTTTATTGAGACAACGAGACCGGAGGAAGATCTCAGGAATGTGCAAATCGAGTCGTTATCAACTTCACACATGAATGAAACCACACAGCCGACCCCGCGGGCTGTTTTCACTGTGTATGCAAAGGTGACACGGTGTAGTGTACACAAAGGATTTAAATGTCTATAAGTAACAACATTTACGTATGAACAGTATCAGCAGAAGATGAATAAAAGACGACACGTGCAGCTGATTCATAATCCTGATGAGGCGGCGTATCGGGAGCTGTTTTTAATCTTTTAATGTGCCGCTGCAGACGCTGGATATTCTGGCTCTGCGGCGGCTTCCAGTTCAAAGCGTTTCTCTCCTCGAGTCTATCGTCTGCTGCCGAGTGACCCATAAACACCTCTGAAGAGTCTTTACAGGCTGAAAGAGGAGACGGGGTGAATACGAGCGAACGGGCGGGAAAATCCTCGCCGCTGATCCGTCACCTGACCCTGACGTGATCTATCTGGCACGCTGAGGTTTGGGACGGTCAATCTAATAACATGAATGTCTGATCAGAGGAGATAAAAAAAAAGGTGTCTTGATCAAAGCTATCAAAGCAAACATACTGTAGAAACAGCCCTGAGAATTTATCATTATAATAATAATAATAATAAAAAGATGGCGGCCGAAGACAAAGGCGTTACTGAATCTGTGAGCCTCGTCTCCTCAGGCGGGTCGCTCCAAAGTCGAGGGTCACCTTTCTGGAGCGACCAGAAGGGCCCCGCCTGAGCATCTAAGCTCGGAGCTTCAGACCCAGACGTCGCTTTCAAAGTGAAAACGAACACGGAGCCGAATGAAGAGAAGCTAGGATCAGGATTGTGTGATGCGATGTTCATCACTAAACCTAAACACTAGGCTTTAAATCCATCACGGCCGCTCAGCGCGCTCCCATCGTCGGCTAATGAGAAGTTACGACGCCAGGCAGGCTGCTGTTATCGCTAGTATCGATCACCTCGCTGATGAACGGCGGTGGTACGCTTCAGGGACGCATACATCTTCATTACCGGCCCTTTAAATCATACCTGTAAACAACCGTAATACGACATGACCGACAATGCAAACATCACTCCATCAGATTTAGACGGAGCTGCGTCTCTTTTTGTCGTCTACGTCCATTAACGTTTTACTGGAAGTCCAACCTGAACATTTCCAGTAAGTAATGCTCATCCTTCACTCTGTCTCACTACATCTCTTCCTCTCTCTCTCTCTCTCTTTCTTTCTCCGGGGAGGTGGTAGCACTGGATCGGGGTCTAGCAGAGCTCCAGATTCAGTTCCTATTTATATCCTCTACCTGTCTGCCTCTGCTAGTTTAAACAGTCTAACAGCACCTGATGTAGAGCAAAACGAGGAGATGAAGTTAATGAGAGTGTGTTTCTACCTTATTCAGCCACTCCACCCGCTCAACATCTGGATAATGGACCTGGAATAAGAGACAGAAAGGCAGGAGTTAAAATCATGTTTAACATTTATACACAACCAGGGCGGTAACCAACTATTTATTGATTAATCAATTAATAGTTTGGCCAATAACACATAAAAAAAACAGAAATATAAAAATTTACTGCAACGTTACAACAAGAAAAAGCGTTAAACTCTCATAGTTGATCATAAACAAGAGATTATTAGGATTCTTTACTCAGAAAATTAATCGTTTATTAAAACAGAAGCAGCTTCATTGTTATTAATTGATTCATTTTCTGTCGATCAACTGCTTGATACGAGTTTGGTGTCCACTCTAGCTCTTGTGACATCAGTGTAGGAAGGTTTACTTCCGGTCCACAAGCTAACTGGATTTGGGTCGAGACGGCTCGCAGATGGATCATATGCAGTGTTTCCCCTATAATAGTACAAGCCAAAAATATTTTTTAAATGTCAAAAATATCGCTAAATATTCATTCATTCTTGATTCAATAGCGTTTGGGAGCCGTTGAGCAGCGCTGCCTCGAAACGTGAGTTAACGTCTGTGTCGTTGCCATGGAAACTGCAGGAAGCGTAACTCCTTAGCCAGTGAGTATGAAATAACGGTTAATGCTAGCGGAGCAAAGGAAACGGTTAGCAGCAGTAAGTTGTCAGTCTGGCAGTAAATGTGCAATATGGACGACAATGTGTCAGTTAATAAACGCTGCAGCTTGTCAACACCATGAAAAGTCACGTCTGTTGTTTCCCCAACTGCTGGAAAAGTGAAGGGGTTAGCTCCAAAGTTAGCAACAACGGGTTAGCCTAGCTTGACGACGCTAAACAGATAAATAGAAAACGTATAGAGACACACACACAGACACACTCCCTCCCTCCGCCAGGCCAAACCACTCAACCTAGAGGAAACACTGATATGTCAAAGTTGTTTTCTTTTAATCCTTTTCCCCTTTTTCTCCTGTTACTGCCAGCTGCTTAAACTAATTCTGTAAACTCCTTTTTAAACGACTTTAGAGATTAAAACGCTGTTTTCTTGTCTTAGTTGAAGTGAAATGAATCCCATGAAAACTGATCAACCTCTGCAGAAATTTGACAGACTTTCCCTCGGTAGTGTTTGTTTCTAAAAAAAAAAATACAAGTCGCCCCCCAAAATTCAAAACAGCAGTGGGATAATTCAATTTCTTCATGTTCAGCTGTCGTTCAGGATGATTCACGGCGGACGCTGAAGTTGCACTGAGATTAGTGAGAGGGTAAAGAGCAAGGAGATAAAACGGCAGATCCATAGTTACAAGACAAAATACGTTAAAAAAAAAATGGGCTATCTCTTTGTCCACAGATTCACTGGGTAGCATTTTTTCATCCTAACATGTCTTTGTTTGCCTGAATAATAGCCCCAAACTATAAAATATTTGATTTACAATGACATAAAAACAAAGAGAGGAAGCAAATCAGCACATTTGAGAAGCTAGAAGCAGACAATGTTTGGCATTTCAGCTTCAAAAAATGACTTTAACAGTCAATCAAATAATTAGTTCATAAAAAAACAGCTGCCAATTAATCTTCCATCCATTGACGAATTGATGCATTTACTTATTTCAGCTCTAAAAATGACACCAAATCAGTTTGCCAGTCTTTTAACTATCCTTTAAAATATTAAAAGGACAACTGTGTGTTTCACTGTGTGTGCAGGTATCGTCTTCTGTCAAACGGCAGATATCTCACTGAGGAACAAATCCCTTTAAGAGCCGAGGCAGAGCTCTGAGAGTCCTCAACGCCACAGCAGGACGCAGTCTGACAGGATGTCAGTACAGCTGATGCCGCAGCAGCATCAAAGCTGTTGTGGAGAGCCGGGAGTCGACTCAGACAGACCTGTTATGTAACGCACTGACACACTGGGAGGATCCTGCAGAAACACTTGAGCCGAGGCACACATGAACCCTGAACCAGCTGTGAACATAATGTATAGATAAGAGTGATGTAATGATGTAAGGACAGGTGGACCAGGAGGGTTTTAGTCTCTACATATGTAGATAATAAATATTTGCTTATTAGTTTGGTCTTTAAAATGTTAGAAATCGGTCCAGAAGTCCAACATGACGTCCTCAAATGTCTTGTTTTATCGCAACAAACCCAAAAATATTCAGTTTACTGTCACAAAAGATTAAAAAGAAATGAAAATATTCAGATTTGAGAAGCTGGAATGAGAGAATTTAGACATTTTTTTCCTGGAAAATGACTCTCAATTCTCTAAATAGTTGCTGTTTTCTGTCGATCACATCAATGAATCGACTAATCATAGCAGCTTTAGTCACTGCAAAGGTTTTCAATTCATTAACATTTCACCAACACTGGAAAATCTAAATGTCCACTGCAAAAAATTACAGTCTGTATAAGCTAATAGCAGTCAAACGTTTGGACACACCTTCTGTAAAAGTGTATATTTATGTACTTAAATTGAATCAAAAGTGCTCTAAGTTCATGTTTTCATTCACAATTTACCAGCACAGCTTTTATAAGTACGCTCAAACACTTTTATAAACATGACATTTTGAACTAATGTGTTGATTTATTGCTGTTAAAGGCGCCACCAACAATCCTAAAAGCTGAGGAGCCTCTTCGAACAACGAAAACAGATCAACAAGAAACTCATTTTGTGTCTGTCGTCCCGTGTTTCCTCCACAAGCACGCACGCTCATTCACACACAGACTTGCGTGTCCCCGTTTGACACATGAAGCCATCCTGGGGAATACATACACCCCACACACACACACACACACACACGTGCCGCTCGCTGTTGAGCTTCCTAAACGTAAACAAACAGGCTCACGCTGACACGTCGGCGTCATGAAGCGCTGTCATATTATTATTATTATTACAGTATTTTTATAACGCTGACAGCGAGGTGTTGCTCTGTTTCCTGCGAGCGGTGACAGGTTTCTCTGGATTGATGAGCTGTTTATCTATAAGCAGCGCTAAGCAGTCTCTCTCTCTCTCCCGACTGTAGAACAGGTTCAGGGAAGGTGTGGTCGTCTCTGCGGGATGCCGGTCGGGACACACCGGTGAGGTAATCCTTTCAAGATATTTATCGAGGGTGAAGGCGCATTTATAGCATCCAGTCACTACTTGTAGGAGTGGGTGTAACGTTTTATAATAAAACTGCAATCAGATGTTCACTAGGTGAGGAAAAATCACAAGTTAGGAGTTATATTTTGTCTCATATGTTCCTATAATTTCCTGGTGAGGAGCTTGTGTGTGTATTTAGCAGAAGGTTGCTGGGAAGAACGATGTCATTTGGTACTAATTATAGTATTATTATTGTTATTTCTTTTAACAAACAATAATAATAACACCTTCTTACCCTGCTCTCTTATTCTAGTACCTTCTAACCTTCTCATTTTTTATGCCGTCTTATATGTTTTTATATGATATGTGTATTTAGCAGAAGGTTCCTGGGAAGAACGATGTCATTTGGTACTAATTATAGTATTATTATTATTATTATTTCTTCTTTTAACAATGATAATAACAATAATAACACTTTCTTACCCTACTCTCTTATTGTAATACCTTCTAACCTTCTCATTTTTTATGCTGTTTTTATACATTTAACATCTTATTTTATGTTTTATCTTATTTGTTTTATATATGTAATGTTAATCTATGATCTTTACTTGTTTTTAAGCACATTCTAGTTTATGTCTGCTGTATGAAATGTGCTAAATATATAAATAAATTTGACTTAATTATAACAGAAGACTGCGTTTGATTGTTACACTTTCATTTAATCATTTCATGAAGCTGAACGTTGAAAAAGGTTTGTTAAAAGTTTGTCTACAGGCAAATATACTGTTCAACATATACGGATACTAGAGTTTACAATAAAGGATGATAAATAAATATTAGCGCAGAAGTTTAAGTGGAGCACTTTAAAGGAAAGTCCCTTTGTAACTCAACTATCTGAGCTCATATCTTTGTGTTTTCTTTAATTAGAGCCAAACTACACACATCTTTCTGGGAAACGATTAAGAAATTATACACACAGACTGAAACCAGAGCGTTGCCAAATTGATTCCTTCAATCTCAGCCAATAAAAAGCCGCTAAATGTAAACTACAAGTGTTCGTCTGGTGTCTCGGGTTTATTTTTTTATTTTTTTTTACTGCTGTTGTTGTTGTTGTTGTTGTTTAAATACCATTTCTTCATCAGTCCGACGTCACAAGAATATATCTACTAGTTTCAAATTACTAAGAGACAGGAAGTCCCCCCCCCCCCCCCAAAAAAAGAAATATCTGTGACACATCACCATCTTTCTCATGATGCCGTAGCCTAGCAACCGCGTAAAGCAAACAAATGATGACACATAACATAATGTAATAATCTAGAGGACGGGGAAGTCATACAGGGATTCAGCTAAACATGTTAATACAATACAAATCGTTGTGTGTGTGTGTGTGTGCGTGCAGCGTTTTCTGTCCGTTTGCAAGTCAATTAAAAAAATGTAGAAGTCAAAATTAGAAGCTGCGCCGAGCAACAGGCCAGCATCTGTTGCAACTTCAACGGACATCAAAACAAAACAACAAGAGGAATGCGAGTATTGAGCAATAAAAAGTAGGAAAGAATGACTCATCTGTCTAATAAAACGGGCAGCGACAGCATCACAGTTTTCTCCCTTTTTAGGGTAAACGGTTTGTTTTCAAAGAGTGGAGGACTAACAGGAGAGAAAACAGAATATGTTCTTATTTTGAGGGAGACATTTAAGATACAAAAGCAGTATGGAGTGAACAGTAAGTAGCACTTAAAGCTCAGCAAACAGGAGACATTCAAGTATGTAAACAGGAAACAACACTTAGGTGGTACAGTAATAATGAACCAGCCCATATGACTCAGCGTTGGAGACCAAATTGTCAATAAAAGTCAATATGAGCACTTAAAGAGGAAACAAGGCTGATACAGAGATACAAGAGAAGAAGAGATTCAGCTGAAATATGGACAAAAAAAACAGCTGGTAGGAGTTTTAGAGATTGAAAACTGCAGAAAAAATAAAAAAAAGGATATGAATGATGGAGACGAGGAGAAACGTGGGAACAAATTAACACGTGCGTTGGTTCCTATGATGTAAAAAGTCCCTGTAAAAAGGAGTCTACAATGGTGACAAAGCAAGGAAACTGATTCATTTCCTCATTTCTCTCTCTCTCTCTCTCTCTCTCTCTCTCTCTCTCTCTTTTTTTTTAAGAGTAACAATGGCTCTGCATCTCTGAGAGCGAGGAAAAGCTTCGACCGTCCGACATTCGTTCCTTCAATCAGCTGACATCACCGGAAACTTTTAGAAAAGCTGGCGTCACTCCGGATAAAACGTCCTCTCATTAAAAAGGATTGTTGCCGAGACGCAAAGATTAAACGTTAATTAATCAGCAGCTGTTTCAGTCATTTTTCAAGCAAAAAAAACCCCTTAATTTTCTGGTTCCAGCTTGTCAAATGTGACGATTTGCTGACTTTTGTTGTCATATTTAACAGTAAATCAAGTATCTTAACATCTTAGGCTTTTAATTTGACATCACTATGGCCTCGGAGAAATTGCAAATGCTCTTTTTTCACTATTTTATAGCATTTCAAAGACACAATCCATCCATCCAGGACTTTTTTGGGGTGATGTTGTGACCACAGAAAACAACAGGATACACCAATATAACACCAATGGTGAGAGGTCAATAAGGTGGATCTCCAAAAACCTGAACTCACAATCGTTGAGGTCTGCTACTAGCAATTATTTTCATCACTGATTAATCTGTTGTTCATTTTCTGGATTAGTCGATTAATCGTTTAGACTATGAAATGGATAAATGGCCGCTGTGATGTCATCGAATATCTTATTTTGTTCGACCAACAGTCTAAATTGTTAAAATATTCAATTAACTGTCGTGTACATGAAGGAAAAACAAGCAAATCTTCATGTTTGAGAAGCTGGAATCATCAAATATTCGGCATTTTTGCTTCAAAAATCAATTAATCGATTATCAAAATAGTTACGGATTAACTTTATAATGATCGACTAATCAATTAATTGACTAATTTTTGCAGCTCTACAATTGTTATGACAGCTTTCCAAAGGATTTAAGCCCTGTCTCATGGTATTATAAACTCCTAAACAGTGTTTTGTCACCTAATAAGTAAATTTTTTAAAATCTATTACTTAAACTGGCCTTCCTGGATCGTGTTTCATCTGCCAGTAGCGACACGCCCACACCCGCTCGGCCACTTGCGGGATATTTTGACGCAGCGTTTTCAGTCCGAATCCAAAAAAAAAAAAACACAACACACTCAAAAGTGTAACAGATGTGAAGCGCGGGCTTGGCTCAGCCTCACAGCTTTCTGTTCAACGGTTTAGGAACAGGAACCAGTCGGAGGGAGATCAGTGTCAAGTTGGAGCATCCCTTTGAGTTATTCGGGCACGTGTGTGTGTGTGTGTGTGTGTGCGTCTCTGTGTCGAGGCGAGTCAAATGGGTGAGACTCACAGGCCAACTATGTAACAGCTGTTTGGAAATCCTAACCTCTCCCCCCTCGATATAAAGCATGTGCGTACGGAGAGGATGAATAATTCTTCTGAGTGCTGTTGGTATTTATTAACTTAAAGGAGCAGCGTGTTTGGATTTAGCAGATTACATCCACCCCTCACCTTTCCAAACACTGTGGCTGCGAAATTGTCTGTTCAGGGCTACTGTAGAAAAACACGGCGGCGCAACATGGCGGGCTCCGTGGAAGAGAACCTGCTCCCTAAGTAGATTTAAAGTAGTGATTCATATTTTCAGGTGATTAAAACATACTTATGAATATTATGTTCCAAGTCCGTTCCGCTGGATGACACTAAATCTTACACTCTGCACCTTTAAAGTAATAAATAAATAAAACTGCATTTCCCGTCTTAATCGTGCACCGCCTGCCGATTAAGACCCGCCTCTCTAAAAGTGGTAAACGACAAGCGAATCAAACTCAATCGGATCCCCTCCGAAAAACAGCAGGAGGCGTTGAAAGGTGCAGAAACAGGAAACCCGTGTGACGAGACAGTTGCGCCACGGTGACGTCTATATTTAGGCTCGGAGAGGGAGAGAGAGAGAGAGAGGGAGAGAGAGGGAGAGAGAGGGAGGGTGACTGTCGAGGATATGAGGATAGACTGCAATCAGGAGAGAGATAAGTGAGGAAATCTGAGCGCTCTGTTGTGCCGAGGGTGTTAAAGACGGAACCCAGACTAGACGTTGATGATCAATAGATTTTGATATATCAGTTTATGAACATTTTTCATCAATTAGGGTCTAACCTGAATGCATATTATTGTCTTTTAGATGGTACTGTAGCGGCTACTAGCAATTATTTTCATTATCAGTCAATCTACTGGTTATTTTTTTTGATAAATCAAGTATTTTTTGTCTATAAAATGTCAGAAAACAGTGGAAAATATCCCAAGAAGACGACTTCAAATGTCTCATTTTGTCTGACTTACAGTCCAAACCTCAAAGATATTCAGTTTACCATCACGTACGACAAAGAAAAGCATTAAATCATCACTTCAATCATCAATTAAGAGCCTGAAACCAGCTAATTTTACTTCCACCAGTTCAAACTATACAAGCTGATGCCTCTTCCTGTGTTCGACCTTGTTTTTAAAACATAAAACAGTCAATGAAAGGCTTCTCACTATTAATATTTTAAGATTAATTTGGGGGAAAAAGTGGGATCCTTTCCCAGGAAGTATTGGCAGGCAAAAAAGATATCATCCATCTACTTTACAGTAGTAGCTGCTGCTGGCTGGAGGTGGGACTGAAAGAAGAAAAGAGGAAAATCTGTAATAAATCACGCTGTTGAAAACACTTTTTACTCCATTATTCTTGTTGTGTTTTCACTGTAAACCCAGTGACAAGCTAAATTTCCCTCTAAGAACAACACAATTTGAAAATATTTGGATGGAAACTAAATATTTGACAGCATCATACTCTGGTCACCTCTCTCCTTACTCAGCACCAGAGTGCATAAACAGAAGAAAAACTGCATTTTTATCTTTCTTTTTTTTTAATGAGCCCATTAAAAGCTCAGCTGAGTCACTTTAAAAAGTGCACTGTAACTTTAACTGTAACTGTAATCTCTCTCTGCTCTGATACAGGCCTGATATTAACGATTATTTTCATTATTTACTAATCGTTTTGTTTACAAAATGTCAAAAAGTTCATGAAAAATGTCCGTTATAATTTCTTAGAGTCCATGATGACGTTTTCAAACGTCTCGTTTTGTCTGATCAACAGTTTAAAATCCAAATAAATTCACTTTACTCTCAATATTATTATTATTACCAGTGTTTGCCCTAGGTTGAATGGTTTGGCCTGGGGGACGCGGGGATTAGCAGGCAGCTACACATTTCTCCGTTTTCTATTTATCAGTTTAGCGTCGTCAAGCTAGGCTAACCCATTGTTGCTAACTTTGGAGCTAACCTTCACTTTTCCAGCAGTTGGGGGAAACAACAGACGTGACTTTTCATGGTGTTGACAAGCTGCAGCGTTTATTAACTGACACACTGTAGTCTGTACTGTACATTTACTGCCAGACTGACAACTTACTGCTGCTGCTAACCGTTTCCTCTGCTAACCGTTGTCCTCTGCTTTGCTAGCATTAACCGTTATTTCAGACACTCTCTCTCTCTCTCGCTTAACCACTCACTGGCTAAGGAGTTACGCTACCTGCAGTTTCCATGGCAACGACACAAACGTTAACTGAAGTTTCTAGACAGCGCTGCTCAACGGCTCCCAAACGCTATTGATTTAAGAATGAATGAATATTTGGCGTTATTTTTTGACATTTTAAAGATATTTTTGACCTGGTGGGGGTTTTCCTGTACTATTATAGGGGAAACACTGTTATTACATACTCTAAATATGAGACAGAAAAGCTTCAAATCCTCAGATAGGAGAAGCTGCAACCAGCAGATTTGGCATTTTGGCTTTAAAATAATAATTTAATAATAAATCAACTAATTGATTAATGGACCAGGTGTTGCAGCTCTACCTGATACTAGCAACCACAGTGCAGTCTGTGGTCAAAGTGTTGAGTTTCAGCTTTTAAGTGTGTTTTTACTCCACTAAATGCAGATGCAAATGTAAACACACTCAATTAAAGACAAATGTCAATATTTTACTCTAATAGTTACTGACCCTTTTTGTCAAACCCAAAAGCAATAAGAAACATTTTCAGAGCGGAGGTAGAAGTCGAGCAGAGCAACACAAGGCCTCTTTCTGTTCCTCCACATTGTTTCCATTCTCGGCTGTGGAGCGGAGCACCGCCCTTTGGCACATCAAAAAGAAACAGGGAAGCCCCACCCATGCCATGTCATTTGAGTACACACAGAGACGAAGAGGAGGAGGAGGTGGAGGAGGAGGAGGAGGAGGGCAACAGCTACAGTTTTGGTTGTAGTTAGTTTCCATGTCAGGTCTTTTGAAAAGCTGATGACAGAGGACGGTTTAGCTGTTGAGAGAAAGAGGTTTAGCTGCACTTTTTCCTGCACCACCCAGCTACAGTCACACATATCCACACCTAGAAACAACAAAGCACAACCGTACTCTCACTAACTAAGTCTGCAACTAACAATTATTTACTCAATTAATAATTATAGCCTATAAAAATGTCAGAAAATAGTGGAAAAAATGTCTGCTATAACTCCCCAGCCACAGTCTTTTAATAAATAGCCAAAATAATAATCAGTTTACTGCAATTAATGACAAAGAAAAGCAAAAAAATCTTCACACTTGAGAAGCTGAAATGTGGTCTTTATCGTGCAGCATGTGTGGAACTTCTAGATTAATACGTTTATCAGACTAACCTCATTCCTCCTCATTAAACCTGCTGCTTGGAGATATTTCATCATATCCCACGAAAAACAAGCCAGCAATGACCTAAGATGACCTTTGGGGCCTTTTAACCTAAATTCCTCGTATGAGTTTGTTTCCAAATGAGCAAACTAACATCTGAAAGAGGCGGCAGGACCTTTGTGTGCATTTACATCACCAGTCAGAAGTTTCCACATATTGTTTTGGGGGAATTAACTTGTATTTTTGGTGTTTTGAAGCACAGTTTTGTGCCTTTTTTCAGCACTTTGAGGTTAAATATATCAGCCAAACTGATACTGACCCGCTTTTGAACTTTATATAAACAAATTCTGCTGAGAAAAAAAAAAAAAAAAAATCAATTATATTTTAAGTCATGCATTCCTAATCACATTATGAGTTTTAAAAGGTTACACATTCCTGTGTTGTCTGCTTATCTCCGCTCTGTTCTTCACAAACTTTTTTGATTTTCCAGCTTATTTGGATCAAAGGATTTCAGGGCGACGGTGTAATCGCAGACGGACACACTGGGAGTTACAGACCGACCGCATGAGAACGGAGACCGAAGAGAGCAGAGTGTGTACTTCTTTATCATAAATGTAGTGTCATAAATGTATTCAGAACAATCAAAGAGGGTCAAAAAATATTCGATTCACATCTCCTGCGATTCTAAAATCGATTCACAAATGTCAAAAATCGATTTTTCCAAACGTTAATTAATAACGTGACGGTGACGGAACGGATAAGGCGGAGCAGCGGTGTAGCACGCAGACGCTTAACAACGAGACCAATGTGAAGTCATGCCGTGAACTCTCTACGCCGTCACTTTAGCGGAGCGGAGCAGCGATCGGCGGTAACAAACGAGAGCAGCAGCGGACCGACTTAAACCAGCTCTGAGTTGAAGGAAATAACTCTCAGCTCTCAGGCAGTTTCACCTCAAAAACGTCGCGCCTGTTCAGCGTCTTGGACGATGACGGCTCTCCCCGTGTAGCAGAAAGGCTGCTCTCCTTTGCTGATGTATGTTAATAACACAGCGGAGCAACCCCGCCTCCTCCTCTGTTTGTTATTCACATACAGGCAGGAAACTGTAACGCAGTTAACTTTTTAAAATAAAAAGGCTGCGGACCATCCATTTATCTTATCTGCTAGTTATTATATATATATTTTATTGTATTTCAAGAGACTGAAAATAGTCCTCCGTTTTATATTCAATCAATCGAGAATTGATCCTGCACCAAAGTATCTTGATAGTTAACGGATCAGGAAATGAGCTACAAAATAAAAGCACAGGAATTAGGATTTGCTGCTTTTGTTTCCTTGAGCTCTGGGGAACTGTGACGGGCATTTTTTTTTATTATTTTGCGTAATTAAAAAAAATAAAGATTAACCAATTAATAGATAAAATAATCAATGATGAAATTAATTATCAGGAGCTGCCCTAATATATTTATAATGTGGCTCGCAAGAAAAGTATTTTAACATTTTCTACAAGTCAAACTTTGCATAAAACTGTTATGTCCAAAGTGTTTGTTGTAGTATTGTGTTATCTACATGCCATAACATCTGTTTACTAGTCACAAACACGCTACATCAGCTACTTCACTGGGTTCACAGAGCATTTATAAATCGGTGTCACAAGTGTGTGAAACGCGTCTTTGATTCTACACGCATGTTAATTTATATCATATGAGATGAAAGTTGGTCATCTGTGACTTTCATGGCCTGTTGATGAGACAGTTCCTCCACTGTGTAGCTTTAAATACTCCTGAATATCAGCAAAACATCATTCCTTCTTGTAGTAGAAAAAAAGAAAAAAAAGGGCCTTTGTAGATGCATGTTTTTGTGTCGGACAGCACTGAGTTATGCAGCTCGTCCGTTTGTCTTGGGAAACATAAAACTGAAGCATTACCTCAGGCGCTCTTGGCTTGCTAACTCTCAGCTGCTGCCCACGCTGCCCATCAAGCCTCATTCCAGGCACATTCGCTGAGAGGGCGAGCCAAGAAGCCAAGAGCAGATTACCGGGCTCAGCACCAAAATCTATTTTTCAGCGATTATTCCGATGATAATTACAGATGTTTCGTTGCTTTGCAGATGTGGGAAATACTCCTGGTTTTATTAAATAGATTTATTTGTGTCCTTTTTATCAGTTCATCAACTGCACTTCAGCTCCCAAATATGAGACCTGTGTGAAATGAAACCACCGGATACAAAAATCCACTTGTTGCTTATTGATTTTGCAGCGCAAAGTGTGAAATTTTCACCCTGAAAAAAGCAACACATCTTTCAACCCGCTGGCTCCAGCTGCATGGGAGCAAAGAGGAAAATCACTGCTTTAAAAAGCAAAAGAAAAAAAGAAGAAAACAGAAACAAATTACTGCTTCAGTCAATTAATCTGTTCAATATAGTAGTCAGCCACTATCTTACTAACTGTAATCTCATTTAAAGGACCAGTGTGTTGAATTTAATGGCCGCAAAACCTGCCAAAAATGTGAAAGGTCCTCTCCAGAGCCAGAGAGTTTGGTTTGTCCATTCAGGGCTACTGTAGAAACATGACGGCGCTCCCTAAGTAGATATAAAGGGCTCATTCTATGGTAACGCAGCTGATTATACACTAATTAAAACATACTTATATTCCATTTCTGCTAAGTCTGTTCTGCTAGATGCCGCTGAATCTTACACACTGCACCTTCAAGTCAAAAATAGCAAACATTTTTAGGATTGCAGCTTCTTAAATATGAGGATTTAAGTGCTTTTCTCTGCTTCATGTGACTGTAAATCGAATATAATATACAATAAATATAAATTGCTCTGGGATGGTGACAATTTTCTGGCATTTTACGGACTAAACGATGAATAAATTGTTTGAAAACATTGTGTTTAATAAGTGAAATGGTTTTCTGCTTGTGTTAAGAAAGCATGAAATGAAAGAAAATGTTTGTTACTCTACAAATAAGGCGTCAACAAATGTGTCACTTTGGTATTGAGCTTTTGAATCATCCTCCATCAGTTCTTGGGATTGTTAAAGTTAAGCCTCATGACTTATTTCATCCTTATTCTACAGATTAACAGCTGGAAAAAAAACCTCCACAACAATGAATAACTTTTATTTACACTGAAAACTGCTGCCTCCCTGATGAGGCTTTCGCTGCTGCGATAATATTTTCTTTTAACGACGACCGTGATGATGATGATGATGATGATGATGATGCCAGAAAACTGTGAGCAGATGAGTGAATGGCAGGACTCCAAACCACCAGACACACAAACCTCCCCCCACCAATCCCCTCTCATCACGGTGCATCACATCATCACATCCATTATCTCTCAAAGACCTTGAGAAAAACAAGCGCTCAGCAACATCCCTGCACCTGAAGTAAAAGAGACACTCTGCTTTTAAAGCCCTTTGCTGTGAGCAGTGTTGTGTGAGTCAGAAACCTCCTCTCTTGTCTTAAAACGCTGCGTGTTTGACGCACCCTTTGTCACAGATGTTGTAACTCGACAACAACGTGGCTAATGACATCTGGATGCGTACAGCAAACAACGCTGATTGACAAGCTCTTTGTTTCTCCTGATTAAAAGGGGAAACTAGTGAAAGGATGCCGAAGGATTCGCATATTTCCTACTGATAACGAGCAACAATCAGCAGTGAACTTTGACCCCCCCCCTCTCTCAGTCTGTCCCTGTTTTCATAGAAGATACTTTATCTGCTTCACCTCTGTCACACTAACCACAAAACCCCAATGATTAGAAGATCTCTGAAAGTCCCTGAGTCATCGTGGTGCAGTTTCTGAGCTAAATCAAGACTCTGTTACTCTACTATGTGACACTATGACAACTAAACAACATCACTATCAGGAGGCCTCTTGTATTAAAAGCGAATCCTGAGACAAAGGGTACCTTCAAGGAAAAACTGGAGGCGAAACCTTTTTCTTTTCAGTAACAGATAAACGCTGAAATTTGTAGTTTTTAGATAAGAATCAGATCTCTAAACTGATGGTCAATCATCGGTCTAAGTGGCTCAGATAATCTTCCCAAACAAGAGTCCCATGATCAGCCTGACGTCCGCTCATAACCACCATGTTATAATCAACCTAATGTGGTATTCAGGAAATAATTCAGTAAACCTGAGTGCGGAAAATTTTGATTTTTGATCTTGGACGACCTTCACAGAGGAAGGAAAAAAAAAAACCCTTAATGTTCCAGTTGCTTTCTAGCATGTCTCACTGTCTTCTTCAGTCGCCTCTGAGAGAGAGCCGACGACGAGAACGCGACAACAAGTAAGTCGTTTAAGGATGAGTCCACGCAAACAGCCAGTCGGCGTGACGGATACGAGGATGTGTTGCAAAATCTACTGATCTATTCCTGGATTTTTTTATAACGCTTTTGGAAAATTAGACACAGATGAGAGAGAGAGAGTGGAAGTGAAGCTCCAACTACACTGTGAGGAGAAGTGCTCAGTCGGATCTGAGCCGCCACAGGTCGAAGGAAGTGATTTGCCCACAGCTGATTGGTACCGTTTTGCACATCCTGTGTTCACACGCCCGACGTTAATCTCCATTCCTAGCATGCTCGGGAGCTGGAGAGGTCGCCCCCCTAAAGAGCTTGCCATTAAGTCAAGAGCGCAGTGTGAGTAGACACAGAGACAGCTATGTGGAAGGCGTGTGGCCGGCCTCCCTCCTCCCTCCTCCTCCTTCTTCTTCTCTTCCACACCGGTGTCTCATTGAAGAACAGGAAATCCTGACTGCACGCTGACGAGCGACCGAAAGTGAAAATCAGAGCTCTGCTGCTTTTATAGCGGAGCCATCCTCGGGAGCCCCCCGTAGGCTTAGAGGCCGCGTGTGTAAATTATTTATGGATGACTCCATTTCAAGAGCCCACCCCCCCCCCACGACGCAGATTAGATCATGGAACAGGATGACGAGCTTTTTGCGCCTTCAGCAAAAGGTGAAGGATGTGTGTGACATTTCCGACGGCTATTTATGAGACCCGTCATTAACAGTCGACAAAGTTCGATTCGTTCCTGCCGACTATAAACGAGTGTCGGGAGTGTCGAGTGTCAAGAGACGTTCGTGCTCTGTTTGATTGTCACCAGCGGAAATATCCGAGTGATGCAGGTTATTAATTACAATCAAATACAGTGAGAGGTGAGGTAAAACTTCTTGGGCCTCACCTTGTTGGATAAATTCATCATTTTCTCTATTTTGTTGCCAGCTACACTGTCTCTACACATGATAAAATGAGAGTTAGTCATCGTTTTTCACATGCTGCACTTCTCAAAACATGTCACTGACACATTTAGTCTCCTCTCGTGCAGGAAGGTGCGCGCTGGGATGTTCAGCCCACAGCGTTTTGAAGAAGAAGAAACTGAACGAAATCAAGTGGGAGGACGAACTAAGGTTGAATTCTGGCCGCGGCAGGGAAAGTTTATCTCTGTCAGTGGGTTTGGCAGGCGACCAGTCAGTGTTGACGTCCTGTACTTGTTGCTTGGCTGGGAGCGCACCCAAGGGAATGCTGAGGCTTGAAACAGAGTCAAAATACATAGCAACACAAAGACAGCGATAATAACAGAATAGTAATAATACACAGCGAGCGATAGTACTCCAGAACTCACCCATGGCGGCAGCTCGGTAGTAGGCAGACTCTGCCTCGCTGTTTTATCCTCATGCTCCAGGAACGCTAAGGCACGGTTTATCCTGTAGTCCTTATTGCCGTGGTTCTTCCTCCAGTAGAACAACATGGCGAGTCCGATCAGAACCCAGCTGAAGCTGAACTCAAAGTATCCCAGGATGTAGATGGGGAAGATGATGGCGAAAGTCTTGGCGAATTTAATCCACATTTGGGTGACGTCCGTCAGGGACGACTGGGGCTCGTCGTCCAGCTCATCCGGGGAAATAGGCGGGCTCACCATGCTGTTGGGCGCCGCCGCCGCGGAGGGCCCGTTCTCCTTAAGACCCGGTCCCGCCGAACCTTGCATCCTGGTCCCTGCACTGTTACTCATTTCCTCTCTGGGAAGACAGACATTCACAGTTCAGTGTCTCGTCACTGCAAATAGAGGCTTCATTCAGCAAGACTTTTATCCCCATGGGTCAAAGGTCAAAAAATAATAGCACACATGTGCTGCAGTTATACCCTCAGGAATAAAACAACATTAAGCATGACAAAATCACAACAAGATAAGTATTGAGTCCCACAAATGTACCAAGTTTTTTAAGTGTGTAACTTCTTAGTAGTTATTTGCATTAGTGCTTAGATTGAATAAAAGTGTAGTGACAGCACACTGCTCTGAGAAAAGTGTTTATTTTTCTTCCTGTGAACCAAAAGGCTAAATATCAACCACCAGGGATTTTATGTCCCAAACTGTAATCACAAATATTCTGAGAAATAGCAACAGTTATGTAACACTGTCATGAAAATTAGGAAGGAAGCAACCCACCTATCACTGCAAACCTGACAATTGCAATGTATGTGAAATATTAAAGGTGCAATATACAACATTCAGCCTCATTAGATGTTAGAAAAACAACTATTTGCTATGTAAAGATACAATGGGGTAATGGTGTCCTGGTTGGAGAATGAAGTCACACTCCCTCTGTGAGTGTTGTAATCAAAGCCTCTCTGTTCTTTGTTTTGATAGCCGGTCCGGCCGCGCGTACACGTTAGCATGCATGTTAGTGCATGCTAGTCCCTCCCTGTGTCTGATTTCAACATGGTGTTCACTAAAATATGCTTGAGGTGAGAAATAGGCGATTGAGTAACAGAGTGTTGATAATATGTTTGATCAGCACTGCCTCCTTTGACAGTTTGTTTTGGTCTGAGATGCTGTTGCTCTAGTAGTGCAACATCTAGCGGGGCTGAATGCCACCTTTAATATAACCTGATGCGCCAGATGGTTTGTTAACAGAACCATCTGAGAAGTCGTCCTTGGAAACTGTTTGGAAAATTGCAGCCACTTTCAAAAAAATACTTGGCAGGTGATTAGATGAACCATCTGTCTATTACCGTCCTACCTTTGCGAGGCAGCTGGATTCGTGAGATAACGTGAGAATCCTCATAGGACACTGATTGGTGCGAACCACCGTTGGTTCAGACACAAGCTCATAACTTGAACCCTGACGAGACGGATTCTTGCGTGATCTCACAAACTCAGCTACCTCGCAAGGTAACCTTTAATATATCAACAAAAAAAAAATGGATTCAACAGGTAATAGTGTATTTATAAGCCTACTAACGTTACAACACACAAGTCACAAGTCCACAAAAGTTAGTAACATGCAAATCAAGGCACTGATTATATGAACTAATCCCTGAAACAAATCAATATAGACAAGTTTTTTTGTTTTTTTGCATCTGTTGACTGATATAAATAAAAAAAATTCCACTTCAAAAAATGTGTTCACACCCTACATTGCATTTCAATACATGCTGCAGTCTCAGCTGTCATTCCAGTGGCTGCCTTCTTGAGTGGAGAGAGACTCCGTACAAAACTCCTTTATAAAAAATCTCATATTTTTGTTACCCCAATTCCTTGGGAACGTGGCATCGGTACGTACCCGTAAACAATCAAACTTAACATATACTGCGAAACAGTTGGAAGTTATCTTCAATTCGGCATTCATCTGATACCCCTACATACTGTTTTTCATTAATATTTTAACTTTGAAAAGTGCCTTCAGCGCTGTCGCCGCCATCAAAAACAGCAGCGGCGGACAGCAGCTCCAAGTGTAAAGAGACTATGAAAAAATGACGTTTTGCTGTAACAAGTGTCGTTTATTTTGGTTGTATGTATGCCGAATAGAAGAACACCGACTATTGAATCCAAAATATATGTCAGTCATTGTTTACAGTAGGCACTGATCTATCTTTAAGCAAAGAAACGCCTTGATTTCATATTTTTTGAACGGAATCAGCCGTGACGTCCTCTCCACAAACTGACACGTATCCAGCACTGCGTAACTCAAACACCAGCGAGAGAAAAAAATAACTTCTTCTTCTACGCTTCTGGCGACACACTCACCGTTATTAGCCTGCGACATTCGCTCTCCCCTGAAAAATTAATTAAAAATCACTCGACAAGCCCAGTCCTGTGCATGGCGACCAGTCAAATTCAGATTACCCTCTTTCCCCTTCAATACATCCTGCTGTGAAGACGACCACTCCGTCTCTTAGCCAGACTGCAGGAAACTGTCATCGCGGGAAAGAGGTCAGCCTCCAACAGTGAGAAAGGTGATTTTTCTTTTCCTAGGATAGTGAAGTCATATCTCGCCCTACTCTGCTTCTGATTGGCTAGTACTCGTTGCCTTCGTTGGTTGGATTGGCTAGGTTTAGGCACGAGGAGTGAGATTGGTTTAGGTTAGGGTAAGTATATCAAGGATAAGCCAATCAGAAGCAGAAGAGGGCGGGTCATGACTTCGCCGTCCTAGGTTAAAAAAATAAATCGCGAACATAACGGTAGACCTGGGCGCCATCTTGCGGCAGTAAAAACCGGCAAGCAAAGTTTTTTTTTATCCTGATTTCTTTTAAGTTTTACTGTCAATGTCTCATAAATCTAATTTTAAACAATCTTTTAAGCCTCCATATTAATATCTAGTCCAGATGTGACAAGTCCAAGTAACTGTCATGTCTTGACGGAGACAATTAGCAGTTAACATGTTAAAGGACAACTCACAAAAAAAGTTGTGAACCTATCCTTTCAGACTAACCTGTGAAACTGCATTTTTTTTCACAAATACACACAGTTTTTCACAGATCCTAAACTGGCTTTTAAAAAAATCTCCATGCTGTTAGATCTATCTAATCCAGATTTCACACGTCTAGTGTTAAATAGGTGGTAAAAAAGTTCAAACAAACAAACAAAAACCTTGGTCCAATACAGTCTGGGTGGAGAAAGTGATGGGGGACACATAGGGGCACATTTATTTCTGTTTTTGCAAATGGAATAAAGGTTTCAAAAATATGAAACTGGGTTTTAAACAATCTTTATGTCTACATGTTTATCTAGTCCATGTTTGACATGTCTAAGTGGGCTAAATTAAGTTAGTTTTTCTTGCTTGTTTGGGAGGTTTTTTTTAGAGCCGGTAAAGTGCCATTTGGAGGACAAAAAAACTTTTTCTGCTTTCACAAATAGAATAAAGATATCACAAATGTAAAACTGTATTTTTAAACAGTGTTTTAAATCTCCTTATGTTAGTTTATTTTCCATGTTTGACAAATCAAAATGGTCTCACAGCAAAACCGGGTGGTCTGAAGAAGAGAGAACAAGCTTAAAAATGTCCTGTTTACTCTCTCCACAAATAGAAAGTTTCACAAATATGAAGCTGGGTCTATAAAACACGTTTGGAATCTCTCTCTGAATCTAGTCCAGGTTTAATAAAGCAATCGTCCTTTCACAACTAGAATAAACATTTCACAGATCTGACGTGAGTTTTTAAACAGTCTTTGGAGTTTCTATGTTAAAGTAGACCAGATTTGACGAGTCTAAGTACAACAGATTTGATATTGACCTAGACCAATGATGGAGACAAAAACTGTGAAATTGCCCCCTTTTCTATTACCAAAAAAAAAAAAACAAGGCCTTTTCCTATCGGGCCCCGCTCTTGTGATGTCAGACAATCGACTCATCTTTTTGCCGTAACCTGCAATTAGTCACCTTTAATTGATCGCTTAACTTCCTTGTACTGCTCAGCAGGACAGTTTCTGTCTCACTGAACTTAGTAAGCGCTGTCCTGCCAGCAAGATTATCGATTATTGCAACTGTTCTGATGACCGTTGCATCTCTCTAACCTTGTTTGTTTGTTCCAAAAAGCCTATGAGTGTGTACCCCCCTATTTTTCTCCTCCTGTCCTCTCTTGTCTTGTCTCAGGCATCTCTTGCTAGACCAGCACCCATCCTGGAACCGCTCTGCTTCCCTGACTGTCGGTGCCGTTTCCTGAGGTTTTGGATCTGGTTCTTCATCCTGCAGGAGCTGAAACTCACCTCATGTCTCTCTCTCTCTCTGAATGATGTGTTTGTCTCTCTCTCTCTCTCTCCTGTGTGAATAATGTCTTTTCTCGTCTCTTCTCCCGTCTACGTGAATGGTGTGATGTGAGTCTCCTCTTGTGTGTATGTGTTGTCTGTCCTCCTGCCAGGTCTCCATGGTGATGGAGGTCGCGTGGCTCAGGTCCTTTTTCTATTCTGGTGGCGCCCAGAAGCTGCTTCGCATCCCCTTCACACATTCTTCATATATATAAACATTATTTAATTTAATTTATTATTTATTTAATTATAAATCCATATATTTTTATCGTGTTCAATGCTCTGTTGTTTTTACAGGAGTTTTTCTAATTTGAATCGAGGGTCTAAGAACAGACGATGTCATATTTATATTTATATATAATTTGTGATCTGTGACATCGGGCTATATGAATAAAACGGACTTGACTTGAAAATCAGGTTTTAAACAGCATTAAGGGTTTCACACTATGATATGAAACCTTTCTATTCAGGAAGGCTTTCTCATCTTAATTGTTGTTATTTTCATTATATGTTTTTAATGCTGTAGCACTTTGACATTCAATGCATGAAAAGTGCAGTACAAATCAAATTTATTATCATTATTATCATTATTATTTTCAGTTAGTTGTTAATTGTATACGTATATCTGTATATTTGATCTCCCTACTAGCTTTTTCACACTCTAAATGTACATTAAGTTGTCACTTTATATATATATATATATAAAATACTGGAATGAGCCTGTAAGATAGGCTACTACTCATTTAGTAGAACATAAACTATATTTTTACCCCATTTGTCCTTTTTTGAATATATTTTTCTTTCCTAAAACACAACTTTATAGTTGCAGATACAATATGGTGCTAAAAAAAACTGCATCATTGTATCTGGTCCAATGAAAATGATCATTAAAATTAAACAGCATACAGTGAATAGTCGTCTTCTTCCACCACTTGGCCAGTTCCTTTTTGACCTTTGACCTCTGTGACCATAATCTTTTTGTTGCCTGTAAGGTCAGAGCTGAATCCGCTGTTGACCTCAATGTTATTTATACTGGATAAATGACTCAGCCGGTGTTTTAGGTAAATAATACACTGAGTGAGATCCACAGATAACATGAATAAAAAAGGAACAACGTGTTAAGAAGTGTTAAATTTTAAAGCTGTGTGCTGATCATCACGGTTCAGTTGAGCAGCTGAGACGCAGGCAGGACGGCGTTTCTCCACTAGATGTCATGGTAGTGTTTGTAAAGTAAAGTAAATCCACACTGAACACAGGGATTTAGATTTTGAGGAAAAAAGAAGGGGCGCAGTCCAGTTCAGTTGATAAAGTCACTCACTTTTATTAATAAAAAAAAAACATTCTCTATTGAAAGCACTTCAGAAAATAGTGAACTTTCTGCACGGTGAATCAGCAATAAAGAGTCTTCAGAATAATCCTTGTTTCACACAAACAAGTAAAAGAGAACTTAAAATTATAGAGCTATCGTGTCACTACAGATTTGCAGCAATAATAGTGTAGTTTCAACTTAACACTCGCTAAAGCTGTGTGTCCTTCTCCCCTCTTTTCTCATTACAGTTTGTATCGATAGGGTACACGGCTCTCCATGCATCCGGTTTTTATTCATGTATTCATTCTGCCGAACAATGCAGAGCTTTATGAATTAAGATGGAATCTGCTGTCGGTGTCACATCCGGGTTGCTTGCTACTATCACACTGTCTTGTGCTGCTAGGAATTTTCTTATTAGTGATTTGACATTCAGGTGACAGAGAAGACAGCGAAGTCAAGTGATTAACAAGGAAGCAATCAGTGTCTGTACAGGTGTGGAAAAAAAAGACAGGGGGAAGACAAAAAGAAAAAAGGTTAATTAAGAAAAAATGAGATAAACTTTAGTGAATTGACGGGAGGTAAAGGTTTTAAGTTGTGTAGTTTGCGCTAGGTGTATGTGTGAATGTGGAAATTGAAACACTCAGGCATGCACCTGAGATAAGTAGTCGCATATTTGAAAAGAAAAGGAAAAAATGGAACATTTTCCCTCTTTTTCCTTCATTTATTTATTTATTTATTTATTTACTCTATCAAAGATCAGTCTATATGCAAAACACCACTGTTACATTCTGAAGTATTACAGTAGATACTTTAGCTGGATTTTAAAGTTATATATAGTTGATATAAAGTGACAAATTGAAAGCAGAATTTACATTTTTGCTGTATTGAAAGATCTTACTGTGACTTTTATTCATCTGTGTTCAGTGAAATAGTTTGTAATTCCCTCTAGACGTGATAATCAAGCCTAATGCCTGCGATGGTGCATCTAAAATGGAACTGTTAGCTAAAGAAATATTAAATAACAGTAAGAAAAATGTTTGTCTGTAGGTTTTTCCTGCAGCCCAGCTGACATTACTATCATGCAATATCTTCGCCCACATTTCTTTACCCGCCCACTGCTTGTTATTCAAGAAAACCCTGTGGGTTAATTAGATTAGCTTGGTGTCATTGCTGATCTCACTGTCCGACTGCCTCCACTACTTTGATGTTTGATTTGTACGATCCTCCCCAAACTAAAAGTAAACACAGTTAATTACGGCAAGAATAACGACAAAAGGGGTCAAAAGAGTATCTCGTAGCCTCTCACATTCCCATGCTTATTACGCTCGCTTCGTTTTTTTCTCTCCTCTCCGAAAACTGTGCAGAGCAATGACAGAGCGAGAGATGATGAGACGGAGGAACAATGTGCTTCCTAATATGAGTGCTGGAGAAGAGCAATTTGCAAAGCCGCAGCACCGAGGCAATAAAAGATCCTGTGGTTTTTCCGAGACTGTTCAGGTAAGTGGAATGAAATACGGTAAGAGCTGAGGCTGAGAAGACAGAATTTTTATTTTCATCTCAAAGCGAAATGACACCTGAAAAAGATATATTTTAAAAAGGACTGTGACAGTGCTCCTCTTTGTTTAATTAGACACTGCAAACTCCGGCTCCTAGGCCATGACATACATTGAAAGGACAAGGGATGTCAATAAAGAAAAAGTATTTATTGTAATAAAGTAAACTACAGAAACGATTTGCAAAAGTATGGAGTGTGTTAGTCAGTACTATCAGTCATGTAACTGTGGGTGTGTGGATAATGAGGTGTATGGTGTTGGGTATGATGGGAGTCAGAGAGAGCGAGCCACACTGTGAGTTGGCCTTTTATCCTCTGCCAGCATAACGCACAGGTGTTTCAGGTGTTTCTGCCACACCCACACTCTCCCAGGTACCTTTATAGAAAGAAATATAAACATTAACACCACACCAGCAAAAGTGACCTATAGATGGGTTAAGCAGGGACCGTCACAGCAGCGGTTCACCTAACTTAACCTAAACAAACAACCCTAACCCTAACTCTACACCTAACCCCTAACTCTACACCTAACCCCTAACTCTACACCTAACCCTAACTCTACACCTAACCCCTAACTCTACACCTAACCCTAACTCTACACCTAACCCTAACTCTACACCTAACCCGAACTCTACACCCAACCCTAACCCCTCTTTTCCTACCCTACCTACCCATCCCCAACCCTAACCAGCCCCCTCCTCACCTAACCCTAACCACCCACCCCCCTACTTTGACCCTAACCCAGAACTTACCCATCCCCCCTCCCCTTACCCTAACCACACCCCTTCCTTTCCCTCCCCTAACCTCAACTACACCCACCCCCTACCTACCTATCCCCTAGCCCAACCCTACCCATACCTCTCCCACCCGAGTCCAACCCTCACACCCCACCCAACCCCAACCCCATTTACTTCTCTTGGCTCTCCCACCTCTGCCCCCTTTTCTTGGGTCCTTGGTCCCTAATGGAGGGACTTGCAGCAACCTTCCCCCTCTGTATTGGTACGTCCTGTCAGTAGGCCTGTGCTAACCCCAACCCTAACCCTAACCCCAACCCTAACCCAAACCAACAAACTGATCAATTTAGTGATCTTTCCCTAAACCTAACCAGACGTCCACCACAGTGTTGTCACATCATAAAACATCATTATTTTTTAACAGTGATGTGTTTTGTAAATCTCCAGCAAATGATATCGTCCTGTCGATTACTGCCAGTAGAGACGCCCGATTAGAAAACGCTCCTACGTGTCGTTCTGGAGTCACATGATCAAATAAAATACAGCATCCGGCCGTTTAATTTTTGAGAACTCGTTGAATAATTCGACACAACTCCAGTGTGTTGTGCCCTGAAAAGACGGCGCCAGCTTTATATTTTATATGGAGTTCAGCAGACAAATGTGGTTGAAGGGGAATCAGTAAAGAGGAACATCAGAGCTACAAGAACAACAGGCTCTGGTTCAGGCCACGAGACAAAAGAAATGATGCACTTTACCATAATGCAGTTGAACTGAATCAGGCCGCCGTCAGACCAACATTAGCTCTGCCTGTAAAGATTCAGCCCCCTCAGTCATTTGAATGAAGCTGCTGTGCTGATGCAGTGAGGAATGCCGACACGGAGCACTCCAGCAAAAAAAAGACAGAAAAAAACAAACTCAAGGTCGTCCATTTAAAAAGAATCTCACTAAACTTTCTACCACGATGCAATTCAGCAACAACCTTACGAGATAAACAGCTGCTACAAATGATAAAATGATTGTCTTCTTTTTTTAAAACCTTGACTCATAGCATTATAAACATCTGTGCAGTGGTCTTCAGCCTCATGGATCTAAACTTCCTTGATCATATTTACAGGTGTCACAGGCATCTGAAACAATGCGTCACTTATCATTCAGCGCGTGCCTCGGCAGTGAGGTGGGTGTGTTGGCAATCGTTCTTTATGACCTTTTGCAAGTCGCTTTAATTTAAAAAACTGAAAAATGAGGAAAACATTACCCCCCCCCCCTCTACTTTCATGCCAGAGTGCACTACAATGATTCATTTACATGTTAAAATGTTTCAAAATTGCCTACTGAGGATCAGTTTTCGGAAATGTCACTTTTTTATTCTTTCTTCTTTTTTTTTTTTATATCCCACTTCAGTTTGGAGGCCTAAAAAAAATATTTTGTCCATATGATTTTTCTCCACAAAAAAAAGTTCAATGAGCTACTGAAAAAGGTTGAAAAACACATTTAGCCTTTCTTTACTAAAAAAATTCTATAAATATGCAAATGTATTTAAAGTCGGTGGTTAAACCACTGAATGCAAACTTTCTCTAGGCTAGTTCATTCTCAGCGTATGCGATGAAGTCGGAGGTTTTTAGGTTTCCACTTTTCCACTCTGATTGTGAGTGATTTGCATCGGCTTCCACATATATATATATTCTCATCTCAGCTCAGATCTCAGTGCAGTCAACACAGAGAAAGTTTCACAGCAGTATAATGTGAAAGCAGCTTTTTCATGACAAACTCTGTGGTCAATCCAAGGGAAGTAACCATAAGAAAAACTACTTTAAAATCCTTTAAAACAAATCTAAAACTCTTTAAAATTGATATTTCATACAAGTGACATGCAGGTTTTTATCACGGACCTGACAAACCAGAAGGAGAGGACAATTACTGGGTGTTATCCCACTACAGCAGATCATGACTAGAATATAATTCCTACAATACGGCCTATTGTAGGAATTCAGTCTTTTAAATGTAGCTGCAGAACATTTTCAATGATCCATCCTTCATTAACTTTGAGAGAACCAGAGCCTGGACCAGATCCAGATTGGCTACCTTCCCTGACTTAAGACTTACTGACTCCTATCCGATCAGACCACTTATCCACTGAGCAGATTTAGAGCCACTAATGTCGGCCAATCACGGACCAGTATTGTGAGACGTGAACTAAATGTGTAAAACACTGTGAAGGAGATTAAATGCAGGGAAGGTAAAGAAGGTAATCATGAGTTTGTATTGGGCTTGATGAAATATATATATATATATATATATATATATATATATATATATACTGTATGAACTTGCAGCAGTGACTCTCAGACTTCAGATCTTTTTTAATGTAAAGATGCAGCTATATTGCAGGCACCAGATATTTCATTAACTGGTCAGTCACAATATATCTGCACCCAAAAAATATAATTTCTTACTTACCAATAGCAGCATTCAGCCATGCCAAGATTTTTGGGTTTATTTTCCGTAGGTTTTGAGATACCTGTCTGTGAGATTTCTGCCACTGCCCCAAAACAACAGAGATGAACAGAATTTGATTTGTAGTTGTCAAAACATCAAAACACTTGGAAAAAAAACAAACAACTCAACAACAACATGTTTTTTTTAGTTTTTTTTTACAGAGCAATGTCCCAAAGCTAAGTTGTTACTTGTAAGAACTTTGACTGAAGACAGCTCAGTTATCTCAAACACACAAACAAAATGTTATTCTCTCGCTCACCGTGCCCTCCTCCATTGTTGAGTTGGCAGCACAACTTTCAGAGGTCGATAACACTTCAGCACGTATGACTAAAACCAACAACATGGTTTGTAATTTGGAATATTATCATTTGTAATACTGCAAATTGTAGAGGAGTCATTTGGAAAATACGTCTTTTTTTGTTAAGTCTATGAATATTCTCATTTGTCCAGGTCGTAGTTATTTCTAGGCAACAATGTTTCCAAGGCAACTGGATTTAGATTTGTCTTATGATTCTTCTCTTAGTGGCCAAAAAAATGAGAACGGTCTCCTGGCTGAAACCTTGGCCCCCCCACAGTAACACAATGGATAAGATAAGGGATGTCTATTATATGGAAAGCATAACAGCGAGGTTACAACTACAGACAGAGAGGTTCATGACGAAATGGTCACCTATTAAGTTCCCAATCGTCTTTATTTGAATGATTTCTTTTGCTCACTAAATGTGTCCATCTACTAATTAACTAATTACTTCTTTATGTGTGTGTACGTATGTGTATATATATGTGTGTATGTACATACATATCTGTATATTGTTTATATATCTTCATTTCTTTATTTTATTATTATTGTTTACTCTACCCTTTTTACCTAACACAAATAATGGCTCCCATGCACTGATAATGGCTGTATGGATGATGGACACATGATGGAAGGCCAAAAATCGAACGGACCCTTAACACTGTTTCATTTACACCTGTATTAATGTAAATGCTGAAAAGCTGATTGTACTGTATGACTGCACTTGTGAGAAGGAAATAAAGTTTTGGCTTCATTAGTTCGTAACGCATCGGTCTGACTAGTCAGACGAGTCAGACCTTGGATAAGAGGTGTAACGTCTTCATAATCATTGTTTATGTTGGGGGTTTTTTGGTATATGAGTGTACCTTTAATCTGTAGGCAGTTATGTGTTTTATTACTGTCATTAAACAGGTTGGTGTGTGTGTGTGTGTGAGAGAGAGAGCGGACACACACCACCATTAAGACCAGTTGATTGGGGATGTCTTGTGCAATTGGGGACAAAAACAAAGCTGCAAAGTCCCTAAAACTGATTACTTGGGCCAGTGGTCTCCAAGAAATGAATGTAAGTTTCTGTGAATACCACATAAAAGTGACTTAAGTAAACCTGTGTGTGTGTGTGTGTGAGTGTGTGTGTGTGACAGGTCATATTATGAAATAAACATCACACAAACAACTCAGCATTCAGTTGTGAATCTATCAGCACAAAAACACAGCGCCCCAGAGTAAAACCTATACATATTAAACCACGGTTCAGTACTGTGAGTCTCTGTTTGTGATTCAGCCTCTGAAAAGATTAGAAATGTGTTTATTTGCACATCAGCACTTTATCTCGAATCTTTTTCAATTCTCTTCACAGTTTTTTGCCGGGACGCTCCGACTGAAAGTAGAAGGACAAACATCCCTCATAGAGATGATCTCTCATAAACATAATCGCTGTTTTTCTATTAGAGAAACACGTTTTTAGAGAGAGGTTAATGATTTCCTTATCAACATAAACTTCTCTGAAGTGTTTAGCAGGGACTGGATATCGTTATTGGTTGGAGATCTTTATGAGGTTTAATGAGATGTGAAGAATGAGGGATAGATGGGTTGGCTTTTCCCCCCCTCCACTGATAAAAAGGAAATCATTTTCATATTCACATGTACTGAAAACACAGAGAGGATTTTACAGGCTTCAAGGTCAAAGAGGCAGAGAACTGATAAATGCATAAATATCAGCACTCTAATGTTCTCTGCATACAATTTTTCACTGTGTTGTGATCATTTCTCTAAACTAAACGAAGATTTTGACCTTTACCTCACCTCAAGTGTTTATTAGTGGATTAAAATGGACGGAGAACACCAGCGTCACATTTGTTTTACTCCACAAATTCCACAAATTAAAGAAAAACAACAGTTTAAAACAACTGGAAACTGGTTGCTTGGTAAACTCAAGGTGACATCAAGATGCCAGGAAGTCACTGCGCCCGAACAAGAAACGGTATCAGCATGCAACTCTCAAACAAATGAGATGAAACATAATAATAAGTGAGCTTTTAAAGGTGCAGGTATTTTTTTTAACATTGGACAGAGCCAGGCTAGCTGTTTCCCCCAGCTTTATCTCTGGGGAACACCCTCAACTCCAGGAGTGATGCCCAAATAAGGAAATGTGCGTCATGTAGCGGGTGGATGTGACTCACCTTGTTGAGACCTGCTGATAGACGTGGAGCAGAGGACAGAGAGATAGTGATTTAACCGACCTTTGTGTTGGTATTTTTTTTTCTGTCTTCTCGAATACAAATATTTGTATTTATATTTTTTAAACTTTATGTTTCAAGTTTTTAAAGCCTGACTTTCACTAGTCACTCTATTTAAAAAACAGTAACTTGAATGTTGGATGAATCTATGAGGCAAGTGAATAATCAAATGTAACAGTGACATTATAACTTGTGGAGCAACAAAAAAGTTTCTGCAAAAGCAAAATATTTATAAAAGCACATTGAATTTTCACATAAGATGTATTTTAATGACACATGTAAATTTCCAGCTGTGCATATATGTGAAGTTTTTCCTGCCCAAACAGCCCAAACTGATTAAACACCACAGATTCAGACCTTATAAATTGAAACAGAGAGCAGTGATGAGAATTAAATCAAATCAAGACGGTTTTCATTAAACAGCAGCTCTGCATTCACCCGATCAATTCTGTTTTAATCAAGCCCCTAATGTCTCTTCAATCAAGTTAAAATTAAAGAGCAAACTTATCAATTCAATCATAGTTTCATTAACTGTTATCATCATATTTGTCCATTAAACCTGCTCACTGGTCCGAGAGTCCCAGGTGTTCTCCCTCCAAAGAAGTTCAAGTAAATTTTATGGCTGTGTGAACTGCAAAATTATTTATAAAAAAAAATTATAAATGATAAAAAACAACAGAAAATGGGAATAAAAAATAAATAAAATTAAAGTGCAGAATGAAATTAAAATAAGTCAATAAAAATAAAAACAACCAAAAAAGTAAATAATTAAAAATAAAATTAAAAAAGCAGTATAAAATACAATAAAAACAACAAACAAAAAAAAGTTAAAATATTAAAAATTAAACAGTAAATGTATCAGTTCGATCACACTGTACTTTTATTAACTGTTAATTCTTCCTCTAAAGTAGTTCATGTAAATTTAATATCTATGTGAAATTAAAAAAACAATCATATGTTATGAAACAAATAAATGAGACAGCATAAAAAAACAACTATAAAATTAAAGATTAGATCATATTTTCCTTCCCTCGTTCGTATCAGGATAGGTCGGCTCTGTTTGAGAGTCTGTTCTCGCGACCCGCACTGTTTAAACTGTTTATACACAAGTCATAAAGCACTTGAAGTAGTTGCACGGACAACTACACTGGCTTACGTTTTTCTGTCAGCACATTTTAATGCAGTGTTGATACTTTCGCCCACAGCGGGGCAGCTGATGGTGTCTGGCTTTGTGTAAATACAGGACACTTCAGCCTTGCTCCACTTTCACAAGTTTACTGTGCGAGACAGAAACCATGTACACAGCTGAGAGAGAGAGAGAGAGAGAGAGAAAGGAGGGGGGGGTTGTGTTCTGCTATTTTTTCCTGTATCCTATTATTGTCTCCATGTTTTCAGATTAGTTTTGATGCTGCAACGACTTAATTTCCCCACTGACTCAAGAAGTTTTGTCCTGGGGTTTGAAGTGACATATTTGCCGATGACCTGACATACATTTTATCAGGCCGTTCACTTTATTTGATGTTCAAAGACACACTTTCGATAATCTCAAACCGTGGCTGAACATCTGAAAGACGCACTGCAGTGAAAACAGAAAGAAGAAACTGATACCAAAGCCTCAAAACACTCTTATAGTCGAACTGATATTAAAATGTATTTACTTTTTCCCAAGAAATCAGCATTTATAGACCTCCTGTATATCCTCGGCATTGACTTGACAAACATGAAGGCAAGCTGAAACCTACACTAAACAGACCACACATAAAGATTGTTTCCACCAACTTGCACAGATTTTTCAGTCTTTGACAGTGAGGAATGAGTATAAACCTCACAACTGAGTAACGACACAAACAACACATCGAACGACTGGTTAGTAACCAGTAGAACACCGACTGCTGCATGTTCTTGTACTAAAAACAAACAAGGATAAGGTTTGTACTGCAGAGAAATTTGCACTCAAAATGACCAAAAAAGGGGAAAAAAAGCACAGAGTTTAAATGGGATCCTTGATGAAGAAGTGTCGGGAATGTGGACTGTGACTGGGAGGTGAGTGAAGTTTGTAAACTGAAACTAACTTCAGGTTCTGGTCGACGGTGAAGGTCTTTGTTTTTTATAATGCAGAGACGAAGCTCAATCAGCTTTTCCTCCATTTCAGCCGTCCGGTTCTCTCTCACACCACAAATCTTCTGCTTGTCCCCTCTCTCTTATATATTGATTTACTGGTTTATTTATCTCCTTTAGGTGACACACAAGTGACATCATCGGTCAAAAATCATGTTGAAAATCTGTTTAAAAAAATCTTGGCCTCTACCTCCAATCCTTTCTATCTTTAACTATCAAAATATAATATTGCCAATAAATCCTCATCAACAAAACAGGTTGTTTGTCTTTGCCTTACTTACATGAGTTGAATTTCAAAGTTCATTCTTAAGCATTTTGACAAAAGCATCTTAAGACCCTTCCAAGAAAAAACAACACAATAGGTCATAATGTCAGTCGCCCAAAAACAACTCACAGATACGTTTGAGTGACAGGGTCTGTAGTAATTATTAACTAGGGATGTGCAGAGAGCAATTTGCATGTGTCAGTAGCTCAGCTTTATCTCTGGGGAACACCCTCGACGCCAGGAGTGATGCCCAAATAAGGAAATGTGCGTCATGTAGCGGATGGATGTGACTCACCTTGTTGAGACTTGCTGATAGACGTGGAGCAGAGGACAGAGACTGAGATAGCGATGTAACCAACCTTTGTGCTGGTATTTTTTTTTCTGTCTTCTCGAATACAAATATTTTTAAAAATATTTGTTTTTTTTAAAAAAATATTTGTATGAAACAAATATTCGTAAATATCAAACTATTTGTGTTTTGCAGAATAATGTGTTTGTATTTGTGCACACCCCTTGTATAAACTGTATATGTTGACAAATTTCCTCAAAAAACAAAAAAAAACATAACTAAGATCTTCCCCTAACTTTAACCTCATAACTTTTACTGTAGAAAGAACGCCGAAGATCGTCTGAACTGGAGGTCAAAACTGTCTAAACTTGATCTTGGAAATGATAAAGACTTCAACAATAACCTAAAGTAGCTACGTGAGTTCCTGTATTACTTTATTAGTCATATAAAAACACACAATTAAATACAACACTGCCAAAGAAGGAGACTTTATTGGGACTTTATTGTTTGAGGTATAACTTATTCTGTGCTGCAGTATTTAGACAGTCCTGAGAGCAATACAGGGTCGGGCAACGTCAGTAGACAATTATTCAGTCTTTGCACAGTGGTATTGGTATTTCAGACCAATTTAATGGTACACACTGAGAAGAAATAGGCTGTGCACAAAAAAAAAAAGAAAGAAAGAAAGTCAGGCTTTGAATTGTAGACGTGTGTCATTGTAACACATCTGCTGAGTTCATTGTCCATGTTCTGTATTTACTTTCATTTAAAACCTTCATTCTTTCAGTCAGTCTCAATTTGTTCTGGTGTGAGATTACTCCCACAGCAATTTCCTAAACAGTCAAGTCAATTTTCTAAAAGAACATTGAGGCCTTCGGATAACAAAAGAATTGTTCAAGTTTGTGTTTTAGTCCATCTGTATAAAAGTTAATTTCTATCATTTCTCCTCTTCTTTTCGGCAGCAACAGCTGTTCCATATGCGGCGGAGGAGGAGGTGTTCTTGACTTTAAAGTGGCACTGTGTAGTTTGAAACTCCGTAAAGTCTCACAAATGAAAAGCTGAATATATAATAAGAAGTAAAACATACTTTTGCTGATTCATTACCCTCAGGAAAATACGCAGCTCAGTGGCATCTGCACTTACACAGAACTACTCTCCGGAGACTGAAAAGATGATCACTGTCATTACTTTTTGCAGCTGTTTTGGCGGCGATTGCCTTCATGGTGAAGGAACATATCCTTCTGTGCAGCTTCTGTGGCTTGCTGATGTAGTTTTAAATTGTTTTTGGGCAATAATGGAGGTTTACGGCACAGAGGAATAAGATCTCAGGCTTCGGATAAACACATGATACTTATTAGTAGATCAATTTATTGTTGGTTTGGCTCTAAGCATTGAATTTGTTGCCAATAAGTGAAATACAATCCCATTTCTTTTCTTTAAGAGTCATCATGAAGACACGAGTGGTCACATTAATACTGTTTTTTTATTTGCTCTCTGTGCTATGTCGCTGTATGCAAATTTCTTTTAGGCTATTCTACATTTTTATTTGTTGTCTTTTGATCTCTGTAATTCTGTCCGTGTTTTTATTTGATTGTAATTCTCTTGTAATCTGTCATGCAAAGCACTTTGGTCAACATTTGTTGTTTTCAAATGTGCTCTATAAATTGACTTGACAATTTTAATACCATTTCTGAAAAAAGAGAAGAAAAAAAGACAGGAAACCACTGCCAAAGATGCAAACAATACTTTTACTTTACTTGTTTGTCAGACTAAATGTCCTCTAAGTAAATGAAATCATGTTACATTTGTTCTTAATTGGTTGTTTCTAGAAATATAAATATATCTAAAGTAAACTTTAAACTTCCTTGTTCAGCCTGACCTTTGATTTGATTCATAGACATTACTTATTTTTTTTATTTATTATCATTATTTATCTATATTTTAGGAATGTATTTATTTTATTTATGTTGTAAAAGTCTATTTTATCTTATATCTGTATTATATATGTTCCTATATGTATAGATGTTGTATATATTCCTCTCATAAACTTTATGAGTCTTTGTTTTTTTCATTTATTTTATCTAGTTTTTTTTAGTAGGCCTTTATTTCACTTTATTATTATTATTATTATTATTATTATTATTATTATTATTATAGCTTTTAAATCTATTTCGTTTTATTACATTTTTTTGTTTCTTTATTTCTCATGTGCACTAACCTGAATGAAATGATTAATCAAGTCAAATGATTGATCGTCGATGTTTTATTTTGAAAGGCAGTACCGGAAGTGTGTGCTCTCCCAGTTTAAAAGCTTGACAGCTGCAGTCAGATGCAGGGAGCTGATCTCAGTGCACATTCTGCTCTGTGCAAGCCACCAGTGCGGATACAGGACATCATCGGCTGGCTTCTCTCTTCCTCTTTTTATCTCCTTTTTTTTTTTTTTTTAATAATTTTCTTTTTTTATTTTTTTTAAATCACATTCATGGAATTAAAGAAATATTCAACCCCTGTTAGCAGGATGAGAAACTCTCAGCTGGAGTTTAAATGAAGTGTGGACTTCTGTGTTGCAAGCAGAGTTTCTCTCCCCGTCAGGACAGGTGACTTCTACCTGAGGAGGAAAAAAGATGAAGAAAAGTTTGCTCTTCGTCACCTTGTGCTTCTCAGCGTGTCCGCTCCTGGTGAGTCTAATTCTGGTTCAGTATTTACAGTCATGTTTGGGTCCCAAATGAGTGACTAAATCGCAAACTTAAACTGCACAAATTATGTTTTGTAGCATTATTATTAAAAGCTTGGATTCCCATTGTCATTGTGATGCCATAAAGTTGAATTTAAACGAGCTTCATCAGTAAAGATGCACATTTTAGGGAGACATAATGAGGAATCAACCAGATTAGGGAAGATAAATATAATCCTCCTTCTCTAATCTAAACATTAAATATTAAAAAATAAGGAACATTTACAAGTTCAAAGATTTCAAAGAGCTTAATGACCTCTCAAAATTAAAAAAAATAGTCCCAGGAGAAGGAGACGGAGCATATGTCACTGTCCAATACATATAAACCAGCCTGACCATGTACACACACACATGCACACAGGATATACCATATACATACATATATATAAAGTGTTAATGTCCATATTATTCTTATTTTGTGCTGTCCAGATATTTGGATGTTTTGGCAACGCTGTTCTTGAAACTTTAATACCAGTAAAGCCCATTGAATTGAATAACTGCCAATGACGAAACACCACATTAATATTAATATCGTTATATTAAGAGTGTAATATATAGACTTCACCCCCTGTGTCAAGAGTTATAGTTTTTAGTTATTCAGTTTTCTGCCTGTCTCAGTGATATATCCCCACAGTATAAGAACAATCTGGAGAGTATTAAAGGCTTGTGATGATTAATTAACAGGCTGAAACTCATTATTTTCATTATCAATTAATCTGCTCTTTATTATATTAATGGAACGCCAAAAAATTGTGAAAAATACCCATCACAGGTAGCATCTTTCAACAGCTTGTTTACAGCTAGATGATTAATTGACAGATAATTTCAGCTCATTGGTGAATTAATCAATCAATTAAGCCATTTTTAAAGCAAAGATACCCCAAAATGTGCTGGTTTCTATTTGAATTTTGGCTGTTTTTGCTCGGTTTCCTGATGTTTAACTGAATATCTTTACTTTGAATATGTAAATTTGAGCTTTGGAGATTGTGATGGACATTATTTTTTTAACAGTTGTCTGTCATTATATCATATAAACCAGTGATTAATCATTTATGAATCATTTACTTGTCAATTGCAGCGTTTTTTTCAGCAAATGTGCCCAAAGACTTGCAGGTTAAAGCTTCTCAGATGTGATGATCCAATGCTTTTCTTTGTCATTAATGATTATAAATTGATTATTTTTGGGGTTTGGAACTGTTGGTTGGACTAAAAACTTTCACCTTACACCATTTTATCATTTCATCATTTTGTAATTTTATAGACAAAACAGTAAGTCATCAACAAATCAACAAGCAGGTTAATTGATAATGAAAATAATAATCATGAGTTACAGCCCAGTCCAAAACCCAAAAGTATTCAATTTACTATCATAAAAGACAGAAATTTCCAGTGTATTCGCTTAAAAATGTGTAATTAACTATCAGAATTGTTGCTAATTACTTTTCTGTCAAGTTGAAAATCTGTTTTTTTTGTTACCTGGGACTATGTGTATCAAAAATCCTACTTACAGAGTTGATTCAATCTGCAGCCGAAATTCAATATGCAGCAATTTTGATGATCAACTTACAATTTTTCAAACATCCCCTCATTCCAGCTTCTCACTTGTGAAGATTTGCTGCTTCTTTTTGGACTTTTGTGATAGTAAACTGAGTGTATTTGGGAAAAATCATCTTCCTAAACTGCAGAGACAGTTTGTTTCTGTAGATCATAAACATGAGTGGCAGCTGAAATTATCTCCCAGCGTTTCTCTTTTCCTTAATTAAGATCATTTGTTGAAATAATCTCTTGTTTTTTGTTCTTTTAAAGCCGTCCTCTCAGCTATTAACCCACTTTTTTTTTCTCTTCAGTCCCTCAAACATGATCTGAACCTTTTCTGTGTTGATCCACCACCTCACAGGATAAACAGTGGAAGTGCTCCCCTCCCCTCTCTCTCTCTCTGTCTTTCATAAGCCTTTGACTAAAACCAGACTGCGCTGTCAAACTGTTCACATCACCCAAACAAATGTGAGGATTTAATTATCAAACTGATGAAGACTGATGCCCCAAGTGCGTCAAAACCCTTTCACTGATTCTTTGGCAATCCCTCGTGCCAACTGAGTTTCTGGTTTCTGGATTCAGTGTCTCTGTTGCTCAAGGGCACCTCAGGGTGAAGGGACGGACACAAACTGGATAATTTTGGTTTGGTTGACCTTATTAACACCCAATTAGGTCAATTCACACACAAACAAAGAGTTAAAATACACAAGGATTTGAAGCTGCAACAAAACTATTAAATCAGCAACTATTTCGATAATCATTTCATCATTTTTTAGGAGGAAAATTTCCAAATTATTTGATTCCAGCTACCCAAATGTGAATGTTTAGTCCTCTGTGATAGTAAACTGAGTATCTTCTGTTGGTCGGGACAAAACTAGACATTTGGGGGCGTCACTTTGGGCTTTGAGAAACAATTTTCACCATTTTATGACATTTTATGGATCAAACAACTGTACTGTACTGTATTTTCCGCACTGGATTATAAGGCACACTGTCAATGAATGGTCTATTTTCGACCTTTTTTTCATATATAAAGCGCATTAAGCGAAACAAAACAGTCAGATAAGTCAGTCAGTCAAACTTTATTAAACGCGTTCACAATAACTCTCAACCTTGTTCAGTTGTAACACGTAAAAAAAACACTGATACCACTAAATCAAACGTTAGCCAGTGTTTTTTTTTCATTTATATTTTTTTAAATGTCAAAAATAACGCCAAATATTCATTCATTAATAAATCGCGTTTGGGAGCCGTTTGTCTGTGTCGTTGCCATGGAAACTGCAGGTAGCGTCACTCCTTAGTCAGTGAGTGGTGAAGCGAGAGAGAGAGAGAGAGAGCGTCTGAAATAACGGCTAATGCTAACGGGGCAGAGGAAACGGTTAGCAGCAGCAGTAAGTTGTCAGTCTGGCAGTAAATATACAGTACAGACTACAGTGTGTCAGTCAATAAACGCTGCAGCTTGTCAACACCATGAAAAGTCACGTCTGTTGTTTCCCCAACTGCTGGAAAAGTGAAGGTTAGCTCCAAAGGTAGCAACAGTGGGCTAGCCTAGCTTAGCTTAGCGATGCTAAACAGATAAATAGAAAACGGAGAGATGTGTAGCTGCCTGCTAATCCCATGGGGGTCAGTAAACACAACCAGAATTAATCCATATATATAAAGCGCCTTATAGTCCAGAAAATACAGTAATCAATTAATTGAGAAAATAATCGACATATTATCTGATGATTAAAATAATTGTTAGTTGCAGCCTTACATGTATTAATGGCAGTAGTTGGTCTGTAGCTGGTGCTTGTTATCAGTCAATAAACAAGGTAAACTGAGCATTTCTTGGTTGTTTTTTAAGTCTAATGGCTTCTGTAATGAAACCAAACCTACTTCTGTTTGTTTTCTATACAGATCATCTAAAAAGGTTTAAAAAATCAAAGAAGACGTCTTGTGTGGAATCATTGATAATCATGTTAATGTTAGATTTGTTCAGTATTAAGCTGTAAGAAGGATCTCTCTGTGTTTTACTCACAATTATGGAGCTGAGGTTAACAACAACTCGCTGTTTGTTAATTTGATTTTGACGTAAACCTGCAAACAAATAATTTCAATAAAAGAGGAACAAAACATTTATTCTCTGATCTACTCCGAAGCAGTTGAGTTTACAGCCGAGATGCTGCTGAGACATTTTGACAATAACAGCGTCTGTTTTTTCACTAAATCTCAAACACAGGTCCCAAGTATTTGTAGGTCTGGACAATCTCAACACTTGAGCCTCGAATGGCTATCAGGAGACTGACGGTGTGTTTTGGAGAGATTATCATGTCTTTAGTTTTGGATACATTAACATCTAAAAAAAAAAAAAAAGGGGGTCTGCTGCTTCAAGTCCAGTAATTATTGTAGATAGAGTTTAAACAGAGTCTGGTCATTGAATAGAGGATATGTAAATTAGATGGTACATTAATGGAGATGGGTGATATGATTATATATCCATTTAATGGTTCAATCAGTGACAAGTAGATTTTTCACTATTAAAGGATTTGGCTGTTTATTTTCTACATTTTTGAGCGAATCTCATGTTTGGAGTCAAACCAACAATGAACTGATCTACTTACAAGTATTGTGTGCCTGATATATCTTATTCCTCTGTGCTGCAGACCTTCATTGTCGTCCAAAAAACTATTAAAAACACGTCGGTGAGCCACAATGCTGCACTTTGATATACCAGAACGCTGAATAAGATATATCAGGCTATAGATACACACACACAACACTTGTAAGTAGGATTGATTCATAGCAGATCACCAGCCTTATCCTTTAAAACCCCACTGGATGCACCAAAAAAAGAGCCTCGCTTTTATTAGCAAACTGTTTTTGAACAGAGTTTCCAGATTATTTCCAGTGTCACATGTAGTAGATTTGTGAATCTTTGGGAATCTCGTGATTTGATTTGTTTTAATCGTGATTTGATTTGTTTTAATCGATTCAATTCGATTTTTAAAGCCACAACTGAAATGATTCTTGATTCAATAAAAAGAAAAAGGACTTATCTATTTTCTTTCATTTTGTGCCAATTGAAACATTAAGCTACGTTAGCTTTAAGCTAACAGGTATCTCTTAAGGTCACTGACCAAACAAAAAGAGAAATGTGTGTGTGTGGAAGTACATAGTCTTTCAGTCTTTTGCCTGAATGACAACAACACAATCAAAGTGTAATTTACTGACCGCCGCTGCTGCTGGCTGAGTGTCCTGCTTCTTCTTGGTCTACATGTTCTGGAGTAACAATGATCCGTGTTGTTTCTGACGTCGTGTCTCCAGCAGTGGAGAACGACCTCTGCACTGCAACGGCAGTATTATTTACCTCTCTGGAGTGGGTGCAGGTCTTTGGAGGAGTTATTTTCTTTGCCTTATAAAATGAAGAGAGTGATATTCATACCCTCGAACACTAATATATTGCATCACATAAAATGACACATATATTGAAAAACGTTTATATTACCTGCTCTTATGCAGTACAATATTGTCTTTTAAACAAATGTAGCGTCTGTATTGACAGTAAATTGATTCTTCAACAGGAAAAATACAAAACTTTTACTGCTCTGAATGTTTTTGGTCTGTTATTTGGACAAAACGAGCGATGTAAAGACATCAGCCTGAGCTCTGGGAAGTTGAGATGAGCATTTTCGCTATTTGATGTCATTTCTGTAGACTTGATTATCAATTGATTTCACTGTAAGATGAAGCAGGCTAAAATTAAGAGTCTATTTTGTGACTCTTGATTCATAAAATTAAAGTGAGTGGAGCTGTAACAAATGCTTGAAAGCTTTCTGAGGACAGATGGGTGACAAATTGAAGCAAAAACCTGAATACATGACGAATGCAGATGCCTCCACAGGTGTACCGCATCCCGTCATGCTCTGTGGCATGTATAAAAACCGCTGAGCAGGCCCGGTCGATTCTGATTTTGTATCAAGACGGGACGACGAAAAGATCTGCGCGACTTTGAAAGAAGGTTCATTGTCGGGGGCGCGGTGATTAAAGTGACTTCTGCATTTATATCTAAGGGAGGTTGGAAATTGCAGTTGACAGTTGATGAAGGCGATGCTCGTGCATTAATGCGATGCGTAAGGGACAAAAAACAGAAGAGCGACTCCTCCTCAGGTGACAGAGGGTGTCAGCGCGGGACGTGATCGGACTGTTTCAAGCGAGAACAATCTGTCAACAATTACATAGAGGAGGGATATTACAGCAGGCTGGCAGTGCATAAACCCCTCATTACAAAGATGAATGCACATCTGAGAGTTCAGCGGTGCAAAAAACAAGAAGCGCTGGAGATGTGATTTGGTCAGATGAGTCATCCTTCACCATATTCTCGACAAGTTAGACCTGAATGCTTGACCTCTAGCTCTGTTACGCTTCGTCCACTTAGAAGGAAAGGTCACTGCCAACCAATAGAGAATTTTATCCTATGATGAAACATTTCTATCCTGATGGGAGTGGTCTCTTCCGGGACGACGATGCGCTCACACACAGGGCACGAGGGGTCACTGGATGCTTTGATGAGTATGAAAATGACGTCGCAGTCACCAGATCTCAACCCAGTTAAACACCTATGGGAGATTCAAGTCATCAAACCAACAAATGAGGGAATATCTTTCTGACGAACGGTGTTCATCCCCTTCAGAGGAGTTCAAAGACTTGTAGGATCAATGCCGAGGTGCACTGAAGCTGTCCTGGTGGCACCATGGTGACCCAACACCATACTAAGACACTCTATGTTGGTTGGGAGTGGCTCTGGAGGTTAGAGCAAGTCGACCACTAATCGGAAGATCAACGGTTTGTTTCCCAGATCCTCCAGTCCACATGCTGAAGTGTCCTCGGGCAAGATACTGAACCTCGAATTGCTCCTGTCAGTGTATGAATGAAGACTAGAAAGGCGTCCATGTACCATTTTTTCCTTTAATTTGTCCCCCGTCTTGTGTATTTGCTGTATGTGTGTGTAGATGTGCAGGTGGGTAGAAGGCATAGGGTTCATTCATCGAGTGAATTAAGATAGATGGACAGATAGACTTGGACGTGTGTAACATGATAATGGAGGGAAAAAAAAAGAAAAGAGCTCCACATGCTCTGCTTTGCATTTTGCACAAGAAAGCTGCAAGCTAATATGCATTCACAGGAAACGTGCGACTAATAAAAGAAAACCAACTTCACGGGAAATTTAAGGTGTTTATAGGAGGTTATTCACCTCTGTGCTGAACGTATCCCTCGTGTATGTTCCAGTTCGTGCATATTTTCTGCTGCCTCAGTGCACCGCAGGACGACAGGGACTCAGGCGTGAACAGACTCTCGGCCACAGCGGTATATTAAGCTCATCTGTGGTTTGGTAGGCAGGATGAATCCGAGCCAGCGTTTGGGGGCTCGTGTCGAAATCTTGGGTCATGTGCGTTGGTTTTTGTTTGATATTATTTGGCAGAACAGAAGGTGGAAGGAAGGATGCCTGGATTCAGATAGATAGATTACGGTGAGTTTTCACTCTGAAAAGGTTAAAAGAAATCCTATTTTTCATTATGTTTGTGTGCTTTTGAAGTTGCAAGAGCCAGATGTTCACAAAGTATTCTCTGTCAACATAAATGACATTTGAAAAGATGTTGAATGTGTTGTAATAAGACAACTTTGATGAATAGGACAACATGCAAAACATTCACTAATGAAAATATAGAAAAGTAAATCTGGGTTTCCAAGTTTGTTTTCGAAAGAAAACTGAAAACTATGTGAGCAGTGATGGACGCCGCCCTCTAAAGTCTTGGATAGAGCTGAATAGTTGCGACGTTTTCAAACCTGCGTGGTTTAGTCCACTTCTGGTTCGTTTCCCCCTTTGCTGTGATTGGCTGGGGCGGATCTGAACACTGCAACCCCAACAAGACCCTTTTAGGAAGGAGTCTCAGTGCCAAAACAAACCCTGGAGCCGCTTGTTTGTGGTGGGAACCATGATCCGACACGACTACATGTTATGATCTGAGTTTGAGCTTAAACGGCTCCCACAGCCAGGACGTACTTTGCATGCTGGGATGTGGAGGAATGAAAACAGAAGGACTCCCAAAAAACTAGTGTGCACATGTGTTAGAGCAATGAGAGGAGTGAACATCTAGTAGCTTGTAGTGACGCATTTTGATTGGCTTGGATGAAAAGAAACCGAAACGTGGAGAAAACACACCAAGTTCACCAACTCATCCACTGATTCAGACCACAGCAAACAAACTATGGGGGTTTTTAAAAAGGCTGATAAGACTTCAAACTGATTTGTGTAACGTGTCGTACAGCGGCCTCCTCCAAACTAAGACTGTTGAGAGTGCAAAAAAAGCCTCAGTTATCTTCTCCTGATACATAACACACACCCGGCGGCAAAGACAAACGCACAGCAAACCTTCTGTGCTCGCCACGGAAACAGTCCCCCCATCGCAGTGAATGAAACAACATAAACATCGTCTCGTAGTCTCATATCCACTAATGAAACATGGCGGACCTTCCCACTGTCACTCGTATCACAAAGTGAATAAAAGATTATAAAACGCTGCTGCTTTTGGGGATTATTATTAAAGAATGACACATCTGTCTGCCGCTGCGGCGGCGATAGCGACAGGAGTGATGCAACGCTGAACGACGAATCAAAACCTACACCTTAGGTATCTACGGTGGGACTCCCTCGACTGTAAATCGAGCTTTATAGTGTCACGCTCACGTACAATGAAGTGAGTCTCCTGAGACATAGACATTTAATGAATATGAACACATTAAAACAACTGAATGCTAATGCAGCAGGAGGCTGGAGGACTCAGTGTTTGTTGTATGCAGACTGAGTGAATGCCAGTTGTTTATATAGAGTGGATTTTGCAAGAGGTAGGTTGTGGATCGGAGGGTGTATGTGACCATAAACTGACCTTTGTGCCTGCTGGAATAAAGACAATTCCCACAATTTCTTTGCATGTTTAAAAAAAAAGTGGGTTCAGACTCTGTTATAGATGATCTGACAAGCATTTCATTTGAAGAATACTGCCTGTATGGTACTTTAAAAACAAAAAAAAAACCCTCTGTGGCCTAAAAAAACATTTCCTCCATAGACCGCAATTATAAAAGAGACGTGAAAACTTGTTTTCATGACACCTCAAACGACAAACAAGTTAGTTTTTTTTGTTTTTTTTTTACTCTTTTGAATTCTGAAACTTTCAAAATCATCAACAAAACTTAATCAAAGCTCAGAACAGCTCCTTCTTTTGTTTGTGTGATGTTGTTTGTGTCTACGAGCGCTTGGTCCACAGTCTCAAAAACCCAGAGGGAGGAAAATAGACGCTGGGTGAGTAACTTACATTTGGATAAACAGGCGATCATTCATCCATACTATATCCAGCTCTAATACACTCATACTATCAGGAGAAAATCCATGTAAGACCACATCAAAGCCCTCGCTCGTTTGATTGACAGGTGATGTCTGGAGCAATTTAGCAACGCTGATAAAGACCTGGAGATAAAAAAAAAAAAATTAAAAAATAAAAAGAATCTCACAGGTTTCCATTTTCGGATAATCTCTTGATGCCAGTTAAGAAAATACGGCACACAGGAAAACAGTCTCAGATGTTTACAGCATGTATAATCCCCTTTATATATGCTTTAGGTTAAGTTACTTTGCACATAACATCCATTCATCCATTAATTCATTCCCCCTGTAACCCAGAGGTTTATAAAGTCTGTTTTAGCCCACGTTTGTTTACTTTTTTTTTTTGGCAAATTGGCGTGATTAAAAGTATGCCTAATTAGCAGTTAGCAGCTCCTGTTTGCGGTGCACCCAATGATGTACAGACAACCATCACTGGATTACTTTGATACTGAAGAAAAAGTTCAGGATGTGATGATTCTCAGGCAAGTTCTGGGGTTATAAAAGGGGCGTTTTTCTTATGATTTCTAAGCCGATTTATGGATGTTTATTCATGGATGGAAATTGCAGATAATAACACTGACCCTAAAAAATATGTTAATCGTGTCTGTGAATTTGTCTGTGTGTTAAATTTTTAGGCAAATTGCAGCAATCAGACTCTAAGGGGTTTTAAAGTTAATTGCCTGTATGATCCGTGTGTCACAGCCGCTGCTGCAGCACCAATTCTCGCATTGATAAGCGGTTGAATCGAAATTATAATAACTAATTTCCAGTGGTTGTATACTTTCCTCACCTTTTGGTCTCTTCGTACAGAGGCACGTCTCCAGTTTGAAAAACCTGTGCTGTAAACTTTATTAACTCAAACATGTTGCTTGACCGAAAAGGGAGAAGGAAGCAAAACCTTTCATTATCTCTCAAAAAGAAGACATGGAATTAAAATGAACTATAAACAAAAAGGAGGAAAACATAACCTGCCGTCCAACAGCTGAGAATTGAATTTCCTCCTCTCTTGTTTATAATAAGCTCATTTCAAAACAACAGAGGCCCCTATTTTATAGATTTAGAAAGAACTGATGAGATATTATTTGACCACAGAAAAGTCTGACGATAACAACAAAACAAAGCAGTTCAATGGAGGTATGGACGTACATTTATGATGCAGTATAAGACTCAAAGGACCAACCAGTGTGTAAGATTCAGTGACATCTAGTGGTGAGGTTGCAGATTGCAGCTAACTGAATATCCCTCCCCTACACATCTCTCCGTTTTCTATTAATCTGTTTAGCATCGTCAAGCTAGGCTAACCCGTTGTTGCTAACTTTGGAGCTAACCTTCACTTTTCCAGCAGTTGGGGAAACAACAGACGTGACTTTTCATGGTGTTGACAAGCTGCAGCGTTTATTAACTGACACAATGTAGTCTGTACTGTACATTTACTGCCAGACTGACAACTTACTGCTGCTGCTAACCGTTTCCTCTGCTCCGTTAGCATTAGCCGTTATTTCAGATGCTCTCTCTCTCTCTCTGTGGCTAAGGAGTTACGCTACCTTCAGTTTCCATGGCAATGACACAGACAAACACTTTTCCAGACAGCGCTGCTCAATGGCTCCCAAATGCTATTGATTTAAGAATGAATGAATATTTGGCGTTATTTTTGACATTTACTGTTATAGAGGAAACACTGGCTAATGTTTGATTTAGCGCTATCAGAGTTGGGAGTTATTGTGAATACGGTCATTAATGTTTGAAAAATGTTGAGTTATTGTGAACGTGTTTAAGACTGACTGACTTATATGACTGTTTTGTTTCGCTTAATGCGCTTTATATATGAAAAAAGGTCGAAAACAGACCATTCATTGACAGTGCGCCTTATAATCCAGTGCACCCTATAGTGCAGAAAATACGGTAATTAAAACATACTTAATATTATATTACATTTCAAGTCTGTTGTGCTAGATGCCACTATATTCTACATACTGCACCTTTTTATATAAAAAAAATACTTGTGGCATGGTTGGGAAGGCAATGAGCAGCTCCAGCGGATGTGTGTGTGTGTGTGTGTGTGTGTGTGTGTGTTTGCAGAGGGTAGGGGATCAGGATGAATGAATTGGAAATATGAATGTACACGTGTCTCATGCCTTATGCATGTGAATGTATTATTCCTTCATGTTTGCTTCATGACACATCCAAGTATAGTACATACTATCTTATATGTCAAGGTATCATTATTATTATTATATATGATAGTAAGAGATTGCAGAACCTCATGGTGAAAAGCATGAAATGAAATAAAGATTATTCAAAAAAAAAATGTAATTAAAGTTAAATGAACTTGATCAAAGAGAAAGTCAAATAAACTATACAGACTGAGAAACCCCAAAGCTCTTGTCAAAACATCTCCCCTCGGTCCTGCTAACAGCATTCACTGAGCTGCTCTGATCTACATGTCGATAGAGGAGCTCTGCAATCACTCTCTCTCTCTCTTCTCTCTCTTTCCCCTCATGCCTGACGTAAAGGTGCAAAAAGCCTCTGAAACTCATAAGTGTGTGCTGCGATTTCCATTTCCAACTTTTAATACTGTGCAACGTGTGATTTGAAACTTGTTTTGAATGCCGACAAAACAAAAGCCCGTCTTGTTTTCAAATGCAAAAATCTAAGCCACTTTTCTCTGAGATTCAGTCCGTTTCTCAATACAAGTATTATTATTTTTCTAATTATAATTGATGATTCTCTCTCATTTAAGCTTCACATTCAGCAGCTGGTGGAAAAACCAAAGTTGAAAGTGTTTTTTATTTATTTTAGAAACAAGTCTTGCTTTTCCTTTGAAGCCAAAAGGAGATTTATCGCTGCCACTTTTATGTCTGTGCTGGACTTTAGTGATGTTATATACATGCCTACACACACACTGGACGCTGTCGGCCATGGAGCACTGACAGTCATTACAAACCTTGGTCACACTTTCTATGAAGTCCATTTCTATAACGCATTATAAAACGTGTTATAATCTCTTTATAGCAGACGCTGGAAGGAAGCGCTTGTGTGGTGAGAGACTCAAAAAGTTGTGTCAGATTGGAGTACTCGCTTTCTGTTATTACCTGTCACACATAATAATTCATTTTTACAGAGTTTGTGTGTTGTTCTTGCATAATGTCTAGAAGCACTGGCCATTCGCCAACAGATTAGGTCTGTGGCTGACCGGTTGGTGTCGCCGTCTGTGGTCTGGTAGACTGGGGTTTGAGACCCGGATTGTGAACCCTCCCTTACAACATATAGATTTAATGAAATCTATACTTCAAGCACTTTACTTAAAGCACCCAATGACCACTTAGCTTCACTTATAATCATATTATAATGCATTATAAAATGAATATAATGTATTACAACAATGAGAATTATAATACACTATGATCCTGAGTGAATGATCAGCAAGTATTGTGATACTTGACCTTATAAGTCATTATAAAATGTTTTATCCTTCCTTTTAAATTGTTTGTTTTATGTGTGCCACCGTATTATTTGTGCTGCTGTCTGTCTTGGCGAGGACACTCTTGAAAAACTACTACAACAACACAAAACCAAAAAAAACTGTGAAGTTTATTTGTACACTGTGGATTTAGAAAAGTCAGAAATTGGAAAATAGAGAAAACAAAATTGTGGGGGGGGGGGGGGAAGAATGAGGTATTGACTGAAGAAAATCGCTTTCATCGTTTAGGAAAATAATGGATTAAGGTGCCAAAAAAAAATCAATGGCATACCAAGAGTGTGTGTGGTGAACACCAACACTTTGCAACCTGCTTGTCTTCTCAACTTATAGTTTGCTGATTGGCTTCCACCTCTGGACGTCTTCAGTTCTTACTGCATGTTTCCAGGATGCTATACCGAGATTTAATCTGGCTTTTTAAGAGGCAACGCTTATATATAGTGAGGAGGGAGGGTCAGATTGTAAACTGTACATTGATTTGCATTTTGAGTGAGCTTTTTTTTTTTCTCCAGGTCATTTCTTATTCTGTCATGATACAAATAAGAGTTGGTATTTTTCTTTATTTACTGTAAAAAATAATACATTTGTAGCATCAACACAAGCTTTTTCTGAGAGGATAATGAAGCAGAAATGTATTTACCACCACTGCCCTGCATTATAGTGGCTCCAGAGGTGAGCAACACCCAGTAGGCTACATGAAAACATGAGCAGGATCAATTCTTTTGTACAAACTCCTAATTCCATATAAACAGGATCTGGCTGCAAACAGAGCTGAAAACTGGATATGTTTCAAAGCATCTGTTATTCGAATATAGTTCGGAATAGTTTTTCTTACATTTTTCTATTTTTTTTTTTAACAAGCATATTGAATACATGTTTGCCAGTTCATTTAGATCTATATGCTTCGTGGCTGTACTTTTGAAGATGACAACTCTTTGTCGCCTCCAGTTTTTCCGTGTGATCACTCATTTCAAATGTCAGTGCGGCTAATCTCACGGCACAGCTGCTGTCATTAACCTGTATTTGTGTTCACTTTGTCAGAGGATGTAGTCATCATATCTGCAGCGAAACAGCTTGCTAATGACTGCTGGTTCAGGTAGTATTTATGAGCTGTGATCACATTTCACACCACTTTCAACGCTCGACAACACAAATAGAAAAAGATATCTGAATGACAACAACTATATCATGAGTTTGTCTGCTTTAAAACACTTTGTGTATCTCACAACAGGGTAGGAGCAGTTTGAACGGAGGTTCTCGGTTTCTCTCTCTTACATAAAAACTATTTTTGCTACGTGTTCATACAAAGTCAGTAAGAATTGCATACCGTAATTCACGCACTATAAGGTGCACTGTCTGTTTTTGAACTTTTTTCATATATAAAGCGCATTAAGCCAAACAAAACAGTCAGATAAGTCAGTCAGTCAAACTTTATTAAACGTGTTCACAATAACTCTCAACATTGTTCAAACGTTAATGTCAAAAATAACGCCAAATATGCATCCATTCATGAATCAATAGCGTTTGGGAGCCGTTGAGCAGCGCTGTCTAGAAACTTCAATTAACGTTTGTGTTGTTGCCATGGAAACTGCAGGTAGCGTCAGTGAGTGGTGAAGCAAGAGGGAGAGAGAGCGTCTGAAATAACGGTGAATGCTAACGGTTAGCAGAGGAAACGGTTAGCAGCAGCAGTAAGTTGTCAGTCTGGCAGTAAATGTACAGTACAGACTACAGTGTGTCAGTTAATAAACGCTTCAGCTTGTCAACACCATGAAAAGTCACGTCTGTTGTTTCCCCCAACTGCTGGGAAAGTGAAGGTTAGCTCCAAAGTTAGCAACAATGCGTTAGCCTAGCTTAGCAATGCTAAACATAAATAGAAAAGGAGAAATGTGTAGCTGCCTGCTAATACTGTTGTACTAAAACTGTCGTTTTTTGAGAAAATTAAAGGCTTTTAAATGCGCCTCATAGTCCGGAAAGTACGGTAATTAACAGTTCATTTCAAACCGTCAATAAAACAGGCACTGATATAATTTGCTGGTGACTTTTACACTCAAGAGATGCGAGCCCTTCTGGCAAAAAATGAACCCAGCTTAAAGATAGTGGACACACACACCACAAACACACATATACACACCAGCAAGAAGGGCAGCGGCGCATCTCCGTGGGTAGATGCCTCCTTTTCAGTCGACAGAAGAAATGAACCTGGGTCCAGACTGATTTAAGTTGGACAAAGTTTGGTTCATTTAGTCCGAGTCAAGGGAAAAAATAAAATAAAAAATCTTAATTGCTATTTAATTCTGGTCCATTTCATGTTCACACTGACTTCTTACGAGCACACCGCAAGCAGTAAACATGAAGTCATGCTATGAGGGAAAATCAAATTGGGCTCACAGCAAATTACACTGAAATTTACTGCACCCAGTGTGTTTAATTTATCTTCTTTAATATCAAGAACATCACCAACAAATTATTCAAGGCTCAGCTGGACCTCATGTGAGTAAGAGACTTTAAAACCAGAGATGTGTTGAGCTTATGTCCTACTGTGTGTATTTCGGCAGGTCTCATTAAAAAAAAAAAGTAATAAAACTGTCACCAGACAGTAGAATTTAGTACAAGATACCTTTTTACATTATTCATGACACCGGCAATGAAGTCCAGTCACAGTCTCGACTAGTAATAATGCCAGAGAGGATAAATGAACGCACAGGTTCAGTAAAACATCACAACTGTCCAATAAATGAGTTACTCATCAATCCAGACCTGCGTGATTTCAGCTCTTGGTTTGTTTGTAGTCAGTGTGGACACAAAGTAGACCAGAATATAATAAAAAAAAATGTGGAAACACCAAAAATTTGATTAAAAAAAAAGAAAAAAATAGCAAAAGAAATGGTTTTACACTACAGTGAGGTAGAAAAGTTCATGTGCATCAAGCCTCCACTAAAGATGTCACTCCGTGGTGAGATTAAGTTGGGTTTTTGTCCTGTCTTCATGTTTTGTTTGGTCATTTCCTGTTTTATTTTGAAAAGCTATTCCCCTCGTTTCAGGTCACTGGCCCTTTCTCATGTGTCTGTCTGATTACCCCAAGTGTTGGTACCCATTCCCCGTTCCCTCGTCAGTTCTGTCTGTGTATTTAAGCCCTGGTTTTCAGTTCTGTCTTTGTTGGTTCATTCTGTTTCTTGTTTCGTCTCGTCTCTCGTTTTGGTTGCTCAAGTTTTCTCTAAATAAAAAGGACTTTATTCGACATCATCTCTGCGCCGGGGTCCTGTCTTCCTCCAGGGCTTAAATACATAGACAGAACTGACGAGGGAACAGGTGGCAACACTTGGGGTAATCAGACAGACACATGAGGAAGGGTAAGTGACCAGAAACGAGGGGAATGACTTTTCAAAATAAAACAGGAAATGACCAAATAAAACATGAAGACAGGACAAAAAAAACCCCAACTAAAATTTCACCACGTCGTGACAAAAGACACGAAAACATCAGATGTATGCGGAGCGATGAGCAGACTGTAACGTTCCTCAAATAATACATGAAACAAACTATGAAATGTCGTATTTCCATCACATCGTCCACATGCTTTTCCATCGTTTGAGCTCCGACTGGCGCTCTTTTAATGATGTCATCTCGTTGTGCTATCTTCTTGTGTGAACTCCTTATATTCACATAACATTAGTAGATGAAAAACAAGCATTCATTCCCCTTTTTTTGTCTGATTTTCTAGAAATATAGTTAAAATTTGCGCTACATTTGGACAGAAACTGCAGCTGTGGAGTCGACCTTACACCCAAAGAACAAGTGACGACCTTTACTGGTGAAGAAGTTGTTCCTTTGGGTTCAATTTTGCCCTTTTTTTTTTTTTTTAAACACCACAGGATCTGTTATAACCATCTCCTGTTGTATTAAATCATAAAGAGCACCCACATAGAGAGCTGGCAGGCCTGATAGAGGACAGAGGGGCGGATGAGAGCAGGTATGTCCACCTCCAGAGGGATCAACAGGAAGCTCTGACATCCACAAAAACCTACAGCACACCCACACTGTCATGCTCGCAGCGCAGTCAGGCGGTAATTCGTCAAATTATTTGCTTACATTATCCCCAGCTGTGCAAACGTCCCTTTCAACTACGAGGCATGAGTGGCACAAAAGTATATTAAATCTTGACTCCCACTGCGGCAGTGATCATGCCTACACGCACCTTCTTTAAAGAGAAACAAGAAAAAGGAAAAGAGCTCCAAAGCGAGACTGAGATCCTGCTTCAAAAGGAAATGTAGGCTCATTTTCCCCAAATAGACATGAAATCTAGGCGATACTTTGAAGTTTTATCACCGTAACATATCACTAAAATATGTGTAACACTGAAAGAGAAGCAGCTTCATAGACTTTTTAGATATATAAACCCACTTTTTGGCAGTGAACACAACTGATGTTCACACACACACATCTTTTCCTGCCACAACATATCACACTTTGTAGAAAAAGGATGGACAGTTAAGTGAAACAGTATCAACAAAGCTTGAATAATCAAAAGCGAGTGAGTCTGTTAAATCCATCTGAGACCTTGATGTGGTTCTGGACAGCGAACAGAAGGTAAACGCTGCGAGCCGCTACCTTAATTAAGGCTGCCGGGTGATAATTGTGGCGTTTGTGTGGCGGTGGATCATATAGCAGAGGGAACAGAGAGTAGCAACCTGTCGCCTCTCTTGTATGCAAATGTCTTGATCATCACTGCCAGGCTGTGTGCTGATAAAGGCTCAAAAAAAAAAGAGACTTCAACATCTTTTCACCTCCCTTGAACAGCATTTTTTTCCCTGCTGGTTGACAAAATTTCCCTTTTTTTAATGCAGCAAAGAAGTTGAACTGGGCTAGACTTTCACCGCAACGCCAAGTCAGTCGCGCACATGCAAGCACACGTTCCTGGTGGATTATTTCGTAACACCGAGAGCTGTATCCAAGCTTACGACCGCTGTTGCCAGATGGGAAATGTTAAAGTATCGTACCAGAGAGCTTAAAATTATTGTATCCAAGAGAACAAAAAGGTTTGAATGTGTAATTTTAGAAGACTCGGTCTGCTGCCGCTGCCTGCGTTGGGTGCAACACGTTCACCGATGCGCCATAAAGTCCTGCTTTGAAGATGCACAGAGTCAAAAGAACATCCTGCAGGGAAAATGCGTGTGAATGCTGAAAACACTAAACACTTGTTCAGGATCTCCATCTGTACAAATAAAATGTGATTACCATGGCATGTCACATTTAAGAGAATTGGTAGATAATAAGTAGTACGGTACTGTTTTATTTATAACCACAAGGTGGAGCTATCGGTGCCATGGTGCAGATCGAGTTTCATTAAAGACAACAGAATTGATGAGATATCATGTTATAAGGTGACTAAAGCGCCGCCTTTGGGCAGAATTTTGTGAAATACAATACAACATCCCCAAATTCATTATTGAGGAGTTATCGACCATTAAGTGCATTAGGCCACGCCTCCAAAAGTTATTAGCCAATAACACGAGGCATATCAGAGAAAACAAGACGCACGTGAGAAGCTATTTAGACGGTGTTGCTCTAGACGGCTAGGCTACTTGTTTGTTACGTCTTTCCCTCCACGCTGTAGATGTGAGTTTTTAATTTCTCCGAATTATTGTACATTACGGGACTTTTGGTATTATTGGTACGATAATTCATCTGGCAACGCTGCTTGCGATTGTCATAATGAAAGAAAACAGCTTCTGCCTCAGTAGAGTTGTAAAATCCCGTCTGTGAGTATTACAAACCGCTGTAAGCGTTTTCTAACGAGCCTTTAAATGCATTAATCTGCAGCTTCAACTGGACTTCATGGATTGTTTTTTCATTGTCGGCACCTTAAACAACACACACACACACCCACACCACTGCAGCCCCTTTACTGTTTTAACACTGCATTAATAGTGTCACAGTTTTTCAAGCCATCTTAAAACAACAGTCAGGTGTCCATGTGAACAGTGAAAGAGGTTTTCCTTTCATTGTAAGTGATTGGGGGGCAAAAATCCACAGTGTGTCCACAGTCATTTAGTGCAGTTTTAACAATGAAATCTATGAGAATGAAATGAGTGAAGCATTTAGAGGTGTCACGATGAGTAGCAGGAAGCAGGTCTGAAGAAAACTCTTTATTTGGAGTGAGGGAGATGAAATAGGGGAACAGACAGGGTAGTGGGTGGGGAAACAGGGAGCAGGGCAGGGCTGATGAGTCTAGATGCGAGGCAGGTGTGGAGAGAAAAAAAACAGGGATGAGGAGGAGTGCAGGAACACAGCAGGGAGCAAACTGAAAACACAAACTCTCAACACAGCCTACAACCTATATAACCAATGCTAAACCATCCAAGAATAACCAACAAAGGCAGTCAAATCATAACAACAAGCAAAACCATGTGACCAAAAGGGGACCTGACAACAGAAGGGTAACACAGGAAACCCCCCAAAAAACACAAAGAGTCCAACAGAACGAAGCTTATATGAGTCCAAGTTCGTCATAGCAAGTGGATTTACAGCCTTGAAGCTTCACATTAGCTTCAGATAAACTTTTAAATTTTTAAATACATTTTTTGTACAGAAGGAGGACTGTGGATTGTCTCCCATCACTTCCATTGTAAGTGTGAAGGGATCTTCTAATGCTCAGTATGAACAGGAGGAATGATTACAGCAAGAAAAACCTATTTAAATCTTCATTTTGGCTCCTGACTGTTGTTTTAAGACACACTTGAAATGAGGTTAATGCACATAATTGTTACAGCCAACATATTAACACACATACACACACTAGAAATGTGTTTAAAGGCTGGTCAGTGATATTACACACCATTTAATTAATGACCAGTGACTTCTTTTTTTTTTTTTTTGCCTTGTTGCCTATATTTGTGTCAATATAGAGCGAGAGACAGGCTTTAGATTCATACCAAGGTCATCAGCGCTGAACTCTTGATACAAAACAAAATCCTCCACAAAAAAAAATGTTTGATCTGTGACGTGTTTGAAGTCAGAAAAATCCCAAATTTCTGAGTTGCTCGTGCGGTAGCTTTGCATTAATAATTCATAATAAGAAAATCAATCCATCAGCGAGCAGTAGCGGTTAAGACCTTTCTGTACTGTACATATACAGTATATAATTGATCACTGTTAGTTATAAAAAGTTAGAATCCACATCTTCTCTTCCCACATCACATTCATTTATATATTTTTCTTTTCCTGCAGTTAAAATTGGAAAAAATGAAATAATGAATTAAATAACTCTTTCACCTGGATAGAATACAAGATCGAAGGGTTTTTTTGGTTAAAATCAATACTTATAACACCAAAGAACATTCAGGAATAACTACCTTTTTCATCATCCAGCGGCTAAAATTTCATTCCTGGTATCCTCTTTGTTCAACAAACCTTCAAAGTTCATATATTTTTTATTTAAATTCTCTTTAAGGAGGTGAAAAAAGAGGAAATCTGATTTTCTAAAAGCTGTTTGTTGTCTTTGTATTTAGGCCACAGAAAAAGCAGCGAGGCGTAACCCGTTATGATTAAGCATACTGCCACGATTCCTCATGTGCAGTTTTGCTCAACCAATTGCTTTTGTGCCACAAGCATGAACGTTAAAACACAATGAGATGAAACACACACACACTCACTTCCCCATTATACTGCAGCCAGCGCACACAACACACACACAGAGAGAGAGAGAAGAGTAGAATAGAGGCACTAAAAAGGATTAAAAGCTCAGTTTGGTGTTGGTGTGTTGTACTTCTTTTAATCTGGTTTAAATTTAGTTTTATTCCACTGATGAACTCATTGTTCTGTAAATCACACTCGAGGAAGAGCGTCAGCTAAAAAGACCCAAATGGGATTTACACTTTGTTTGTTATCCCGACGACGACGGCTGCTGCTGCTGCTGCTGCTGCTCTGCACACCGTCTTATGATCTGAAAATGTAATCTAAGAGCAGAACTAGGATGTTTACGGACGACATCGGAATATAAACAATCCCCAATATTAGATTTCTAACCTGGTATTTCCGTCCTCTCCTTCTTATTAAACTTTCTGTATCAGATAATTGTTTCGCATAACTTGGAGTTAACAAAATTAACTTCCCCGCTGTTCTTAATCAATGTCATGAGTCTTTTTTTTTCTTTTTTTTCAAGCAGCCAACATCCCATTTCACCTCCATCCTGAAGGTTCATCCGTTGTTGAGCTGTTCCACATGTTGTTGGGAAAGTTCAGGGCAGGTTGAAGCCTGACAGGAAGCGTTTTCACCTCAAGTTTCGGAGCTTCGACCATGTTTAACATCCAACGCCATAAAGACCAATTCACGCTTTCTGCGCCTGTGCGTCTGTGATCATCCGCGTGTGTCTGGGTGACATATAAATGAAGTCATCTGCCCGTGTCTGCAAGGTCCACGTGGTCACAATTTTAGGCTGCACACAGTCTGCTCGCTGTAAAAATAGCAACTGCACATTTGCCAGAAAAAACAGACAGGAGTGCTGAATGCTGTTCTCGTCTACTTTACTCCCGTTCTCATATTTCTTTTTTTTACGACTTCTTCTCGTTAAGCGAGGTACAGGAACTCCTCGGCTGCGTCCAGACTGAAAACAGTCCTGTGTGGAAATAATACGACGGGCTGCGCTGGTGTGTGGGCGTTTTTGTTTAAATGGCCGGTGAGACAATGAAACGTGTTCCAGCAATTAGAGGAACAGATTAGTGTGCTTCAAGGCTGATCAGGAAAAACACTGCACAGCGATTTGTGATATTCTCAGGACTCTGGAAAGTTATCATGACCCTGCAAGCTTGTTCATTGTTACACATATGTGGAACATGTCTGCGTCTGCGGACCCCGTGATCGTAGTATGAACGGAAGTGCATTCGCGTCTGTCGTCTGTGTGCAAGTCCAAAGCTGTCTGCAGACACCTGAACAGTATAGAAACAACAGAAAATCACCAAAAAAAGTATATGTATAATATAGTTGGTGTAGAGGAGACAGAGACAAGGACATTTTTTTAAAAACAGGATCAAAATAGATGAAACATAACCAGAGACATCTTTATAATCCTTCCTCCTTGTCATTACCTGGCGCCTACGTTACCCACAATGCAACTCCACCACAGACTCGAGTTGCATATCGGACCGGCGTCGGGCCCAAATCATCCACTTTTTTTTAAAATTCAGTTTTTCAAAAAGCAAAAAAACAGAAAACTTTCCACTTTCAGGAGATTAATGTGAAACTGCACAAACATCATTCTGCACAGTGAAACTCAAACACACGTTCAACTGTAGGAACAAGAAGAAAAAAACCTATATTTGAGTGGAGTATGCACCTACGAGCCTGATCCTTGACATTTCCAGGTCTGTATTTTTATTCTGGGTCAATACTGGAACATCTTTATATGATTTGCAGTTCCCCTTTAATACACATAATATATACAAAATCCCCCCAAAACTACATTCAACCTAAAACTTCTGTGCAATGGCGCAGTACAAATGTTTGTTATGAGCTCTAAATGAAGAGAGGAAGACCTTCATTACAGTATTACTACATTAAAAGAAAGGAAGATTAAGATGTTACACTGAATCCCCCCGGCGTGACGATGAAACCCTGAAGCGGACGGCGAAGTCTAGGTGGAGTCCAACCTTCGGGACGGACTCAACAGTTGTTTCCGTGGATCCTCGTTTTATTTTTGTGATTCAGATTTGGGGCAGCTGTGGCCCTGAAGGTCAAAAATAGCAGCCTTGTTACCCAAAAGGACCAGCTGGAGAGAAAAAGAGCAGCAACCTTACCTCCCTCTGCTGCTGCTGCTGCTACTGTCCCTGCAGGTCGCCCTTGAGCAAGGCACTAAACCTTTAAAAAAAAACAGCTAAATCAAGAGAAGACTTTGTTTTAGCAGTGCACATTAATTAAGAAAGAGAGCAGAGCTTTGTGTGGCGCTTGCTTGCGATTGCTTGCCCCCCACTATCTGTGTAATGTGAGGTACTGTATGAGCTCTGTGTCCTGATAACCTTTGCTGCCCACAAACACACCGTCCTGGCTCCGATATGAAGTCTTTACACAAACACAGCTTCCCTTTGTGTTGTGTCGATCCACATTTACACTCGAGGCAGTTTCGGTGAAGCTCCCGCCTGTGAGTGAGGAATATCAATCATTTCCTCTGTTTTCCACATACATGTTGTTTGTTCCGATCCTCTGCCGCTTCAACAGAGCATATATTAATATATATAACGTGGTGACACAGTGATGATTAGTCATCTCTCATGTTTATTTAACACCTTTCAAACACACACACACACAGAGGCAAGTCAGTGCTTTACAGAAGAACAAAGAGGGAAATAAAGTATATTTTCTTTTTTTTTCTTCTTCTTCTTCTCGTCAGTCAAGAGCATATAGTCGGCGTTGCATTTTAGATCATAGAAGCAGGTGAAACAAGGCTAACTGACTCCACTGAGAGATCTGAGCTTGTTTGAAGCATACAGAGGCCTTTAAGGGAGGTTTTTTATATATATATTTTAGGGTTTTATATCATTCTGTAGCTTCCCGGTAGTGATCCATATCTATTCAAATTTTAGTCGAAACACGTAGGTTAAGCGTCAAAATGCCAGTTTAAGCCCTTCTAAAATTTTTCCCCCCGTGTGACCTGACGTAGGTTTTCGTATGATGTTGCTGCCACAGATATAAACCCGACTGAGCTCTCACTGGTGCTGCTGCTCTGCTTAATGTGCTAACACACACACACACTGTTGCTCAAAGTTTTAAAACAAAACAACCTCTCCACTCTCCTCCCTCCAGTAAAAAAGGAGCAGAATCCGGTGTGACTTGCGGGTGTTTTATTCGTCCTGAAGCTGCAGCTCTCCTCCCCCGGCTGTCGGTCTCTCCCTCCGCCGCCAGGTCCGGTGCGTTTATAAACGTCTCATTTTTCCTTAGTGTCAACAAATCTCATGTGCAGAGCCAACCCAACGATGAACTCATCCCAAGTCTCCGAAGTCTGACGTGTACCTGAAGAGAGCAGGATTTGTGACATTACAGCTGGTTTGGAGCCAGTCGTGCTCCAGTATTCAGATTACACAGGTGTGATGTGGAGACTTGAAGCCTTCCAGGTGCACAAACACTGAGAATAGAGACTTTTCAGTGAAGCAGGAGACATCTTGTGTCCAGCAGTTAAACTTCTGAATATGTAACTATTTGCATGTTCATAGATTTGAGACAAAGAAAACAAACTGCTTTGTCGTGTAGCAGGATGCAATCAGGCTCAGTGTGACCGTCAGCTCTGCCAGCGATACAACACGTTATCACTTTATGCAACATTTGATTTGCTGTATTGAAGTAAGGACTCCAGCTACATATGAATAATTAGTGGTATTTCATTGAATGTAAAATTAAGGGGGACATTCATTAAATCAAAGAACGGATCGCTTTTGGGGTTTTTTTTCATCCTCAAAAAAAAGGAAAATACAGTACAAGTGATTTAAAAAGCATACAAGCAGACAAAAAAAGGCAATTTAGACTTAAAACATGTATGGAAGAGATCTTTAAGAAGCTAATTTGGTTTACAGCAAACACTCCTTGAGCTGCTTTTTTGTTTTCATTAAAGAAGTCAGTCAATAATTAGCTTTTAATCATAAATTTTCCCAAAAAACATCTCACAGGTCAGCAGTGAAAAGTTTGTCCAAACAAGCAAATGAATCCAGAGAGTAAGACAGACAGGCAGGCAGGTCAAAAAACAGATATCCAGCAGAAAAATCAGCAGGTTGCCAGAACATAAAGGTAACAGACAGTTTGGCAGTGAAAAGATGGCAGAGGATCAGCGTATATACTGAGGCCGACGAGGTAATGAGCAGCAGGTGAGGATAATTGGGGAGGGGCAACAGGTGAGCGGGTGGGTGCAGGAACCAGTGAAGAAAGAAAGTTAGGGGGCAATATGATGGACTAGTGGAGAACAGCGAAACAAACAGGCATGAATCAGATCATCGTAATCATACAGTAGATGACAGTTTGCAAAATTGACTCAGCTTCCTGGTAGAGTCACGGCATTACTGCAGCAGCTGTCAAACTCACCTCACGCTCTGAACCTCAATCTCGAACAAGATCCCGATATTTAGCTCCAAAACTGACTGTCAGTACAAGGATATTAACATGAAAAGGACATCTTTCATTACATGATGTCTGCACACTCTTGCACTTAATTCTGTGATCATATTTCCATTTTTTTTCCTGCAACACACAGCAGATGGTGTTAAATTAAAATGACGGGATGGCATGCAAATTAAAATACATGTTGTTAAGAGAGTGTATATGTTTTAGATAATAGTGAGAGCCTTGCAAATCTAACCCGTTGGAGGTCAAACACGGTTTGCAAACAGACCCAGTGTCAAATGTGTTCTCTCCAGTGACGGGCCATGTGACGCCGCAGGCTTCAATCTGACTCACAGTCTTTGCTGTCACCATGTCTCCCACACACAAGCCTCCGTTCCCCGACCTCCATCCATCCCTCCCTGACTGTCGACCATCTACTAAAGCAAAAAAAAATGTTTCATAGATGAGGCAGAAATACAAACCGGAGGTCAAGCGTGAAATCATGGAAAATTGTCAAGGGGAAAGATTCGAGCCTTTGCTGCCAGTAAGCAGTCAACAGCCATGACAGCACATCTACTGTTGGTCACTCATGCGAAACAGTAACTTGCAGGACAAATAATTGGATGAGGCTTGTAAATAGTTATAAGCAGAGCATTACTGTAAATACAAATAAAGGTGTATAGTGACTTGGCAAAAACAAAAAACACCTATAAACCATTTGAGGGACTGCTGTAGTGGCACTTGTCTAACTGACGCAACGCCTTCGTGAAGCATGTTGGTTAAAAAAATCCACATTCCCAAACATCCGTATAACCATAATCAAGTGTATTTATTTGTAATATCAATTAATAAGTCACATGCAAGCAACAAACTGTAGTTAAACGACACACCTGCTCTGATTACTGCTTCACATATTTGTACTTTCTTTACTTTCTTTTATTACTATGTCATAAACACACATATATTATAAAAATGGCTCCACCAGGGTTAACAGGGGAAAAGACTCAATGGGCGTCATCAAAGAAACACTTTTTGTTCTCAAGAGCCACAAAAAACAAAAAGAAAATCCCTGACAAATTTGCATTTATTCTGTTCTTGTGTTTGGTATATTTTGTCACTGCAGCTTCTACTTTTCAGTAAGGCGAGGCATGTTTATTTGTGTAGCACATTTCAACAACAAGGCAATTAAAAGTGCTTTACATCGGTCTTAAGAGGCATTAAACAGAATTTAAAAGCAAGACATGTAAAAAGATATAAAAATTAAAAGTGTTACATTTGAAAAATTTAAAAAAGAAGAAGCTGAAAAGGGAATAAGACAAATAAAAGAAGAGAATAAAAGTAACAGTGCAGCAAAGAATAACCCCGTAACCCTGTAAGAATAACCACCCTAATGTGGTTTAATGAAAGGCAGAAACAGAAAAGTCTTGAGCTGCAGACCTACAGTTTTCTGGGAGTTTGTTCCAGATATGTGGAGCATAAAAACTGAAAGCTGCTTCTCCATGTTTAGTTCTGACTCTGAGGACAGAAAGCAAAAACCTGATCCCAGACCACCTGAGAGGTCTAGATGGTTCGTAGACTAACAGCAGATCAGATATGTATTTTGGACCAGTAGTAGTCGTAAACAGCTTCCTCTGCGTCTTTCTGCAAGTCCCACTGACTGAGTGATGGGAATAATAGAGGCACTGATAGTAGTTAACTCTGCTCAGTCACATTTTTATGAAACAATAACAAAATGTTCTCTTGTTTGCATGAAATTAATCTGATTTTGATCGTAACATTTTTTTTACACGCTACGCCTTTATTCACCTTTTTGTAAAAGTGGCTGAAAGAATAAATGCATTAAGGAAGAAACATTATGCTGCCTTTTTTATAAGTACATCACTGAGTCACGGGGCTGCAGGTTCAGAGCTTTTGCGACCTTTTTGATCTGTTTCACATTAACATTTCTTTAAAAAAATAATCCTGCCAGAGAGCACACTGACAGATTGTTAAGTAATTAACGAGCCCTCATTTCATCCTATTATTATCATTATTATTATTATTATCATTCACATTATCCACTTTGCTGCAAGAAAAAAAAAGCTCTTTTCTCTTGTTGAGCTTTGCCCTTTTTGATAATGACTGGACAGATGTGTAATTTCTTTTCTTCACTGTGTATTCACTCCACAAAGAAAAGAATTAGAAATATTGTTACCAGCTTATTAAAAATGTGATCAATCTACAGTATGCAAGATTTTATTTTATTAGAAATAACCTCCAAGGCTTATTTTGGTCTTAATCCTACCAACTTGGGTACCTGCACTGCGCGGAGGTTTACTTTGTTGTCATATCTCACAGGTGCTTTATTCTGTCGTTCCAGTTATTCACGACTTTGTCATGAATCCATTTGTTCCCGATGACTTCATATCATTGTTTTCTGTTTCTGTTTTTAATTAGTGCTTTTTAAAACATACCAATGCTTCGTGGTCCCGATTCTAGCGCTGCAGTTTCAAAACATGAAGCCGTTTACTGAGTTCATGTTTACTGTGGATCCTTAACTTAAAGTATCACACACTATCAGGATGAGAGTAGGAGCACACTGTCAGTCGTTTTGAAGGCTTTGTGGAAAGATTGTACCTACTTTTGATAAAAGCTGCAGTTCATATAAGAAAATTAATCATGTTTTGAGACAAAATAAGTTAACATTTTGCTGTGATGATTGTTTCTTACAGCGGTTTATTCTTCTGACCTCAGACGGTTGTCCTCGTGTTTTAAATATGTTGGTAGGATGAAGGTTAAAGTTGAGTTGAAACAGCATTTTTAGAGCATCTGTCGTCTGTATTGTGACATATTTCTGAGTGAAACAGGACATAACGTTGGGAGGATTTTGAAAAGTGAGCGTGTCATAATGAATACTTACTTCTGTGCTGCTAAAAGTTGTAGATGTCATGATGTTATTGGTTGAAACTGGTTGGTTCAAGCCTACATAAGCACACGACATAGTTTGAGTTTGATATACAAAAGAACCTGAAAGGGTTAAAAGGGCATTTTTCATTTCATCTCAACCTTTAATGTGAAGTGTTGTCAAAGACTTTTATGACCAGTATGTCAGTGATATCACCTTCTTGACGTCTTTGCTTCAGTTGTTCCGGTCTTGTTCTGGCAGATCTTACACTCGAGGGTTAATAAGTTATGTGTGACCGTCAGACTATCTCCCAGCCCCGCTTGTTCCTCAGTCGACCCCTGCTGTAATATTTAATCCTCTTCACAATAAACTCGGAGCAACACGTAATAATTCCCCAAAGCTCATTTACTGCTGACCAACAGCTGCTGGTGCGCATCACTGCTGAACGAAGCCGTAGCAGTGAAAACACACGAGGAAAGAAGCTGATAAGACCGACTCATTAACATTTCTAAAGCTCCGATATGAACTGACGGCAACACTGGATAAATATGCTCCCGCTATTATTTATTTATTATGTCACTTTTTTAAATCAGGAACCTTTTTAAATGTAACACAAACACAAGGAGCTCAAAGTGTTTGTGTGTCGTATCTTTGTCAGACTTTAGAAAGACAAAAAAAACAAAGTTAACTTTTTTGGGTTACACAAAAACTGTCTTGTGCTTGACGCTCTTAAATTCGGCTAATCTCTTTGTCTTCTGGGGTAAATTATGTGCTCACAACCCCGCACAAGTTGTTTAATTGGAAAGTTAAGTGATAATTAAAACTGTGTAATTAAAAATTTGTGTTTTGTAAGTGTTTTGAATAAGCAATATTGGGAGGGGTTACTTTAAAAATGTATTCTGATACTAATTACCTGTTAAAAAATGTAGTCAGCATCATGTTTCACAATATTAAAGTGATGTAATTAGATTACTTTCCATTGCCTCAATACCAAATATGCAAATAAAGAAATGTCAATAAGATAACTTTTACTATTCTGCAAGAGAAGCGAACGTAAACCTTAAAGAAAATGATGAAAAACAAGATTATTTTTAAAGAAAAACTTGCTCAGGCAGTCGATTACAGACCTACAATGAAAGTGCACAACACATGAAGTGCATTACAGTACAGGAAAGCCTCTGATGAAACAGCACTCGGCCCACCGGCTGTGCAGCTATCACACAGGGCACACTGTATGTCGCAGTGGGGGGAAGACCCTCTCACCCTCCCTCCCGCCTCCCGCTGGGTATTTGTGCCCACTCTGCTGAGCTTTGTCCTCCTCCACGGCTCTTCTCAGAGGAGCAGCAGCAGCGGCAGTAGCAGACACATGGGCTTCACCGCCGTGTCCTTTCTTTATTCAGTTGTTTCTGTGTGATACGTCCAAGTTTCCTCCAACTAACTCAGTGTTAAACATGCTCGGAGACCGGTGACATGGATGTGGAAAGCTGTTACATGCACAACAAGCTGTCGTATACTCGAGCTCTCTTTTAACTTATTTGGGTCTTCTGCAGTGTAACGACTGTCCCTGCCTACTCTCCCAACATGAATTCACTGTGTGTGAAGTGTGCGTGCAGCTGCTGTGCACACCTGCGTGCTGTGTGGCATCATCTACTTACACCATCGTGGTTCAGTGAGCTCTGCTTACATTTGGGACTTTTACAGTGTATATCCTATCCCGGTAGTATATCCTTTATTTTAATCCTGTTAATAACCCCCATTTTTTATTAAATGCATCTGTAATCTGATTATTTTTATGTAACTTTAAAGGAATACAGTAACCTCTTTTTTGTATATTAATCACGTAACTCCGTTCCAACATTAACCAGCGTCCCATCTGTCAGTATCACCGAGGACATGTCAGACCTCCACTACTACACCGTTTCCAAATCGATGCCTGTGTTGTGAGGGCAGATAAATATAAAAAGGGAGCCAAGAAGCACACAGTGTGGGAGCTATGATGCTGAATTATCAGCTGATAATTAGCAGCAGGTAGCAGCTGCTGTGCTAAGACGTTTCTTTACTTTTTGAGGATGAGGTGCACTGTTTTTTTAAACTAGAACGATATAAAACCAGCATTTGTTACGCAACTGTCCTTCCTCTATGTACAGCCATAACAAGTCATTTTAAATATATGTTGAGTAGTCGCTGTTGTTCTGCCTTGTCCTCTAATCCAACCAAAAAGTTAAAAATTTAAATTGTCCAACACTTGTTAAGCTAATTAATGCTAATTTAGTGCTATTTAGTGCTAATTAGCAGACGCTGGCATGCTAAAACACTGAATTAAGACGGGAACCATTCAGCATGCTGTCATTGTGTGCATGTTGCTGCCAGTGTTCAAAGTGTCCGTGCTTAAAGTCGGTCTGCCGTGTGGGGACGGCTCCTCCTCCTCGTCCTCGTCATCTACTGTATGACACATCTACATCAGGTGGCGGCCACACAGAGGATTTCATGCACCGCTGAATGTTGAAACGTCCACAGACGTGACAGAGTCTGCAGCCGTGTCACAAATATCAAACGTGTGTTTTGATTTGTGGGGGATTCTTCTTCTTCTTCCAGAGCCGATTGTGTTACTCACAGCGGGTGATAATGAGGCGCTGCCAGGTTTGTGTTCTGGCTCGTTTTCCCTCTGAGACCAGAATAGTCCAACTGGAACTAGTCCCTGGCAAAAAAAAAAAAAGCAAACCTTAAACGCAGATTCTTTTTCTAGGTTCAATACAATGAAGCATGCATGGGGCTTACAAGACACCAATAAACTCCACAAAACCAGGGCCAGAGTACAATACATCAACCACAAACAGAAAAGAAACAGGAAGTCTTTCACCCTTAGACCACAACCACAACAACCACAGAGTATGACAGACATTTCAAGTGTCACAACCAGGCGAGGACTTCAGGACGACAATGCCGATACCTGCCTCTCGTACGGGCTCGCTGCCCTCCACAATTTTCCTGTGAAAGTCGAATCGCTGCCCGTTGTACTGAGGAGACCGCTCGAGGGGCTTTTGACCTCACCAGATTTGTTCATGTGCCAGAATCAGACGGTAAAACTCAGCGCCTGTTCAGCCCGCGGATACGGTTCCTGCTGCCTGCAGACTTCTGGAGAGACTCACTGCTGCAGTTTGGATTTTGCATTTTTGATTTAAACCTGTATTATCTGCAGGTCATTTCTTATTTCTGCTACTGTCATGGTACAAAAATGTGAGAGGTTGTAGATTTTCTTTATTCACTGTAAAAATAATACACAAGAGGAATAAGTTATTAGTCTTATGTAGCCTATAGCCTAATATTTAGGAGGATAATTAAGAATAATTGCTTTTCTTCTTCTCAATACCTGTGTTTATTGGGCTGAAAGGTGCGCAACACAAACTCAAATTACATGATATGCTTAAAAGTCTGGACCTGAGACGACATAAACACTTGCTAGAGCCTCTAGCATGGCTGTAAAGTCTTCAGGGAAACACACACAGGTGGTAAATGATGCACCATGGGCGAGGCTAGCCTCTTTTTAGGGGAGCTTCAACTTCAAAAAATGTGTCTGTCTTTGACAGTCTTAGGTTATATCCAAAACGTAATCCATAGTTTGTGGTTTAAATTTATATTTTAACACTGGAAATGAAAACACCCCCGCCTAACAAATGGTATCATCCTTTAACGATACTTCAGCGCAATACATAGATTGAAAGTACAATAAAGTTGTGTGACCATTGTGACCGAGTAAGTTGCTCCAAAGCTGTTTCACACTTGTTCCCTTTACAGCTGTTTTGATATAGCAAATTGGTGAGTAACGTTACTGGAGCCAAGGTACCGTTTATCAGTTAGCTCAGATAGCAACGTTAGCTCAGATAGCACCGTTAGCTCCGTTAGCACGACTGCAGTTGAACTGGAGTGATCCGTAATAAAAAGAGCCACTACACATGACGCTTTGATAAGAGCTTTATAGACAGTGTTTCTGACAGTAATGATGACAGGTTCATTTGAATTGAGTGGAAGAAGGAGAAGAGTAAATGTCAGAAAATGAGCACTACTGAGAGTCTGTTTGTGTGAACTGTCCAGTCATTTTCAACCCCAAATGTGATGCTCTTCTCTTATAAATGTCAAAATAATGATTATCCATTTTTTTTTCTCAGTAGAAATATTTTTGTGTGAGAAAAGGGTGAGGGGTGAGTGGTTTTGGTTGGGCTCATTGAGTGTTCAGTACCCTTTAAGCTCTGACCCTAGAATCGCCACTGTGATGCACGTTAAAATGTTGGACCAGTGTTCAATCAGTGAAAGTCATGTTTTTATGCTTCACTCGTCGCCTGAAACTGACTCTGAAATATCTCCCTTTTTAACTGTCACAGAGAAGTTCGCTTCCCCTCCAGCGGTGTTTGTTGTTTTCAACATTTGTCTGTCACTCAGCGTAGAAATACTAGAATTGGTTCTTTAACTGAGGCGGCCGTCCCGGTTTGTGATAAATATGCTCCTGTGCACATACTTTAGAGGACATTACACCGACTTGCATTCATTTCCTGGAGTCGTACCATCACCATAAGCACTACTTGCCTAAAAAAATAACCTTACTTTAAGCTAAAATTTTATGATTTGCATCGTGGAGACTTGCTTTTTGTGCCCGTAATGTGACTGTATAGGCACAAACCCGAAGACTACCCACACTCACAGCTCCTCAGACAGGTGTGGGAACAATGACTGTAAAATGTCTCTCACATCAAACACAAGAGGGGATGAAAAGCAGAGAGAAAGGGAGACAACAGGGGGGAGTGTGAAATGGAAGAGAAAGTGTCGTTGGTAAGAAGCTACTAAAAGCACCATGTGACACAGATTGATTCGTTTGTGTGCGCTCGCGAGTGAGAGATACCTAGAAAGAGGGCACCCACACTGCGTTTCCATCAAGCTCTGAAATAAATATTTTCTGCATTCACTTGTAAATAAATGTCACTTTCTTTGGCAGCTGTAACACGCCAGCGATTCAGCCTGGTGTATGTCCAGTTTGTTTAAGTTTCTCCATGACTCGCTGTCAAGAGGAGGTAAAGAGAGAGAGAAAGAAGTATTAGTGTGACTTTGCAAAGCTTGACTGACAGGTGACCTTGTGTGGAAAAAAGAGCATTTCAGTGCGAGCTGATAACTCATAGCTCTTTGATCAACAGATGAAAACAAAGAAATGCAAATAGGGAAAGAGTTTCAGGACAGGAGGTTCAAGCTTTCCATGCTGATGAAGGCGTTTGGACTCAAATAAGGTGACTGAAGAGGGAATTTCATCCTGAACGTGTTAAGTTTCTTCTCTGGACGGAGCTACACCTCGTTCCAAACAAAGACTTGGCGATGTTTCCTGATGAACTAAATAAACGCGATCACAGCGGACTAAACTTCCCTCGGCAGTCCATTAAACATTTCTGTGGCGTGCGGATATTAAACAGCCAAATGTTGCTGCATAATTATTTTTTTTTATTTCTTGATGAATTAGTTTCCGTTACGTAAACTCTTTCAACAAAGGAACTTGTCATAAAATGATTTGTGATGGTTCAATATCCTTTTAACACCACTTGCTAAATGTGTGCGAGTCACTCTGAACTTCAGCAGCTGCAGTTCAAATGAACTTTCAGTGAATTTGCCTGTTTGATCTGATTTATGCCAATCTGAAGTTCATCTTCGTGGGCGATTTTGGTGAACTGACCCTTTTTAAAGAATGACATTTGTTCTTCATGTTTAGAAGTTACTTTTCGATCCAAAATCACCAGCCTGGTCGCCAGAATAAAGTAAGTAGTAAGTAAACTTTATTTATAAAGCGCCTTTCAAAACCGAGGAGTTACAAGCTGCTGTACAATGCAAATAAAACAAGAGAGAAATAAAATACAATAAAGATAAAAGGTAAAATAAAAAAGCAAAACAATACACAGAAGTCGGATAAAGCAGTAAAAAGAGAGCAATGCAGAGACTAATCGGATCTGCTGTAGTCTGCTGGTCGACTAGTCGATTAATTGGTCGATACTCTCTCATCTGACTAAATTCTCATTGGTAATCTCTGTGTTACTTTCATAAGGAGAAAAGTGCTACATCAGCAGCTTTCTGGGATTAAACCATTATTTCCTGTGGCGGGGGGACAGACTAACAAACTACCTGTGAAAACAGCGGGGGTGTTTTGAATACACCCCCGCTGTTTTCACAACTTTGGACTCTTCCAAACTAACAGAGACTTCTGGGTCTAACTGTTCTCAACGGTTACTGGACGTTTACTGAATCAGTGTTTCTCCTACAATTATATCAACGAGAAAAATATGTTTTAATACCAGAATTAACACCAAATATCCACTCATTCAGAAATATTTAGCGTTTGGGAGTCTGTGCAGCGCTGTTCAGGACGCTGTGTTGTTGCCTGGGAAACGAGCAACTCTGCATTGCGTAGTATCTTTGCATAGCGAGTCGGACACAGAGAAAGTGACGGTGGATACGGGTGGAGCAGATGAAAAGGTTAGCGGTAAGTTGTCAGTCTGGCAGTAAATGTACAGCACAGACTACAGTGTGTCAGTTAAATGCTAAAAAGTCACGTCTGTTGTTTCTCCAAGTGCTGGAAAAGTGAAGGGAGTTAGCTCCAAAGTTAGCAACGTTACGTTAGCTTAGCCGGAAGACGCTAAACGGAGAAATAGACTGCTGAGTTCACTGTGCACCCCCAACCCTAACCAAGTGGTGTTTGTGCCTAAACCTAACCAGACCTGAACCACAGTGTTGTCACACCTTAAAACATCATTATTCAACAGGTAGAAATGTTGATATTATACATGTTTCACATGTTGAAACGTATATAGTCAACGTTTCTGTGGTTTGCAGAAACGTTCAGTGCCAACGTTTTCTTCTGGCGACTGGGTTGAAATCACAGCATAACACACTTTGTCAATTTGCTTACATATAAACTTTGTTTTAACAGCATTTCAGTTACTATGTCTCAGTATGTAGTTCAAAACTTGAAATATTGTCATGTTAATTATGGTTAATAACAGTTATATGTAATCTAGATTGTTCACTTTTTGTATAAATTGTCATAATAAGTGTGTAAAATGTTGGTTGTGGCTCGTAGTGCAGCTCTCCTCTGCCTCATCGTTTAGCTGTCCGGCTGTAACGTCACTGTTTTGGTTCACTCTCAGCTCCCACATAGCGTTGTTTTTTTTTTGGCCTCAGCAGGCAGCTGTTTTCAGAGTTAAAAAGCTCTTAAAAAAGCCACCGTACACTACCTGCTCAGCACCAAACGGCAAACAGCTGGTGAACACAGTGGAGCATTTAGCAGCTAAAAGAGCCAGATATATCCCCTCAGGAGTTGGTAGAGAGTGAAAACAGAAGCTGAAAGAGAGAGAATATTTAATTTACATTCACCAGGTGGACAGAAACACGACTCCAAATGAATGATAATGTCGCTGAATGTGTAAATAAGCAACAACAAGTTTGACACATCAACTTGAAGCTGTGTTCACAACATGTTTGCACTGCCCACTAAGTGACCGAAAAGTCAATTATTACAGCAGCTGTGTCCTTAGTCACAAAACTCTGGTGTGTATTAGAAAGAAACTTAACTCACTTCCTTCAGTCTGAGCCGTGTTCAACTCGGCTAATTTATTTTGGCATGACACCGCCGTGCCGACTGTGAGCACGTTCTTGCCAAAGCTCAACACTAATCTGCTATCTGCTGCGTTTGATGAACCAAAAAAAAAAAAAAAAAAAGAAGCTGTTGAGCCGAATCTTCTGGCTCTCGGTCGGGGTATTGTCTGCTTACGCACGTGTCTGCTTTTTGTGTCGTCTCGATAACGGCCAGATTCGCCTCATGCCAAGAGGGGGATAAAGGGCCACAGTCTGGGAGGATTTGGGTGAGTGACAGGCAGCGGAGGAATCTGCGCCCTGGGAACTGTTTAAAATGCTGTTTATCCTTTTGATTGACAAGATTAAAAAAAAAAAAAGAATTAACACGTAAATTAGTGGCTCCACAGTGTGATTTTTTTAAATACAGAAGCAGCACTTAATAATGCTGATAGTCTGATTAAAACCATGTTCACACATACGAGCATTGTCATGTCAAAACCTTCTACATTAAAGGAATAGTTCAGCATACATCAGAGTACTTCCTACTGTATAATAGCCTTTATAAAGCCATAATATAATAAAACACTACTCCCATGATATTTCTTTGCCACCTGTATTGTATTTATATCTTGTGACATTAATCTTAAATATAAATATATATATATAGTAACAGATGTTCTTTTGTAGCTTCCCAACAGTGTGTTTTTCTCATTTTCAGTGTGATATTATAGCGTCTGTGTGTCCTCTCCAGATAAACGGGGAGAGTAGGCAGAATATTCATATCACACCCACATCAGGATCATCACACCCAGCTGTGAGGAACACGCGCTGCTATGTCGACCGCAGAGAAACTACAGGCGTCTGTGTTGTTTTTTATTTAAACCTTCGTCACAATCTGGACCGTTTAATCTTAAAAATCAGAACTCTGTCGAGATCGGTTCAAGATAAAGCACCATTTTAAAATCAATGAAAAGATATGTTCCTTTTATAACATAACATGAGATCTTGGTTCGTAATGATCAAATTTCTACAGTCAAACGCAGCGTTCTTGCCCCAAAACTATAATATTACAACTTGATTTCAGTCAGAATGATGTTCAACACCTCGCCGATACAACGAGGTTTGGCTCGATCAATACATTTTTCAACGTTACTAAGACACAAAATGTCCCATCGACATGGTCCTCATATATCTGGAATCCTTATGATCTCCTCTATCCATTCATATATGGAGATATTTGTGCTGTATTTTTCTTTTTTAACCATAAAAAGTCCCCTAGAGCATGTTTACTACTACTCACGTGTAATGGCATTTCTGTCTCTGGGTGACACATAACGACTCTGCCGTAAGTTTATAAACAAAAGAACTTGAAACACAGATTTCTGATAATAACAGGAAACTCTGTGATGATTATACCTGCAGCAGACGACACACTAATAGCTACTAAATCACGCTTCACATTTATAATGAAATAAAAAGTATTAATCCTGCTGTAAATAACTAAAACCAAACTGGTGTTTACGAGTTTTTGTGCCGATGAGATCAGAATATTTCTCATGAATTTTCCTCATAACGTCACCAGACTGAAGTGTTGCCTTAATTGGATCATAGATTCAGATGGATATATTGGATACACACACACACACAGTAGACTGTACATGTTGTTAGATCATTATTCATCTGTCGACTAAAACGTCTGCAAACTCATTTAAACACACACACACACACACACTCTGATGTTAATATTCATAAATGTTGAGGATTATTTCTTGTTTGTCCAGTGTTGTTCGGCAGAGCTCAGTGTTTCCTTTGTTGGATTTATAAGGGCTCACACACTATTAATTCATCTGCTTCTTCTGGTTAACGCACACACACACACACACACAGATAGAGAGATAAACAGGGGGAAGGACAGGGAGCGTTGGATGGTCACAAATTAAGAACAAATGAATGAATAAATACATGAAAATACACATGAAATGAAATGATACTCTCTTTTTCTGGTTGTTTAACAGCTTCAAGCTTTGCTCTGAACTTTATTACATTATTTGTATCTGTTATCTGCAACTTTTATAGTTTTTGTCAGTGCTACTTTGCTAATTTTGTTATCGTTTGTCTGTAAAATGTCAGTAAATAGTAAAAAAAAGCCCAATATAATTTCTCACAGTCAAAAGGCGACTTCTTCATGTCTTGTTTTGTCCAACCAACTGTCCGAAGCCCAAAAATATTCAGTTTACTATCATGTTTGACAAAGAAAAGCATCAAATCTTCACATTTAAAAAGCAAATTTCAGGCATTTTTGTGTTTTAAAAAAGACTAAAATGATCATTCAGTCATCAGTTAATTGTCTGTCAATCAACTAATTGACTAATCGTAGCTCTAATTCTCATGGACAATAGTTCTGGTCGTCACTACAAAGCACTATACACTAGTAACTTATTACATTTTCAATATATATCACACAATATTTATCCCGATATACTTCATACACCCATACAACATACATGGTTTTTTATATTTACAATTAAAGTAACTTTCTGACTTGTTTTTAGACACAAGTCAGACACACAGTATGTTATTGTCAGCACATTAATATCGTAGCGATCAGAAGAGAGAAAGAGCTCACTCTGAACGGACTGTCGAGGTAGTGAGCGCAAAGCCTCATGGGACTTTTGTGTTACTGTTATGTTTAACATGTTAGTTACGGTCTAATGTTGTTGTGAGCATGTTGTTTGTGTTCAGGTGGCTTTTTTCGTGGTGTATAACTAAATAAATAGTGCTAAGTTTATGTTTATTGTTTGCAGCACTTACTGAGAGTGTTAGCGTGTTTAGCTAGGTTGGTCGTGTACCAAATGTTCATGTTAATGGAAGAATAAATACAGCATCCTTTACTGTTGGGAGGAATTGCAGTGTGCAAACAGAGAAGATTGTCTGTGTGTCGTTATCTTCATTGGAGTTTGCCACAATATCAAAGTCTACCTCCACTCAAACACATGTTTCTTCTGGTTCCTTCAGCTGGATGTTGTTTCTCTTCTCTGTGCTGAGTTTTGTTTTCACATTCATCTCATTCAACTTACACGAGTGTGATGTGGAAGCTTAAAGCCTCCAGTGCACAAACACTGATACAGACTCAGTGAAGTAGGAGGCGTCTCATGTCCAGCTGTTCAAGTTTTGAATATACAACTATTTACATATTCATAGATTCTGGGTTTTTTCATTGAGGGAGAAGGAGGATTTTAATAGATTTGTGTGTCTGTGTGTGTGCAAAAACTATATCAGACACAAATTATTATTCCAAGCAGAGTATTTTTATATGTCTGAAAATATGTCTGAAGGGGATCTTTAAATCACTCATACATGCCACACGTCTGCTCACACGAGTATACCGTATATTAAAACTGAAATTAAGTGTCCCCTGCAGCTTTAACATACAAACCGGACTCTTTCTCTTCTTCCTCCACAGGTCGACGGCCGGCATCCGACTTGTAACTTCCTGTTGGAGGTGGAGAGAGACCACGTCGAGTGCCTGAAGATGCTGAAGCAGGACCAGGCGACCAGCAGCCATAAAGGTCACGATCACTCAATGAACTAGAAACTTCACTTCCATTAGCAGCAAAGACAGAACTTAAAAAACTATTTATCAAAGCAAGGAAGAAGGGAGAGGGCTGTATGAACAAGAAAATTGGTATCTATCCAACACTACAGGCTGTACCCGACTCTTAATTTTGTCAGTCGAATCGGACTTAGCTGTTCAATATGAAGTTTTGACTATTTGTTCCCCTTTTTTTTGGTATCTATCTTGCAATCAGAAAATCCATTGGCATGAGTTTCAGTTGCATTAACGTCGTCAACAGGCAGTGCACAAGTATTTCTGTTTTAATCGAGCTAATTATGCTAAATCATAGCAATTTTTTTTCAAAATTTCACTTTAAACATTAAAAATGTGTAAATTAATAAAAAAAAACAGACGGTTTAAAATAATTTAGTTCATCGCCTGCTATGAAATAACTGACATCTTCAACAGGACAGGCCTACTTCTTTATTTCTCTTTAAACATAAAAACTAATAAATAAATATAAATAAGAATAAATTAACAAATGAAATTATGTAAGGGTGGGATTATTTTTTAGATTAAAATAAAAAACGGAGGGCCTGGTAGAATATTAAAATTAACAAAATATATAAAATTAGCAAATTAAAAGTTAAACACAAATAAAATACAAAGTCCAAAGACAAATAAATAAATATATACAGTATGGAAACTGGTGATAGCTTTTTAATTGTTGCACTTTAAAACAGTTTCAGAATAACAGAAAACATACATGGTCAGTTAAAATTAATGGTACTGAAATGTAATAATCTATAATTAATGCAAATTAATTACAGACAGAATAGATGCTCTGGATCTGATATATGAAGCCACACATCAGTGATGCAGAGAACCTTTATAGTTTCACGCTAGAAGACACAATAACCTGCAATTATACCTGATATGAAAGTAGTGAAATCATATTACTACAGGTTGTTTCATGGTTTCTTGATGTAGCCACTGGAGTCTGCAGAAGTCTCCTGAGCGAGAGCTGGCCAATCAGAGCAGAGTGGGCTGATCAGGAGGCGGGGCCTTAAAGAGACAGGAGTTAAAACGGCCTGTTTCAGACAGAGGCTGAACTGAGGGGCTGAATAAAGGAGCAGTAGAAGATAAATAAGGAGTTTCTTTTAGCTGTAAACATGCAAATATATTCCAGTTGATAGTCCTGTAAATGTGCGTGATATTTCCCCTTTAAACACTGAACCGTGTGTAAGCATGGTTGATAAATTAAGCCCCTGAACTGGACCTTTTAAACACAAGACATGGAGCAGAAGCAGAGTCTGCAGACTGAAATCTGCAGTGTTTACATACAAGTATATACATACTGCATGAACATTTATTCATACCTCTGCCATACGAGGACGTGAGCAGCTTGCAGGTTGCAGTTTAATCCCATGTTTTGTATTCTGCCCTGTTATATTTTTCTACGCAAAATGAAAAACCAGCAGCTTGCAGTCCAGTTTAGATTTCTCTCTTTTACTCAGATGCCCAGTAAACATATAATGTTAGGACACTGAAAACTGGGGCTATTTTCTAACTAAATCATACCTGCATGAAATCTAAATAATTTGAGATTATTTCTCTGCTTGACTGAATTTAGACAAAATTAAAAACGCACATACACACACACTTCCTCTCCATCTATGTTTTTTTAATTCTACTCTAACATGTATCTATTCCTGGTGTAATGGTGTGCTGGAGCTCAGGCTCATGTCCGTGATAAAAATGCACTCACTGCATTATTTCGCATTCATTTTCATTCAGTTGAAAGTTGGGAGTCTAGACCTCAGATACATGAATAATTTATGTGACTTTTTGGGGGCACAGTTAATATACAGTAGCATCATGGCAGTTATTTGTACCTGATATATTATTTTATTAGAGTAAATTTTGTCACCAATGTTATATAAACCATATTCTCTCTGTTCCTGAATGCACAGCATCTTCATTTCAAGGACAAAAAACACAAACACTTTGCGTATAATAAATCAGACTAATCTTAAACAGGATCTTAAACGGTGCTATTTATCATTTTCTAAATGTCGATGTCATGTTATTGGTGGTTATTGATTGAGTGGGTTGGAAAATACTGGGAGTTTCCTTTTTAAAGATGCAGGTTTCGGTTTTAGGCTCATACGGAAATCAATCAAGAGCTTTCAGGTTGTAAATAAATACTTTAAACTTAGGCTTTGATTCAGAACATAATCTGCAATAATACTAGCTGTTATGGATAATCCATATCTGACCAGGATAACAAAATGTCAAGCTGTACTCTTCTGTTCTCTCAGACAGAAGATAACATGCGTTGTTTGATAAACCAGGAGTCTCATGGCGAACCAGAACGCAGGCCGTCGCCAGACGAGACAAGACAAAACCTAAAGATACAAACTGAGGTCATAGATTTATGATTCGGGACTGATGACCTAAAATGCTCTGACTCGCTTAAAGGCTGGGTTTTGGACTGTCAGGGTCAGACAAGTTTGGGGAAACTGTCCAAACAAACAGAAATGTATCCCTCGAGTCGTTCTCCCTTGCAAGGTTTTTGGCATCAAAGCAGTTCCAGGAACTTTAAACAAATTCCTCTTTTGGTCTTCTCTTCTTCAACCTGAAAACTGCTGGTGCATCAGCTCCGAAATTCCACAACACTAGCAATATATTAAACTACATATGTAGAAATATAAAAGCGACATTTAGTACCGTGATCATTTTAAACAGAAAATAAAATACTGTTTCGTTTGTTCTGAAACAGATTATACTTAACAAACATTGCTCAGTCTCATTAAAGGAATAGTTCAACATTTTGGAAAACTAACTTTGGTTATGGTCTTTTCTTTGGAAATGTTTTATGGTTCCTACTGGCCAAAGTGATCAAGTTTAGCCAAACCCCTCTAAGTCAAATTTAACTTATAATAATTTTTTGTGATGTCTCGCTTTTATTTAACACTCAGTGCAGTATGTCAGGAAACACAGGACAACAAGGACGCAGTCAGTGTCTTTTGGTCACAGTACGCAAAATAGTTCGCACTTCTTGATGTAAAATCAAAGCCAACATTTGTTAAATGTCACTTTTAGATAATGAAGAGCTCTAATTATTAACTATTATCCTCAAGAACATCAAGAGTGAGTTACGTGTTTGGGACAATAGTGTTTCTCTTCAACTGTTGTGAACAATTTTATTAAAATGAGAGGATTTTTATTTACCAACACCTACTGCTACTTATCAATTCTCGGCATGACTGTTGAATCCACTGATGAGAATCACTGAGCTCATCTGCCTTCTTAAGTCTTTAGATTTAATAAACAGATGCTCAAAAGTTTGGGAGGAAACTCACATATGTTGTGGTGATGATCAAATGTCCTGTAAAAAAAAAAAAAAGAAAAGGCTCATTTTGGATGTAACTCAATACTTGTTTAATTATTCCAGCGCTAAATTGACTAAACATTTTATTAAATTAAGACCAACTGCAGGTCTAATTTAATGAAAGATCCAATTAAGTTTGAGCTGAGCGGAGCAGACTTTGCATTTCTTGCAGTTGTATCTTTGTATCTACCTGTACAATGAAAAATGCACGTACAGTAATGTATTTACTCCATGTTGATAGTCTTTTCTTTAGGGAAAAGCTCATTCCATTATTCTCTTTTTTAAAAGTCTTCAGCAGACTAAAACTTCCCACAGACACAGTTGTATTTGCCCAAGTGTCTCTACAGCATTAACAAGCCTTCCTTCAGTGATGTGAGCTCTGGACGCCTGAGTCACCCCTGCTGTGTTAATTAAAGCTCAATGACACGAAGTAGAGCAAAATAATAACATGGCTCAAATCCTCTGTGGGGGGAGAAAACTGCTGGGCATAGCAGTTTTCTTACAGTTCTGTTTTATTCATTCAATCGAGCAAATGAGGCTCGCAGGAATTCAAATTGCTGTACCATTACACAAAACAGTTTACATTTCGCTCGCTCAGCCTCAGTGGGAATCAGCCCCCAACGTGACAGCATCACTTGCCTTGTTGTACACATTCAGCAGCACACAGGACTCAGGTTTGGACTCAGTAGCTGAACGTACCAAAGCTGTTTTTATGGTTTGATTTGTATGAGTTGTTTTGAGACAAGTCCAAGTCAAGTCTCAGGTTGTTTAGGGCGATTCTAAGTCAAGTCCTTCAAGTGTCCTTCAAAATGTACATCAGCTAAACATCTTTAAATGTTCTTGCTTTAAAGCCTCAAGTCTTGTCAGGTCTTGTAGCAGTTAAGTCCAAGTTTAATCTAAAGTCCTCAGTTGTCCAGATTCAGTCCAACTTGAGTCCGACGTCACATTTACAGCTCTAGAGCCGGTTGCACCTGCTGTTCATACATTCAAACTTCTATATTAGCCTATATGTTAACTTAAGTGAAGATTTTTGCATTACTGAATTATAATGAATTGAGCAACACAAACTAGTTCTTCTGTAGAGATTAGTTGTTACTAAATATTTACACCGACTAACTGCCAGGTGTAATAGTTGAATAGTTGACTTCATCAGCTAAGAAAATTTGCTTGGTCATACAGTATATGACCTGTTTAGTGGGGGTCAATGTGTGCACAAATACAGACACTAAATAGCAGAAAAGGCTTTTATTAGCAGCTATTGGCATCAAATCATTTTATAGACACATCAGTCTGGACCAAATGATGGACCAACTGACCTGCATTGGCATCCTTGAAAGCTTTAAGTCAAGTCAATTTTTTTTATATAGCCCCATATCACAAATCACAAATTTGTCTGAGGGGGTTTTACAATCTGTACAGCAATAAGACATCGGCTATCCTTAGACCCTTGATTCGGATAAGGAAAAACTATTAAAAAAGGGTTAATGGGAAAAAGTGGAAGAAACCTCAGCAAGAGCAACAGATGCAAGAGATGTGTCACTGGCTTAGCTTTAATTAGGAAATATGCGTCATGTAGCAGGCGGATGTGACTCCCCTCGCCTCGTTGACCAACTGAAAGACGTGACAGTGGAGCAGAGGACAGAGACTGGGATAGCGATGTAACTGACCTATGCACTGGTATTTGACATGTTTTCTTTTTTCTTATCAAAAACAAATAACTTTTAAAATATTTGTATGAAATAAATATTCGTAAAAAACCACTGATTGTGCTTTGCCAAATAACGTATTTGTATTTGGGCACATCCCTACTGCAGACACCATCAATGTTGTGTGAGATTCCGACAATGAGCCTGAGAACGAAGGGTAGAGTAGCAATCTGTGCTTTGTTGTGCAACATTTAAGACCCCCAAACATACCAGCTTCATTTAAAAAAGCATGCATCACTTGTAAGAAGGCTGTGATGGCTGAGTGGTTAAGGCGTTGGACTTGAAATCCAATGGGGACTCCCCGCGCAGGTTCAAACCCTGCTCACAGCGATGGTGTATGGAACAAACCTCAAGAAGAGTGACAGCTGTGTGTACAGAACATACCAGATATCGGAAATATAGTATTGCAAAATGAATTGCTTGCTACAGTTCAGCTAATCTTCCCTGTATGAAATGTATGAAAACAAAGTAAACCTACTGCCCATATCCTGAAACTGCTAAAGTAGTGCCCTTAACCTCAGTTTATACACATCAAAATATCTAAGGTGATCGCAGAGCGATAATGCAAGTTACTGTTACATGGCCCTGGCATTTTCATAACAAAACGGGGAAGGACCAGCTGAAGATGAGGTTACCAACACATGTGGGTGGTCCAGAGGTAATGACCAGGGGGGAATCCTTCTAGAGGAATGGATAACATGTTGACCAGCTCTAATTAACAGAGGAAAACTGCACCTCTGTAAAACATAATAATATAAAGAGCTGTAACCTGGAGACTGCAACAGGGACGTTGAATGAAACTGAAAATGGAGTTGAACAAAGTGCAGATCATGCATTCAAACATTTGATTCATCCAAGAAAAGGTCCTGGGGTTGGAGAAGGTTAATGGGACACAGTGCACAGAAGAGTAGTCGGTTTGTTTAACTAACTGCATGAAATCAAAGTAGAGTGATGCTGAAAGGCAGCCTTCGTTTTAGTAAACACAGAATAAAGATACCATAAAGTACAAATTTCCCTCCAGATGTGCGCTGCTGTGCATTTGGTGTGTCGTTGCTTAAAGCGGTGACAGTCCTACCTCTGATGTGTTTCTGAGTGTTTCCATGAAAGCGCACAGAGAAAGGATAGATCACTTAACATTTTCTTCATGCACCAATGAGTTTGGATCTGTGTGCTTCCTTTTTTTTTACCCCACAGACATCTGCTCTCTCACTCTTTCCCTCTTTTGTCCTCTTTTGCCCTCCCTGTCTCCTCTGTTATGTCCTCTATTTTACCTCCTCTCGCTCAGTTTTCCTCTTTCTTTAGCTCTGCACTTTCACCCTTCCTTTTTTAAACCATGTTGTCCCTTTCTTTCTTTTACTCTCCTCATATTCTGGTCTCATCTTATCACATCTCTCAGTGTTTCCCATGGTCTTTCCCTCTTTTCATGTCTGCAATTTCACTTCCACTCGATCTAGTTTCCTAGAAAAACTTTCAGTGTGATGAATCTAAATATATCATCTTCACAGTTCAGGACATTTACAGTGAGGTCAAGACAGGAATAAGCTGTTCTTACATTTGACATACAATAAGAAACCAATTCTAAGGAAGTCAAAGGTGAGAGTGACTTCAACCAGACAGCAGATATAACAAATTATCCCATGTGCTTAGCCTCTCATATGAGAGGTAATACAGGAGGAAGAAATGGAAAGGACGGAAGGAATAAAGAAGGAATAGAAGGGGGAAAATCAAGTAAATTAAGATCAATGAAAGAATGAGACGCTCCTCCCAAGAAAAACAACATGATAGGTCATAATGTCAGTTTCCCCAAAACAATGTATAGTTACGTTTGAGTGACAGATGCTAGCAGCCGTAGAAATTATGATCCAGAGCAGTGGCACAGTGCAAATGACATCTTTTTAAGTTGACAAATTTCCTCACTGTTTGGAGGTGGTAGGTTGGGGGGATGATATAATCCAACAGTGGACTTTGCCACAGGAGACAGCTGTTCATTTCCTGTTTCCAACTGGACCGTTTTTAAAAACCATAACTACGATTGTCCCCAAACCTTAGCCCTTTGGTTATTATTATAGCTATGATGACAAAATATGCCTTTAAGGAAGTAGTAACTTTAATCCACACCACATGCTTCTCTAACCAGAACAAAGTGATCATTTTAACCCAAACCACATTCTTTCCCTAAACCTAACCAAGTGGGGGGTTCTTTTGCCTACAGCTAACCAGACCTGAACCACAGCATTGTCACAGACAGACAGACAAATGATGTTGTCCTGCCATTTATTGCCAATAGAGACGGCATATTAGAAAACGCTCCTATGTGTCGTTCTGGAGTCACGTGGTCAAACGAATCTGGAGGACTTGTTGGAAAGAAGGAAAAACAAAGTAGAGATTAACAAAGGTCGATGGATGGAAAGGAAAGGAATCACGAGGGAAAACTAATAAATGAAATGAAAATATACAAAAGATAACAAAGAACAGAAGGGAAGAAATAAGAAAAGTAAGGAAAAGGGGAGTAGAGAAGAAAGTAAAGGACCAGTAGAGTTTTATGAAATCATAACTAGTTTGGAGCCAATCTTGGTCCATTATACAACTTGAAGCCTCCAGTGCACAAACACTGGGAATATACTTTACAGTGAGTCCAGCAATTCAATTTATGAAATTAAATATATTTGCATATTCATAGATTATGACATTTATATGAGGGAGAAGGAGGAGATGTCATTTAAAGATTTTTTTAATGAGATAGTTGAACTTCTTTGTGGGAAAAACCATATCAGACACTAATTATTATTCAAAGCATATAAAAGCATTTTTTATGTTTTAAAATATGACAGGAAGGGATCTGTAAAAGCTTTTTGTCACATTCTCTATTAAATATGTAGATGTCAACACAGACAATCAAACAATGAGATATTTTCTTTTTTATTCCACATATTCCTTGTCAAAGCCTGGCACGTTACCCAGAGTGCAACTCAACAACAATAGTTTGGTCAGATGTTCAGATGTGTTATGCTAGTAGCAGCTAAAATAGCCTGGAGCTGCTAGCCCCCAGCAGAGATGAGCAGTTAGAGTTAAAAATCCTGTTTATGTTTTTTTTGTTATGTGTTTTATTTTAGCAAATTAAAGTGTTACAATAAACCTGCATTAATAAACTACCTCACAAAGGAGGTCCCCACACCGGGTCTCAAACTGACGACTGCACTGACTACTGAGCTAAAACTTAACTCATTGCCGTACTGCAGGCAGACCTCTACCTATTTATACACCCATAACACAGAGACAGCACACCATGTAATGTGTGCCGAAGAACTTCAAAGGCGATTATTGTTTCACACTCAGGTAGATGTGGCACCCCTCGTTAAGACCTGCTGACAGACATAACAGGGGAGCAGAGGGAAGAGACTGAAGTAGTGATGTACCTGACTTGTCTGCTGGTATTTAACATTTGTTTTTTCTTCCTGAAAACAAATAATTTTTAACATATTTGTATAAAACAAATATCTGTAAAAAAATACCCCACTATTTGTGCTTTACTGAATCATATTTGTATTCAGGCACATCCCTCCTACAGACACCATCAATGTTGTGCAATGTTGTTCCCACAGTGAGTCTTGGTACATTTGCAATCTGTGCTTTCTTGTTCAACATTTAAGCCCCCAAACATACCAACTTCTTTTAAATAACCATACATCAGTTGTGAGAAGCCTGTGATGTCCGAGTGTTTAAGGTGTTGAACATGAGATCCAATGGGGGCTTCCAACGCAGGTTCAAACCGAAAATACATCAATTATATATATGTGACAGCTGTGATGGCCGAGTGGTTAAGGCGTTGGACTTGAAATCCAATGGGGACTCCCCACGCAGGTTCAAACCCTGCTCACAGCGATGGCTTACCTTAAGGATTCCAAATTACATGCTCTTGAGAGTGTTGTACCAGATTTCCACAGCAAGTCGTGGTACATTTGCAATCCATGCTGTCCTGTTCAGCGTTTAAGCCCCCAAACATACTAACTTCCTTTAAATACCCATACATCAGATGTGAGACCAAGGCTGTGTTGGCCAAGTAATTAAGGCGTTTTACTTGAAATCCAATGGGGACTCCCCATGCAGGTTCAAACCAAAGATGCATCAGCTTTGAGACAGCTGTGATGGCCGAGTGGTTAAGGCGTTGGACTTGAAATCCAATGGGGACTCCCCACGCAGGTTCAAACCCTGCTCACAGCGACAGAGCATCGAAACTCTTCCAAAATGTGAGCACTTACAGTGCTGAAAATACTTACAGACACCATCAATGTTGTATCACATTTCCATAGCAAGTCTTGGTACAGTGGTTATCTGTGCTTTCCTGTTCAGCATTTAAGCCTCCAAACATACTAACTTCCGTTGAATAACCATAAATCAGTTGCAAGAAGGCTGTGATGCCCGAGCGTTAAAGGTGTTGAACTCTTATGGGGCGGGACTCGAAATCCAATGGGGGCTCCCAACACAAGTTCAACCCGAAGATGCATTACTTCTGGGATGGCCAAGTGGTAAAGGCGTTGGACTTGAAATCCAATGGGGACTCCCCATGCAGGTTCAAACCAAAGATGCATCAGCTTTATGACTGCTGTGATGGCCGAGTGGTTAAGGCGTTGGACTTGAAATCCAATGGGGACTCCCCACGTAGATTCAAACCCTGCTCACAGCGAAGGAGCATCGAAGTTTCCAAAATATGAGCGCTTATAGTGCTGAAAATACTTACAGACACCATCAACATTGCACCAGATTTCCACAGCAAGTCTTGGTACAGTGGCTATCTGTGTTTTCCTGTTCAAGATTTAAGCCCCCATACATACTAACTTCCTTTAAATAACCATACATCAGTTGTGAGAAGGCTGTGATGGCAAAGCTTTTGAAATCCAATGGGGGCTCCTAACACAGGTTCAAACCAAAAATGTAACAGCTTGATGACAGCTGTGATGGCCGAGTGGTTAAGGCGTTGGACTTGAAATCCAATGGGGTATCCCCGCGCAGGTTCAAACCCTGCTCACAGCGATCGTGTACCTTAAGTCTTCCAAGATGGAGGCTCTTGAGAGTGTTGAAAGTTTGTTCTGACACCATCAGTGTTGTACCAGATTTCCACAGCAAGTCTTGGTACAGTGGCTATCTGTGCTTGCCTGTTCAGCATTTAAGCCCCCAAACATACTAACTTCCTTTGAATAACCAGACATCAGTTGCAAGAAGGCTGTGATGCCTGACCGTTAAAGGTGTTGAACTCTTATGGGGCTGAACTTGAAATCCAATGGGGGCTCCCAACACAAGTTCAACCCGAAGATGCATTACTTTTGGGACAGCTGTGATGGCCGAGTGGTTAAGGCGTTGGACTTGAAATCAAATGGGGACTCCCAACGCAGGGTCAAACTGAAGATGCTTTAGGTCTAGGACAGCTGTGATGGCCGAGTGGTTAAGGCGTTGGACTTGAAATCCAATGGGGACTCCCCACGCAGGTTCAAACCCTGCTCACAGCGACGGAGCATCGATCAATGTTGTACCAGATTTCCACTGCAAGTCTTGGTATAGTGGCTATCTGTGCTTTCCTGTTAAAGATTTAAGCCCCCAAACCTACTAACTTCCTTTAAATAACCATACAGCAGTTGTGAGAAGGCTGTGATGGCAAAGATTTTGAAATCCAATGGGGGCTCCTAACACAGGTTCAAACCAAAAATCTAACAGCTTGAAGACAGCTGTGATGGCCGAGTGGTTAAGGCGTTGGACTTGAAATCCAATGGGGTATCCCCGCGCAGGTTCAAACCCTGCTCACAGCGACGGTGTCTTCCAAGATGGAGGCTCTTGAGAGTGCTGAAAGTTTGTTCTGACACCATCAGTGTTGTACCAGAGTGGTACAGTGGCTATCTGTGCTTTCCTGTTCAGCATTTAAGCCCCCAAACATACTAACTTCCTTTGAATAACCATAAATCAGTTGTAAGAAGTCTGTGATGCCCAAGTGTTTAAGGTGTTGAACTCTTATAGCGTTGAACTTGAAATCCAATGTGGACTCACAGCGCAGATTCAATCTGAAGATACAGCAGGTTTGTGAGAGCTGTGACGGCTGAGTGGTTAAGGCGTTGGACTTGAAATCCAATGGGGACTCCCCACGCAGGTTCAAACCCTGCTCACAGCGGCGGAGTACTGAAAGCCTTCCAAAATGTAGCCTCTTGAGAGTAGTTATAGTATGTTCTGACACCATTAATGGTGTGCCAGATTCCCATGCGGCTTCAAACCCTGCTGACAGCAATGGAGTACATCAAGTCCTTCAAAACACATGGTCTTGATAGTGCTGAAAATTCCTACGACACCATCAATGTTGTGCCAGGTTCCCACAGCAAGTCTTGGTACATTTGCAATCTGTGCTTTCCTGTTCAATATTTAAGCCCCCAAACACACTAACTTCCTTTGAATAACCATACATCAGTTGTGAGAAGGCTGAGATTGCTACGTTTTTACGACGTTGGACTTGAAGTCCACTGCGGGCTCCCAACACAAGCTCAAACCAAAGATGCCTCAGTTTTATGACAGCTGTGAAGGCCAAGTGGTTAAGGCATTGTACTTGAAATCAAATGGGGACTCCCAACGCAGGGTCAAACTGAAGATGCTTCAGGTCTAGGGCAGCTGTGATGGCCGAGTGGTTAAGGCGTTGGACTTGAAATCCAATGGGGACTCCCCACGCAGGTTCAAACCCTGCTCACAGCGAAGAAGTACAGAAAGTCTTCCAAAACTATGTTCGGACACCATTAATGGTGTAGCAGGTTCAAACCCTGCTGATAGCTTCCAAAATCCATGCTCTTGATAGTGCTTGAAATTCCTACACATACCATCAATGTTGTGCCAGATTCCCACAGCAAGTCTCAGTGCAGTTACAATCTGTCCCTTCCTGTTCAATCTTCAAAAATACATGTTCTTGATAGTGCTGAAAATGTGTACTGACACCATCAATGTTGTGCTACATTCCTGCAACAAGCCTTTGTATGGAGGGTAGAGTAGCTATCGAGGCTTGATCGTGGATTTCCTCTTCAAGTTTTAAGTCCACAAACATACTACCTTCTTTTAAATAACCATGCACCTGTTGTAAGACAGCTGTGATGGCTGAGTGGTAAAGCTGTTGGACTTGAAATCCAATGGGGGCTCCCAACACAGGTTCAAACCGAAAATGCCTCAGTTTTATGTGGTTAAGGCATTATAAATAAATCCAATGGGGACTCCCCATGCTTTCCTGTTCAACATTTAAGCCCAAAAACATACAAACTTCCTTTAAATAACCATATTTCAGCTGTAAGAAGGCTGCGATGGCCAAGTGTTTAAGGCATTGAACTTGAAATCAAATAGGGACTCCCAACGCGGATTCAAACTGAAGATGCATTGGGTGTGTGAGAGCTGTGATGGCCGAGTGGTTAAGGCGTTGGACTTGAAATCCAATGGGGACTCCCCACGCAGGTTCAAACCCTGCTCACAGCGAAGGAGTATGGAAAGTCTTCCAAAATGTAGGCTCTCGAGAATGTTGAAAGTAGGTTCTGGCACTGTTAATGTTGTGCCAGATTCCCACATAGGTTCAAAGCCTCCTGACAGCAATATGTGCTACAGACACCATCAGTTGTACCAGATTCCCACAGCAAGTCTTGGTACAGTTGCAATCTGTCCTTTACTCAATCTTCCAAAATACGTACTCTCAATAGTGTTGAAGATATGTACTCACACCATCAATGTTGTGCTACATTCCTACAACAAGCCTTTGTACACAGGGTAGTAGTAACTTCCCACACAGTTTCAAAACCTGCTCACAGTGATGTATGTTAAGCCAAACTATGTACTCTTGATGGTTCTGAAAATACTTACAGATACCACCAACATAATGTGGGGTTACCACAATGATCATTGGTACGAAGGGTATGGTAGCGATCTATGTTTGATCATAGTGTTTTTGTACATACCGGCTTCATTTAAAATGTAATACATACTCCTGATAGTGCGGAAAATACCATTACTGTTTGAAAAGATAGTGATTAAATCTTTAAGACAAAAATACCAACTTCATTTTAAAAAAAGTATGCATCCTTTGAATGACAGCTGTGATGGCCGAGTGGTTAAGGCGTTGGACTCGAAATCCAATGGGGGCTCCCCGCGCAGGTTCAAACCCTGCTCACAGCGGTAGCATACCTGAAGGCTTCCAAAATATATGTTCTTGATAGTGCTGAATACTTAAAGACACCATCCATGTTGTGCCTGATTCCCGAAGCAAGTCTTGGTACAGTTGCAATCTTTGCTTTCCTGTGCAATGTTTAAGCCCCCAAACATACTAACTTCCTTTGAATAACCATACATCACTTGTGAGAAGGCTGTGATGGCCGAGTGGTTAAGGCGTTGGACTCGAAATCCAATGGGGTTTCCCCGCGCAGGTTCAAACCCTGCTCACAGCGGTAACATACTTTGAGTCTTCCAAAATACCTCTTTTTGATAGTGCTGAATACTTAAAGACACTGTCGATATTGTACCATCTTGATCATAACATTTCTGTCCAAGATTTAAGACCCCAAACACACTCACTTCCTTTAAATAACCATGCCTTAGTTGCAAGATGGCTGTAATGGACAAGTGGTTAAGTTGTTGGACTTGAAATCCAATGGGGGCTCCCCACGCAGGTTCAAACCCTGCTCACAGTGCCAGCCAAATCCAATGGGCACTCTGCACAGTGGTTCAATCCCTGCTCATAGTGATGGCATAGTTTAAATTTCCCACATTACATACTCTTGACACTGCTGAAAATATCTACAGACTAGGTATATGCTGAGAGCCTTGTGCTTGTACTGACTTTAGTGACATAATTTGAGACAACTTATCAGATTTCACACAGCTCCTCCTCCAGCCACTAAATATTTTATCCAACTTTGTCAACCTATAAACACACTATGATGTGTAAAGTGGAGCACCCCTTTGCCCTGAATTTATTGATTTGATGAGTGTCTCAGCACTCACTTTATGAGCCAAAAGTACATCAGTTTACGTTCATACAATTACCTGTAGTGTTGGGCAGTAACATGTTATATTTACTTTTTCAGCAGGGAATAGTGTAAGGGATTACAATTTGAAAACCATTAATCATATTACAGTTATTAATCCCAGTAATGCTCCATTACTTTTACACTTGGGGGTCAGCAGGTTCGCTGTTTTACCAGGATTAATGCAGGGTTAATATCAGTATGGTTTCTGCATTCAACTGACAGACTGCTCCGGAGGAAAGGAAATCCTACTCATAGTAATTGTAGTAGTTGTCTTATTCACATGTTGTGTGTTCTTAGACAGCTTGCTAATGTTAGCCATGGGCACATGTATATTCAGGAGTCACCTGATGCTAGTTTAGTTCAGAGTTGAGGAAGTGTGGATCATGTAGCTGAGGTCAGGACTGCTGCAGTGACATATTTACAGTCCTAGAACAAAAATTACAACAGCTTTTAGCCATGGGATACATACCCAGTATTCTTTGCGGTCTGAGCACTTGTTGGGATCTATGTGCAGGGGAAACCAATCATTGCTGGTTGACATAAAACACATCACTACTGGTGTGCCAGGGCAGGAATGTCATACCAGACACAAGATTTTAAAACTATGTATACTGTTAAGTACAGAGATATTTATCTGGCATTGATAGGTTTAATCAGCATTTGTTTAGCAGGGGCTTGAATTTACACTAATGTGGAAGTACCTTGAAGTGCAAGACCACTGACAGTCGCTAGATGGCTGGCTCCAAAAAACCACTGGCTCCAATAGACTCCCAACAAAAAAGCATCAACTTAGCTCTAAAAAGTATACTACATTTTTTTCAACAGGTCATTTTGGTCTCAATTGCTGAATTCAGCCCCTCTAATAAGTGCACTGGTGGTCATTTTGGAAATGATTACTCAGTTAATTAGATTTGAGGACTTATAATAGCTTTAATGTCTGCCGTGTGGGTGTTGATTGGCAGCTGTGATTGACAGTTGGCTCTCCCCTGCTGCTTTCCCCAGCTCTGAGTCGGACTATTATCACAATATTTTGATAAGTTTAATTTTACTTGACAACAATACCTGCCATGTTATAATTTATGTTAACATGTTTTAATAGCCTTTCTTCTCTGGATAATTGGAACGTGGGCGGCGCCCCATTGCCCCACAATAACCAGCTACCAATGTCTCATTTTCTATTTCTGTATGTGTTGAATACCAATGATGCGGCACATGAGTGTGGAGGATATAGAGTTGTTTAAAGGCGACTTTGACAGAGCTAGTAACGAAAGTAACAAATAATGTAATGCATTACTGTCGCTGCTGAGTAATGATTAAAGTAATACAATGTGTAATATGCAATTAATCACAGTTTTTAAGTGACACTAACGCTGATTGTCTGATGCAAGAAACAGAATAGAGAGCAGGAGGAAACATGACAGTTGATGCTGATGATCATTTGTTCTGCAGATCATAGTCACAGGTTTGATCTCCGTGCATCTGTCAGCAGTCATGTATCCTGACAAAAACAGCAAACCCTTTAGTTTTTACAAGGCACTCTAGATAATGAAGTTGTCAGCTAAACCACCATGCAGTGTGAAGTTTTAAAGTGTGTGTAGTTCTCATCCAATTTTGTGCTGAAGAATTCATCTCAAATATAGGAGACAAAATGAAAACAGGCCCAAAAAAAAAAAAAGAATAAATCAAGCTGGTTTGTTTAGCTTCTCATCTCCTCTGGCTGTTTTTTTTTCATTCAACTTGACACTAATAGGTTTCTTTTTATAGCATTATTTTTCCCCTCACAGTCTGATGCCTCGGTGGTTGGCTGACTGCGTGTCTTTAGCAGGGATGTTGGAGAGGAGCGCTACATTTTACCAAGCACACTGTCTCCATTCATCTATTACTAAAAAGCCTTGTTGACTGTTCAGTTTGCCATCAGCCCTTTTATACCCATTAAAGCCCATGCTGAACAGCTGGAGGAGCTATTTTGGGATACAGTTTGTTTGTATTGTTCCTGGAGGGTTGGTGTATTCATCCACTGCCACTCCTCCCTTGTATTATGTCTCTCTAATAGTGTCTAAATCCTCATATGAATGTTCAGGAAAAACAAACTCAGAATGCTTCGTGAGCAGTGTAATTGTTTTAAAGAGGATATTGTTTCTTCCGCGTCTTTCATGAAGAGACTTATTTCATTGTGTCTGTCGGATTGTTTAAAAATCGACTATGAAAGAGATTTTTCCTAGTTTGCTTCAGTTGTTCCAGATCAAGGAAAAATGTATTCTGCTTTGGTTTCCACAGACATGTCAAGGGGGGGGGGGGGGGGGGGGGGGGTACTTACTAAAAATTTAGAGCCCTTTTTTTGGGCAGCAGAATTGAATTTCTCCTTATTTACTGAAGGGTTACACTGAGGTAAGATGTGCGGTAAAACGGAAAAACTGGCACTGATGAAAACTGTTTGGGCTCATGCAACATTTGCTGTATTTTAAGATGTTCCTGTTTAGAGGCACAAAATATGGGAAAGGGGGGGGGGGGGGTGTAAATTCATACAAATAGATGCTGTTATACCTGATTTATCATCACAGACTAACCGCTGCACAGAGGAAACTGAGTCTGACAGTTTAACATCTTGGAAAAATAGGCGTAAAATCTGCATCACTGTTTTATCCAACCATAGAAATTATATTCATATACAACTAAATTATTTCCCTTATTATGTTGCAAATGTAATTACAGGCTGGAATATGTTCACAGGTAGCAGTTTTTATATATATCGCTATGAAGTTGCAGGCAGGTGAGCGGGGTGGATGGAGAGTGAACAAGATGCAGGATTTTGTGTATTTATTTTTTATTATTTTTTATAACAAAGGAAAAAGATACACATTTAGAACAGTTGGTGGTGTTACACAAAGCAGTACAGGATTTCGGACAGAGGTTTTGACATATGGCACAGTGACAGATTAGCAGCAGGTTAGTTCCCAGACGTTAAATTGAGAAGAGGTTGCCAGGTTTAAAAAAAAAAAAAAAGACTTCTTCTTTGGCAGACATGATGCACCTGATTTTCTCTAGGCCACATTTCAAAAGGAAGGGGCTCTATCAGACTTCCAGGATTGTAAAATCAACTTTCTAATAAAGAGGGAGAGAGAGAGATAGCCCTAGCCTCGTTCCTGCTCATCCCACCATCCAGATCAGCTACACCAAATAACACAGTGAGTGGAGCTGGGATGCATGGGTGAGAAAAGGCTTTGGTGAGAAATTCAAACAAGGAGCCCCCAGAATGATTGTAACTTATGACATGAAATGAAGAGGTGGGATACAGTTCCTTCTTCACTGAGACATTTAACACATTGGGGCAAATATTTTCTGCAATTTAGAGGGAGAATAGTGTAGTCTATGTACTACTTTAGATTGTATGAGGTTATGTCTCACATTAATTGAACTATCATGAATATTCTTAATGCAGTTCCCCCCACACCTCATCTGAAATTTCAATCTCAAGACGCAGGATTTTGGTAACAGAAACCAGGGTTTATATCCCGAGTCCTGCGAGTGATTAGGTTTTAAGAAAGAAAAGGCACTTTAAGGTTAGTGAAAGTTGGTGAAAGTGAAATGTCAATAAACATGCTGTGCTACACAACACAAAGACAAAAAGGGACTAGAGAGAGTCAGTCTGTTATTTTTTCCTCAAGTGACTCCTGCCTGTTGTTTCAACAGCAGCTCCAGTACAGTGTGATATGATTGAGGCAGCCAGTTATTGGTATTTAGTAGAATGTCAGATGATCTGTTTACAAAAACAATCTAGCCAAAGGAGTTTTACTGACATATAATATATGTCCTAACATACATCTTGCATCATGAAAACACGCTTGTGGTTCTTCTGTTCAACCAATAATCCGAATTACAACGACAGAAAACGCTTTTCTTTGCGTACTTTATGCAAATCAGATGAGCTGCAGCTGGGCTCATTTACATCTGTAATCTTAGTAAATATGCAGTAAGATGGTAATTTGCAAGCAATATCCCCCCCAAATGGAGGAATCATGAAGTCTAACAGGTTACTCATTCTCTGGACGGTTGTGGCGATGGTGTTTGTGCATCATCAGCACTAAATGGACCCACAGGGGGGAAATTAAAGCCATACAGTAAGTCACAGCGGTTACGTTTGCTAGCGCAGTGTAATTGGGGAAATATATGGAGGTAATTTCAAGACAGTGTTGTATATACGCTACAAATACACACTGCATGGTTAGACATTAAGTCTAAATCCATATTTATTTTGGAAAATTTGTTTTAGACTGATGCAGTGATTGTAAAAAAGTATTTATTGGGTTGGAAATAACCTTCAGATACTAAGTCACACTGTTGTAAATTCAGCATAAAGCACATATAGTAAGTTTTAGCTACTTTATGAGCAATGACTGAGATATGCACCAAAAATTTTCATACTGTAAATGAAAAAAAAATCATATAGAAAAACTATTCTGAGCCGTTTATTTAAATGCAGTGTTGTTTTTTTCTTTCCTTGATGCTTTTAAAATGATTATTCTGCTTTGTCTATTTATTCCTTTTGCCTGTGTGTCTGTAGCCGTCAACATTAGTCAAAAATTTACTTTACATGCACACATGACAAATGATCATCTCATCATAGGATAGTTTCTTTTCTTTTCTTTTCTTTTCTTTTAAGAAAACTGTTAACGAATAGCGACTGTGAGTCTCTCTGGACCGAAGCACAAACACTGTTGTTGTCTGTTGTTGTAATTATGAAGACAGAACACGAATGAGCAGCGGCAGAGACACTTTGGCACTGAATATTAGCCTGTGAGGCATCTGTATTCATCTGTAACTGCTTCTACAGTCTGCTGTAACTTTGGTGTAATGTATGTAAAACTAATACAGTATATGGCTGTTTGTAAACCAGCACCTCTGATATTCAAACCGCCAAGTGCAAACATGTAATAACATATTTAAAAAGTGGAAGAAATATGACTAAAAATTATACCTTTTAATAATGTAATATGTATAATACAGTATGTTAAATGTCTAGGAAAATTATAGTGTATAATATGAGCTTGTGAGTCACTTCAAGTCGGACTATATTCATTAAATGTTTGAGTGTTTAATATGTTATAAAGCAAAAAACATGAGAAACCACCAAGATTATGAATGTATTAAATCTGGATTCAGAACCACATCAGAATAAACTGATGATACACAATTATGATAGGCATTTGGACAATTTTTTTGTTTTCAAAAATGTGAACCCTCTCATTATAAATAAATCCTTTAAAAAGAAAGAAAAGAAATTTAAACACTTAAAACAAATGCCTCATCGCTTAACTTTCCAGAAAATGTCATTAAATTTCTGTTCTGTAAGGGAGCTTAAAAACAAAAGCTGCGTTTCCACTCATTCAAAGTCATCAGGAATTTAGTCCCATGGATCCCAAGGTGTAACTTTTTTTTTCTTTTCTTTTTTTAGTATGATTTATTTGTGAGTTTTCAACATAAAAAACAAACAAACATGAGTCCACATAAATAGAGAAAGGTTGACAAAAACTCAAATGATGTAAAAAACAAAAACAAAACAAGAAATAGAGAGGCAAGACAAGCAGGTAGAGTCCGAGTGAAGCTAATCAAACAGGTTGCAACCAGATTACAATAAAGGGGGTGTACATAATAAAACATAGGGTCATAATGTGTGATATATAGAAACACCCACTCAAGCCGAGTCTCATGTGGAAACACGTTCAAACCTGGAGACAGGTATACATAGAAATACAAAGACAACAGCAAGATATAAAACAATAGCCCCTGAAAAAACAACAAAAAAAACCCAAACAAAAATAACATTGCAATGCTACAACATGGATCGAGGAGGGGTGCAGTAGGTAGGGTAGGTTATGGGCTGATAAAAGGGGGGGTATCTACAAGGTAAGGTCCAAATCTAGCTGTAGAGAGCCCAAGGTGTAACTTGACAACTAACATATTTATTAAATTAACACCTGGTGTTGTTAAGGTTGTTGTGTTGCAGTGTGCATGTAGTTCATCTCATTGTTTTCAGCCACTGTACACACACATATATTTGGTTCCACAACTATTTATTTATAATGAATAGTATATTTAAAATGCTCTAACGTCATACCTCAGCGTTTGTTTACATCAGCAGGACACATGGGACGAGGGCTGCTGGTGGTCGCAGGGGGAAAACATGCTAGTCTGTAGTTTAGTGTGCCCGTCTGTTTCCTCTGAAAAACAAGTTGGAAAAAAAAAAAGTTAGGTTTTGTGTCATCCATTGGTTCTCCATTTCTGTATCTTCCACCGTGACCTCCAACAACGCGGTAGCCGAGTCTTTCGTTGAGCCAGAGAAGGCCAGACTGTGACAGTCAAACCACTTGCTCGTCCGTCAGTTGGAACCGATTCTGTTATTATAGTTCCTGATTTTCTTGTAATCTTATTTTTTTTAATTTCTGAGCCTCTCCTGGCACTGTTTCCTGGTGTGAATAAGTTTGTTTAACTTGCAGGAGATTTTTGTGCATACGTCGTATCGTTGCGGCTCACCGTTTCCACTTCCCGCTGGATTTCATCCTCAACATAAATGCATTCAAAAAGGCCTGGACTCCGTTCTCCGTCCATCTGTCATATTATTTTCTTCTGTAGCTCCATGTGGATCTGTCCAAGCACAATAAAGAAAAAACAAACTGGTTTGTCAGACACAGATTTTTTAAAAGTGGTGGTTGAAATAAAATGCTGCAAATAGTCGACCAATCAGAATATTCCTGTATTTGGAAAGTACTCCCCACTGAGCATGGACTGTTCGACAAATTAATCTCCCCAGAACTTACTTTAGATCTTTAGGTCTTTGCAGAGTTCCTCAAAAGGATCCCTGATGAAAGTTCCTGCAGTCAGAACAAGGCTAAAGTAACACCAACAACGAAGGCGCTTTCACACCTGCCCTGTTTAGTTCAGCTGAATTGAACCCTGGAGCGTTTACCCTCCTGGTGTGGTTCATCACATCGAGTGAGTCGATTTGTCACGCTTGGGGGCACCAATGTAAAAAAATGAAAAACATAAACAGTTTTTATGGTCAGAAACTGCAGATATGACACTTAAAAAGCACTTGATATAACCTTTATTTATCGTTATTATTAGAATATGAATAATAAGAATAATAAGTAGCCGCTGCGGTGGATCTTTCAGCACCACAGAGGTGTGGAGAGATGCTGTTTATTTCAGTTATAACAGTTATACACTTCATTTCTGGTAGAAAATACATTCACAGACTATTTTACCAGAGTATACCTTCATATCCCTGCATGCTTTAGTTGATACATTAGTTTTATTTTCTGTTTCTGTAGCCTGTCTGTCGTTTCTGAAAAAACAAACCAATGCCAGCGCCGTGAGATTTCTGACCAATGACATGACATGAACATACTGCATGACGTCTTAAATGTGCTCATGGTTTACTGATTTGATTCTGACAGAGCCGGGATGCAAAGGAACATGGGACAACATAACGTGCTGGGAGTGGACTAAGATCGGAGAGACCATCACCATCCCGTGTCCTCGGGTCCTTAGGACTGTGTTTGGCAGAAACGGTAGGTTATTTCTGCATCTATTTATTTATTTCTGTTTGTTTCCTAACCATTTTAGCAGTGAATAAATGATTTATAGCACATTATAATGTTGTTATAAGCAGATATGAGAGTAGGGAAGAGAATATATGCACACCAGGCGCATGGGTTGGCGTTGTGGTTGTCTGCCAGAATCTCATATGTTGACTTTTATGATAAACCTTTTAGATATTGGTCGTTTTTAACTATATCTTTTAACCAATGAGGGATTTTAGTCATCAGACGTCTGGATCTTAAGTTATCAGAGAAACGTTAGCAGCAGCTCGGCTCATAGCCCCTCCTGGCCGTCCTCCGTCTGCCAAACAACTTTTTTTTTTTGCGTGAAACTGCTCCAATCAGTGTTTGTACCTGTTTTAATCACCGGGTCTGTTTGTTCTGGAGAGGAGGAGGAGACCTCTGGAGATAGTTTGGCTCCCGATAAAAAAAACAAAACAAAAAACAACAACATCCTGAACAATAAACACTGAAGTAATCCTACGAGAAGCTGGTTGTTTCACAATGAAGACAACTCCCATGATCCCACGCCACTTCACAACATCAGCAGACCTTTTGTTATTGTTTTGATCGAGAGACGACCAGCAACAGAAATCACATATCGTGCATTAACGAGCTACTGATGCTGAATTGAACTGCGTATAGAAGGTTTCCCTGTGTGTTTGTCTTGTTGTCAAGCAGCGGATTCCCTCCTGAATCCCTCCTGAGTTTTCCAGCCAGTGACCAGATGGCAGTCTGAGAAGTGCTCTGATTTACATTGATGACTAAAAACATTATGTAAGCACCCGGCGGCTTGTTCAGAGCCAAAGCTCCTGCTGATGTTTCCCTGTCTGGGACGTATCCAAACCCCCTAAAGTTACCACGTATTATAGAAAATAGGGCTTGTTATGTAAGATGAATGTTTAACATCAACAGGAAACTGAACACTAGGCATCCTGAAGATATTGAAGATCTTAATTATATGAAAGTGCTGAGAAAACAAAAAATAATGAGACTCCACGGAGAGATATTTGGCACAAAATGCTTTTACTTTATTTAGCTGTGAGCAGCAATATTTCTTTACCACTTAAGATAAAATGTCGTTAAATGTAAAAAGGGTTTGTTGCATCGCCAAGCCCGCTGATTGGACGAGAAACTGGACGAATCAAAGATGAGAAAAAGGTTACAGGACCGTGTATTCATCTGTCAATCATAACCTTGACTTTCCCTCCATCACTGACTTTAACTGTACACACAAATTAAGAACAAATGAATGAATAAATACATGAAAATACACATGAAATGAAATGACACTCTCTCTTTTCCTGGTTGTTTAAAAGCTTCAAGCTTTGCTCTGAACTTTATTACATTATTTGTATCTGTTATCTGCAACTTTTATAGTTTTCATCAGTGCTGCTTTGCTAATTTTAATATCGTTTTTCTGTAAAATGTCAGTAAATAGTAAAAAAAAAAAGCCCACAGTCAAAAGGCGACTTCTTCACATTTGTCCAACCAACAGTCCGAAGCACAAAAATATTCAGTTTACTATCATGTTTGACAAAGAAAAGCATCAAATCTTCACATTTAAAAAGCAAATTTCAGGCATTTTTGCATTTAAAAAAGACTAAAATGATCATTCAGTCGTCAGTTAAAACAATCAACTAATTGACTAATCGTAGCTCTAATTCTCATGGACAATTGTTAAGGTCGTTGCTCCCAGTGACAAACCCAACTGCTGTGGCGAGTTGATGGGCTGTTCACTGTACGTGTATTTGCATAAACGCGACTCGACTCAAACTTGACGCGAGTGAGTCAGTTTAAAATCTGCAGATGTCCTCCTTCAACCCCCGGCAGCCCAGTCAGGAGCCAGCCGACACTCGAGCACAGCCAGCTGTCTCTACAGGGCAACCAGCTGCCCACGGGGATATGGACAAGCTCTTCCTTCTGAGCCAGTTACCAGTACTAAAGAAGGTACTTCAACAGAGGAGAGAGAGAGAGAGTGAAATGGCGAATCCACAAACTTCACTTAGAGGCTGCAGAGGAAAGCCGAGAAGGTTGGACTGCGAAGTTGTATGCGGTTAATTAATTGGGCAGTTTGTGGTGGCGACAGATGTCCCTAACGATCAGTTATGCTAGTAACTGTGCAAAGATAACATTTAGGTAATTTGGGAGTGGATGATCAGTAATGTCACAGATCCCACATCACTCCTGTTTTAGCCTCATTACATTGGCTACCAGTGAGGTTCAGGATTGATTTTAAGATTCTCCTAATCACATATAAGGCCTTACACGGTTTAGCTCCTGCATATATATCTGAACTACTGAGCCCATACTCCACCATACGGTCTCTTAGCTGTACCACATACCAAACTGAAAACCAAAGGCGACTGTGCTTTCGCTGCCCTGGCACCCAAACTCTGGAACAATCTTTCTCTGAACATCTCATGACTTCTGATGGGTGCTCTAGTTGATGTCTGTATGCTTGCCTTGTTTGTATGTCCACCATGTCTGATTGCGTGTTCTTGAATGTGTCTGTCATGGGTTTTTCTTTGTGTCTATGTCTCAATGTCACTGTGATGCACTTTGTAAATTGTGTTTAAAAAAAAGGTGCTATATAAATAAAGTTTTACTTACTTACTAATGTCACATTTTGATTCTCTGTGTGCAGGGATTGAAGGCCTTATATGTGTATTGTGAGAAATGTGAGGTACAATTGATGTTGGAGAAGTTTGAATCATATCTGGATTATTACCAAAGTCTGAAGGATCAAGCGAGGTGGAGTTTAGAGAATAAGCTCCCCATTAGGAGGGGTAGATAATTTAATGTTTTCTGATTTTGCATTAGATCCTTCGTTTGCTTTGTATCAGAGGTCGCATTAACCGAATATTTGCCGTTATTGACGAAATTTTTTAACAATGACAGGAAAATCTGAAGGCCCTTCGTCATTTTGACAGATAACACTGAGGGTGATAAACCATAAATTTAAGTAATATGACTAATTAATTTAAATCAATAGCGTTTGGGAGCCGTTGAACAGCGCTGTCTCGAAACGGGAGTTAACATCTGTGTCGTTGCCATGGAAACTGCAGGTAGTGTAACGCCTAGCCAGTGAGTGGTGAAGCAAGAGAGAGAGAGCGTCTGAAATAACGGTGAATGCTAACGGAGCAGAGGAAACGGTTAGCAGCAGCAGTAAGTTGTCAGTCTGGCAGTAAATGTACAGTACAGACTACAGTGTGTCAGTTAATAAACGCTGCAGCTTGTCAACACCATGAAAAGTCACGTCTGTTGTTTCCCCAACTGCTGGAAAAGTGAAGGTTAGCTCCAAAGTTAGCAACAATGGGTTAGCCTAGCCTGACGATGCTAAACAGTGTATTTCTTTGAATCTTTCTCTTATAAGTTTTGAGTTTAATGCTAAGTTGTGGGTGACCTAAAGATTTATTGGCCGTCTAATTTTACCACAAGTTCCACTGAGTTTTAGTGGATGAATGTCCTCATTTTTCTTTTAGAATTAAATTATTAAGCACAGCTTGATATCTTGGGTGCACACTTCATCCCTGGATTTACATGAACAATATAACGGTGAACTACTCAGTGAATCGAAGAAATGCTATTTTATTTAGAACTGAAGTTTTTAAAATGAATGTCGCTTTTGTAGACAGTGATAATTATTCAGACAATACTTGTGCTTGTGCAGACGGTTTTTGGGTTGTGCTGATGCAAATTGAACTACGTCCTTCAAGAATGTAGTTAGCTCTTTAAAAAAGCCTTCGGGTTAAATAGTGCAAACATTACATCCCGTCACCTTGCCAAGGAAAAAAAAAAAGAGGTGAAGTGAAGGTCTCGCTCACTCCAATGGCCTCCCGTGTGGCGATGTTGGAGGCCATCCTCATGACATCCTGGAGAATATCAGCTGCACCGTGCTTAGAAAGCATCTGGTCCCGCCTTCCTCGTAGCTGTGAGCCTCTTGGAAGTTGTGAGGGATACAGGTGGCCTTCACACATCGCTCGAAAAGATGCCAAATGCATCTTGATAACCACAAAAAAAAAAAAAAAATTTAGAAGCTACAAAAATGCTGAGAGCTGAACACAGAGAGGCTTTTTTCTCTGGTCTCAGAGAGAACTGACAGGACCGCAGCAGCTGTCCCCCTGCTGTGAGGCTGTAGTGGAAACACATTTCATTTCATTGGCTTGGGACAGGACGTGTTGTCACTACTTTTTAAGTGGTTGTCCCTAATCACTCTTACCAGTTTAAAATCTCTCTTTTAGCTTCATGCTGTATTTAAACTGCTGTGACACTGTGAAGAAGGTTTTGCTAAGAGTGCAGTGAGGCGTAAATATAGTGACGTTACTTCCAGTCCGTGCTTTTTATAGTGCATTCTGGGAATTTTTTAAGGGGTATGATGGTACTGGGACTCCAAGAGAGTGTCTTTCTGACTCGTAGGAGAGGAACTCATTTGAGTGATTTCAAATTTTATTTATTTTCGAGTGCAAAAATCACACCAAAGTGCCTCGATACACTTTACAACAGAGAACGTTAAGACCAAACCAAGCAAACAGGCACACAAACAACAAGAGAAAAGAAAAGAAAGACATATACATGCATAAATACACAACAGAGTTAGCTCGTCATGTAACAAAATCACAAAGTAAGTCATATTACATCATACCAACTGATGATAGGAGTAGAGGTGTTAGAACGACAGCGTCAGCTAGCTCAGTAAGGTGAGGGGGGGAAACACTGTCAATGCTATTGAGGTAGATCATATGATTGTACAAATAGGTAAGTTTTAAGTCTGGATTTAAATATATCGACAGACGTGGCTTCCCTGATTGTGTAAGGTGAGAAAGGGTGCTCGGTAGGAGGATGTCCGACTGTCTGCTGATTTTTTTTTTTTTAATTGAACCTTGGAACAGTGAGATGTCCAGCACCATGTGATCGGAGTGCACGAGAGGGAGCGTACGGGGTGATGAGTTCAGATAGGTGTGAAGGTACAAGTCCATGTAATGATTTGTAAGCTAGGAGGAGCACTTTAAAGATCAAGACTGGGATGATATGGTCAAATTTCCTGGTTCTGGTTAATATTCTGGCCGATCTTGAGCTTCACTTAAACATTCAGCTACATGTTGAGTAATGCTACTCCATGCTAATGCTTTAACTTAGACCCTGATAGCTCAACAATTGTGGATGATGCGTGCGTGTAAAAACAAAACACACATCTATCTTGTCCAGGTGTCAAAAATATGGAGAAATTCAAAGGACTCACAGCACTGCCTCACCTCCCCAAGTTTTATCTTTATATCAGTCAGAAAAGTACAAGGTTTCTGGCCCTAAAATGGCATTTCGTCAGGTGTGAAGAAGCAGTCAGGTGTGTCATTGAAAATATATTCTTTGTCCTGTTCATAGACGTAGACGTGGTTACAGCCAAGTACATCTCAGACATAGCTTCTTTTTTTTCATTTCTATCTGCCTTTGTGAAGATTTTATTTCTGTATTTTTTGCCTTTTATTTGAAAGTTTTTGAAAGTGCAGAGAGACAGGAAACGACCCAAACTGAACCCCAGATGTAGATGTGGTTATGTGGTATCTAAAGTATGATTTCTTATTAGTTTATCCATCTGAAATGGCACCCAGTAATCAAAATTGAAACTAAAAACAGTTCTTATCTGTAACAGAGCTTTATAGCAAGTAACAGCTCGTCGTTTGGTTCACTCTCAGCGCTCTCATAGTGTCGTTTTTGGCCGCTGAGCATCAAACGGCAAACAGCTGGTGAACACAGTGGAAGCTAAAGAGCCAGATATTGCCCTCAGGAGTAGATAGAGAGTAAAAACAGAAGCTAAAAGAGAGAGAATAATGGACTTACATTCACCAGGTGGACAGAAACACGACTCCAAATGAATGATAATATTGCTCTGTAACTGCAGGATGTCTTATAGTTCCCTTGTCAACCCATTTTGAAATAATGTGTCTCATATGAATCATTGGTTTACCTAAAATGAATGGTTGGCATGCATCTTTGTTGTTGCCCAGAGTCATAAAAGTTGAATACATTTGTTGTTTTTGGTGCATATTTATTATCTTAATAGTGCCATTTATTTCCTCCACACCTCCGTTTCCCATCATGTCACTCCTCCCTTTGTGTCCCTACCAACTTTCAAACCAAACCTTCACCTTTTGGTATTATTTCCTCGCTCTGTTTACATCAAACGGAGAATAAAATGTCTGTTTATATTCCTTGACGCTGGTGCGGGGGGTTGAGGATGAGGATAATTTGCTGTGTATCTCTTCTTATCTGTCAGGCAACATTAGCAGGAACTGCACGTCAGCCGGGTGGTCGGAGGTTTTCCCAAACATAACCAGCGTGTGTGGGTCGGACACCAGCCAGGATAAGGTACAGTAAACATCTGCACCGCTGTCTTTTGTTCTTTTCTGTCTGTTGTTGTTAAGTTTAGCGCCGCAGATGTCGGAGCAGCGTTTCACCTGAACGCTAATGAACTCTGACTGCGGCGGGAAAAGAAGCTGTAACATTACATGGACTATTAGTGGCCTGTAATTGATGACGCCTACGGGGGTCGGACGTTAATTAACACCAGTTGGTGGTGAAGGGCTGCATCTTTTAAAAGGTCGATATGCCCATCAGTAAAGCGATACATGTTTAAATGTGAGCAATTTGTGTTTATGTGTGTTTTTCTGCCTGGTTTTTATGTCATTTGAAGAAAAAAAACACTTGAAAACACTGTTAGCCTTCACTCTGAAACAATTATGTTGAAAAGCTTTGTAATATTTTCAAGAATGTTGTAGATGTAGGGCAGAAGTAGAAGTAGCAGGCACGTAGCCACGTACAAAACGTCCTGCTAACACTATTCTACGAGTCAAAGTTGCATTAACAAAAGGATAGGAGGTGTCAAAAAGGTATCATCGGTGAGTAAATTATTAATGATGTGACAGCAGCATCCATCCCAGAGAGCAGAGACTCTGTAGTGACCATGAAACAGTGCCTCTGTGCTTTGATGTAAATGTCACCATGCTAACATGCTCACAATGCTAACACACTGATGTTTAGCAGGTGTAATCAGGGTAGGGCTGTGTGACACCTGTAGGTTTGTTCAATCTGCTAAACAACCTACATAAAGATTAATCTGGAAAGTGTTGAGTCGACACCCAGATGAGACTTCATCAACTGACATAAACCGAGAGCACAAATCAGTTTGCAGAGTCATTTTCAGTCTGTGCTTCTTCGCTACAAGCTAGCCAGAGATGACTCGTCGCCAGGAGTCACCACAGTCCCTTAAACTGCAGCAGGTGAACTTGTGGTGAAACTTGTCACGTGACAGTTTATGGCATTATCGTGTCTCCAAACGGCTAATGTAGCAGCTATCATCTACATTACTTTTTGACTAATGTGGTGGAAATTCTCTGCTGCTGGTGAAGAACGAAATGGAGACTTCTGCCGGCCGACAAGGTTTTATTTTCTTTGCAAAGAAAAGGGTCATTCAACATGCGAGCGGTGGATGAGGAAAGACCCTGAACACGGGGAGAGCTGAACATTTATACCTGAGGCACACCTCCCTCCTCTCTGCTGTGGGTCTTGAACCGACCCCCCTAGGGTGTGGTTCACGCTGGAGGCATCCTGCAGGCTTCAAGTGTAGATGTGAAGAGGTCTAGACATCATGATTAAAAGGACAAAAGGGAAGGTGAGGTGTCTCAGGAAGCCAAGGAAGTTACAATTACACTAAAAATCAACTTTTTGTGCGAATTTTTAGAACTCAATTTTCAATATCTAGATATTGTTGTCACGCCGTGGTGAAGTTTAGTTGGGTTTTTGTCCTGTCTCCATGTTTTGTCTCGTCACTTCCTGTTTTATTTTGAAAATTATTCCTCCTCGTTTCTGGTCACTTACCCTTCCTCATGTCCCTGGTTTTCAGCTCTGTCTGGTCGGTTCATTTGGTTCGGTGTCTTGTCATGTCATAGTCTCGTTCGGTTTGGTTTCACAGTCACAGCCTTATCTTGCCAGTCTTTGCTTCAAAGTAAAGGACTTTTTTTTGCCCAACACTTCTGCGCCTGGGTCCTGGTTTTTCCATGTTGTGACAGAAAATAAATACGCAGACAGAACTGACGAGGGAACGGGGAACAGGTGAGGAGACAGGTGAGGGGAACAGGTGGAAACACTTGGGATAATCAGACAGACACATGAGGAAGGGTAAGTGCCCAGAAACGAGGAGGAATAATTTTCAAAATAAAACAGGAAGTGATGAGACAAAACATGGAGACAGGACAAAAAAACCAAACTAAACTTCACCACGGTGTGACAATTGTACACATTGTGCAAAAAAAAAAAAAAAAATTGGAATAATCAACTTAATTTGAGCCCTAAATCAGGAGTTAAATTGGATTTTGTGGGTGGTTTTGATACACTGCACTGTCGATGTCCTTGTCCTCTGTGGATCTTCATTGTCCAGAGTAACAATGAGACTGTTTCAATGCTGTAAATGTATCTTTTTAAAAAAAATCCAGCCCAGTTTTAATCTAAACATCTAGACCTCTTCTGACCTGCAAATCACTGTTGTTGACTGAGACGTCTAAAACATCACCTTCCTTTAAGCCAACCACAAGGTACGATACCTGAAGGCATTGTGAGGATAATATGATAAACAGACTCTGACAGTCTTGTGTTTTGTCGTAGTTTTTCCATGGCCTGTGATTTCTCCTCAGGCCAGGGACTCAGAAGAAAGAGAGAGTTTTTTTGGGTGAGGAGAATGTTTGGCCTTGCTTTGTCTCGACAGTGATAATTGCAGCTCCCCTTCCTCTTTCACCGCCGTAGATCTGTTTGGGTCATGACTGGTCATATGATGATTCAGCCATTGTGTTTGTTAAACTAACTGTCTGCTTGTGTCTGTCTCTCTGTCTTTGCATCTCTCAATCTTCTCCTCTTCTGTCTCTTTAACTGTCTTTTTCTGTTCTTCCTATTTGCTCTTTCTGGTCTCCTCATCTGCACTCTGAGCAGATCCCCGTCTCTATTCACCCCAAAACAACCTGAGCAACTTGTCACGTGTGGCAGATCAAAGTTTGTATTTTCTTGCGGGCTCTCATGTTCTTCTGAAACACTTCAACAGCAGCTGTATGAAAGTCAAAGCATGAATGAACTTCAGCTTTTTGCGCAGTTCACACAGGAGCCACAAAATCTGCATTTGCATGTTTTTCGTCTGGGAGAAAAATCAATTCATAGCTCAGCCTGAGCAAACGGACTCTGTGGTCGGCTGGCAGTGTCTGGCACACAAACGTCATGCTTCTTTCTTTTGTAAAGTGAATTAGCTGACCTGATATCAAAGGAGCTTCATCCCGTAAAGGCATGTAAATGTCCCCTTTTTTTTTGTTGTTTTCCGCTCTTCACTGAAGGTTAAAAAGAGGCAAAATGCCAACTTTCATCTGGAGGCAGCAGACGGTGTTTTTTTTTTTTTTTTTTTTTTAAAACCATCATTAATTACTTTTTGAACATGGGACTGGAAAATGTAAATAGATTAAAGGTTATACTACGGCACATGAGCATTTAAATGACTGAAGAATTAACAGAAATGCAAATGCGTTATATTAATATTACACTAACAGCCAAAAGACATCTGAACATGTCCCTATGCGTGTACACACTCATCTTTCACAGTATTAGTCAGTTTTTCTTTGTTTGTTTCTCTGCTTCCCTAATTAAGCTGCAGCTGCAGGCGAGAGCTTTTTTTTTGTTTTTTATTACACAAACAACTAGCAAGTGAAATGTGATTTAATTTTATATGCAGGCAGGAATCCTGGGTTGCCAGTTGTAGCGGTGTTTTCTTTTAATCTAATCAGGGTCAGATACAGAGTCCACAAATTCTGCACCACCAGAAATAGACTGTTAATTTGGTGAAAACACAAAATCGAGTCATTTATTGTCATGTAACATAAAGTTTTAGTACTAAAACAGTCAAAAGATATTAACTTCTAAAGAATATCGTCATCTTATCATACCTTTAAAAACCCAATGTCCAATTGTACATATCTATTGACACAATATGTCTGGTTTTATGTGAAAAAACGTCTTATTTTTCACTTTAATACTTGTATATATTTAAAGAAGCAGTCTCTAAAGTATAGTGGAATCTAGTGGTGATGTTGCAGATTGCAGCCAATTGAATTCCCCTCCCCTTCAAGTGTGTAGGAGAATCTACAGTGGCATCAAAACTTAAAAAAAAAAACACACAAAAAGGCCCTCTCTCGATCCAGTGTTTGGTTTGTCTGTTCTGCGCTGCTGTAGAAACATGGCGGTGCAACATGGCGGCCTCTGTGGGAGTGGATCCACTCCATGGATGTATAAAGAGAACTGGATACAGCGTCGGAGGCGGGGCCTCGTTCATTCCTATGACAGTTGCTCAGTGGCGCATGAAACCAAAAAGGTTTGACTTCCACGCATAAAATTACCCAGATCGTCTGGGATCATTTGGCCCATGGACCATGCGCACTGGTGACTTCCACCGATCAAGTCAGCTACTTCCTGTTTAGCCCTCCAGCTAACTTGAATAGGGATGAAACAATTCAATCGTGCGGCTCTTTTAGGCTTTTGAAATGTGATCGGACTGAACTGATCAAATTCTGACAGTGAGAAGAGTCATTTCATTGGGTTGTGATGCTCAAAAAAATTTATCCACTACGGACGTCTCTTTCACAATGTAAGTCTATGGGAAAAAGTCTTTCTGGGCCCAGTAGCGTCACGTGATGTTGTCATTACACGGTTTGGCCACTATGTCAAATTTGCTTCACGGCTCAGCGCTGTTCCTGGAGGCTTGATCCACTCCCTATGTAGATATAAAGGACTCACTCTAAGGTAAAGAAAACACAACAATTCTTATCTTCATGGGATTATACACTAATTAAAAACACACTACAGGTAATGAATTACAACTGGTTTCCTGGCCCATATGCCAAAAATGTTTTCTTGCTTCCCGGTTGCGCGGCACACTGAACCTGAACATGAGCGGTGGTGTTTCTTCTGCTGGCCACACCTTTGAGTTCCCGTCCAGCCCGTTACATTGGGAGGATGTCATAAACTTTTAAATCTATGGATTAAAAGTTCATACTACAAAATGTAATAATTGACCTTGTTTGCAGTTCGAGGTGTCCCGTCAACAGCGTTACTGACGTCTCTTTTAAAAATGCTGCTTTATGGACAAAATGCTTTTTCCGCTGCAATGCCACAAGTGGCCACTGGGAAAAATCGGCACTCTATCAAGCTCTTTCAACACATCCATGGTTAAAGTCTGATGTTTTGTTGTCTTAATCACTATATATTTACATAACCTGCCATACCTACTCCGGCCACTAGATGGCGTCTGTTACTTGAACGTCAATATATGACATTTAGAGGCATTGGCATTAATGACTGATCCTCAGCGTTTTCCTCGTTTTTCTTGGGAGTACAATCTTTGAAAAAAAAAATCCTGTCACAAGTTTCCAGAGCCCAACGTGGCATCTTCTCATTGATTAATTTGCCTACCAAACAGTTGCAATTTTATAAAATTGAGAAAAGCAGAATATCATCCATTGTAGAAACTGGAACCAGCAGCACAGATCTTTGTTTATTTCTTGTATATCATATATGTTCCTCTGTTCCAAGTAAGAAGAGGACAAGGAAACACTGCAGAAGCTTTAGGTTTTAATATTTCATAATATTTTATGTTGTGAATAATTCTGCAGATTATCTGACTTGAGATGGTTTTGTTTGTTTATTTTCTCCCTCTGTTCTCCTCTGTCACACGGCGTAATGTCACTTTTAGGAGACGGCGTTGCACATTCACATGCATCTTTCACACAGAAGTCCCTTTTAAGTTTTCAGGCATCAAACCGGCGCCTTCATCTAATAAACATATAATTAGTAAGTTTACTTTTTAGTCATTCAGACACAGGTTTCTTTGACCTTAAAGTGTGGCTTTGTTCAGACGTGATGAATCTTTACAGAAAGCGTCGGATGGCATGGCGGATCTTTTGCTGCCGTAGTCTTTACGTTAATCTGACGGTATTTTGTTCAGAGACAAACATGTTAAATTGCTTTCACCGTTACGAAACGAGGTGAATGTCTGAGAGGAGCTATTTACATGTTTTTGAGAGACGATGTGCTTAAGACGTACTGAAGAGGTAGATTGTGAGTGCGAACTGAGGAGGACGGCGCTAAATGCGGTAGGGGGGGGGATTGACACACACACACATGCCGTCCTTTTAGCTTCTCCATCAAACAAACACTCTTTGATTTTCTTCCGTAATGAACTAAAGAGAGGAAATCAAACACAGGAGCTCTTTTTTCTGAGGAAGCAAGATAACAGGACAGGTCTTTTTTTTTTTGGTTGATTACAATCTCTTTGTTTCTGTTTCTAAAAAGGAAATGATCTGTTCTTCAACTCTTCATGCCAGATACAAAAGTTTTCTCAACAACAAAACACTTTCTCTCTTCACCCTCCAACACACACACACACACACACAGAGTATAATGAGCTGATGCAAAGCTTCATTCCAGGCACAGAGGCTTTATTGCATCACATCTGTGCTGAAACACAAGAGACATACATTTTACGTCCTGATTAATTCCAAAAAAAGAGCAAAAATCAACCGGCCCTTCTTCTTTTTAAGGCTTCCCCTCCTCTTAAGGCGCCTTTTAGACTGTGCGACAACAAGAATGATGTAAGTTTTATAGTTTATGTTATACTCTAAGAGGTCTGGAAAATCTGTGTCAGGCTGTACGATATCAGTCTGAGGCCGTCAGAGTTTTTTTTGATGACGGGAAAATCTGAAGGCCCTCCGTCATTTTGACAGATTACACTGAGGGTGATAAACCATAAATTTAAGTAATTCACACTCCTGTCCAGTTGGTGGCGAGTGTGCATATTAATTAGCTGTTATCTGGTCTTGTCTCCTCTTTGGCCTCACATGCACGACCTTGTTGTCTAGCTGGCTTTAGCCACATATGATAGCAAAACGCTGAGTGTCCAAAGTTTCTTTAAAAAGCCCAATAACTGTGATGGCGTTGATAAAAGAGGTGAAAAAATAGGGACTGATGCTGTTGGAGGATGAAGGACAAGCAACAACTGGTAACGTTTATCAGCCAGCAGCAGCTAATGATATGGACCAGGAGGAAGGTTTGAGCTCAGGCTACAGCTACAACAGGTCAGTTTAGTTTAAGTCACTTAAATCCTTGTAATCCTATAATAGTATGAGGACCTCCGACAGGCCAAAGATATTTTTTAAATGTCAAAAATAACGCCAAATATTAATTCATTCTTAAATCAATAGCATTTGGGAGCCGTTGAGCAGGGCTGTCTCGAAACGGGAGTTAACGTCTGTGTCGTTGCCATGGAAACTGCAGTTAGCGTAATTCCCTAGCCAGTGAGTGGTGAAGCAAGAGAGAGAGAGAGCGTCTGAAATAACGGTAAATGCTAACGGAGCAGAGGAAACGGTTAGCAGCAGCAGTAAGTTGTCAGTCTGGCAGTAAATGTACAGTACAGACTACAGTGTGTCAGTTAATAAACGCTGCAGCTTGTCAACACCATGAAAAGTCACGTCTGTTGTTTCCCCAACTGCTAGAAAAGTGAAGGTTAGCTCCAAAGTTAGCAACAGTAGGTTAGCCTAGCCTGACGATGCTAAACTGATAAATAGAAAACAGAGAAATGTGTAAAAGAACAAGAAAACTGTCCAAATTAGTCAAATAAAGTCAATATCTTTAAAGTAAGTAATTTATTATTTTAATAAGTGCCTTTTTGTTCCACTGTAGTAGTAGTTTTTTTTACTTAAAGACTGTAACTATGGAAGATATCAAATGTATTTGACTTAACTTAGACAGCTGAAGGCTCATATTAGCTTCACATAAACCTTTAAAATACATTTACATCAGCCGACATCAAGGCCTATGGATTTTGTCCCCCATCTCTTACATTACTGGTGCATTTGGACGGAGCGGTCAGTATGAACAGGAGGAATGATTACTGCAAGAAAAAACACAGGAGATACGGATGTGAAAAACGTGAACCTGTCCTTTAAGGATGCTTTTATTTTAAAAAAACGCCATTAATGAAATCTTGTGTCAGTTCATGTCATATTCTGATTGACTGATTGGTAGTCAGGGGTCATAGCAGCAGTCACATTATGAGAATTTGATCCTAAATTCAGCAAAAGTCAGAATATTTCCTTTCACAGTGCAATTATGCAACAAAACTGAACATATTTTTAAATCAGTTTAGTCAAACCTCAGAGGCACATTCGCACATGCAGTGATTGCAAATGGCACAGAAAACAGCTGCAGGCCTCTAATTCAAACAGTTAAACAAGAGTTTGCACTTGAATGATAAAAATCAGGCAATAAATCTTTAATATTTTGTTTTGAAACGATGCACAGGAGCAGAAAACAGGGGGAATTACAGTCCTGATTCAATAACATGTTGACAATTTTCTCTCCAAAGTGTTTTTTTTGCCAAATATTTTATCAAATTTGTAGAGTTTAATTAATATTTTTGTATCAGTGAAAGTAAATATTTCAATCTTTTTCACAGTGCAACCACTGTATGTGACACCAGTAAGTGTTAATTATTTTTTTCATCTGAGGTGTCATTGTCTTTTTGTCTGTTTCTAATAAAATGGAGGGAAAGACAAATCATATAAAAGGATAAACTCTAATCATACTTCCCGTTTCTTCCTTTTTTGGTTCGTTTTTAGTATTTTTCTGTAATTTTGGTGCTATTTTACCAAATAATTTATCTTGTCTACCTTTTTTTCTGGCCTAAATATGTCTAATTGTCTAATACTTTCATCTAAATGGAGACAAAATGTCAAATCATCTCTCTGTATTTTCATTTTCTGAACTGCTTTTAAAGGAAAGGAAAAGGAGTCAGACCCGGTTAATTGGTGCTGACACATTACATGACATTTCAAAACACTGACTGGGAGCAGGAAAGAAGGTCAGAGAGAGTGCAGATCAGCTTTACTGTACGACTACAGACCGGGAAAAAAGAAAAATGTAGTCACATACTATGAGAGAGAAATACATCGCTTTCTTTAAATGATACAAACAAAAGCAGCAACAAATCAGCTTCCTTTTTTTTCATGGGAATATTTAAAGTAGCTTGTAAAATATTTGTATCTATCCCCTCACAAACACATCAGTATGTAAATTTAGAGTATATTGGTTTTTTAGATGTGTGTTTATTTCATGTTATCTGACATCACAGGACAGTTTTTGATTCATTGAAAATGTAATGAGTGACAACATGTACACCAAACATGTTTGAAAAGTTTATTTTTCAAGTAAAGAACAAGAAGTGTTATAAAAATTAGGATTATACTGAGTGTGTGCCCCTTTCCTTTTGGTTTGTCAAGATACAGGTTTCTGCTTTATTCAGAGACGTGCACAGATAGTAACAACAGTTGATATTAGATTAGATATATATGAGGAGGTCAGAAAGGGTGAAGGGTCAGGTCAGGAGGAGGTTAGCTAGATTGAAGTATTTTAGGAGTAGCCATAAATTGAGATAATGTTTTACCTGTGGAATATGGTTTAAAACATCAAAAGAAAGCCCAGGTATATAAGCTACCTGTGAACGCTCCTCAGGGAGCCTTAAATTCAACTTTAACTTTGATTCTTCGGATCTGGTCTCCCATCATTTAAAGGTTATTAAGAAGAAATTTTTATGACAACAAGAAGAGGAAGTGAAATCCTCCTAATGCTACTGTTGTTTTTGTTTACGTAGCCTCAGGAGCCACGATAAATCTGCTGAAATGCAGCTTCCGGAAACTGGCCAATCAGAGCAGAGACGGCTCATCGAGAAACAGGAGCTAAAACGACCTGTTTCAGACAGACGCTGAACTCAGGGGCTGCGTAAAGGACCAGTAGAAGTTAAATAAGGAAGTGTAAAGTGTAAATTATGTAAAGATATTCCAGTAAAGTCCCAGAATATAAATATAGATCTGGAAATATGTATGATGTGTCTTCTGTAAGTGTTATTTTAACACAATTATTTATCATCAAATAGTCGAAGTCCAACTGAGAAGTGAAAAACCTGATTTGTCTGTCCTTGAAAGAGTGCTTTTTTCCCCCTGTTTTTCACAGAAGATATCTCAATTGTGAAAATATTAAACTTCTGCTCCTGTGTTTTGGCTCTTTGTTGTTGCGTAACTGCTTTGCTGTTAACTTGTTTGGCTCAGTTTGAGTCTTCAATTTCTCTTTGTGTTGTCTCGCCTTTCTCTCTCTTGCTTTCTCCTTCTTTTATTCATTTGCTCTCAGTGAGATTTGGCAGCGAATTCAGCCATATAGTCAGATCTGCAGCCATTTAAAAAAAACCAAACAATAAGAATCATACTGTTTGACACTTGAAATGCTGCGTGTAATGAGTAATTTCCGCCTCTTCAGAATGACACTGCAGTGAGCAAGGACATCTCGCTCGCTGAATTAAATTCCTCCGTCCTCTCATCTCTCATCCCTCACATTAGTGAAAGCAGCCAGTGTAGATAAATCTGTAGCCTCTGATTTGAGATGTGACCTGTAGTGCCCCTACCCTGGTAGAAAAAAAAAAAATTAACCTCCTTTTACAAGAGCTTTTTTTGCCCTGATGAAATATGTTTCAGAGGCATTTTGGATCATTTCCAGGGCAATTTTTTTTCAAATGATGGTTCTATATTGCATGACAGACATGCATTCGATGACAAATTAATAATGCAAGAACATTTATTGGGTAAAATTACTCATTTAATATTTTATCTTCAAAAGTATAAACACATTACGTCACAGTTCAACATCTCAACATTGCTGATGGTCCCTGTTGTTCAGCAGTTTACTTCTTCAGTGTTTTTGTGTCACTGAAGCTGTCTACTGTTCCCCAACAGGGCTTTTTTTTTTTTTTTTTTTTTGGAGGCAGTGGCCTGACAGTATAGCACAGTGTCAGTTGCTATCCAGTCCATCCTCCAACCCGCAATCATTTGCAGCTTTGGTAGGGCAGGGCAGACCGGGAGAAGGTCAGCGACTGTCGAGATTTCTAATGTATTTGAACTGATTGTGACTGATTGTGAAGTGTGACAGGTTTTCAAATTAAAAAAAACACTCCATGTTGGTCACATTACCATTAGTATTATTAGTAGTTGTTTTCCAACACTGGTCTACAAACACCAGACTAGTATTCTGCTTTTTTATGAGGAAGCATATGAATCACTCATTCCAGTGTATCATGGTCTGTTTTTTCAGTTCAGCAAAAATAGTTTTTCATGTTTCATTCATGAAATGCGTTACCATAAATATATTGCAAACAGGCAAAATCTGAAGTACATCCACATATGTCCATTCAAAATCAAACCAATCTGTGTTAATCATAAATGTAAGGATGGAAATAATGGTCTCAATTAAAGCTGCAAGCAACATTGGGACCTCACAATCTGGCCCGTCGGGATCAGATCATTTTGCTTTTTAAAAATGAGGGGTATTTTTCACAAGTGTGGTGTGCTTTTATTTTGAAAGTTTGATTGACATGTGTACTGTCAGGTGTGTAGAGACGATAAGTAACTGCAGCTGGACACAGAAAAATATTCATATATTTGAATGGAGAGTGTGAGCGAACCCACACCTTTTCGAACATTTACTGCTTCCACATAGTTTTAGATACAAACTTCATTTGAACTTTAAATGAATCATGAGACTTTGACCTACAAATCTTGAATTCACATGTGTTTTCTATCTTTTATTGTTTTTGAGATATCAGAGTGTGAGTTTTAAAGTATTTTCTTGCTCCTCCTGTGATTTTATAATGAGTGTGTATTGCGGAATGCTTCACAGCACTGAGGGAGTGACATCACCAGGAGCAGTTAGAGAACAGGAGGATTTTAGAGTACACTTTTTGTGAAATATCTTCATAAATCCCATGACTTTGGCCAAATCTGACATTAGAAATCATATTTTTGTAGGAAATTTTGTTGCAAATCCATTGATACAGGTTTGAAAGTGGTCAGACTTAGAATTTAGACGTCAGAAGCCTCAGTTTGACACCATAGATTGCCTCCCCATTGGTTTACATTGTAAGGTGCAATGTGACTCTACAGCTTTCGGAGCTTATAAAATCCAAACCATTCAAGTTATTACAAAGTTTTTTACAACTTTTTTTTCAGCACAGTGTCATAAGTCATATATTAAAGTTTGAAGCCAATACTATTAACACCCTCGGAGGAGATAGTGTTTGTTTGGTGTTGCAAAATTGGGGCAACATCTTATTTTGAAAGTGAGATTACAGACTTCCTGTTGGACTTCCTGTTACTCCTCACATTTTGGAGCTATTTTTCTCTGGATGAAATTCCTGAGCTGACACACAAACTTAGCGGCTGCCACTGTCATAAAAGTGATAATTAAAATATAATGATAACCTCCCTGCTCTTCTCTCTCTTGTCTCTCTGCAGCTGGTCTTCTACATGGTCGTGCAGACGTTGTACACTCTGGGTCACAGTTTGTCTTTGATCGCGCTCACCACAGGAAGTGCCATCCTCTGTCTGTTCCGGTGAGACCAACATAAAACCTCAGAAGACCCTGTGAGGAAAAAAAAACTGCAATAAGACACCAGAAACGATACTGAATCTTAGTGGCTGGTGTTCATTTCACGCTCAGTTTTTAGGTCTTTGTTTCTGGTGTTTTTTTTATCTCCTTGCTGTGATTGACACGTCAGCAGAGTCTGAGGATAAGCTTTCAGTTTAATTCGGTTTTAAATGAACAAGCGCTGGAAATTAACAAAATTTTCATTTCACAGCTTTATCAACTAATTGTCAACAGATGTTTGTGTGTGTGTGTGTGTGTGTGTGTGTGTGTGTCAGCTTCTCAGTTTATGGGTAAATTGGGTTTAGTTTTATTCATTTCGTTAATATAAATTATGCTTATTGGGGGGAAAAAAGCTGTTTGGAGTAGTTTTTTAAATATCTTCTCACATCTCTGAGAAGATATTTTAATCGGGACATAGGAAAAACTTTTTCTAAGGCCACGTTTGACTCGACACAATTGAGTTTGAGTTAAAAAAAAAGTCACAAAGTCTTGGCAGCAGTGATTGAGATTATCATTGTGTGTGCCTGATGATGATTAATCCTCTTAAAAACTCTTCCTCTTCCTCTACCACGGGTATCAAAACTCTACGTATGCATTCAGCTTTCCTGGTTTTATTGCACTGATCCCTGAGTGAGAGCTTATCATACATCCACTTGGAAAAGTGAGTGTAGCTTGATTGGAAGCTGGTGTCCTATACAGTATGTCATATGGATACAGTTATTAATAGGAGCAGCAGTTGCATCATCATTAATAGTTATTATAATAGTAATAATACAAAATATTACATTACTTATAAGCACAATTTGTGCATTAAAGGCAGTTTGAAGTGAAAAGAAAAGGATGATAATTGAATAAAAGCCTCATGATTAAAATAATGTATCAAATGATAATTAAAAAACAAAAATAAATAAAGCAAAATTAAAATAATATCCAAGAGAGACGCAAGAGACATATAAAAATACAGACAGTAATTGAATGCAAATAAATATGTCCTTGAAAAAAGCCACCCTAAGGTAAAGTATTTCATGTTTTAGAGGAAGCTGGTGTCCTCCATGATGAAAGAAACCTATACAGTACGTCATATAGCAGCAGTTGCATCATCATTAATAGTTATTATAATAGTAATACAAAATATTACATCACTTATAAGCACAATTTGTGCATTAAAGGCAGTTTGAAGTGAAAAGAAAAGGATGTTAATAGAATAAAAGCCTCATGATTAAAATAATGTATCAAAAATAAATAAAGCAAAATTAAAATAACATGCAATTTAAGACATATTGATATTAAAACAAATTTCAATCATAAGAAACACATAAAAATACAGACAGTAGTTGAATGCAAATAAATATGTCCTTGAAAAAAGTAAGTAAAGGTAAAGTATTTCACGCTTTGGAGGCCTCGGGGAAAGAATTTCAGATCCCCAATTTTCTTTTGGTCGCGGTTTCAGATATCCAGCAGATTAGCAGAGGATAAAGTGATGCTGCATGATGGAGTTAAAGCAGACGTGGCTGAAAAAAAGAAAAAAAAGAAAGAGCTCAATGCATTTGAATAAAACTCTGCTTGCATCTGCTTGTGTTACTAGAGGTTCTGGTGAGGAGATGAAAATACAATCCAGAAAGTCACGTTGAGTTTAAGATTTACGAGTTTGCAGGCTTAACACTGCAGAACGGTTCATAATACCGTATTGGCCCGAATATAAGACGCCCCCCGATTATAAGACGATTTTCCGACACTTGTTTTTGGAAGAAGACTTTTTTGACGATACAACACACTTTCAACTTTGTGTGAAAGTTCCACACAAAGTTTCTCTCAGATACTATTAATGTAAGTAGAGACTCCTCATCCTTAAAGCCCTTTTTTTTCTGAGGAATAAGTCAAAATCTTCCATTAAAGCAGAACATAAACCTAAAAACTCGGTTATCGACGTAGCCGCTCTCTCCTCTCAGGCTCTTTGAAGCGGTCATAATGCTTTTTCTGACACATCATTTTACCATCTTAATCCTTTTCTCTCTCTCTCTTTTTTTTTTTTACTTCTCTTTTGTCATCTTCTGTCTGACAGCAGTAATTCTGGGCTGCTTGCTTGACAGAAGATTTGGACGTTTAAAACTCATTTTGACTCGTCGTGTAGCGGAAAAAAACGCGCTTCAGACGAGCCTTCAGAAAAATCCTGCAGGTTAAACTAAACAAATTAAACACTTTAAGGCTGACTGATGAATGTGTAATGCATCACTGTCACTAAGAGCTGGCGTCCACTCAAAAAAAGAAAATCTGACGTTGTGAACATTTAACTGTCAAGTCCTTGACCCCTACGTAGGAAAATATTCGTGCCAATACGGTACTATGAAGGATGTTTTTTTTTCATCTCAACAATCGCACATATATCAGTGTCACTGCATTGCGGCAAAAGTTGATGCAGGTTTAGCTTTTTCATTGGATGAGTCCGCATCGGGACCCTGCTGCGCCTGAGCCTCATTGAAATGAATGAGGAGGTCGTGTTTTTTTTGGTCTGAACATGGCCTGAATGAGCCGATAAATCTGAGAGCATCCGGAGCTTGTAAAAATAAGATGACTTGTATAAATCAAACCTGGAAGTCAGTGCAATTAGGCCAAAAATGACCTCATTTTTAAAGAAAGCATGCATGAAAAAATAAAAAACAGAACAGTTAATTCTTGGTTTTGCAGCAGCAGCAGCAACATTTTGGCCCCTGAAGTTACCTAAACTTTTCACTTTCATAGATTACATCAACACTTTTAAAATATTTTACAATCTATCTGCAACAAACAGTTTCTCAAATTTGTATTATATGGTCCTGCTTGCTGTTGGATACAGTCCTAAAAGAAACAGTTTAATATATCAATTATATTCTTAAATGAATTAATAGAAATAAAAAAAAAAGCAAATGTATTTTCACCCCATCTGTGAAGCTTTTGTATGACAAACATTTGTATGTTTTGTATCTGTAACATCTGCGCAGGAAGCTCCACTGCACCAGGAACTACATTCACCTCAACCTCTTCTTCTCCTTCATCCTGAGAGCCGTGGCGGTGTTGGTGAAAGATGACATCCTCTTCAACCGAAGCACACAGTGCTCCCATCAGCCATCGCTGGTGAGGTCACCACCTCCCTCCGTCCGTCTGTCCGTCCTCGCTCGGCTGAGTCGAGTCCCGAGGCGGCACACACACAGAGAGAGAGAGAGAGCGGGCAGTGTTAACAGCACGACTGTCACAAAAGGAAGACATTTCCAGCAACATTTAAATTAGGTTTAGCTTTAAATTTTTTGTCTTAACCGCATTTTAATTTTGCAAATGTCTCATAAACATGACAAAGGCGTGAAGCCCATTGATTGTGACATTTATTTTCCACACTGATAACTAAATTTTAATTTAGTTGATGAATCTTTTTTTTTGTCTCATTTAGCATTTAGGACGGGGGAACTTCTCTCCTCGCAAACGTTTTCATTATTCAACAGTTTTCAATAACAGCATAAGTATGTCCCTGACATCTGGTAGCAAAACCAAAACTTTTATTAATACGTCGGATTCTTCAACAAAGAACACTCTTTAACAAAACGAGCCGGATTTCTCACATTCACAGAAGAATAGTCGTCCGCTCGAGGCTTTTAATGTGGCTCTGAAGAGTTTGTGGAGGATGGCAGCCAGTAACCAATAGAAATTTAGGGTCACGACTTTTAAAAAAAAGCATTAAAATGTCCAATTTCTTAAACTACTTCTGCAGAATTATCCGCTTCTATTGTGCCAATGCATCGCTATGAATACGTTACTATAACTATTATCTTCAGAGCTATGACAACAGGCAACACACAAGTTAAGCTACATATTGTTTCATTCATGCATTTACTTGCACACAAGTATCATGAGAAACCCGGTTATTCAGCTTCCTGTTTACATGATTCGAACAGTATCCAGGTTTCTGATCATCTGTGTCCAGTTGTGTCTCGTTTCCTCAACATCTGAGCCACTAATACCCGGGATATGATGCTTACCACACATAACCAGCATACTCCTGATCATAACCAGGACAGGCATGTAAAAGCACTCATCGTGTTTGGAAGGTATTAACCTTGCAGCTCAGCAGAAGAGAGGTGGGTTATATTAGCAACTGTAGTTTAAGAGGTTTCTGCTTTTTGACGTTCAAGCCTACAGTCTTTGATACACAGTAGAGAGATTTTTGGGATGATGTCAAAATGTAATACTGTGTAAAATTAACTAAATCATCAGATCAAAGGTTAAGGGCCCAGTATCAGCCTGCATGATGGAGCTTAATAATCATGGCCTGACCTGAAAGATGTGGGCCATCAGAAAAAACAAAACTGAGTGTCGGCATGAAAAATACTCGCTTTTAACCTGTGAAATGTGTCACGGTGAAAGACAGTTCCCAGTATCACAGACGCCTCATGATAAAGACAATGAAAGACCAAACGATTGGCTTATCGTTTTAATGTGCAGAGTTGTGCGAGGATGATTATTTGCTTTGTTAATATGTGCATATGTGCCCACACCTCTCTTTCCATCCTGGCTCAGGCTCACAGGACAGATTAAGGGATCAAAGGCCACATATAGGTTAGGACTCTTGCCTTCCTGTGTCCTTGGGAGATGTGGCTCTTATCTAGCATACATGGGCATGTAAATATATACTTTGTGGTTGACCAATCAGAGATCATTTCCCTCTGCAACTGTAATAGAAAAGGTTTGCTCTTTGTTTGGTGAACTGATGTGTCCGTATTGTACAATATTTTTTTAAAATCTTAAACCCAGCAGTGTTTTGTGTTGTGTGTCAGACAATTTCCACAACACACTCTTGACCTTGAAAACAGCAGTTTGACAACAAAAAAGAAAACCTTTTGGGAGATTTTTCTGCATTTTGAGCTGCTTCACATGGCCTTGACGATGACAAAAGCCAAAGAGATGTGGCTGAAAGCATGTCACATTTTCGCTTTTACCTAGCTTGACAACTTCTACAATGTGCTCTGTAACATAACATGGCATGAAAGAAATCAGTCCCGAGCTCTATAACCTTTCCCATCACCTCTGTATGAGCTGTGAACGACGGCGAGGCTCGTATCTCTCAGTCATGTCAAAAAAAAAATGTATGACCACCTAATCTGACACAGCGATCATCTGAAAAGCTAAAAGCATAACGTCAGTGACCCCGGCGTGAGCAGCTGATGAAACATTTGGTGCTAACTTTGAATGTTTTTGATGTTCAAAAAGCAAATGATGTTTGATCTTTTTTAGTTATACTATAACTTCCTCCTCTACTTGCCCTCATTTGCTCACATCTTTAAGAGCGGAAACATCTGTGTAATAATTGCAGCGGTTCTGTCAGGGCACTCTGACCTTTATGCTCCCGTCTGCTCCGAGCTCCTAACGCTGTCATCTACAAATTAAAGCTTATCCTCCTGGTGAACCCGCCGATCGCCCCAGTGTAAAAAGGGAAATATATATATATACCCACATATCAAAATAATTAGCATAATTGCCTGATTAACCCACAGCGTCCCTGTAGATAGATGTAAGGGGACTACAGTCATATACAGCCCTGCAAGGACAAACAACAGGACGTGCATAAGAGGTTGATATGAGAAAATGACTTAAAGGTTAATTCCGTGTCACCGGTAATGCGTTTTGTGACATTTAATATTCTAATATTTGCAGGTTAGCTACAAAGACTATAACCTAGTTAAGATCTTTGACCTTTAAGTTGTTGTCTAACATGCATTTGTTTGTCCTTTGTGTGCGTTTTCAGGTGGGTTGTAAAGCCAGTCTGGTGTTTTTCCAGTACTTCATCATGGCTAATTTCTTCTGGCTGCTGGTGGAGGGTCTGTACCTGCACACGCTGCTCGTCGTCATCTTCTCCGAGAACCGGCACTTCATCGTTTACATGTTCATCGGCTGGGGTAGGTAATCAGTACCGTATTTTCCGGACTATAAGGCGCAATTAAAAGCCTATAATTTTCTCAAAAAACGACAGTGCGCCTTATATATGGATTAATTCTAGTTGTGTTTACTGACCTCGAAGCGATTTTGTGTGGTACACGGCGTTCTGTCAAAATGTTTTAATACAAGGGGATTAGCAGGCAGCTACACATTTCTCCGTTTTCTATTTATCTGTTTAGCATCGCTAAGCTAGGCTAACCCATTGTTGCTAACTTTGGAGCTAACCTTCACTTTTCCAGCAGTTGGGGGAAACAACAGACGTGACTTTTCATGGTGTTGACAAGCTGCAGCGTTTATTAACTGACACACTGTAGTCTGTACTGTACATTTACTGTCAGACTGACAACTTAATGCTGCTGCTAACCGTTTCCTCTGCTCCGTTAGCATTAACCGTTATTTCAGACGCTCTCTCTCTCGCTTAACCACTCACTGGCTAAGGAGTTTCATCTTAATGTTGAATCAAATGGCTGCATGTAATATGAAAAGTGTTGCTTGGTGTTGTTGCATGTCTACTGAATTATCATCTAGCTTCTTAGCCTCTTTTAGTTTTGGTTTAACGGCCTTAACAATACCTGCTGCTGTTGAAGAGCCAGATTGTTTTTCTCAAGAGTTGGTGGAAACCAAAACAGAGCTAAAAGGAGGATGAATCATCAACACTTTGTCGTTCCTAATTTGTTAACAGAGTCTATCAGAGGTTCAAAAAAATCAGCAGGACAACTTCTGAGCAGCAAAGTGTTTCTTTTAATGTCACGACATCAAAAGGAGAACAGTTACAGTGTCAAGAAACACCAAAACACGTCCTAGCAAGTTTTCGGACAGGGCGTGGCTTATATACCTTCGACTAGCTCTTGGTCACGCCTCGCATGGTCAACTCCTTCCTGTTTTGACCAATTAAGGAAGACATTAAAGACATTAAATATTATTATAAAGTTATTAGCTGACTGTTGCTGGGCCGTGAACCCAAAGATAGGATTTGTCTTATCTGTTTCTTCCCAATACCTGTGTGACATTTTCATTTTTTCAGCTTTTACTGTTTTTTACCATTATTTCCAATCCTGCTCTATTTTTATTTTTTTTAAGGTTTCAATGTGAGATTACAAAAAATGTGTGACTGCGTGTGTTCAGCCTATTCCTATTGCCTCGTAGAACTACTACAGATCATTGTGAGGTGCACATAACATGATTATACATAATATAGTCGACATACGGCATCATGGTAAACTCATGTCTACTCAGACCTGTTAAAACAGTTACATCAAGCAAATTATTCTGCAGCAATGTTTGTTTTTTGTTTGTTTTTTTTATCTTAGGACGTCACTGTCTTGTATATGAGTTTACACTACAACTGTCAAGGTGCTGTCAGATAGCAGGAGGTTGCTGCTGCTGGCTCCATTTGGTTTTGGAGATATGACTCTCATGAACGTGCACGTTGGAGTTCATGATGGTCCGTCTTTTTAAACTACAGGATGGAAAAAATGGGCTGATATTACTTGTGTGTTTCCCAAATTATACAGATTTTCACCAACAGAGAACAGAAACTTTAAAACTTACTAGCCTACGTATTACCCACCTTTTCCTCTATTTTAAGCTACATCACGTTCTATTTAGCTGCAACAAAGCCTGTTGCCAGTAGGATCGGACGTAGCCGGGAACCATGGTGGTGACATTCATAACACAGAAGATCGACTTTGTTGAAGCAGCAGCTGTGGCGGCTACCACCTGCTGTCTGGCGGCTCCAAAAGGGATGATACTGTTGCTCAGTGTCTGTTCGGATGCGCGAATAGAGAAATATTTGCTGTTACAACTTTATAAGATGATAGTACTTCATGCTTGAGCTGAGTTTACAAAAATACTAAAGAGTTAAGTTGCAAAAGATAATTCAAAACAGTAAATGCAAATAATTGTGTCTTTTATCTAACAGTATTGGAACCAATGTGTTTAACAATGAACTGATCCACTAATAAGTCTCGCCTGTGTTTGCAGGAATCCCCACAGTGTTCGTCTTTGCGTGGGTGATGACGAGGATTTATCTGGAGGACACGGGGTGAGTGGCGACGACAACAACCGACCGCTCATCAGCATGGAAACAGGATTTGCATCGGATTGTCGTCCTTCAAAAACACATCACATCACGATTTAAATTGGATCACACGAATGCGCATGCCATGTGTCATCTTCAATATTAGTAATAATGTGCAATTTGTTTTGCATCAAGCGGAGCGTACGTGGCTCCGTTCCCCTTCATTCTGCGGTGTTGTTTATTAGTTTCTCCTTTATTGTGTGATAAGGGACCGGGAATTTTAATCACATTAGAGAGTGGCATACAGTGGCATTCAACAGGGACTGTATCTCTTATTTCATCAAGGCCCACAAATTGCATTTTATCGATTAGATTCTGTCAGCAGACAACCATATGGGAAAGCAGCTCAGTTTGCAGTATATTAAGACAAATATCCCACATGTCAAAGAGTACCTTATTGGATAATTCAGCTGGTGGGATTTGCATTGAGCGCTCATCATATGAGTCTGGTGCCATAGATCTCGGCTGGGCTTCTGTTGCACGTTATTACAGCTGACACTACAGCTCATTACTGCGAGTCACAGTAAGTGGGCGTATTCTAAAAACGACTCTCTGAAATATCTCTCCGGCAGCAATTACAGAGCAGCCGGTCTGATCGCAGAAGACAGCTCCACATTGTGAGGAGACTATCTGGAGTACGATAATGAAACTTGAGCTTCAGAGTTCATTTTTAACCTTGGGAATAGTCGTTTGACAAAATAGTCCGAGGAGTCTTCGGGAGCTTTAAACAACTGAGTGAACTCCTTCTGCTGATAAAGACTGTGAGATGCTGTTAAAAAAAAAACCCCAAGAGCAAGTTAGTAATGGGATGTTGAGTTATGATTATTTGGTCAAAGATGATTTGATTTGTCCACAATTCAACTTTTGTTTGTCAGGTTGTGCACATTTTAATTGATTAATGAAAAGTGCAGCATCTGTTAGTTACAGTCTCCTCATCGCTCCACACAGATCTGATGTGACTCAAATCCGTGAGTTCTGTGTTCATGTTAGCACCCCTACTGTTAACATATCAGCTTAATAGACTATGTTTTGTATGTGGTGCACATAGATCAAGTCATGTATTTGATACATGCATTAATATTTTCTCATGTTGCAGTGACTAAACAACCTTAAATCACTGCTGGCGCTAATGGTATGATGTCAGGACGTGGACTGAGTACGCGCAGACTATTTCGTTTAGTAGATTAACTTATTTATTCTTAACCTTTACCAGAAAACAAACCAACCTAAACAAACGAAAACAGCCGCACCACCGAGCCCAGTCGAAAACTTTTTCATCTTTTCATCAGCACACCTGCTGATGATTGGCATGACCTTAAATACCTTTACTCAGTCGGCCCTAAACATGCTCCCCCTGGCACCTGGGAGGAGCACCACCTTAGATACATATCTGGCTGGCTCCTACACATGTGAACCTTCACTTATAGATCTGTGAATGTTTCTAGTGTTCAGCATTGATCTGTTCCTCTATCACATCATAAGCTTCATAAGAAGAAAATACACAGGAAACACGTGTGAATCATGTGATATGTTGTCTGTTTTTTGTGAGAACATATATTTGTTGTCACAATGTCACTTTGTCGGTAAAATAACACAATATGAACCACTTCACGGCTAAAATGAGCACTTCTTTGTTTAGAAACAATATGTATATGCTAAATGTCTTTTTTTTGTCCAGTGGGGGACAATGATAGTTTGGTACGGTTTAATTTAAAATGATTTGATTTGTCTACAATCCCAAAAATTCCATTTTTTTGTAGCCTGTAGTCAGGTGTCTAGTCAAAGGTTGTGCAAATTTTAATTGATTAATGAAAAGTGCAGCAGTCAAAGCTTAAGAAATGAAGAAAAAACATCATGGAAATATGACACTTCTGTTAGTTTTATGTATGAATCAGAGGAACGTTACAGTCTCCTCATCACTTCATACAGATCTGATGTTTTTTTCTGCCATTGTCTTTGTCAGTTCAACGAAAGCTTGAACGATGTTTAAGTCAAACGCTTCAAATATATCAGTTTATCGCATTTTGTTTTTTTATCAATGCACCAGATTTTCTTCTCTATAGCCTGTGTTTGTTTGTCCCAAACAGCCAATGTACCAACTGCAAAGGCGAACAAAATGTTTTTTGGGGATATTGTGAGGTGACACTGATGCTGCATTGGTTGTTTTGAACTAATATACCCAGGATAAAATTAACTCATACGAAGCACTTTTTGTTCCTAGTGCTCCATTTCTATTGGGTCAGGCCATTACAGGGTTGATATCATGAAGTCTGAACATGTCAAATTACTTAAAAACTGCTTTAAGCCAGACTGAACCTTGCCCCCAAACTTTTAATTGCAATTTGAAATGTTTGCATGAGAATCCCTCGAGTGGCTTCCTCTGTTTGTAACTCATTAGATTGCTGTTGTGTACTACATATATTTCATGTTAAATTGGTTACTATACGGTTTTTGCTGTGCCTTCAGATGCTGGGAGAGAAATGACAACCCCATACCCAACTGGGTGATCAATGGACCGATCGGATTCTCCATCATGGTATGTTGAGGTTCATTACCTCCCGTTCCTCTGAAGGTGTTTCCCAGCTGCGTTCAAGAGGCGTTCAAATGGAAAAATGGAGTATGTTATTAAGGATATAAAACTTTTGATTACCTGAGAACTTTTATCACTTTTTGCCATCATTGGACTTCTCTTTGTCTTATTATTTGACCTTCATATTTCCATTTTTGAAATTATACTACCCTTATAAACCCACATGGATTCTTTATCCCACCAGTTCTATTATATTTTTTTTTTTGTTTTATGCCTTTTCTACTGTAGTGTATGTAAAAAAAACAAAAACAAACTTTGACTGTGTGCAGGCCAGTAGTTATTTTGTCACGATGTTAAGTCCAGCAGTTAAAATGTCACAACTCATGCATCAAAAGTATTTCTAACAAAACCAAGAGACTCTCGCTACCTTGAGGGACATCCATGCGCAAAAGTCTGTAAATTATACGCCCAATGTTTCCAGATGAAGTTACTTGAGGTTCACGACCTTTTTGGAAACCTTTTAAACCTTAATGAATTGTTTAATAAATCCACACGCATCAGGGAGCATTCTCTCTGGCATCCAGTAACAGCGAGCGTGTTAGCACCCATGTCTCATGTTATTAACTTCACAGGATTTCCTGCTGAGTGTATTCCTTCTCTCCTGCTGAGTGAGGTCCCCCTGTAAGCTGTTTTCAACCTTTAACAGTCTCAGCAAGTTACTCTTAACAGGAGCTGCTGCCAGACATATAAATGTAATTTAATGTGAGTTAAAGTTTAAAAGACTACAAATCCAAAAATAACTGTAAAGTTCATCATCTGGTATATTTAAGCTGCAAGTGATTTCCTATTAAAGTATAAAAAGCTAAATTTCTCCGCCATTGGAAGCTATTTTAGCACGCATAATGCAGTTAACCACAAATTAACCACTGAAATTCATATTAGTTTTTAAAACAAGTGGCACTCAGTGGATAAATGTTATTAGCTGTTGCTAGCTAGCTAACGTTAACTCTGTGAGTTGTTTTAAAACTCCGTCTTGAATATTTCAGCTGACTTATGCGAGATACACAAAATACACATTTCATTACTACAATACATCATGCTACTAAAAGCTAAAGCTAACAGTTAATCTACACTCTCGCCAGTTTATGATTCATGTGTGGTGGGTATGGCTAGCTAGCCCTAGAATAGTGCGTTTACGGGCCGGATGCTATTCATTTGTGTATCTGTTAAATACATAATACATTACTTGAACAAGCAACACAATAGTAATTCATGTTTCACTTTGTTCCACTTTTATTTGAAGAAAAAAAGAATAACTGATGTGTTTAGCAAAGTCATCTCGTGTTAACATCCAAAAATCCCAAAAAAAAGAGCACAGAGCCTCTAATGTTACATAAACTTTGATATGGTACACAAGCTGCCACACAGCAGATGTGTTCTGGATGGATTTTTTTCTTACTTAACCTGTAATCCCCCAAATCTATGTAGTTAGCTAATAATATGCTCACTCTTAGCCTTGAAAGTACGCCCAGGTTACTAGCTAGGAAAGCTAGTTAGGCAGCTAAGCTAAAGTTAGCAGCTTACAGCAGATAGCACACTGTTTAATCCAATCTTTATAATTTTGCTCTTGTATTTTTGGTGGATAAAAATATTAACAGTAGTTTTCTAAAGTCTTTAACACAAAGTCCCTCTTACTGGAACCCAACACCTTTTAGGCACGTGGAGCTACAGATCTTCTGCGCCCAGTTTCGGTAGTTGATAAGTATTCTTGGTGGGTTTTAACAGTCAATTAGCAACTCCAAATAGTAGCACAAAAGTAGCTGTTTCAAACAACTCACAACTTGAATTCTTCAGACAAAGCTGAGAAAGGTTCAGTGTCACTTTTAGAGCTCATTTTCTGCTGTTTCTGTCTCTTTCTAAACCTTTCATTCATTGCCTTCTGTCGGCAGAGAAACGTCTAACACTGCAAGATAAAATCACCCCTTTATGGGTCTCTCTCCGTCTCCTGAGTTGTTCTTATATTTCTCTTATTTCCTCCCTTTCTTTCCAAGGTGAACTTTATCCTGTTCATCAGCATCATTCGGATCTTGGTTCAGAAGCTGAGGTGTCCTGACGTGGGCGGCAATGACCAATCACAATACAGGTATGTGACGCTTTCTTAACAGCTTGAGAAGCAAAAAGCTTTCATGTTTTGTCTTGACACACTTGTGCATGTCCAACAAATCAGGGTTTTTTTTGCTAAGAAAGTTGACCAAATCAGTCAACATTCATCTGTCATTAAGCACAAGCTATAGCTGCTCAGTCAGTGTAAGCTGCTGTGGATAAGAGAGTCAGCTAAATGCCCTAAAATCATCCGAGACGCTCTGAACCTTTTTTTATCCTCTCTGTGTTTGCTGTCTGGAGATAAGAGTGACGCTAACATTCATTCAACAAGACACCGTTTCATGATGCAGCCTTTATAAAATGTAAAAAGGGGGGTGGGGGGGTGAGGGGGGGGACTCTATCCCTCTGCAGAGCGGTACGTTTTTGCACGATCCAGTGTCTGTTTGAATCTTGGCCCAGTCAGAGGCGGTTTGTTTAATCTTCAGGCAATTTTACCCACCAGTGAAATCTGAGCTGTGCTGAGTTGTCAGGTATTCTCATGTCCTGCTGCCGCGGGAATCTGAGTTCAGAGGCGAGAGGTGATGAAAAGCCTGAATAAGCCCGGTTCGTTCCGCTCGCCGTATCTTCTGTTAGCGTAAGTAAAGATTCAGTGTCAGTGCGGTAAAGTTCGGGCGTAGATCTGAGCAGAGTCGACACCTGGAGTGCCGTGATACTGCGAGGGAGGATTTCGCCGTCTCTTGCGGAAGTAAAACGATACTACGTGAGTGGTTTTATTATTTGGATGTGTTTACTGTTTCCCCCATTTAGCTCTAGTTGTAAAGCCTGTTGGACAGTTTACGATTATCCACTGCATTCATGTATCCACTCAAGACTTCTGAGTTCAAATCACAGGGCTTCTAACACGCACCCCCTAACCCTGGAAATAAAACATTTATTGTGTTTGGGTCTTGTCTAACTTAATAATTAATAATCATTCTGTTTCTCCAGGGCCTCAAATGCATTTTGTTAAAATTGTTAGAAGATGAACAGGAGCTTAAAGGTAGTTCGCCTCAAGTTTAAGTAACAGCGAAAGAAAGCAGTTTGTTTAAATCTGTCACTCAAGGACACTGTGAGGAAAGAAAAAAAGACAAATATGGACGCTTATTCGGCTTTAAAGCTGCTAGCTCACTTTCCAATAGCTGTGGACTCTCCATCAATGACCCAAGCAATGACATGCTGTATTCTCACCCCAAAAATTACAAACTATACGGTGATATAAGTCTGCAAATCAGGAAAATGAAGCCTCTCCACACTTTCCCTGAGACAGAACTGATTTATTCATTGGACCGTAGTGAAATCATTTCAGTGCTGACAGGCAATCATCACAGGTACGATGTTTCCCTGCTGTGTTGTCTGCTTTATACCACTTTCAAGAGTATTTTAATAATAATTGAAATAGGCAACAGGCTAATATATTATATTTATTTATTACAACAGTCCTAAATTATGAATTAGCTTAACTTTTATGATTACAGCAGGAGACCACAGTCTCATTATAGTCCGGCGATTCAGTCTTTCAAAGGAGAGCAGGGACAAAAGAGTTCAGTCTGTATGTTATCACTGATGCCCTGATGCCAGTTTTTTATCCGACTGACAGTTGAAAAGAGTCTTTCAACAGTACAGCTCGTTGCTGCTGCTGCTGCTGCTGACAGGGAAAGGACTGAATTAGCAGCCAGGTACGTGTCGTTGCTACTTGGCGCTTGTTGAGGAGAAACCGGTGCAGGAGGAGATGTCTGGGTTGAGAATGATGCCTGAACTCTCTTCTTCTTGCTCCTCACGACGTCTTCTTATGACAGCTTTGTTTTTCTGTGGGTTTTTTTTATCTTAACTTACATCAAAAGCGCCGCCGAGCTAGCTGCAAAATGCACCGCCACTCAAAAAATCTAACCTATCAATGTCATCCTATGTTCGACGGTTGTTTTATTTTTATTGGTCGCAATAGTCAGATAATTTAAACAGCTGCTATTCACTGGCAAGCAAAAAAGGAACTGGGCACATCCACAGCTACACACCTGACTGCCCCCGCAGGAGGAGAGGCACTAAAACCATTGGTATCTGAACAGTGCATGGTGCTAAAAGTATCTCTAATGAACCTACCAGGAAGTCAATTTTAATGTGTCAGTTCCAACACTGCTTTTATTCCATAACTTTAGTCTATTCGACCATAACGGATTCATTTTTTTACACATACAAATAGGTGGCAGTTGAACAGAAACTGTGTGTTGATGCCATTTTGTTCCAAAGCAACAAAAACAACAGCACAGTACATCTCTAGTCTCAAAGTGCAACACAGAATATATATTGGTGTATGAGTCGTTAGAGTATTAAATTAAGCTGTAACAGTTAGCCATCACTTATTAACCCTCAGGAGTCTTTGGGGCTATTTTGGCCGTTTTTCCATACTTTTGAATTTGCCTTTATATTTCACTTTAAAAAATGTTTAACATGTCGATGTTTGGTATCTTTTTTTTCAGCACAACATCAACTACATGACCAGACAATTATTTTTTCACTTTAACATACTATATTATCATATTGAACCCAAAAAACACACAAAATACATAAAATCCGAATCGGAAAATTGTCATATTTTTGACTATAAGAAACAAAAACATGTTCAACGAAGCATTTTAAAGGCTGCAAATGTAAACACAGGTTGCAAATGTGATCATATAATGGTAACACTGAGATAAAATCAATCTATATACATCTATTTACAACAAAAAGCAGATGTAACAACAGGCGTTTTTTACTTTTTAGCTTTTTAAATGCAATGTCCACCACCGTCTCATCTTGCACGCTTTTCCACTTGAGTAAACGTGATTTTTATATCAACATATCTCCGTTTTTACTCGGTCTATCAACACCAAACAAAAACTGGCACAGAGTTTCAAGACAGCACTTTGGACAGAAGTTGACAGCAGAACTTAATGTGACTTTGTCGTTATACTACGACGTCCTGAAACTGACATGTTTGGTAAGGGTTAATGGGAAAATGACACCTGCTTGCAGATATAACCATACAAAACGTGCAGGCATGTGTTTCCACTGTGCTGTTTAATGGCTCACCAATGAAAAAAAAAACTGTCCCATCATTATGGGTTGGGGTTTTCATGATCATCACCGGAGACACACATTTTTTCGGTGTGTGAACTGTGAAGTGCAGCACCGTGCTGCAAATAAATGAATTGTTCATGTCTGTTTTTCTCTCAGGAGGTTGGCCAAATCCACTCTCCTGCTGATCCCTCTGTTTGGGATTCACTACGTGGTCTTTGTCTCTCTCAGTGAATCCATCGCAGAAGATTATAAAATATTTTTTGACCTGGCCCTTGGATCCTTTCAGGTGCTATATTAAAAAAAAATCCTTCCCACCCACACGCACTTCTGTTATTGTCGTTATCCTTAATGAATGAAGTGTTTGCGTTAATCCTCATGTTGTGAGTTTAAGATTTAAACGTTGAATCACTCCTTTTGTTGTTGTTTTTCTTTCAGGGTTTGGTGGTTGCCATTCTGTACTGTTTCCTAAACAGTGAGGTAAGCTCTCACTCTATGAAATGACATAACACTGTACAGTATATAGTATTTATAAATGTGTACAAATTCGATCAGGACTGAGAGCTGCACTTCCAATTAACCGCCATTTGAATAAAACATCCTTGGGTTTTTTTTTTAATATTTGATTTTGGGGAGGAAAAATTAATAACGCTCTTAAAAATATCCCCTTAAAAGCATCTGCTGTCAGCAGATAACATGCTTATTTTAAAATACAGTTTAATTTAAGTGTAGTCTTTAGCGGAAACATTTGATAAGCAGTAAATTATTTTGGCAATTTGTTTCGTTGGAACAGAAATTTGTCAGTGTGTCGTAAAAGATTTTTTTTTTTTCATTAAAAATAATCATAATTATCCAAACAGCAGTGCCAACTAAGCAGACTGCAACACACCAGGGGCAGATTTGAAAACTGGCGTTTGTTTCAAAATTGGCTTTACCCTGCTTGTAATATTCCTGCTGCTCCCCGTCTTCTGCAAATGCAAGCGTCTAACAGACTGAGAATAAAACACCATATATGTGTCTTCAAGTAAAATCTGACCAGGGAACTTCCCGATCTCAATCTTATCTCAGATCAGTTAATGACATTTATTATCCTCATTTGATCTCAATCAAGTAAAAGCAAGAAGGCACCACAAGAACAGAGCAAACAATTTGATGAAAAAAATAATCAGGAATCATATAAACTGGATAAAACACATATCAGTAATTATTACTGATTGATTGCTGCTCAAACACTGAGCGTAGAGGGTACTGTAGTTAAAGTGTGTGTGTGTACAAAGTCCATGGAAACACGAGAGTGGACACGAAGAGATGCTTCAAATTGTTGAAAATGTTTCAACCTCCTTGGCAAATGTGCAAGTATCTCCAGGCTTCATGACTTTACATGCTCCACAGACTGCAATTAATGCGAGGAGAGAATTTATATTCGATCTGACCACATTGTGAGGTTTTGTGTTGATATTTGAGCTTCTGTAGAAAACACTTTTTTCTTCATCTGCTCTAAAACTGTCAGATACTTTCTGCATCTTCTATTTACTCCAAACAAACTGGAAATGTAAACAGGATCAGCCACTGCGAGAGAATTTTAGTGAAAAGGAGACAACGTCCTTTTTAAGGCCAAATTAATGGACTTACTGTGAGTTCAGACAGAATGTGAAGAAAATTATAGAGGCGTACAAATCAATGGAAAAACACATTCAGATGTAAAGATGCATCTGCGTGACTAAAATTAAAACTTGAGCGAAAAGTCTGCTTCATAAATGTACAGACACAAGAGGAAAAAGGAGAATGACTGGAGGGAAAGGAGTTTCTGGTGAGTTTAGTCATAGCTGAAGATAAACACTCACAGAGACACAGTCAGCGCATCTGTTGCTAAATAGTTGCAGCTACCGTATACTTTGCTGTTTGAGGTGCAAAAATTTGCTTTGCTTTGCTTTTTTTTACAACTTTAGGAAGTGGCTAAATCTACACAAGACTGATAATGGTCCAACTCAAAAATGTTGGGCATGACAGATGTTTGTTTTATTCCATGTAGTGTGTCATAGTGGAGGACAACCAATCAGCATCTGGGACGACTGATGACGCTGGTTTTGAATAATCTGTTTAAAAGTGTTTTTTTACACACATATCTCAGTGAATACATAAATGTGTCCACTCATGTTTTGACTCGGTTTTAATTAATTCTTCCATACAATGATCTGTATTCAAATATATGAACCATTTTCAGCACAACTGCAGGTTTCAAATGGTTAAAAGTGTTTCAGGGAATCTTTGTTTCCACCATCATTAACCGAAGCTTCATTTATTGTTTTATCTTTTGGCGAAAGTCACTCAAAAACAGTGACTTTAGTTTTTAAAATGATTTTGTTTATTTATCTACTTTCACAGGTTCAAGGTGAGCTAAAGAGAAAGTGGCGGAGCATGTGTCTTAACTGCCGTCTGAGCAGAGATCACCACTTTAACAACACCTTCGCCTCCAGGAACGGTTCCGACCACATGGTGCAGTTTCACCGCAACTCCCGAACCCAGTCCATCCTGCAGTCAGAGACCACCGTGCTGTGAGGCGCCGAGGAAGTTAAAAAACAAAAACAAACACACAGTCTCCAGGTTGACCTGGGTCGAATGGTTTTACTCAATGAATGAAGTACCACGTTGGTCGGACCCGCACATTGTTTCAGAGCAGATTTTGGTTTCAGCTTTACAAATTTCTGTGAGCCCTCAAAACGTCCCTTAAGAGAACCTAAAGCGGGTCTGTGTCTATGAGGGATGCTTGTGTTTGCTGCCAACAAAGAGCTGTTTTTATGTTCACTGGCTGTGTGAGTAGAGAAAGTACAGGTTGTTTGTTGGCTAACTTTGCAACATCCGCAGCTCTACATGTTTAGGTCAGTCTTACCTGATGTATGAAATGTAGGTATTTGACTTATGTATGTTATACACATTACATTCAATATTTATATATATATATAAAAAAACCTATGTATGAAAAACAGTGCCATACTTCTCTTCAGGCTTGCTGTAGACTTTAGACCGGACTAGAGTTGCACTCCTTGTTATCTCCACCACAAAAAAGGTACAAGATTACTGTATTTGGTATCTTAAAATATTGAAAAAGAAATATACACCAGACGTCAGTTAGTAAATGACTCACGGACTCGAAAGCAAAACATAAGACCACAATCAAAAAGACTTAATGCTCTATAAACGGCAGCTGTATCACATGGCTGACATTCAAAAGTTAAAATAGCTAATATTATAAAGTCTTGTACATTAGCTACAAAGGAAAAGCTAGTTGACCTATTATATGTAAATACACTAGTATTCACACCTTGTGTATGCTGCAGTCAGAGTGACATAAGTTGAAAGACTCCAACCACCAACATTTAACTCTAACAAGCAGAAAAGTGGCTTCGCTTCCCAAAAAAACAAATTGTCAGCGGGGGTGGGGGCATTATTCCTGGTCTTGACCTCTCTCTGGCCTTATTGACCACCTTTTTCATAAGACTTTTTCTTTTTCCTAATTTGTGTTAAGAAACATCTATCCATCATCCAGCACCTCCCCACTTTAGTCTCTCAGGTCTATCCAAATAGAAGTAATATCTGAATAAATTATCATGTTAATATAGACCCAAAAAGAGAGGAAATGACATAGAAAAATGATTATAATATACAGTATGAAAAAGAACAACGGTCATATTATATAATTACTTTGATACCTGCAACCTCTACACTCTCATTTCATGGTTAATGCTCACCCCATAGAGATAAGAAGCTGTTGAATGATGAAGGTGCTTACCAGCTGAATATTGAACCATCCACGGCTCAACAGTATATCACAAGAAAGTTTTAGAGCGATAAAGACACGGACACATTACAATATAATAGATTTATGTATATTTCTTGCTTTCCTCCCGATGGTCTGAATAACTCACTGCTGCAAAGTGCTGCTCTGTCTTCTCTGCCTGTGCGCTATCAGTGTCTTTTTTTTTCTTTTTTTTTTTTTACACTGCAGTGTTATCTGTTATGAATTTGTTTTTCACCATGTGAGAAAATGGACATGTGGCTCGAGTCTCTCGGTCAATGCGTCAGACACCAGTTGTGTGTGGTAAGTTGCCTAAAAGTTAGTTAATGGTTCTCAAACCATGTTTTTTTTTCCAGCCGAACAGCAACAGCAGCGGTTTTTGTTACAGACATGTAGGAAAAAGTGAAATTTTAATCAGTTGTATCACGTGTTTTGTGGTGCCGTGTCCACACCTCTGATACTTGAAGCTTGTAGAATGATTCACAAATGCATTTTGACCCAGGTCAGCACAGATGCCCAGGTTGTCTGGATTCATGGTAAAAGTTTTAAAAAAAAAGCACTGGTAAAAGCAGGGTTGTTTTGTATCGATTCAGAACCTAAACTGTTATGACAAACTGCATCATTTTTAATGTATTGCCAATGTATAATAATTAATGTATGCATTTTATGAACTACTGTCATTGAGAAGTGTTGTGCATGCTCCAAACCCCTTTGTCTGTGCTATGATAGATTTGAGATGTGCTCAATGACCTGTTGATGAAACAATGCAGGCGCTCAGATGGCAGATTTCATTTAACGAAAAGGGACAATGAAGCCCACCAGGAACTTCTGTTGAAATTGGTTGCTTGATTTGATGACAAACTATACAGCTTCAGCTAGAACAGAAAAATATTAACATTTTTAATGTACAATTTGAGTAGAACTAAGTTTTCTCAGTGGGAAGCCAGTGAGGGATCTCCTCCAGTGTGTACATATATACAGTGTTCATGGTTGTTGAGACACTACACACATAATGATTAAACAAATTCATTAAATTAAACACTGACATGGAGGTTTGCAGAGAGCTCATGTAGAGATTATGAACACTCCCTCCTACTACAATGTTTGCTGTTGAAAATCCTCTTTTCCCCATCCTACAGGGAAAACAATACACCATGTAACCATTGAGGAAATGTTTTAAATCTAAAGAAATGCAAATACTCTTAAGGACTTGAACTGAAAACAGATATTGCTGAAAGGTATTCAAACAGTTTCAGCTTGAGGCGGAGGGAATTGGAAGTGGATGAAACTGTCCAGATATTGACACAGCCATAGTCTTACTTTTCCCAAAATAAACCATCTATAGCCCTCACAGTATGTAAGTGTATGTAAATGTGTGTTGGGCAGATTTGTTATTTAATGTAATTCAGATTACACTTTACTTTTAGTCCCCCTATTTAGCATTTATAAGCAGTGTAATAAGTGTTTATAACACACTACAGTGTGGTTATAAGCTGGTTTAAGAACATTTTAAGTGTTTTTTAATGTGCAGTATTCGCCAACAATTGCAACTTCTCCTACAAACACTGTGTTTTAGTATATTGTCATTCATGATCTGTTTAGCCTTCCCTTTCGGGTGCCCATATAGGATAGTTGTTGACTAACAAGTTAATAATAAACACTTTTACCTGCTTATAATTTCATTATAGTGTGTTAAAAGCAATTTATTGAATGTTAGTGTACAGCTTATAAATGTTAAATAGAAGGACTAGAGTATTGTCAAAGTGGCAATGGGAGGGTTTTTTAAATCCAGTTTTTCTGTGTTTAGACAGCGAAACATCTCAAACTGTTCAACACAGAGTGCAAGAACTTTTCATTTTTTGGTGGAAACAGTGCCTTCATGTGGCTAACTTAATTTTCCAATCAGAAAGTCAGGTAATATTCTTCTAATAGTGTTTGACTGCAACACAATTCTCCTACAAAGTCACTGATATTTAAATTGGTTTATTGTGGACGGTCTACTTCAAACATGACAGTCGCCAGTTAAAACAGAAGTGGCTGGTGGACACAGGTTCTTAAAAGTAAATATAATCCTTTTGCTAATGAATGGCAATAGTGTTGATTTTACTCATGCAGCAAGTGTTACGCAGCAGTTGCATGATATTCTCAGTGTTTGCCTTTTTTCATTGCTGTCGGTCAATGGCTGTCATTGTGTCATTTTCTTGTAGAATCTAATGTAAATTTTGTCGAGAGAAGACAAAAAAAAAAAAGAGGAAACGCTTGCTTTTTTGTGGCGTGCTATATTTTTCTGATACATGTTGTATTTAATTGTTGCAGCAAGACAAAAGATTCTGGTGACACTTTGCTTAAGGTATACAGTAAACAATGTCAATTTGCGCGATCACATTTTGAAAAACATTTTTTCTGATTCGTCTTTCATTATCTGTAAAGCAATGCTCTGTCCTCATACAGTTTTTGGTAAACAAGGACTTCCTGTCCTGTAAAAGTGCCATAATTGGTTTAATTTTTGTCTGTCATCAATATTGTAAGAGTAGGTTAACCTTGAACGCAACAATGATCAACAATCTTTTTTTTTAATACGGCACTCTAAACCAAACCAGCTTTCTGATATATAAAAGTAAAGCCAGATCCCACTGTGCCTTAAAATATATAACTAAACATAAGTCTGGACTATATATATAATATCAAGAAAAAAAAAGTGTTTTGGTTGTTGTAAAATTTTGGTTTTGCTTTTGCTAAATCTAAGCAATGATCTTGAGGATCACGAAATCTCCTGGTTTGATAGATACAGCTGAGTATCATCTGCATAGCGACAAACATTTGTTATGCTTGCAGATGATGTCCCCACTCCCATTTAACAAACAAGTAATGCAGAGACACGAGACTGAATGTACAGTAATTGTAAAAAGCCATTTGACAGGTATGCTATAACCATGCATCACCTGTAGGGTGCGCTGCAGCACCACTGCTGCTTCGCTTGGCAAAAATGGACGATTCAATACCGGTAAAGCAAGCAATAAATTGAATTTGATTGTGATTGTTAATTTTCAATGAATGCTGGCATGACTATGAGACAAAGAGTAGAATAAATCTTTTGTTATTTCATAGTTATTTCCCTATATACGTAAATAATTTGAACATGTTTCAATAGCTTTTCTTCTCTGGTTAATTGGCAGCCAAAAGTTTTTGTATTTATTTTCAGATTTGTTTACAGTTTTGGTTACAGTTATAGCAGGTGATAACATCTGTATCACTAACATGTCAGGTAGAGCTGCTACGCTAATTTTCTCCATCAATCAGAAAATCTTAGAATCTCAGAAAATTGTAAAAATAAAAGTTTATTTCCCCTGAAACGTAGCTAATGTGTTCAAATCGCCAAGGCTTTTCAATTTACTATCATAGACGACAGAAAAAACCCCAGCAAATGTTCACATTTAGGAAGCTGGTGCTGAAGAATCATTTTACATTTTCAGTCGACTGTTTTAGGTACAAACTCTGGTGTTAGCTAGCTTGCTTTTTAAAGGCCCTGTCAAACCAGTCAATGTAAAAAAAACACCAAATGCATTCATTTACAAAGATTAACACTATAACCATCAGGGGTTGCTACATACCTAAAACCACCAACGGGTAAAATTCACCTGTCTACCTAGCTATCATAGTTCTAATACTAAAAAAAATGTACTCTGTCATTGTATTAAGGCATTGTCTTCACAAAGGAACGTCTAAAGTCACAAAATGAGTTTGTTTAGTCATCACCTGTGTTTTGGTCCTGCTTTATGAACACTAATCGCTTTGCATGGCCATCAGTATTTCAGTCTGAAATGACACCGTGACACTGTAACTGTGAAAAGTATTAGAGGAAAATATCTGCATATTTGGGTGGTGTGATATTATTATAAAACTGAATGTATTTCACATAGGGGTAAATTTTACCTGGTGGCAGTTTTAGGTATAAACGCCCATGTGACATTGACATTATTTTAGAAAAAATCAAAAACTAGGGGACTTGAATGTTTTATTAAAACATGGTAACACCTGTGGCGGTTCAAATGTTAAAAAAGGAGTTACCAAATATCAATTATTAATACCAATTCAGCTGTATGTATGCCTTAAGAAAAGTGTTACCACACACGCTTCAAACAGGATGTCACCATGTTACTCAGTGTATCATAAGACGTTTACATGACTATATGTGTTTCAGAGTATACAAACGCTGAAGACCATATACGATGTACATAGTGTTGGCTTGTCGTGTGATTTCATATTTAATGTTGGCTGACATGATGTTGAGTATCATGTCTTTATTGAACACATGTATTTGTAAAGAGACACCATGAATGTCATGCAAAAGATGATTGATAAAGGCTATCTTTGTAAGCATTGCACTGTGTGAATGTAACTCTTTAGAACATTTCTTTATTTTATGTTAACGATGCAGAGCTTTTAGAAGCCCGTCCTACTCAATGCACACTAATATGTCTTAGTAGTCCAGTCCCGCACAATTCAAAGTTCAAACTTGCTGACACCCGGGTTGGGGTTTCTTAAAAAGAGGCCTGTGTGACGATCATTTCGTCTGGCCTCTTGGATTTCTGCTCTGAAATCTCACAAGAGTCTACTTTGTCAATATCAGCCATGACTTTGAAAATCTGTTAATTCAATTCAAGTTTTATTTATATAGCGCCAAATCAGAAAGAGAAATCCAACAGTTCCCTGCCATGAGCAGTACATGGCGACAGCGGTAAGAGGCGGGAAAAACTCCCCTTTAACGGGAAGAAACCTCAAGCAGACCCCGGCTCTGGGTGGGCGGCCATCTGCCTTGACCAGTTGGGTTAAGAGAGAGAGAGAGAGAGAGAGATAAGACTAAGCTCTGCTTTCTGTAATCTCTCCAACTCTCTCTCACATTTCCATCAATCGTCTTCCTGCAACAACTTGGCTCTTGCAAGATTTCAGAGCGAGACTCCTGCTTGAGCGAGACTTCATTAGACACAAGAACAAACAGACCGGATCAAGCGAAAAATAAAGTAATAGGTTTTATTTACCTTTATAACAATTTGAGCCTGTCAGTGGCAAAAACAACGACTTTTAGTGGACGTACATTGACGAGGCACAATCGCCCGAAAGGAATCGCCCTTTTTAATTATTGCGTTTGAGTACGGGAGCTTTCACAGTTGTAATTATGACTTGGATGTTGATGTGAACTGTAATTAAAAGGGCAGGGATTGGTAATTACAGAATTTCTCCCACATGATGTGAACACAGCGTTAAACCCTGTACCGCCCCAAACAATCTAACCACAAAAGGGGTTTTCACTCGCTTTAGCTGATCGGACCTCTTCACAGCACCGTGTAGGTGTTGGACAGACTTATTTTATACCTCCGCCACTTTCCTGTTGCACCTTCTGCATAAACTCTCACCCACTAAAGGCGTCTTGTGTATTTGTGTAAGTTTATTGCATGTCACACTGTGCAAATCTCTGACCGATTGTGCAATATCAATTAAACACACGTCAGATTGTGTCGTGAATGTGTGATGGATTGTAGCACTAAATTGTGAGGCACAGTATAAGCTAAGTGTCATACATCTGCGTCACAACGCTGCTCACATAATGTCACGTCATTTTATATCATATATTATCTGATAGACGTAGATGTGCTTTGTAGCTGCAGTCACATTCTTTGGTCACTAAATTTTAGTAGTGGACCACCGTTTTGGATTGATGCCCAAAGATTTCACCAGGTTTTTCCTCACGATTGTCACCTTTAATCTCCAAAAATTAAAATTGCTTGATGTAAAGGATCAGACACCTGAAAACAACTGTGTAGGCGTATAAGCTGTTTATCCTCATGTCATCGCTGTATATACTGTATGTAAGGTAGGCTGAGGAGAGGATAGCACTGTCACATCATACAGTTTGTTTGATGTTTCTTGCTTTGAGTCTAATGTTTGCTGTTGCATCCTGCTATTAATAAAGACAAAGGTTTTCTGAATGACTGGAGAGCAAAAAAAAACAACAAAAACCTCCCCAACAACGACGTTATTATCAAATGATTAACATTTGCAAAGTGTGTCAGTGGCGCCGCCTCTTTACATCACCCTGTCCATCAAATGTCCCCGAGTCCTTTTAACTGCTCTCTAATTAAGCTGCTTTCACTCGTCAGATAAGACTGTGAGCAATGGACTGCAATCTGCCGCCTGACTTCAATGTGTTCCTACAACTGCCACTGCAGCGGGGAGCACACACACACACACACACATACACACACACACACTCTGCCTGGACAAAAACACACGTTGGGTTTTAATGAAGAGCGTAATTGATTACAGCTTCAGTGTCTGAGTCCGTACGTCATTTCACAAAACCATGTGCATCAAAAGAGATAAAAAAAGAGATCTCGTTAGACGACATTCCTCGTCAGATTCAGTTATCCCACACGGAGACGTTTGATTGGTCCAGTGACACCATAAAATCCACAGTGACAATGACAGACTACACGATATGAACACAGACAATCATTAAGACCGAATGAGACAATAAAGTCAAATAAAAATATATCAATTAAGATGATCTTTCTAGGTTTTTGACAAGGTCTATGTTTGGAATATGTTTGTCTTCATTTCTAAAATGACTCCTTTTTATGTGGCATTTTATTTGTTTTCAAAAAGCAAATTGTGACCTATGAGAAACAGAATATGTTTAAAAGTAAAACTAATCAATGATAATTTATTGATAGTGTGCTGCGGTCTGACACTGAGTTCCTGGTAGCAATAAAAAAAAAATAACTCCACGACTTAAATGAGAAAAATTTAAAAAATCTGCACCTTATTAGGACGTGTTTAGTTTAGTTAGTGCTTTAAATGCTTAAAATTCAACAGCAGGAGTCGTTTTTTAAGAATCTGTAGACGCTAGTGAGTGAGCCGATTTAATACCGCAATTAATTAAAAATAAATAAATTCAGCTAATAAACAAAACTACAAATCTGAAAATATATGATGCCTGGCAATCAAGATGATCTGCTGCTTACATTTATCAACTTAAAACCATGAATACAATATGTGTTGTTAAGCGGCTAAAGGCGTCTAAACTTTCTTCTTTCTTCATTTGTTACTTTCTTCCTGACACCACCTCCACAGGCCGTGTGTTTACATACCGAGTACCTAAAAATAAGACAATATTTTATTCTGGAAATAAAGTTTGGGTCGTCTTATATTCGAGGGACAACGTCAGATATTCTTTCACAAGCTGGTATAACACCGGCTCCTACAGTGAGTGTTGCATTATGTTTTTTTAGTGTCTGCAAGTCAGTTCATGGCGAGTCTTCAGAGTCATTCAACCTTTAAAGTGTTTCATTAGCTCGGTTTAACCTGCAGCGGTGTCTGAAGACTTTTGAGACATGCTTTTCTGCCACGGAGGAAATAAATTAAGGTTGAATGAGTCCAAAGCACCTTCTGACGAAATAAGAAGTGTCGGAGTAAATGACTTTTTCACTGCTTCCTGTGACTCGTAGAAAAGCTGCATGAATACGGGATTTATGCTTTATAATGATATTATTTCACTTTTACGAGAGATTAATAGTATCTCAGGAAAACTTTCCCAACAGGACGAGTGTGAAGTCGTCTTGTAGTCAGGCCGATAGTTGCACTTGGGAGGAATTTATTAGATTATGAGTGTATATTGGAGAGATGGATTTTGTTATATCTTTTCTACATCTAGCTAGAAAGTGTCTTGCTTCACTAAATGGGATTTCAAACTGTCTTAAAGTCTGTGTTCAGATGGAAAACACAACACAACAAGAGGAAAAAAATGCAAAAAGTTGAACCCGGCTCGACTTTTTCAGCAACACAATGTCACGTCTGTCTCATTTCTGCTCACTTCCTGTCTTTTATTTTGGTATCTTCACTTCCTGTCACAGTCCCTGTCTCACCTGTGTCCTGATTGTTCTCCCCACCTGTTTCCCCATCTGCCCTCGTTACCTTGTGTATTTAGCCTTGTGTCTCTCATCACTGTCCTGTTGCCCGTTCGTTGTACTCGTGTCCTTCGTCCCAGCCCTCTACAGTCTGTCTTTTCATAGTATTTTTGACCTTGCTTGTTTTTTCACCTGCCGATTTTGTTACCGAACTTTTGCCTTGGAATCTGTGATCGAGCCTTTGTGTCCTCAGCCTTCTTGACACACAATGCGACAACGTTGGCTGACCAAGTCGACTACCCTGTTAGATTTCGCTCTAAATATGAACGCTATACTTCAACTTTGCAATTGTCATGAAGGACTTTCCTCTCTCAGTGTAAACTGCATAATAGATTCTTGCAAGTATGTTATATCCTATAATGCTTGAAATGCCCTCGAGCCATCCGCTGCACCATAACAGCTGCAGAAATCCAGCTGCACTGACAATTACACTCATGTATTTAGGAGGTATAGCAGACTATGTTGTTTCTCCCTGTAGCAACACAAAACGCAGTATAATCATTGCATGGAAGCTTTATTATTTAATGATCTAAACATTCAGTGTGGCTGCTGTTGGCAGAAAAAAAAGTGGTCAGATTTACGTTTCTGAATTAAAGGAAGTGCGAGGAAAAAGAGTGGTTAGTAAGCATGAGCGACAAAGAAAAGTGCTCCACTTACAGTCCATCAGCTCAAACTTCTTCAACAGAAAATCCAAAGATGCCATAGTGACACTCAAACTGGCTGAGTAACGCTCAGAGATATACAATAAAAATAAAAAAATAAAAAAACATACTTTCGTGGTTCACAGCTTCTTAGTTTTTTCCACATTTTTCTTAATCTTCCTCCTCTCTCATGTCCTTTCTACATGTCAGCTTTGTCCTCGGGGCTGCCCGGCCTGGAGGTGGCAAGCTGGATGCTCAGTCATCTCTGAGAAGACGCGGCTGCCTTGATCAGAGCTGACAGAGAGACTCGAGGCAAAGACACCGCTAATTGGGAGGGAGAAGGCAGGATGGGTGAGGAGGGGAGGGGGTGAGGAGGGGGGGTCCATGTTAGGGCGATGACTGAGCAATTGGCTACACATCGCTGGTTGCTATTTGAGGAAACCACAGTCCTCCAGAGGGGGAAACTGATTCTTTACTGCAATGTCTTAAGCAGCCAATAGTAGAAACAGAGAAAGCCGACGGTGTTGAGCAAAGCTGTGATTCTGATTCTTGCCCTGAGACAAAAAAAAAAAAAAGATAATAGAGAGAGTAGACGATACAATTCAGAAACCTTTCGAACCTCGAGGCGTTTCACTGAACTGTGACTGAAAAACTGAGACTTAGAAGTTCTGCAACTGCACAGCGGTCTCAGCTCTCAGCGTTACACAGCCTGACTTTTTTTTATTGGTTTCAAATTTATTCAAAGAGGAGACCACTCAGTTCAATAACTATTACCAGCCAGTACAATAAACCAGCTACATATGTGCAGTTTTTACACACATAAATGTTAAATATATTCTAGAGCATATGCCTCAAAGGGAATCCAGTTAACAAAGTGCCTGTAGATGTTTACATATGACGAGCTAATCAGGCTAATGACTGATTAGCCTACCAAAAGGTAAGAACAAGAATACTTAAGACTGTCAAAGAGCTGTTCAGATGGTCCAAAATTTCAAATCCAGTCCAAATCAGATCTGTGTAAAAAAAAAAAAAACCCAACCAGACATGCATAAATTCATTTATCAGAAACTGAGATCCGTTGCGAATTAAGTCTCTTCAAGTCTCTTCATGTTTGTATTCGCTGCTGCTGAACCGCCAGATCGCCTCTGTGATGGCTGTGATAGACAGATGGTGTGTGGTTTCCCAGAAGAGCCAAGGAGGAGTGTGACCAAAATCTGAATTAACCGCTGCTCAAAGACAGACAGATCCGCTCGGCGGCTTCACAGAGCTGATTAACAGTTTCTCGTGGCTCGTACGGCGTCTTTGTTTATCTCGTTCTGGGCCGAAGAACTTGTGCGGCGATAACTGTAATTAACGTCAGTGTGTGCTCAATGTTTTTTTTTTTTGTTTGTTTGATATTGGATATGAGATTAAACTGTGCCTGTGAGATAAAGTGCTGACTTTCAGATGAACCCTTATGTGTTTCCCAAATTTTAGGGGACTTAGAGGAAAGGTTCACCATTTTTCTTATCTTGTTATAATCATTCCTCCTGTTCATACTGAACATTAGAGGATCCCTTCATAATGTAATAACAAAATAAATGATGGGGAGCAACAGTTCTGTGCAAAAAATGTATTTAAAAGTTTATGTGAAGCTAATATGAAGCTTCAGCCATCTAAAATGAGTCGAATCAAGTAGATATCTCTCAGTGTTACAGTCTCTTTAGTGTCTTTTTGTTAGGCTACTATACTTCCAGAGAGAGAATTTGATACTAAAAAGACTGTAAATGTGTCAGATATCCACTTGACATGACTAAACTCAGACTGCTGAAGACTCAGAAAAGCTTTAGATCAACTTTTAAATGCATTTTTGCATAAATAACTGTGGAAACGCTGGATTTTGGCTCCTATTACTGATGGTGAAAGCACATTTAAAGTATGAACAGGAGGAATAATTACAGCGAGGAAAATGTATCGGTCAGACTAAAATAACATTTTAAAAAGTCATAATATTTCATGTTTGGTTGGTTGCAGATACTTTGTAGTCTTGGTATCTTGCTTGCTGTTACTCTGCTTGGCCTCTGCAGCCATCTTCTTTCTTGTTTCTTGGACTTCTTTTGGTCTCCAGCAGTGAAACACATGATCAGTTGAACTGTTCAACTGTTTTTGTCAAAGCATTTCACTGTTCAAGCATGAAAAAAAAAAACTCCTTGGTTGCTTTGTCTGTATGTTTAGGATCATTCTTCTTCTTTGTTGTCCCAAAACTGGGGGAACAAGCTTCTTTAAAAGGCTGTCTAACCAATGTTCAGCCAATATAAAAGCTGAAAGTCAGCACTTTAACCTCGCATGAATACTCTCAGATTCAATCTGCTTGAGTGCAGCACTGTCCCGCGACATAAAGGCTGCACTGTAACTCTAAGCTTCATGTATAATATCGTTTTCTCAGCGAGATCCTTCACTGAACACATCACATGGGATCTCCCGTGGCCACATTTCAAACAACATGTATTTTAATGAGCAGTCGGTGAACTAGTGAGAAACAGATCAGTAAGCATGAAGAGTCGGATGCCTCCAGCTATCTGGTTGCTCCATCTGTCAGCGACAAACATCTGCTCACCAGCGACTTTCATCTCAGGAACATCATGGTCACTGATTCATTGAAACTCTTAACTTTGTGAAAGAGAGCGAGGAGTCATGTCGGGGGGGGGGGGCTCGATTCACATAGAAAAGGCGAGAACACATCCAAAATGAGGAACACCTCGCTGTTTAACTAGCTCATTAACAAACTCATCATCAACTAACATAAAAACATGTGGATGATTCAATGGATGGACTCTGAGTGTGGCAAAAGTTTTCCTTCATTTTCACCGACTCTCACTCAAACCGCTCCGTCCCCCGGACATTCAACGAGCAAGAAATCATCATATACATCCTTGTAGTTTGTTTGTTTTGACTTAACTTGATTATGAATTGATTTATCCTCAGGGGTTCATCAAGAGTCAGTGTTAAGTCCCCTTCTCTTCTCAATATTCACCTCCTCACTTAGTGCAATAATCCACTCCCATTGTTTCTCACGCTGTTGCTATGCTGACGATACCCCGCTCTTCCTATCGTTCCTGCAGGAAGACCTCAAAGTCTTTGATGACTTGTGGATACCTCGGCATGGATGAAGGAACGCCACCTTCAGCTTCTCTAAGACTGAGCTCCTTGTCTTCCTACCCAGTCCCTCTATACATCAACACATAATATCCAGCTAGAATAACTCATGATTGATGACCAACTAACCTTTAAGGTTCATGTGTCCTTGATTGCCCTCTACAACACGTACAAGGTCTCACTTGTGAAATGGAGCTAACTAAACTCTGAATCACTCTCAAGGGCTCCTGATAAAGAAAAAAGCTGACTTGATTAAGAAAATGTTAGTCTTTACTTCATGTCTTTCTTTGCTAATCTCCACAGTTCTTATCTTCATACATTAGGGCACCTTGTGAACGATCAATCACAGAAAAATATCTCAAGGCAAGTTTATTTGTGTAGCACATTTCAGCAAAAAGGCAATTCAAAGTGCTTTACATCGATCATAAAAGGTATTAAAACAGAATATAAGCATATAAGCAATATAAGCAAGACAAGTAAAAAAGACATATAAAAACAATTAAAAGTGTTACATTTGGAAGTGAAATTTAAAAGAAGAAGCTAAAAGGAAATAAGGCAGATAAAAGAAGAGAATAAAAGTAATAGTGCAGCGTAAAATGTGGTTTAATGAAAGGCAGCAAACAGAAAAGTGAACTGAGAGTCGCAGCAGACCTGCAGGTTTCTGGGAGTTTGTTCCAGATATGTGGAGCATAAAAACTGAAAGCTGCTTCTCCATGTTTAGTTCTGACTCTGAGGACAGAAAGCAAAACCTGATCCAGATGACCTGAGAGGTCTAGATGGTTTGTAGTGTTACAGCAGATCAGAAACCATTCAGCGCTTTATAAACCAACAGCAGCATCTTAAAGTCAATTCTTTGACAGACAGGAAGCCAGTGTAAAGATCTGAGAACTGGATTTCAACACAGTAGTTTCTGCTGTCGTGTCTTCATATCCTGTTCGTGACGCCAGATTTGTCGACTCCAGGGCCAGGTGTAGGATGTCGAAACGATGCTTCGATGACACTTCTCTCTTGCATATAAAAAGGTTTTTTTTACAAAAAGTCAGCATCTTACAGACAATACCATGGACTATGTCTGGAGAGTGCAGCCAGTCGAACTCTGCCAGTGTATTTATACATTGAATTGGGGGAGAGGGTCAATGAGTTCATGTGAAAAACAGGAAGGCCGGGGTCACAGTTCAAGATATTGGGGCAAATGGATAGAAAGCATATGTGGAAATTCATATACTTCACTGCTAACATGCTAGTCTGCTAGCCAAGGCACTGCGTCACCCCCCAAAAACAGAAGCCATACATTAAAGATGGGCCTTTTAAAGCAATACTGTTCATGGTATGTGGTGATTTAGGGGTGTTTCACAGTACAAAATATTTCTAATTAACCTTCAACATGTTCTTGTACGAAGCTTGACTGGGTGCCAACAACACCAGCACCCAATGTTTCTCCTCTGGCAACGCCTAAAGGAGCCGCTCACCTGAGCTGCACATGTGGTCAAACATGAATCTACATTATTGTGAATTTCACCTCTTTCTCACAGTGGACTGATGCTCCACAGAGACGGGTAAAAAAAAAGAGACACAGTGGCAGAGAAGTCCTTCGTCCCTTGTGGGTAAGGTCGGTGCATCTGCTTTGTTTTTGGCAGATGTTCAAACGCTTTCAGGTCACTCTGCTGTAACATTTCATGTGTTCACACGTTCAAAGGTTCAGTCGACAAGCAGATTACACTTTCTGCATGAAGAAGGGCTGTGATCAGTCCAGTCAATTTTATTTTTTAAAGCCCAATAACGCAGATCACAAATTTGCCTCAGGGGACTTTAAACCAGCACTGCAGCTTGTTAGTTCAGTATCGAAGCCTCTCATGAAGCTGTTCATTTTGAGTTTGCATTATCTGATTTGGAGACAATTTAGTTGCTTCTCCTGCTTATTTTAGACTTTCTCAGGGTTTTAGGGGATGAAGTGTATCTCAGCATCCATTAAAGATTACATCATTACATCTCCTTGAAACAGGACGTGGAGCAGAATATAAAGCAAAGAGGGATGCAGCCAGTGGTTCAGATTTCATTTTTACAAATGGCTCTCAGTATAAAAGTTGCGGGAAAAATCGAGAAAATGGAGTGTTCGGTTTATTATAAGTGGCTGTACTTGTTTTTCCTGTAAAGTCACTTATAAATATTGGTAGTCGTGGGTTTTTTTTGTTTGTTTTTTGTATATGTCTAATGTTTAAGTTTGACTGAGCTCCATCTAAAGTTGTCAAATATTTACTGCCTGCTGTCACATCCACACATCTACATGTAGTGTGTGCGTACCACCTAACATTAGGCTGAGTCCTTGCTGTAGCAGCTTGGGTTCGATATCAACCCAGACCTTTTGCTGCATATCACCCTCTCTCTATATCCCATCCTTCCTGTCTCTCTGCAGTGTGTCTAATAAAGTTAAAATGTGAAAAAAAACAAACGAGTGCTGTTATTTTACTTTTTTAGTAGTGCCAGACTGGCAAAGCAAGCAAAGCAAAGTTTATTTATATAGCATCTTTCATAGACACCAGTCACAAACTGCTTCACAGTCAAAGAGAATAAAATGCAAATGCAATCAAAATAAAAACAAAAACACCAGATATCATTATATACAAAGAGAGCGGACAAAATAGACTAATTAAAATATAAAATACCACATACTGTCCAAATGCCTGTCTAAACAGATGCATTTTCTTTGATTAGACAAACAGGAACAGAGGCTCAAAGTGTATCTGTGTGTGCCAGTCAGGATGTGTAATTTTTTTTAATGATTGTTTAAAAAGGTCAACAGCATATCTCTGCTTCGCCTTCACTGATAAAATGAACTGGCGAGTTCATTATATGCAACTTCTTTTTCGTCATTTTAACTCATTTATTCCTCATTTTTTGTCGGCCGGTTGATTTTTTTCAGCTTCTTTTGAGTTAAAAAGAAAAATGTAAAGTTACAAGTTACTGTATTTTTTAATTGGTTGCTTATGAAATGTAATATATATTCATACATACAGTATGTTGGATATAAACTGATCAAGTGGCCTCTCTCTCTCTCTCGCATGTTGTGGTACATAAAGTTATCTGTTTGGGCTAAACCTGGTCGCTTCTCTTGCTAGATCTGGCATCACTGTCTACGACTGGATAGCTACTGAAACTTTATTGGCCTGAACAAAACTCTTTAAACTCAGACAAAGAACAAACATTTGGTCGCTTTAATAGTTTGCACATATTCAGCATTTTTTTCCTTTTATTGAATCTTTTCTGCTTCATTATAGGATGTGCACAACGACTGTTCAACATTTAAAAACCACTATCAGTGAAAATCAAATTTAATAAAATAAACATGAACAAACTTGTGTAGTGGTAAAATCATTGCTGATGTTACAAATCAAGAGTATTAGTGGGAAAAGTCCACTGCAATCAGTGAGGCAAGTTAGATAATGATAGCTAAAACGACGGCTAACAGGAGCAATTCAAGAAAAACGTGAATTGTAACAGATGTACAGATAGATCAAACATACACACAGATTAAAATAGTTTAAAAATACTACTTAAAGCTGACCTATAAAATCAGTATTTCTACAGCTGTTTGTTTCCTGGAGGGGCTGTTAGCTGTTAGCTGGGCTGCAGCTAACGTTTGTTCCTCTGAAACGGTCCGTTACTTTTATTAAATGACAGATTTCTCTGGGTTTGAAAACTGTTGGAAACATTTGGGATAATGTAAGTACACAACTCAATAACATATTGAACATAGGTCTAGTTGTTTTTACACATTTTAATGTGGAATAATTACATATTATACCTTTAACTACTGCGGTTTATTTATAGAGCATTAAAGTGAGTTGTTGGAACACAAATAGTCTGACAGCTCTGCAGCAGTTAAAATTAAAGGGCAAGAAAAAGGGCATGCTTTATTATACTATATTAAAAACAGTAAACAACAATGGCCAGCACATTCCCATCATTTCATGAATCTAACCTCAGAAAAAATGAACATTTTACTGACAGAGAGTCATATTCACATCATTTCACTGCTGCTCTGTGAGGTTGTGCTCTCACTACAAGATAAGATCCTGACAGAATATTACCTGCAGCAGATCAGACAGAAAATATAGTGATCTCTTGTAAAATATTCACTTTGGCTCTCCACCTGAGAAGAATATAACCCATTCTGAATATTACTTATAAAAATGAGATATACAAATACACATTTATAATCTTAGAGACAGTGCATCTCCTTATTAATACATTCTGTCTTTGATAAGTTTTCATTTCCTATGAACATGTTTATTGGCTCCTATACACACAAACAAGAATTTAAAGAAATCAACCGGTTTATCAGTATCGGCCGATAAAAGCTCTAAAATGAAATACTGATTATGAAAGGCCGATTATGATGGTCCTCAGTGCTAACGTTAGCTGGGAGGCTACGTGGCTGTCAGGCCATGCTGCGGCTAACGCTCCGCTAGCCTCTCAGCTAACGTTAGCTCTGGTTCTGCATGTGGATTCACAGCATGGCGCTGTTCCTGGGGGCTTGGATATACCACTCTGTTTGGAAAAAAATCTTTTTGGTTTATAACGGCAGTTGGCAAACAGTGTTTTAGGTGCATTGCCGCCACCTTCTGCTCCGGAGTGAGGGTTAGGATTGGGGTCTGCTGACTTTTTTTACCCTGCAGCCACAGGCAGTAATGGAGGTAAGAGGTCAAAGCCATCTAGATGAAAACTACACACTTCATTATTCATGCAAAACAGTTTGTCATATTTCTTAGGCTGACACTAATCTTTCTGACATAAACACAATGCAAATATTGTGGTAAATATTGTCAAGCTGATGAGGCCTAAAACAGAAATTATTGCACTCATTTTTGAATTATGATGACCACTGAGTTTTTTTTTCTGACAGCAGTCATTTGAATGTCAACATCAATATAACTTTGCCTCAAAGAGTTCAAGTTTGTTTTTTAAAATCTGACACCTGTTTTTTTTTTTTTTTTAAATCTGATATCTTTTATTTCTTAATTCAACTTTTATTTTGTAATCCAACTTTTATTTTTTTAAAATCTGATAGCTGCTGTCAGGTCACATGACCTCTTGATGATGTCAGATTCTAGAATCCTTCAGCCCAGTATATATAGGAGTGAAACCAGCTGGTTTCATTTCAGTTCACATCCGACACAAGCATCGTGTTCGAGATACGCCGCCTGTCAAGAAACAAAAACCGTCTTTCACAACTATCGTCTACAGACCACTACACAGATCTTACTGTTTAGTACCTGTCAACACTGTTTTATTATAAACATGATCAGAGACATCAGATATCACGGCAAATATGCTGATGCTGCGTCACATCAGCATCAAGAACGACGTCCAGACCAGCGTCCCAACCGCCAGGGACCACCAAACCATCGTCCCAACCATCAGGGACCACCAAACCATCGTCCCAACCATCAGGGACCACCAAACCATCGTCCCAACCATCAGGGACCACCAAACCAGCGTCCCAACTGTCAGGGACCACCAGCTGGAAGGCGTCCCTGCTGGGAGTGCAGAAATCTGCAAACCCGCCTCGCCACTGCTGAAAAGCGGCTTGTGGAATGGGACGAATGGTACCAAACGGTGGTGTCCAAGAAGTTAGACACCAATAAGGACACCATCAAAAGCCTGGAGGAGCGCCTGGCGTTAAAGGAGAAGGAGTTGGCTGACGCGCTCGAGAAGAGCAGAGATGAAATATCTCAAAGAGACGCTCTGATCTCCTCCCTAAAGGAAAGCGTCCAACTCAAGATCGACGCCATCGAGCACTCCTTCAGGGAGGAGTGCATCGAGATCACAGCCAGATGTGAAGCAGAGAAAGCCATGCTGTCGGCTCCTGCCCAGGTGACACAAGAGACACAGACAGAACAAGAGAACGAGGGGGCCCAAGAGGAGGAACAAGAAGAAAACGAGGGAATGCAAGAGGAGAAAGAAGAAGAAAACGAGGGGACGCAAGAGGAGAATGAAGAAAATGAAGACAGGCAAGAAAAGAAACAGGAAAATGAACTGAAGCAAGACGAAAGACAAGAAAATGAAGATAAGCAAGAAAACGAGAGGAAGAACGAAGAGCAACAAGAAAATGAGGAGAAGAAACAAAAGAAAGAGAGAAAAAAACAGGAGAAGGAGCTCAAGAAGCAACGAGCTAAAGAGGAGAAAATGGAGAAGAAGAAAAAAGATAAAGAAAGGATGGAACAAAAACAAGAGAAGAAGGAGAAAAGAAGTTTTTGGGGCCGGATATTCGGGAAAAAAAAGAGCACCGCTGGTTGTTCGGCCTGAGCTGATCCCCCCCTCCCCCTTCTCCCTCTCTCTCTCCATCCTCCCTCCACTCCTGTCCTCTACCTCCCTAACCTCTCTCCTGTCCTCTACCTCCCAACCTCTCTCCTGGCTCTGTTCTTACCTTTCGTCCCTCTACCCCCCGACCTCTCTCCTGTCCCCCTCTACCTCTACTCCCTCTCCCCTCTCCCTTCTCCCCCCCTCCCTCCACCTTTCCTAAAAACCTCCTCCAGGGCGGCACGCAGGCTTCACATGTTCTCCTCGTGCCTGCGTGGGTTTCCTCCCACAACACAAAGACATGCTGATTGGAAACCTCAATTGTTCACAAATAAAACAATAAAAAAATGAAACTACAGCTGTATGACTTTATATTGTGAATGTTAAAAAAAATAGAAGCTCTGCTGTTAAATGTTATGATTTAAACCAGATTAAAGTTTCATTCAGACAGGATGAAGATCACAAGAGGAGGAGGAGTCCTCTATGAGTGAACCCATGAAGAACGTGTGGTCTGTAATAGACATGAATGCCAACAATAAATGCTTGATTGTTATTATTCAATGTGACTTTTTCTGGCCTCACTATGACTGAAGGTTCCAATAAATCTTGAAGACAGCAGGTTTTTACTCAAAACAATCGTGAAACTGAAAAAAATAAAATAATGGTGATTACAAAACAACAACATTACAAATATGGTTTGTTGGTGTTTGCATTTTTCCAAGTTATTATTCATATTATTATTAATATTACATATTATTATTCAAGTTTCAAGACCCAACACTGAATTATTATTATTATTATTAGCATATTTTATTTCACAATGTTTAGGATAATGACAGACCGATACGTCACGTTCTTTAATCTCATCTGCACAAATTAGTCTTAAATCTAATTACTGGTTCTTATAATTGACTTTTATCACTTTCCTTCTTTGTCTCATCACTGTAGGAATAAAGTGCAGTAACTTGTAACAGCTGATAATGAGCTATAATAACCAAAAGGTAACACAGACTGAGAAAATGTGATCAAATGTGTGTCTAGAATTGGATGAAGATGGTAAAAAAAATCTTCAAAATGATTTCATGAAGCAGATATGATCAAATATGCTGCTGTGCATATATAAAAAGTGCCAATATTGGTATCGGCAATCGGCCACAGTGTGTTGGAAATATCGGCAAAAAATCCAATATCATGCATCACTAAAATCAACCATTGTTTTAATCAGTTTAGCTGTATAAAAGCATATATTTAACACGTTTATTTTCCTCTCTACAACCTGTCTTGTGGCTCTTGAAAATCGCATTTGAACACAAACTGTGGTGACTCCAGTGAACGCAGCAGAGCACACAATCGGCCTCTGTTCTCATAATTTCATCTATTATTTGTACGATCCTCCTTTAAACCCCTTAAACGCATTTGCACTGATGAGATGCACACCGCAAACACTTGCACAAATGACACACACGGGACGTTTGTTCGATAAAAACGGAACATGTTTGCGGAGACAGAAAGCTCAAATGCTGCAGTAAATCCCGACCCTCAGCTAGGAGAGAGGACTTTCCACGTTATTGTGACCTCAAACGTGATTTATTTTGTTAACAGCAACACATCAATTAAGTAATAATATGTTTTCACTTTAGCTATAAATCAACCTTGGGCTTCTGCTAACTGCATTATGCTAATTATCTCTCACATTAATTCAACTCATGTGTGCTCAATAACCAGATTTCTGTCATAAAAAACGTCCCAGACGATGTTTTTCAAAGGCTGGGGACACTTTGCTCCAGCAGAAGTCATCTTTAGTGCCAGAGCACAGAGTATTTCCTCTTCTTTTTTTTTTTTTGTGATGTGTCCTCTACCTGTCACATGAATGTGGTGAGACCGTGTCTGAAAGAGCTCCGAGGGGACGTGACGCTGTGTGTTTGTGTGTATGAGATTGACAGCCCAGCGGGGACAGTCGGTGGCTGTCGGAGGCTTGATGTCGCCGCGGTTCAAGGGTCACTGGGACAGCGTGTCGTTACGGTAACAACCAGAGGGAGTCGGGAGGGTGAACTGTCACTCTGCTCCGAGACACGTCTGTCACTACCCGTGGCCTAAACCTGCAACTATCAAGCCAACACTTTACCTCTTTCACCTTATAGGGAGTTCAAAACGAATCAATTCAAATGAAAGTCAAACATTTTTTTTTTCCTGTGCTTTTGATCTTTTGTTGACCTTCACCCTGTCAACAAATGAGCACCTCACGTCCTTTTCGTCAAGGATCTCCGTAAGCCTTTTGCATCCTGAGAGGAATTTCAACTTATCAAGCCGAGTGTACACACACGAGAGAGTTCAGTGGAACTCCGAAAACGTGTCAAAGGCTTTGACATCGCAGATAGAAAATCAATAGTTCAGGTGGGCTCGCTGCACACTGGAGGAAAATAAATCTTTCTTTTTCCTTCTACATGCATGACCTGATCTATATAAATCTTAATCTTTTTCAACAAAATGGACGTTTTTTTCCTCAACAATTCAATTATGACTTTATATCTTTATTATAACATAAATTATTCATGTATTATAATGTATTATAAAGCTACCAACCTTCGCCCAGATCTTGTCCTCTGGTTCCAAGTCCTGCCTGTTGTTGAGCTGACTGTCCCATGGGAGGACGCCATCTGTTATAATGATCACATGCGGCTGGAGTACGCAGTGAAAAGATGATCCAGAGATGATGGTCTGGTGCCCCATATTTTGTTATTTATTTACAAAAAAAAAAAGTCAAAATAACAAAACAGAACGAAGCCAAAAAACCCAACTATGGCACCATGATGGAGACTGACCAATTCCAACAACCCGAACAGACTGAAAATGGCGCCTTTTATACCTCGTCACTGGCATGCCTAATTGGACAGCTCCATCCATAAAAATACATTATCTCTAAATGGTGTTCATACCATGGGGGACTCTTTTGGCCGAACATCTGGAGCAGACAAAGAAAGGACAGGAAAGAGAAACTGCTTATGCCCATGCACACGTTAATTTAGCGCTCTCTTTTTGTTTAAAGCACGTCCATGTTATCACCTGCACATCATTTCAACTATCAATAATTTAGACGATCCACACACTGTTTATTCTCTACTTCCTGTCACCTTGCCAGGAATTCAGATGTACTCTTCCTGTGATGGAAGACATCCTTTAAATCAATTCACAAGGTTTACAATAGAATAGACAAATGTGCAAAATGGCAATAAAGTGCTTCCATCCTTAAAGTGATCAACCTGTGGTGGGTTGTGATAAGTGGCCGAAACACCCAATGAGGTCGGGGCACACAACTGGTGGCACCACACGAACTGTGCCAAAATCACCCCACTCAAGACGACCCTGTCCAATTATCGTGCCGAAATTTAGGGATCTTTAACAACCAGTCCTATTAAGAATCCAATCAGTATTTCTTTATCTTAACAGACGATTGAATGACTGTAATGTGAAAGCAGTCGCTTGTAGTGAAGTCATAGTCGATCATCACCAACTCTGCAGCTTACCTGCAGCACTACGAAGCCTTTTAGTCTCCAGCAGCAGGAGGAGGAGGAGGAGGAAGCTGTTTTTAGCAACTGAACTTTAAAAACTGACTGCACACTACCTGCCCAGCAGCAAACAGCAGACAAAGTTAAGAGACTAGCTGGTGAACACAGTGGAGCATTTATCAGCTAAAGAGACAGATATTCTTCACAGGAGTTGGTTTGTAAGTAAAGGAGTCTTTTAAAAGTGTAAACCATGCAAAGATATTCCAGTAGAGCCTCGAATTATTATTATAAACCTGGAAATGTGCATTATATACGTCCCCGTATAAGGTTTGACTGGCAGTCTTCTTCTGCAATGGTATAATGGCTCCTACTCCTAATAGTCGTATAACAGTAATAGATGAAAAAACGCATTAATTCCTAACCTTATTATTGTCTTTTACCATTTTTTTTAGTAAAATCTTTGCCGAATTTGGATGAAAACTTCCCTATTAACTCTATACAATGGGATGGCAGATGACATACTCAAGAAATTACTCCATCCGCTCAATAAAAATTGATTATCATGGATTTCAGTGCTACACGCAGGATCCGTGTTGCAGCAGCAGTGAGGCCCGCTGGACTTTTGTGTCAGCCTGTATTAGAGTCAAGATGTCTTCAGATGACACGCACACACATGCCTGGCTGACATCCTCAGGATAACATCACTCACTGTCGCTGTCACACATGAGAGAATCTTTTATTTCTCTGTCTCTCTCTCTCTCTCTGATATGGACGGTCCCTCAGACCTGCCTGACAGCAAATTAGTATCTCCTGACAGAAAGAGCCCATAAAGAAGAGGAGACTCTGTTCCTTTTGGAAAGACGTGCCCTATAAAGTTTATGACAGTGCCTTGTTCCACGATTCAATGACACTTGTAGCCGGTGAAGTTTTAATGTAGCTGTAGTTCAGTCATGTTTTAGTGATGTCATGTTTTATTACTAGGACCGCAACAGCAGGGGCAGCACTATAAAAACGTAAATATCTCTGACTGACTGGCTGAGTCACTGACTGAGTGATGAAGTTACACCATTGGTCGTCCAAACGCCACCACTTCCTGTTTAAAATTAAAAGCCCTCTAATGTTTCATACACAGTCCAGCCATAAACTCGGTTCTGGATGGCTCTATCAGAATAAAAATGAGAATATATTCATTTTTTAGCTCTAACTCGAAGCTATTAACATAAACCTTTGCATTTTTAGTCATTTATTAATGTTGCTAAGCAAACAGGATGATTTAAAAATGCTTTCCGGAGCAGCAGATGACATAAATGCGTATAAAAACAGAAGACAACGAACACATTATGAATTGGCTAAGGATAAATTAGTCATTTGTGACAGATGTTTCCTGTCATCCATTAAAATTCAACTCCCCTTGTCAACCATTTACAGAAAAATACATTCAAACAATTCCTTACGACATAAACACGCTGTGAGAAAACAACAGCGTTAATTTGCCGAGCTGAGCCTTTGATGTCAGCGGATAAAATCACCGATAAAAACACACTGATGTCAGGCAGTGAAGGAAAATCTTTATCTTTTATATTAAATATTATTGGCCCGGATTCCCCGAGGTTCTCAGAGTACATTTCCCATGATTTTCGGTTATTTCAATAAAGTTGGTGCCGCCATCATATCAGATCTTGATAAGAAGCTTTTCAAGTCCTAAGAGCCGAGCCCTCTGTCTTATTGTTTCATGTTTGTGCTGCTGTGTCGATAGAAATCTCTGATGGAGTGACAGAAGAACATTCAGGTTTCATCAGAGCAGATGAGGAAACATGTCTGACCACCTCTGATCTGTACACTGCTGGAAACTTCCAGTGAAATGTTATCCGTTCTTCAGGCTGCTGGGTTTGAATCCTGATATGTAATCAAACACCTGAACATTTTATATCCTGGAGCAAAAGCTTTTAACTTCTACTTACTGACAGATACTATGGATTAAACTTTTTTTTAGCACCGAATTGGTCGCTTTCAACAAATTTTAGAAACACGTTTCTGCTATAACAGATGTCATTCGACAGTTTGAGAGGCGTCAGGATGCCTGAATACTTGCCCTAACAATCACCAAACTGGCAATGGACAATTGGATGGATTTCTGGCTGTCTTAAGAAGTTCACCAATCCTGTTTCCAACATGGCTGCTGTCACTGACGCTGGTTTTCCCATTTCAAACATCCTTTAAACAATATACTCAATGATACTTAGCACTGAAACTATAGCCTGTATATAAAGATGGAGGTAGCAAGGTGTGACATCACCCATTAGTTTCATTTGAGCTGGTTTGAAGCCCAGTATTGTATCTTACAGTTAGCCGGCTAAAGTAGCTAACGTTAGACCCAAGCTAACGCTAGTTTACTGGGAATATCGAGTGCTGCACACTTGGGCTAACGTTAGCTACTTTAGCCGGACTGTGCTAACAGGGCAAGTATTGTAATCACTTATATTGCAACAATAACCAACTGACAGTCACAGCTGTTTAACAACGCCCATGCAGCAGACACCAAAGCTACTATAAGTCTTCAAATCTTATTAACACGGCAATAACTTCCAAAATGACACCAACACCGTTATTAGAGGGCCTGCTTTTAGAGATTGAGACCAGAATGACTCGTTGAAAAACATGTTTGACTTCATATTTCTAAAGGAAACACAGGACTCTCCTGGATCACGTAATGATCTTATAGGTTTGTATGTTTTAATTATTTCAGTTTTCTTCTGGTAAATCGTGTTTTCTCCGTCTCTTCACACGGTGGACAGACCACAGTTGCAACGGAGAAGAAGCCACATGAATCTGAGTTGTAGTAAATTCAAAATGCTTCGTCATTGTAGTTGAGAACAAAACATATCCTCGTAGTTTCTGAAATTCATCCAAAATCAACCCAAAGTTTAAAAGTGAATTTATTTAAGCTGCAGATTGAGTTTTCAACATCATAATCTTTCGCTTCTGCTCGTGTTTAACGGTTGATTTGGATTTTTCTTGCCAAAATACACTTTTAGAGTTGTCGTTAACTCATCCATTGAAATTTTTATTGCTTGTACAATCAACTTTTTTTTTTATCAGACATCTTCTGACACAGTTGTTAATATTTAGTAGTGATGATGTTACTGGGAGAGGCTGTAGAAATGCTCCAGCTGTGAGTCATGTCATGTTATCTATGAAGAAAAAAATCAATGGGAATTTTACATGTTATGGTTAAATCTGTAGTATTGACTGAGACTGTGCTGTGATATAAATAAAACTGAACGGACATACAATATTTTCTGCATCCTCCAGCCATGTGCTATGCTCTTTTTCCCCTCCGTTTTGCTTTCCATTCAAAGTAGAACTGCTTCTTTTTTTATTTTATTTCCAATGACGTGACCACTCAGTCGTACAGTACAGTGTGAGCATTGAACTGATTTGTTTTGTGGTGCAGAAAGACTGTCTAAAACATATGTTACATTAACTCAAACCACATAAGACTCATAAAATTGCACAGTGTCTGTCCTGCATGAACTGGATCCACTTTGGGAAATATTGCCCGCCACCAAAATTAATATTTATGAACCTGCGACAATATTAACAAAAAGAGCCAAGTTGAATATTATTGAAATAACATTATGGAGAACATGAATGGCATGTTTTATTTTCACATATTGGGTTTTGTCATGAAAAAGTAAAATGTAAATTAAACTGCCAGATGCTTTAAACAAGTATTAATGCACTTAAAATTAATAATAAGCGCTTGTAAAATTATAAGGGGCATCACCTCCCTTTATTAATTTATAACTGATAATGAATTCTTTAATTAATTTGGATGTAAATCATTAAATCAAATTAATCTAAGTGACCTCCACCTCTGATATAAAGGAATACTGAAATACAGCTTGGTGATAAATCAAGATATTCATTGATCTAATAAAGGACAATGAATGGAAAACACTAAGCATACATAAATATATACAACTAGAATTAATGAATGCATGAATAAACGGGTAAATTAACACGTTATCGCCGACAGAATGAATGAATTAATGAATGAATGTCATCAAAAACGAGGGTGGTAGATGGTTTCTGTCATTCAGCTCTTCTTCAGCAGAGTGAATCCAGTGCTGGGAATGACTCACACTCACTGAGACCAAATAGTGGGTTAAACACACTGTAGGGTCGCGTGTTTTAGTCTCGATGCAGAGTTGGATGCATGGAGCTTTAACGAGATGATTTAACGAGTTGTAAAACTTTTTATAGTTTCAGGACGTGTGTTTTTAAAGATAAAGGATCCTTGGTGCTCTTTTGAGGGACGGCATTGATTACTAATTAATTCTTTAGTGTGGAGGGAAAAATTGACCTTGAAATAAAAGGGAGATTTCTATCGAATAGCTGAACGTTACATGCCAACGCCAAGTCATCAAGACATAATGAACCAGTGAGAAAACAGTCAGAAGTTCTGTTTTCTGTTTATCAATCAAATGAAATACAGGATTAAATCAATAAACCTTCCCTCAGGAGTTGGTAGAGAGCCATAACAGGAGCTAAAAGAGAGTGAATATTGGACTTACATTCACCAGATTGACAGAAACACGACTCCAAATGAACGATAATGTTGCTCCGTAACTGCTGGATGCTGGAAACAAGCAACTGTAAGTTCAACATATCGACTTAAAAGTTGATGATATAATAATAATATGTTAATATTGTGTCCACTACTTGTTTCTGCTGCAACCAAGTGGCCAAAAAGATCAGTTAACGCAGGTTTAAAGAGTTGTGATTGTGCCACTGACTCCCACATGGTTTCATCCTCGCATATATATATATATATATATGCTTTAGGTTTCTTCCCTTTAAAGGGGAGTTTTTCCTTCCCGCTGTCGCCAAGTGCTGCTCATGGGGGGAACTGTTGGGTCTCTCTTTCTCTAAATTAAAGAGCGTGGTCTAGACCTGCTCCATGTAAAAGTGTCCTGAGATGACTTTGTGTTGTGATTTGGCGCTATATAAATAAAATCGAATTGAAAAAAGAAACAAACCTCTTTCTGGAAAAATATGTTTTCTCACTTCTATGAGGTCCACAAACTAAAGTCTGTTCCGCTCCAGTGAATTTAAGGTGTAAGCATGTATGATAAAATATCTCTTTGTATCTACGGGGAAACTTTCAGGCATAAAATGACCTTTTAATGTGCTGAACTTTTATTTGTTTCTCCCCTATTTCAAGCCAAATGTTCTGTGAACCAGACAAAACAGACAGCAGGGTCTAAAAGCCTCCGGGAGAAACAAACAAACAAACAAACGAAACAAAACGATGCAACAATTGATTTCACAGTAATATCTCTTTCCTGTAATTTATTTTAACAGTGCTCAGTAAATCTCCTCATCAAATTGATGTAACCTGGATTAAGATTATTTTTTCAAAACAAAATGGGATTGAAACGATTTATGAAGCTCGCGTCTTTCCATAATCAGGAAGTGCTTTATATAAAAGCATTCAGATTTTATTATGTATTTTCTTATAAAAGTTATTTATAAGAATATGATTGTTGTAGCAGGATGGCGGTGACCTGCTGCCCTTGTGTTTGACTCCCTTTTAGATTCATAGGATTAAAGAAATCTCCAATAATTAAAGTTTCTTAAATATTCTAGTTTTGTTGGTCACCAGCAAAGTTTTACTAGGACACTTCCAGACATGGATTAGTCTGCCAAGGACTCAGTTGCTCCATCCCAGATAAGCTAAAGTCAATAAACAACAGTGAGAACACCCATCAGCACTCAGTATCCTGTGCAAATATGATCTATATTTAGATAAAAATGCTTTCTTGGATTGAACAACATGACCGGCATGGCTGATGCTTTTTCTGTTTTGTGTTGGCTGTAATTTGATGTTCTTGGCTTCCTGCCTGCATATAATCAGTCTTTCCAAATCAGCAGTCGCCAGTCTCTCTCCAAATCTCAAAAACTGGGACAGTCCATTGAAAAAAAAAAAAAAAAAAAATACATCTCTATTTAATTTATCCCAGTAGGCGCATTTGTCTTGCTCAAGAATTAATCAAAGAGAGAAAGGGAGGAAAGAGAGATATATATAAGTGAAGGGGAGGGGATTTAGGGACAAACACAACTTCAATGCAGCCTTTTTTTTTTAAGACATAAAAATACTATAACATAAAAATAAGCCCATCCTCGGGGGTTTGTGCACCGGGGGCTTCAAGTTTCCACATCGCACTTGTGTACTGTATGAGTGGCTCTAAATTAGTTGTGAACAGATTCTGTGTTAAACTCAGATTTGAAGGATATGGCTGGCAATATTCTGTGTTTATCTTATTACCGACAAATCTTATATCCAGAGGCGAACCGACGATGGACTGATCCTACTTTGTGTATTGTGTGTGCATCCAAAGCATCCTGACGTCAGCTCAAAGCAACACAGAGCCGCTAGCGTGACGGAAGAGGGCCCTATCTTACGCCCTGCACAGTGTGTCGCTAAGCGCAGCGCAAGTCAAATAGCAATAGCGCAAAATAGCAATAACACTTGCGCCCATCAGTGCGCCCATGGGCGTGTTGGTTTAAAAGTAAGGTGTGGTCAGGCGCATTGTTGGCGCATTGCTATCTTGAGGAAGCAAAGAACAATTGCGCTTTTGACCAACAAAAACCTGGTCTAAAGTCAACGGGGCAACGTCTCATTGTTATTTTAAGGGCGCATTATGTAATATGCAACTATACCATAATATTTATCAGAATTAATTATGGATTAAATTGTTTAATTATTTGACCAAATTGTGACACGTAGGTATTTAAACAGACGGACACCAGCTGATCAGACACGGATCGACTTTCCTGCTTCATCAATACATGATGACATGAGGAACACACGAGGAAATAAATGAGGTGAAAACAATTATTAAACTAACGAAGGGAATAAATCTGCACAGCTTCTATATTCTTATATATATTCTTTAACATTTTTGAGATCACAGTGATCAGGTTTCCGCACGTTCAGCAGTTTAAACTCCGCTGATTTGACCTGTTACTCCATGACTGAACAAAACGAGCCAAACGAACCTGCACCTGGCTCTTAAAGGGAATGGGAGATGACACTGTGATTGGTTTATTGCATGTTATGCTGAAAACACACCCATGATTAATGAGGAGACTTAAATACAACCCCTTTGAACCATGCGCCTGGCGCATCAACCATTTTTCCACCGTTAAAATAGCAAAAGTGAGTTTGGACACACCCTAAATGCAATTGCCCTTTAAACCCTGCGCTTTAGATCGTTAAAATAGGGCCCTTTTACTTTTTTTAGGTGACATGAATGACCCTCTGAAGCACTAACTGTTCCTAAGTGTCTTTGTCTAGTGTCTTTTGTATTCGGACATACAGTGTGATGTAATGAACCGTCCAGGATCCACAGTTCAATAGCACTGCAGCACTTTTCATGTATCCTTGCTCAAGCCTCCTTTAAAGACCCTTCTTACTCCTTCAAACACGGTCAAGAACAACTGAAAGTATGTAAATTTAATGAACTAATTAAGTGCACTTATTATAAGTTTTCATGAATTCCAATAGTGACCAGAACAAATGATTTTTCCGTATAGTTTTTTCTCGCTTGTAATGTCAATTAATAATTCATACCGAAAGTATCCAGGCAGATGGACGCTGCTGTAGTTCTCTAGCGTGAGAAAAGTTGTCGAGATAATTGCAAAGTGAACTTGTCTTTCATTCTTCAGCTCTCTCAGTTCAGCTGGGACCTGATTACCTACGAAGGTACAAGTTCAAAGTCTTTCTTCCTCTCCCTGGGGCTCCTTACATCCCGTGAATATTTGATTGAAAAGCCCCTCTCAAGGTATATATATATAGCGATGCAGCTCTTCATATTTAAACAAGTGCATTGACTGTACCATACATGTATACAGCAAAGTTCATTTTGACTTTGCGTTATGAGCTTTAGAGAGTGAAAAGTGGCGTCTATTGTGTAATAGTCTGGAAAATGTACGTCATGGAGAAGCAAAGATTCAATGCTAGAGAAAACGATGCATCCAAACTCATTCCCTTTAACATGCCGACAGTGGAAACCAACAACATTTACATTCAATTCCTACACTGTAAAAAAAATCTTTTAAAAAATGGTAAAAAAAAAATCTGATAGCAAAAGTTGCCAAAACCTTTTAGTTATTCTACAAAGATTTATATATATTACTATTGTTATTGTTATGGATATTTCCATAACTGAAAGTTGACCAGAAAGAGGAAATGTCAAACTGTACTCTTGTCTTCTAAAATAAAAGATAGAGGCATGGCGGTTTGATAAGCGGGAACCTCACATGCAGACCATCGCCAGACAGAACAAGACAAAGACCTGAGATACAACTAGAGGTCACAGATTTATGATTTGGAAAGTGATGAACCAATATCTCTGATTTGCTTAAAGGCTGGTTTGGACTTTCAGAGGACAGAAGAGTCGGAGACGATGTCCAGTTCAGACGTGGACTCTGTATTGTTCTCCGTTGATCGAGGTCATTCAAGCGTTCCCAACTGAAAACAGTTATTACTTATTATTATTATTTTAGGCTTCATTAAAGCTGAAAGTACAAAATAACACGTCTGTTCTCTAACTTGAATCCAAAAGTTATGGTAGACAGTTTGTTTTCCTTTCATGTTGTCATCTCTGAGGATGGTGGAGGAAAGCGGGTGCTTCTGTTCTTCAGTGCCTCAGATGCCTCGGCCACTTCTGCACTCACCTGTAAACAGGGACTGTGTTTCTGATTTAGTGGATTCTACTGGTTAGGTTACCTGTGGCGTACTGTATATACCCACTAGTGTGCTCTATAAATCTGCTCCTGCTGTCCAACCAGCTGTCGATCGCCACGACCAGCGGAGATGACACGCATCGACAAAGAGAGTTCCCAGCAGATTCGTCTCGAGAACTGTGCAATGTCGTTTGAAGGAGAGGCAACTCTGACAACCACGAATAAATAGCCGAACGAATGGATTACAGCAGTCTCATAATATCATGTGCATTTTAGTAGCTTTCCCATAACTTTATGACATATGACGATCTCTAAAACAGCTGAAAAGCACAGATGAATGAATCTTTAACATCATCAGGTACAATGAAATTTCGTACGGCCAGAAATCGCAGTAATAGCAGCCTAATATTTAAAATAAATTAAAATTTCCACAGGTTTAATGTAATAAATATTGATAAATAGATGCTACATCTTTGTTTTTAAATTGTGTCAGTGGTAGTTTTAACTTGTAGGATGTACATATTTGTGTTATTTTCATTATTTTGTGCTGTTATTTTATATTTAATATTATTATATTAATGTAGTATCCATGGTAACGAATCAGTTATAAAGCCTATCACCGGGGGAACAGGTCAGAACGGGCTTGTATCCCTCAGGTGAGTGTGTGAGATTTACATGGAAATCTGTAAATATGAATGTACAGCTGATTTGAGAGTGAATGAATTGCTAATTATAACAATATTGACATTGAGAGAGATTATATATATATGTGTGTGTACTGATTGATCTTTAGTAATAGTGTCTTTTGTATAATTTGTAAAATAGTTTTTGATTGAACGTTAGTCCGTTGGTCCTGTAACTTGTAACGGTTATTAGGTTTCATAACAGATCATTTATTAGTATTGTAAGTTTCCTTTGATCATGATTTTGTTTATATTAAATTTTACTGAGACCGAGCTTTTATCCCTCAGATCCCGAAGTGCTATTTGCAATAAATCATCTATGAATCGACATCGGAGCTGTTTGGGTGTCCTGTTAACGTTTCTGTCAGCCGTCAGTCCATCATCACACAACGCAGAGACTGTAGGCCGTCACCTTTAACCCCACTGTAAAGGAAGCTTAACGGGGGCACTGTAAACTGTGAGAGTTTAGTCTCCCGTTACAGTAGCAGATAGCGTTCCTGTACAATAAAGATTTTGTTTGGTTTTTTTTGTCTGTCTTCCACATTTATATCCTGGCTGCCATCGATGAGGTGACAAATGCCAACGATGAGATTTAGATCCTCAGCTGACCAGTGTGCACCGAGTCCACAGACACCCGATAAAAGAGACAGCAAAGATGAAAGGCTACAGCAAGCTCTTCAATGGATCAGGTCTGAGGATACACCAGGCATAGTTTCTACAGAAAGTACCGCTTGATGCCAAACCACATCTTTGTCATCTTTGGACAACATTTTGAGGACACTATCATTAAAGAAGCTGCAGCATCAGACATTTAGAGGACATTTTTTTTGTAGCTCAGATCGCCACTTTTTCCAGGACAATGATCCAACACACACATCATTGCTGCAGCTTGCAAAGCGTCGGAGGGAATCAACAAGGGGGGGGAAACTCCGCCAGAGTCACCAGATTTGAATCCTATGAGCTTGTTTGGCATTCAATGAAAGACTTCATCTGAAAGGAGGTTAAGCCAGGCACAAAATAGGAGCTTGTCCGAACCGTGGAGGTCTTTCTGGAGACGAGACTGACCCAAGATTTTTGTAATAGAATTACTACGGGCTGATCAAAAGTACAGACACTGACTGTGCAGAACAAAGGAGGGCATAGTGGAAAGTGACATGTCCAACATTTGTGGCTCTAAATAACATTTTTATTGTTCTAGTTTCATCTGTTATAAAATAAACACAATACTCTTTAAAAAAAACATCTCTATTTTTGTTTTTATTACAAAAACACCACTCATTATGGCAAATACATGGGTATGGTAACATTATGAGACCATATAGAGGCTAATGATAAACAAAATAATTCCCAAAATAACTTGTTTATTGTTACATCTGTTATTGTTATGGGTCAAACTTGACTGCATATATTTTCCTATGAAAAAAAAGGAGAAAAGTCAATTTAATTTCCAAAAACAAAACTTTATTTTGGTCAATCACACAACAAGACTTATAAACTTATGAAATAGTGTGTGTGTGTAGTGTGAGTAAAAGAGCGAGTGTGCTGTGTGTGCGTGGGATCATTTGCTGCGTATGAATACAATAGGTGGGGTTAATTGGGTATTTGCATAGCGAGTAGAGAGGTGGCGATGTGTGTATATCATTTGGCTGTTCAGCTGCTTTAATGACCCGAACATACATAGACACAAACCCACTGAAGGACAATTTTATTTGGAATATGGGGTGAAAATACTGCAGTTTCAGGCTGAATTTTTAAGGGGAAATGTGTCTAAAATGATGCACGAGATATTGATAATACTTAGAGTAAGCCTATTTAGGTTTTTATTTAGTTTGAGAGAGGAACAGAGGTTGCTTATGCTGGTATATGGTTGGTTGATACAGTAAGAAGTAACTGACTGTATCTGCTGTTAACAAGGCATCTACTGTAGACATAAAGTAAGCTATTTTTTGCCAAATTTAAAGGAACAACTCACAAAACTATCTGGTGTCTCACTTGTTTTTGTCATTTGGTCAAACAAACACATTGCAAACATGAAAGGAAGATTTTTTTTAAAAATTATGTGACCTACTTTGCCTGTTATTTCTTACATTCCCGAACACATTTGAGTGAGCATCCAATTATATTTCACTGTCACTGTTAATATAGTATAAATAAAACAACAATTAAATGTGATCCTCGCTGAATAAGTAAATACTGATAGTTGGGAATATGTATATAGTTTGGAATAAGAATTTTGGGGAAGTTTGTCTAAATAATAATGCACTGACCTTCAAAGTCATCAAGGTGAAATGTGAGGGTAATTTCAATTCAATTTTATTTATATAGTGCCAAATCACAACACAAAGTCATCTCAGGGCACTTTTACTAGACCACGCTCTTTAATTTCATGATTTATGCTGTTAAATATATATTAATAACAACTCTTGACAACTATACAGATGACAAACATTACTGAAACTGCTGTAACTCTGGGAAACATACTGACCAAACCAGGGCCTAAATAAAGAAACATGCTTCTGCAGTGTACTGTGGGACTCTGTGGCTGCTACTGTATATATGTTAGATACGACTCAACTGCTGTACTGTGATATTCAAATGAAGACCATCTGGAGGAAGAAAAAATATTCCATCAGCTGCACAATAAAAAATAAATTTTTAACCTTTTTCCCAAGCTGTAACTCTCTCTATAGGTAGCCACCAGCTACCATGTTTGTTTGGATTAGCAAACAAAATCTGTTTCATCAAGCAGTGGACAGAATAATTTTTCTACTAGACGGTTTTATAAGTCTTTGAGGATTCTGGAAATACCTTAAAATGATCGTCTGGGTTTTTCAAACATTGCAGAATATTTATGTTTTAGAGAAACGGACACTCAACTCTGACAATGTCATAACAAGCACATCACAGGCTGAGTTGCTATACCTCCTCTGGCGGTGCTATTCTTCACGTCCCCAAGAGTGTTTTCCTCATATTCTCTATTCTTCCCTAAAAAAACTTGCTATAGGAGTCTTAACATATAATATATATATAATCCACTAAAGTCCTTCATTGTAGGGTGCGGGGGAATGAGTCCCGCTTCTCTGTGAAGCTTCATTTAACATTTATAACAGAGTGTAAGGCCACGGTTATCTGTCATGACAGTCATTGTATCCATACTGAGTGAACTATTTACATGTCTCAAAGGGATGTAAACAATCTGAGAACATGTCAGCAGTCCACGAAGTTTGCAGGTCACTGATCTTGACAAGCGTATTCTGGGAACTGGACACTACTTCCATAATTAACGCTTCATAGATAGATCTGTGCTTTGTCTGGTCTGCTGATGAGCTGATTAAGAGCCACACTGGGATGCCATGAAGCCAAATGCCCCTTGGAGGAATGCACAAGCGTGTGTCACATGTGTTTACTCACGGATCGAGCAGTTGCAAGGGTAGTGCTTCTGCTGCTCTTTCAGTCTTTGAGTCTGACAGCAAGGCCAAATCAGAGGGCGTGTCGCAGAACGTCTCCAACAAAGCTTTGCATTGTTTCGAAAAAAAGATATGATAACAGACTGTCCTCCCGGGAAAGACAACAACAGGGACAGGGTCAAGTACCCCAGAAAAACCTGACAGTACTAGGGCTGTAATCAACCAAAGAAAATCTTGGTCGACTAATATTGTACATAATCTGCTACTAATCGATTAGTTGGGGAGGGAGGAGGGGTAACGGGACAGAGTGCACAGTGAACTCAGCAGTCTGTATTTCTCCGTTAGTGTCTTCCGGTTAGGCTAACGTAACGTTGCTAACTTCGGAGCTAACGCCCTTCACTTTTCCAGCACTTGGAGAAACAACAGACGTGACTTTTTAGCATTTAACTGACACACTGTAGTCTGTGCTGTACATTTACTGCCAGACTGACAACTTACCGCTAACCTTTTCCTCTGCTCCGCTCATATCCACCGTCACTTTCTATGTGTCCAACTCGCTACACAAACATACTACGCAATGCAGAGTTGCTCGTTTCCTAGGCAACGACACAGTCCTGAACAGCGCTGCACAGACTCCCAAACGCTAAATATTTCTGAACGAGTGGATATTTGGCGTTAATTCTGGCATTAAAACATATTTTTTGGCCTGGCGGGGGTTCTTGTTGCTATAATTGTAGGAGAAACACTGATTCAGTAAACATTCAGTACGTTTAGTAAACGCTCAGTAACCTTTGGGAACCGTTAGACCCAGAAGTTTCCGTTAGTTTGGGTGAGTCCAAAGTTGTGAAAACAGCGGGGGTGTTTTGAATACACCCCCATTTTCACAGGTAATTGGTTAGTCTGCCCCCCCCCCCCCCCCCCCCCCCGCAGGAAATAATGGATTAATCCCAAAAAGCTGCTGATGTAGCACTTTTCTCTGTAACACAGAGATTATTAATCGACCAGTCTACCAGCAGACTACAGCCCTAGACAGTACTGTATGTACAGTGTATGTATTGTTGAGTTATGTGCAGATTCATATGTATTTTATTAAGGCTTAGCTCAGCTTAAATACTATAGTATATGGCAAGTTCATGCTATATATTTGTTCCTATACAAATAAACATTAAAAAAAATAGAAGACCTTTGGTAATTATGATGGGAGCAGAAGAGAAAATGAGGTGACGATTGGACGGATGGATTCAACCAAACATGCAAATTTAGCACAGCAGATCACTGTTATCGTCCTTTAACCTTAACAAAGTAGTAATTTTAACTCAGATGTTGTTGAAACAAAACTTTAACCACAGTGTTGTCCCATCGTAAAAAATATTTGTTTCTCAGTAGTTTTGTAATCATTTTGGATGCTTCAGAAATATTATGTTGTCCTGCTGATTACTGTTGATAGGGGCATCACGTCAGAAAATGCTTGCGTTAATAATGCGCCCTCTGGCAACAACGTCTGTGCAAATCATAACTTCATTGCCACAGAAATGACACCTATCTAGTTGGTAAAGTTGACACGTTTTCTGTCTCTATGAGCATCTATAAAACACAGACTCTTGAAGCCTTAAGAGAAGCTGTTGTAATATTAACTAACCAAGCACACGCTTCAATGCATTAAACACATAATAAAATAAAAGAAGTTGAGATTGAAAAGTTCATTCTCGACCTTGAGAGCAGACAACATTAACAAGAAGTCCTTAAAGCTGCTATAACCAATATTTTTTACAATAACGTTGCATCAAATGACAATGTGTGAAGTCAAAGGTATTGTTCATAGTGACCCTGCAGCTCTTCTCGGCTTTACGGAGCTTTTATAGTGAGTTTCAGCTCATCGTTTAGCTGTCCAGCTGCATCTTTGCTGTTTTGGTTCACTCTCATAGCGTTGTTTTCGGCCGCTGCAGGCAGCTCTTTTAAGAGAAAAACCTCTAAAAAGCCACTGTACGCTATCTGCTTAGCACCAAAATGGCAAGCTGGTCAACATGGTGGAGCATTTGGCAGCTAAAAGAGTCAGATATTTCCCTCAGGAGTCGGTAGAGAGCGAAAACAGAAGCTAAAAGAGAGAATACTGGACAGAAACACGACTCCAAATTAATGATAATGTTGCTCCATAGCTGCTGAAATAATCAAAATGTCAGCATATCAGCTTAAAAGGTGATGATGTGTCTGTTGTGTTCACTTTTTGCTTCTTCTCACCCTCATGTTACTGCAGGTTTAAAATGCTCAGAGGATGGAAAACTGAACAATCGATACAACAATCCATCACAAGTCTGCAACTCCATCTGTTGAGGGAGATTGTGCGGTGACATTTTTTTAATTGAGTTGTATTTCATTTAATTTTTTTTTTGTTAACCAAAACTGACTGAACAGAAAATGAGCGGAGTGGAGCGCTGCTGCGAGGTCGGTATCAGGTGTGCAGGCAGGATCCCAAATCCAAATGTCTTCCTCAAATATTTTCCTCAATGTCGTTTAACATTGCGGCCGCAGGTGAAGCTGTTAATATGTTAATCCACAGAGCGAAGTATCACCACAACACACACACACACACTGACCTCCTTATTTAGTAGTCTCTGTGTGTGTGTGTTTGTGCACCTAGTGAAAGTTTGTCTCAATCTACATGCACCTCATATACGTCTGCAGTTTCTATGCTGTACTATTCTGTACATACGCAGTACGTCAGCCACTGTGCAGCCACTGATGCAACGCCAGATAACCAAAAGCCTTTCAAGCTGCATCTGACGTCTTAACTATTTTCTCTTTCAGACTTTCATATTTGCTGAAAAGTAAACACTCTCTCCTGTGCTGCTGCTGCTCCTTCTTTGCTTTGACATTCTTTGCATTTGAACTGACTTCAATACGATCAGGTTGTTTTTGAAACCAGCATGTAGAGGAAAACAGAGTAACTTCCACATTAGCTTCCATATTTTGGTGCAGCTCGGACTAAAATGACCCTGATAAATAATCATGGAAGGACCGTCATAGTTTCCACAAAACAATTGCCATATATTCAGCAACAGCAGACAATTGCTATGTATATATATAGTAAGTTTGGCAGCTACAGCAAACCCCCTTTTTGTTTTGTTTTGTTTAAGACAGTAGATTTTGGTGTGCAATCAATAACAAGGACAATTAGGTCACATATACTGTATATATATATTATATAAAATACACATACACACACATTCAGTTATAAAAAGGCAATTAATCAAATGCCACAGTTGGAAACAAACCCACTTAGCATGTACGGGAACACAGTTCTGTTTACACAGCTTTGCTAAGCCACAGCTTTACTCTCTGAACATTTGATTGCTGTTATTAGTCTTTGGAGCCGTTTCTAAATAAACGTGACCAAACTCTTCATAACGAAGGAACATGTCAGCAATGTGGCTCGCTGGTGTGTTTTTTAAAATAGTTTGAGGGCGTAACAAAGATCCACAGCTCACACATAATAATACTCTACTTAAGTAGATCAATTCATTCTCAGTTTGGCTCCAAACATGAGATTTGTTGACAATAAAAATATAGAAAACCAACAGCCTTTAACCAAACAGTTATTTTGTGAGGATTGTGTAGGATTTGTTAGATCACAAGATCAGACGAGGATCCATCTCGTCAGGCTTCAGGTTATGCGCCTGTGCATCGAGGATGAGGATTCTCGCTTGATCTCGCCGATCCAGCTGCCTCATATGGTATGATGGTGATAGACAGATGGTTCGTCCAATCACCTGCCAAGTATTTTTTGTTTCCAAGGACGACCTCTAACTCTAACCAAGTCGTTTTGTGCCCAAACCTGAAGTATAGTAAGGTCAGATGAATCTTTGTAGAAAGAAGAGTTATCTTAAAATGTTGCAGCAACAGGCTTTTGGTAATGTGAGAGATGATGGTGATATGATATAAAAGATATCAGTAAAATCATAACTGTTATACAATTTATGCAGGTTCTTTTCAATGTTGTTGGAGTCACTTAATGTTAAAATACTCAGCTGTTACTGCAGAGACCAGCTGCATCATCAGAACATTCAATAAACACTTTATAAACATTTAGAGAAAGGGGGACAGATGGGATTTATCATCCTATATTTGTTGTTTGGGCCGCCGCTTACTAACCCAAATGATCACCAGTTAAGATTTTCTATTTCTTGAATGATGCAAAGATCACAGAAGAAGGTTAAAAGCTCTTAAATGAGCTTCATAAAAATGTATTGCTGCCATCTGGAGTTTGTTTGGGTTTAATATATAATATTATGAACTCTAAAATGTAGTACTGCTTCCGTAAGTGTTAGTGGCAGACAGTGACTGAGACTCCAACCTGACATGAAATGAAAGTTACCCTCTGCAACAATTTCTAACTGACTTTATTAAGCCTGGCAGGTGTTCATTTCGGTCTCTGGCGATTTTAATTGGGCAGCTCCTTAGTGTGAGAGCGTGTAACTGTATGAATGTGAAGCAGATGGCTACTAAAAAAAAAATGTGCAGGCTGTTATAAATATGGATAAACAATATTAGATTAATTCTTGAATTTAAAATCAGCCGAGGAACTTATTGCTGCTTCTTTCCATGAGGTCTGTCCACACACACTCATTATACACCTCTCCACACCGCGGGGCGCAGCATCACTGCCGTGGGGTCAAAAAAACACACAAGTTTAATTTTGTTGTTCTTTCTCTTTGCTGGAACTTAATTTGTGCACAGTGGTCTGAGTGACTGATATGATGCTTGGGCATTTGAAATAACTTTTTTTATATATTTATTTCTAAAAGTGTATGTTTGAGTATTAAGAAGAGAAAATTGAGTTTGTTAAAAACTGCTACCGTATTTTCCGGACAATAAGGCGCACTTAAAAGCCTTTAATTTTCTCAAAAATCGACAGTGCGCCTTATAATCCACCGGAGCGCTTGTGTTTACTGACCTAGAAGCGATTTTGTGTGGTACACGGTGGTCTGTCAAAATGTTTTAGTACAAGGGGATTAGCAGGCAGCTACACATTTCTCCGTTTTCTATTTATCTGTTTAGCATCGCTAAGCTAGGCTAACCCATTGTTGCTAACTTTGGAGCTAACCTTCACTTTTCCAGCAGTTGGGGAAACAACAGACGTGACTTTTCATGGTGTTGACGAGCTGCAGCGTTTATTAACTGACACACTGTAGTCTGTACTGTATATTTACTGCCAGACTGACAACTTACTGCTGCTGCTAACCGTTTCCTCTGCTCCGTTAGCATTAGCCGTTATTTCAGATGCTCTCTCTCTCGCTTAACCACTCACTCTAAGGAGTTACGCTACCTGCAGTTTCCATGGCAACGGCACAGACTAACGTGTTTCCAGACAGCGCTGCTCAACGGCTCCCAAACGCTATTGAGTTAAGTATGAATGAATATTTGGCGTTATTTTGACATTTAAAAAATATTTTTGTACTATTATAGAGTAAACACTGGCTGACGTTTGATTGTTCTCAGACTGTGTTTTTTTTACGTGTTACAACTGAACAAGGTTGGGAGTTATTGTGAATATGCTCATTAACGTTTGAACAATGTTGACAGTTATTGTGAATTCGTTTAACAAAGTGTGACTGACTGACTTATCTGACTGTTTTGTTTCACTTAATGTGTCTTATAGTCTGGTGCGTTTTATATATGAAAAAAGGTCGAAAATAGACCATTCATTGACAGTGCACCTTATAATGCAGTGCACCCTATAGTGCAGAAAATATTTTAATCATTAATAATAATAATTAATAATAATATGATTTTACCACAAAAATGTTTAATTATTAACATAAAATGTTTAAAATTACATCTTTCAGAATCTATGAAAGTGCAAATATTATTAGTTTTGTTAAACTGCTGGAAACAAGATGTCTGATTTTCAGTGTTTGTGCAACTGGAGGCTTCATACTTGTAATAAGTTGCATATGTGACAGGTTGTGTTCTTCTGTGGACTTATGATAGATGTCTATGGTGCAGAAAGAACGGCACGGCCACACAGGACTCATACGAGGGGTGATTTTTAAACCCTGTTACACATAATAGACCACAATATGATCCAAACTAGTTGAGATGTCACAAATCCTGCCGGTAGGTTCACGTGCTAAACCAAGATTTTTGAGAAGCATCGAGAAACTTCAGCAGATAAAAGTGAAAACAAACTCTGCACATGTATCATTCAGCACCGTGAAGCTGAAGGAACAAGAAGAAAAACATATTTTTGAGCTCAGGGGGGATTTTTAAGTGTCTCCTGCTGTTGTTCTGACTGTTTATGAGACTTTGGCGTCTTCATAAACTTATTAAAGAAGAGAGGTTTGCTAAAGAGGTGCTTTGAAATAACTTTTTGAGGAGTTATCTTGTAATTATAATAGAAAAAAAACATGTTTTCAGTGCTCCACATGTGAAAAATGTCCAATCAAAATGAAAAAAATGAATTTCCTCATTTTATTTTTTATTTATATTCTGTTTTTCACATTTTATTTATTTTTTCTATTTTCTTTTTTTCCCTGTTTTTCAAATTTCATTTAATTTTCTTTTTCTATTATTTATTTTTTTCAAATTTCATTTTATTTTAGGGTTAGTTTCCTTCCCAACTTCATCATCCTCTGAATATGAAAACACCATTAACTCGAGTTGCTGCCTGTACGCTGCTTATTGTCACCGTTTCGATATATTAATATGACGCCGTTCTCATGGAAACGTTTCATGCCCTGATGAAGCTTCGATCAGTTTTCGCCTCACTTGTAAACGTCCCCTACAGCTCTTCCTGTTTGTTAAATGTTCGGAGCTTCAGCGACCATCTAAGTCCTGATCTGTAGTAACATTAATGCTGCATTTGAAATAAAATTTGACATTCAGTGGGACTTTTTTTTCCTGCCCTTTACGATTTAATAAGATTCCACATGTACAGTATAGCTGCAGTTTGATATAAAGGAGATGAACAGTTAGATTAAAGGTGTCCTCCATGTCTCCATACATTATTCTTTTCCTCTGTAATCTGCTTTATCTGATCAAGTCCAAAGGAGATAAAAGAGGTAAAACGAATGGTAATGTCAGCGTCTGCAGATACGCTAGATCGTAGCGTGCACTTTGCATGGTAATTGCGGCCGAACTTGAAGCAAAAAATTGAAGCCGGAGAGCAACTTTGTCACTTTAAAGCAGTCGTGAACTTCTGGAAAACTTTTTTTTTTTTTAGTGCGTTGCTAAACACAATGAAAGATGCATTTTATCAGATGCGGATGAAACGTTTAACACCGGCTCTAGCAGACAGCTACTTCGTTAACAACACCACGTCTGATGGATTTACGGAAAAACAAAGAGGCCGCTCTCACTGCCGCAGCCGGGTTTTAGATAGAGCCTGCGAGATACAACAAAGCGTCAGCGCCGGCAGCGACAATTAAAGGGAATCTAATCCATCAGCGGGCTTCTTTTGGAAAGCAGCTCCAGAGAGTGGATGAGAGATGTACAGTAGGTGAAGAAAGATTCGGCGTCTGCTTAGTTTTAATGAAACGAGGCCTGCGAGCTCTCAGTTCAGGCGGAGGACTCCAGAGGTACGAGCTACATCTGGGTTGTTCCTGCCCACAAATAAGTACAAGCTACACTCCTAACTTTCTCCTCAACACTTCCTCAGACTAAAGAGAGAGAGCTGCTGCAGTGGATAAGAATTTACAAATGTGTGTGTGTGTCTAATTATTGATATTGAAAATCACATCATGTCCTCCACCTACATCCTCTTATTGAGTAAAAGGAAGTAATTAAATAAATCCAGTAGAGCTGAAATGATTAGCAGATTATTCTTTTTTTTTTTAGTCCACGGACAAAAAACAAAACAAAAAAATTAATCAAATGTGAATCTTGCAGCTTTTCTATGCCTGATTTTTTATTTATTGTTGCACCAAATACAGTCAAGTCTCTTTTTATTTATAGCCCAACATCACAAATCATAAATTTGCCTCGGGGAGCTTTACAGTCTGTACAGCAATACATCTTTTCTCCTTAGACTCTTGATTCAGAGAGGGGAAAAACTCCCCCCAAAAAAACCCTTTAACAGGAGGAGCAACAGAGGAGAGATCCCTCTTCCAAGGAGTGGACAGAAATATCCTGTTATGTGTACAGAATAGACCAAGATATGGAAAAAACAAAGAGTTTTATTTCCATCTGTAGTCCTTGAGCGGAGGCCTCCAGTGAGGTTGTCAAAGTAAAAGATAACAGTTTAAAAAGAGACCTTTAATAAAAAAAATATATAAAAAAGACAGTAAAACATCAGTGAAAAACAAAATAAAACCCAACAGATTAACAATAGTACTCCCAAAACTAGAGAGTGATCAGTAATCTCAACATCAAACGGCTTATAATTAGAAGAAACGTCCAATCAGACATATAGGACTAATGCTGGTCAGTATAATCAGTGACTGCAGGTCTCAGTGTCCTTCACCTCTGTTAGTACATTTAATATTGCGGTGGAAAACTCTTTTTTTCTAGGATTATAATGATAAGAATGAAAGTGAAGCATTTGTACCCACAGTAACACTGAAAGGGTGACTCAGCTAAAAGTCAAGGCCGCTAGCATGTGTGTGTGTATTGTGGGAAATGCCGGAGAGTCCAAGTTTGACTGATAAATGTTGCAAGAAATGTGACACCAATGTCGTCTGTTGTTGGGTCACGTTTGGGTTGATATCAAAATGTAATGACTCCACATTAGGGGCAGTTTTGGGGATATAAAATGTAATGTTTATGATTATTGTCAGGTTTTTTTTTGTCCTAGGTCAAAGCCTCAGTTTACAGTAAATCCATTCACATTCGAACTCTTTTAGCTTCCAGTGTATTCTTTCGAGTATTTTTCTTAATAAGTGGAAAAGTAATTTTTTGAGTTGTGGGTGAACTGAAGACCTCAGGCCCATCCGAAGATTTCCCACGACAATATCTCTCTATGTGACTGTTGGGTGCACAAAACAGTTGGTTTTTTTTTACTATTTTCTGACATTTTATGGAGCAAATGCTGAATTGATTCATCAATAATGAACTCAATGGTTATTAGCAGCCCCACAATCCTGTATCCTAACATTTAAATATGCTCCTGCTACTGCTAGACATGCTGTAAAACATAAACATAATAAGGAAATGGCAATTAGTTGTAGTTTTTGGAGACTGAAGACTTTTTTTTCTTTAAAAAGTTCTAGTTGTTGTAGAGCGACAGGGGAATCTATAGGCTTTTCTCATAAAGCACCCATTTCAAAAATAATTGCACATTTCCACTACATAAATAACCCCAGTGAAATTCCTCTTTAATGAGGGGATCTGCAAAAGTTGCAAAAAATAAGTTCAGTGACAACTTATTTCATTTATTTCCCCAACAACATCCACTCAGAGCAACTGAAGCAAGATAAATGTTTGTTCTGTTCAAAGGTCGACACCGACTTGAAGCGCAAGAAAGGACGTGTTTATTTCTGAATGCAATGTTTCACTAACTCTAATCAAACTGCTTTAAAAGCCTGAAACTAACTACGAGTGCAACACATGAACTTTAATCTCAGGTGTCGAAGTGGAGTGGATAAAAAAAAAACACTCTCAGTGAACATAATTCAGAATAATTCAACCGTTCAGTACGTTGATGTCATTTTTAGGGGGAGACAACGCGATGACAAGAATGTGTTGTTGCTCTCGTCGAAGGGAGCTTTAATGAGCCTCACTTTTAACAAAATGCAGGATCTCCCGCAGACTCCAGTCCAACTCTTCCTGTTATGACATTCTTGACTGAAAATAGGAACCTGGTGCGCGCTTGTTTGGCTCTGCAGGGGCAACACGAAACACTGAACAGACCAAGAAGCTCCGGAAACTTTGAATGATTTGACACGTGAACCAGTCGTCTCTCTCTCTCTCTCTCTCTCTTTGTGTGTGCACTGGCACTAAAGGCACCAACTAGAGGGGTGGGGGGGGCAATATGAACCATCATGCTGCTGCTGAGAATGTAAAGAGAAGCTAATCTCACCTGTCTAACTTTACCTAAAATGCTCTAATCTTCAAGTTTATAGCTGCTTCTTTCTCGAGAAATCGAACTTCGGGATGTTCGGTCGAAGTGTCGACTTCGGTTGGAAATGGACGGACTGAAAAGAAACAGCCTACCGAAGGAAGCGAGAGGGAAGTTTACACAATATAAGATTATACGTAGATATTATCAGACTCTAAAGAGTCTTTATAGGATGCAAAACAGAGGTAGGAACCTCCCTGCACTGGATGTGGTGGACTTCCTGTCAGCAACCCCACTGACTCTGGTTGTACTACTATTGGAAATACCAAATGCATCAAAGGGAATATATTTCTCTTATTATGTTGGGTTTGGTTTCAGCCTCCAGAATTATTTTCGAGACCTGAAAGACTTGATAGATGCAGCGGTGGAGACGGCGTCTTATGAGGCGATGCTCGACAGACTGAAAGGGAACACGGGACGATGGGACGATCCCTCGGGACCGCTACGAGGACTGATGGAAACTCGGTTCAGAGCGCCAGGGACTGAACACGACCTCTTTCTCTCTGCTATGAACTTAATTTCTCACTTCCATATATGTGATGTGATTCAATATCCCTCTTTTCTACGCACCGTGTCTACGCCGGAGGCAACCCTGCGTCCGTGGATATTAATGCTACTGCTGAAAATTCAATAAAACCTTAAATGACAGAAGCAGCCTACCCTGCGTCGAGAGAATCGAAAGAGTCGAAGGAGTACTTCAGATATATTTTTTTTATTATTCTGATCTTAACCAGGTCCTGCCATATTTCCGGCCAAGTTCCTGCATCGCCCCCCCTTGCTCACTGTGCACAAACTGATGCTGATCACTTCTCTCAGTTTTCTGAAAGCTCGTCGTCCGCTTTCAGGAAGGAGGACTGTTGCTTCCTCCCAGCTGGACTGGATAGGAAGAGATGCGTTTAATTTAATATAATGTTTATTTTTAGGCCTGTTGTGATGGACGACGAAGCGGACGCACGGGTGAAAGTGCGACCGCGAGTTGTGTTTTGCCTTCAGTAGTCGGTCCTTATGGAAGCTGCGAGCCTTTCTTCTGCAGACTCCTGATGAGTTCGCTGGTTTTCAGGTTGATCCTTGCCATCTCAGTCACTGTTGCACCACTGTAGTGTGCACAGAAGAGTCCTTTAGAGCCCTTAGATGCCCTTTTTGTGCAGGATCATAGAGGTAAAACCACACTTCCAAGGCTCCTCCCTACCATCTCCTCCTCTCATGGCTCCTGAGCTTTTCTTAACTACTGCGAGGCATCACATCTTCCGCTCTGAGCGTGTAGTGTACTTCTCTGCACTCGGACACCTTCGCTATGAACCGAACTGCACAGAGAGGGCTGCTCCTGGCCAGTCAGGAAGCCGGCGGGCGCTCGGTGCTGCTGGTGCGCATGAAAACACACATGAAGCCAGGCGTGCCGATGAGGTGCTGCGAACACTGCGTCGGGGTTTTTCATGGGACTCGTTCATTAGACTAAAGGCCCTGCTGAGTTTGTGAATGTGCAGAGTGCGGTTATCAGTGTTTTCTCTTTATAATAAACACTTTTTTTCTGCAAAGCGCCTCCTTGGTTTCACTTTTAATGCTGCAATATAACAACAACAGAAGTGTAATTATGGCCTAACGCTGAAAACATGCATTTATCGATTTCACATAAATTAGATACTGTGAGCCTGTTTTTCTTCATTGAGGTTCTCCAACTAAAATGAAAAGAAAGTCACTGCAGTCAGACTTCAGGGGGGTTTGTGTGTCCCTCTGATCAAAGCCTAATAGCCTCGCTAATGGCCAGCAATTGATAGACAATAGGACGTGGGCAACAGCATTGATTACATGTTGCACATGTTTGTTTCGATCACCCGCTCACTTATCTAATTTAACATGACAATCATCTCCATCTATTGTGTTCAACAATTAAGGACGGCAATTAAGGGGAGGAGGTGTACCGGCTTGTAAATTAGCGTCTCTACAGATGTGTGTTTTTAATCTCTCTGTTCGAAAAATAAAAGTCCTGAAAAACAACTTTAATTCTGGCTTTTGTGTTTTTACAATCCCATAGTATTTACATGTCTTGTTGAGGGTGAGTACCATCGATTAAGTGTCTTTTATTTCATCTCCACTACACCGAAAAGTCCAGGGCTTGAATTCTGGATGAAGTGATACAGATAATTTCTCTCTTTCAAGGACTATTTTTCTGGCATTTCTGCAGACGGTGACAGCAGAGAGAGAGAGAGAGAGGGAGGGTCAAAGCAGGGAAGAGAAAAAAGGGAACAATGTGGAACAAATGTGTGATCAAATTTGAAATGTTCACTTTATTAAGTGAGCTGCTGATTTGTGAGAGTCATGAGTTCATGATTACTGTTAGAGTTACACCGTAACCATGACTACGGGCCTGGTTTTAACACGCCGAATTAAATATTTAACATTGTTTTGACTGATAAAGCCGACAAATACCAAATAAAGTTCTTTTTATAGATTTGATGTTTACTTTTGATTGAATATTAAGAAGGCTACAGTCCAGTATGACCGACAGCGGATGAAGAGTGTCTTTATACAAATTGTGATGGCAAAATATAGAAACAGAAATGTAATTATGGTTATTGAAATACACATGATTCTCTCTCTCTCTCTCTCTCCTACACACATAAACTGTCTGAGTCTCTCTCCTCCTTTCCTTCAGACAGACACTGAGAGAGAGTCTGAACCCGTTCACACGTGCCATCTGATGGTTGTTTGTTTGCACTGCAGCCACAGTCACTGCTGCAGCTACTCGAGCCAAATGGATGTAGAAACATCTGTAATTCTCAACAGCGAGTATGTTTTGAAAGAAATGCAGGATTTCATTTCATATAAACTTAGTAAGAAGAGAAAGAAACATGTTTAATTATCTGCAAAATGTTCAAACTGAACACTCCAAAAAAAAAGTTTTCTTACAATATCCACTTGTAAAAAGTGGAGAAAGTTCATGTATGACTCTATATTTTGGTAATTTACCTGAAGAAACAACAGGAAGTGATAAATACACCCCCCCCCACACACACACACACAGTTAACAGTTGGCTGGAAATTGTTGAAGAGATACATGAGTTGGAAAAGTCGACCTTCTTGCTGAGACTGAGAGGCGACTTGTACGTCACATGATGGTGGAAATGGTCATTGTTCTGGTTGAAATAAGGAGGGTGGATAGGGACTAAACTAAAACTAAAGTCAAAAGGTATTATGAGGGAAACCAATTAAACTGTAGCAATTCATATCCACAATTTCTACATATCACATTTAAGATACTAAGTGTCTGGTTGCTATGAAATTTCAATTTTATTTATTTATTTTTCTTAATTTTCTTTTGTAAACCCCTCAAAAACTAATAAAAATTTAAGTGGAAAAAGATTATAAAAGCTAACTTATATTTATTCTTAACTAATGTTTTGCTCTTTGTTGATGTCACATCTGTTTTATATTTTATTCTCTGTTGTTCTTACCTTTGTTGAAACTCTTTCTGTTCAATAACTCACTCTAAACGCTTTTAGGCCTTTTTAAATACATCTTTACTGACATACATACACTTTTATTTTTGCAATCGTCTGACATTTTACGCACCGAATGCAGAAACTATTAATTTTTTTAGATTCCATTTCATGTCAAGCTTATAAAGAAACATTTTTAATGAACGCATCTTCAAAAAAATGACTGTTTTCTTACAGCATCCATGTTTAAAAACTAAAACCAACCAGAGATAACTGACAGATAACACGTCTGTCAAATATCTATCTGACAGGAACAGGGTTTCCAAATCCATTTTTAATAACATTCTCAAAACACATCTGTTTTTATTAGTTCTTTTTAATACATCTGATTGTGAAGCGTTTTGTAACTTGTCTCGCCTTTTTAAATCCGTCTTCACTGACTCATTCAAATACTATCTCAAAGCGAAAGCTGATCCTGACCTCTCAAGAGAAGGTCAAAGGTCAGGATCTGCTCCAGCTGCTCGGTCAGACGAACCGGAGTCAAGCTTTGTGAGGAGTTCAACTTTAACTTGATGCCGCTGAACGAATCAATACGTTTTATAAACATCACAATCATTGATCTGATCTGTAAATGTTAAAACACATCAACAGATTTCTCCACATTGCTGAAATGTCAGTGGAGCTTTTTCGCCCTCTAGTGGTAGCAGGATGTACGACAACTTATCATAAAGTTTATTCATAGAGCACATTTCATTGTCAAGGAAATTCAAAGTACTTTATAGGATGCAAAAGAATATAAGAACAATAATAGAACAGTAAAATACATAAAAATAGATTTAAACAAGTAAAGGAGCATTTAAAAGGCAGCATGAAAGATAAAAATGATCTAGTTGTCTGACGTCTTCAGGTGGTTTGTTCCAGCTGTGAGCAGCACAGGAGCTAAAGGAAGCTTCACCGTGTTTATTGTGAACTACAGAAACCACATGAAGACCAGAACCAGCTGAGCTGAGAGCTCTGGAAGCTTCATACTGTCAAAAGTATTCACATTCATTACTTAAGTAGAAGTATAGATACTAGGGTTTTAAAATACATACTGTAGAAGTCAAACTCAAGCTTTTTACTCAAGTAGAAGTGTTAAAGTACTGGTGTCAAAACTACTTGAAGTATAAAAGTAAAAGTAATGTAAGAGGGAAAAAAATGCCAGTAAGGACAAAAGCTTAGACCATGCCACACGGGCCTCTAGTACACTATCCCACCCCTCCCAAAAAAACATTTGACGTTCAAATCAAAACAAGACGTCCTCTTCAGTGACTGACATGCTGGAGTGTGGCGTCATTTATAAATGTGCAGGTGCGTTTTATCGCGTACAAACCAACAGAGTGTCGGACATGTGTATATGTTTATTCTTCTCATCCAACCACAATCAAATTCACTCTATCCGGATGGCGAGATTTATCTGGATAGGTTTTTTTTATGTTGTTTTTTTTTAAACAATGACAAGCCGGGAATGAAAACAAGCTGAAATGAAATAGGAGTAAGGAGGCTATTTTTAAAATGTAAGGAGTAGAAGTAGAAAGTTACTCCAGTAAAGTATAGATAACCAAAATTTCTACTTAAGTAAGGTAACGAAGTATTAATTAAGATTAATGGACAAGCAGTCATACTTTAAAGTCAGTTATTTGACACACTAGCAAACACTGTAGTGTCTTTTCTGGATCAACCTGGTCTGTCTGGTTGCTTTTTCATTTCACAGAGATCTGAGAAAAGTCCATTACAAAGATTTCAACATGTAATCTCTGATCATTGAGATGTTCTTAAGACGCTAAAATGCAGATTTAATGTGGCCGCTGAAGTTTAAGCTTGAATCCTCGTGTTCTCCTCTGACTTCATTCTGTCTGCTACACATTTTCCTTTTTATAATTACAACGACAAGAGTCCGCTGATTAAGAGTTTTATGTGCAATTTAAATGCAAACACTCCTTGGCTGAACGTCTCTTTTCCACAATAAGAAAGAAAACCCATCTTTTGCCTCTTAGCTCTCTCTCTCTCTCCGCCTGATTGGACATTGCTGTTACTTTGATAGACTATTTATATTCATGTCTCTTGAATCATGAGGTCTAGTTAACGACGGACCGAAACGATCGATTTTTGTCACATTTTTAAAATTCTTTTGCATCCTTCCTCTACTTTGGGAGTGTTTTCAGTGAAAGCAAAAGGAAAAAAGCAAACCTGAGGGGAAGTTCACTTTGTTTAATTTCAACTTCTGCCCTTATATATAATTTAAAACAGCCAGTTGTTAAATAGTTTTATCATTCCCTGTGATGATACAGCTTTATTCCTCCACATATTGAAGGTATTATAAGTGGTTCTGTAATTCTGGGCCGGTTCCTGAAACAGGTTTGCTGAATATATTTTGTTTTAAGGCTGCGATGTGACCTGAATGACTCAGTGGAAATTAAAATGCTCTGAAACGCCCCAAGAAACTCGAAGAATCATATTAAACACCGAGCAAGCTCTTCAGTTTTCTTCTGCAAACACATCATACCTGAAACTTGAAGCTAATTGCTTCTGACCCTGCAAAACATCCCCGTGGACTCGAAATGAAGTTTCTGTCTTTATTAGTTTCATATTTATGTCTAAAAGCATCGGGCCGGACCTGAATGACCGTCGAAATGTGCCTCGGTTTAAGCTGATCTATGTGTTTGTTTTGAGACGTCTTGCCAATGAAGGGAGCAAACAGAAAGACACAAAATGTTCTCACACTCCTAGCTTAACTTTTCTTATGTTGTCTTAATAGTTCTTACCTTTTTAAAATGTATATTGGTGCAGTAATATTTCCTGTTTATGCTTCTTCTCTGATACATAGACCTTAAATTAGCTTTTCCTACAAATAATAGCTGACTTGTTAATACTTTTATTCCTTTCAATAGTCTGTTTTTACTTACTAGAGGTCTTACAGACTGACTGAATATGTGGACTATGTAAGAATTAAGTGAATATAGAGGATAGTTTATGGGTTAAGATGTTGCTTTTGTTTGGTTTTGACTCCTGAAAAGTCTCAGAGCTGACGACAAGCTAAACCAGTGCTCATTTTAAGAAGAAAGTTTTGTTTTTGTAGGTCTTTTCTTGGCATTATAACTTCATTTGTGTCCTTATTATACACAGTATTCTCTGTTTCTTCTTCTCTCTTCCCCTGTGATAGTTTTAAAAGAGAGATTTCCTGCTTGCTGGCAACAATCAGACACAATGTTTGTGTTCATATGAAGAGATCTTTTAGATAAAATATCTTTGCGGTGTTATCTTCAACTGCTCTGAGCTAAAAGTAGGTGAAGCTGTGGTCTGATGTGGTTGTGGTAGGAGGCGGTTAAACTCGCACTGCCCCTTTAAAAAAACAACCCCATCTCGCTGGAATCCCTCCCTCCCTCCCTCTTCTTCCTGCTCGGAAACACAACCCAGCTCGGCTCTGTGCAGCTGTTTCCCTGTTCCCGCCCCCTTCGCTGATCTGCCACTGTGACATTGGTGTAACCAACACGTGGTAATGCAAAAAGCTGACGAGCCCCATGCAGTGAAGATCAGCAAATGAAAAGGAACAAAAGGAGCAAAAGTTTGTTTTGTGGACCGGGGGGACAGACTTGTTGTTTCAGTGCAGAAGTGAAACTCACACATTCACTGCCACGAGGTGAGATGGAGCAGGAAGGAGTTCAGCTGAACCGGGAAACATTTTCTTGCTCAATCTGTCTGGATCTGCTGAAGGATCCGGTGGCTATTCCCTGTGAGCACAGCTACTGCATGAGCTGTATTAAAAGCTTCTGGGATGAAGAGGACCTGAGGAAAATCTACAGCTGCCCTCAGTGCAGACAGACCTTCACACCGAGGCCTGTCCTGATGAAAAGCAGCATGTTAGCAGATTTAGTGGAGAAGGTGAAGGTGACTGGACTCCATGTAAAAACTTGTTTTTATCATGACGAGGTGATGAAGATGTTCTGCCGTACTGATAAGCAGAATATCTGCTCTCTCTGCTCTGTGGATGAACATAAAGGCCACGACACAGTCTCAGCTGCAGCAGAGAGGACCGAGAGGCAGAGAGAGCTGGAGGTGAGTCGACAGAAAATCCATCAGAGGACCCAGAATGGAGAGAAAGACATGAAGGTGCTTAAGCTGGAGGTAGAGAAAATCAATCGCTCCGCCGATAAAGCGGTGAAGGAGAGTGAGAAGATCTTCGCCGAGCTGATCCGTCTCATCCAGAAAAGAAGCTCTGATGTGAAGCAGCAGATCAGATCCCAGCAGGAAACTGAAGTGAGTCGAGTCAAAGAGCTTCAGGAGAAGCTGGAGCAGGAGGTCACCGAGCTGAAGAGGAAAGACGTTAAGCTGCAGCAGCTGTCACACACGGGGGACGACTGTGAGTTTTTACATTACTACCCCTCGTTCACATGTTTCAGTGAGTCCACAGAGTTACCCAGCACCAAAATCCGTCCGCTGCAGTACTTTAAGGACGTGACGGCAGCTGTGTCAGAGCTCAGAGACAAACTACAGGACATCCTGAAGGAGAAATGGACCAACATCTCACTGACGGGGACCGAAACGGACGTTTTAACCTCGAGTCAACAACCAGAACCCAAAACCAGAGCTGAGTTCTTACTATACTCCCGTCAAATCACCCTGGATCCAAACACCGTGAACACACAGCTGTCTTTATCCGAAGGGAACAGAAGAGCGACGCTGATGAGGGACGAGCAGTCTTATCCGAGCCACCCGGACAGATTCATCAGATGGCGTCAGGTCCTGAGCAGAGAGAGCCTGACTGGACGTTGTTACTGGGAGGTGGACTGGAGGAGGAAACGGGTCACGGTCGCAATCGCGTACAAGAGCATCAGCCGAGCAGGGCCCATGACCGAGTGCGCGTTTGGGTTCAACGACAAGTCCTGGGCGTTTGAGTGTAACTGCAGCACTAGTTATAAATACATACATAACAGCGTCAAAACCTCAGTGTCAGGCCCTTGGTCCTCCAGACTGGGAGTGTACCTGGATCACAGAGCAGGTATTCTGTCCTTCTACAGCGTCTCTGAAACCATGACTCTCCTCCACAGAGTCCAGACCACGTTCACTCAGCCTCTGCATGTCGGACTTTGGTTCAGTGGCTATAACGGAGCCACAGCTGAGTTCTGTGAGCTGAAGTAGATCAATGAAGTTGAAGAAGAAAGTGTGTTTTTTTCAGTTTCTCTTCTATATATTGTTTTTTTTTCCTTATGAAGGAGCTTCTAGACGGTTTCTAGCTTTCATTAAACTGCACATACAGTGCAGAGACAGTATTTAGAAACACTTACAGGTATTTAAACACATTGCATTTGAGCTCAAACAGTGACTGAGGTTAAAAAAAAGCACTGTTTGTATTTATAGTTTTATTTTCCTCTGTTTTAATCTTTGTTCTATTCATTACTAATGAATCTCCTGCTGCTTCAGATTGAGCACTTTAACCACGGCAGAGTCTCCTGCCCGTCACATGACCAGTAATCAGAGCCTTTAAAACATTAATGTAAACATGGCTGCAACTAACAACACATCTGAGAAGCTGCAACCAGTAAATATTTGGTATTTTAGCTTATAAAAAAACACTAAAATGAGGAATAGATGATGAAACTATAAGATTAATCGATGCAAAAAGGTACAATGTTCGCCTAACAACACATCTGAGAAGCTGCAACCAGTAAATATTTGGTATTTTAGCTTTAAAAAAAAACACTAAAATGAGGAATAGAATATAATTAGAAGAATATAGTTCAACTATAAGATTAATTAATGCAAAAAGGTACAATGCTCGCCTCCTTAAATGTAGCGGAGTAGAAGAAGCAGTTAAGTACCTTTTTTAAGTTTAATTTTTAACTTATAGGAATTGATTATGCGTACGGTACGTGTCCTGCTGGTGACCTGCCTGCTCAGCTGCTCAGTATATTAGCTTCAGTATAGATGTTGGACTGCGGACTCTGATGCCGCCAGATTATCTGTGTTGCTCAGTCCAGCCTGGTTTAACCTGCTTCTCATCTTTTGGTTTTCCTGCAGATTTTGTTGTTGTTGTTGTTGTATTAGTACTATACTTGCAGCAGCGGCCTTCCAGCTTCGAGGGTGTGCGAGTATTTAAAGGGCTTGTAACCCCTTTTTATGCACAGTCCTTTCAACCGTAGGTGACGGTGAGTGACGTTTAAATTTGATTACAGATCCTTTAAACAGGTTTCCTGTTCATCTGATGTGGGATGCGCCTCATTAATATCATCATGTTAAAGCTAAAAGTCAGTATTTCAAGATATTAGTCGTTATTTCATTTGTTTACATTAAATTCACAATCCTGTGTTATTGCAATCTGTATCATTTTATTTCCTCCACAGTGTTCAGATATTGGTTTTGTTGCTTTGTGATGACTGTGATTGGCTGAGAATGTAAATAAACACAAAAAAGGAAACTCTTGAGTGCGACTCGCTTGCTGCCGTTTAATGATTGTATCGCAACTCTCAGGTTTTTAATTATTGTTTTTTGATCTTCTTGGTGTTTTATGTTCTTCAACAAATAAACTGCTTAAAGATCAAAAAGTCTGACGAGGTGTCGAGGACCCTGGTGTTATCCTGCAGCAGTCCTTTAAAGCAGCCTTCTTTGTACCACTGAGGGGTTTTATATTGATAATGTCATTGGTGACTGACTGATAAGCAAACGTGGTGAAGTTCACACGCACAAACTGTGATTTTGGCAGCAGGAGAGAGAAAGGAGAACGCAGGGGAACAAAAACCGGAAGAAACATAATATTATTTGGTCTCTGTTTTATTGCGGTGACTGACTAAACAGACCTCTAAACATCACCTATAATTTAAGAATAATTTATTTTTTATTCGGTGACTACAGTTTGTCAGAGATCAGCTGTGCTTCTCTGGCCTCAACTCTGAAGTCCAACTCCTCCCGTCTGAGAGAGCTGGATCTGAGTGGAAACAAGCTGCAGGATTCAGGATTGAAGCTGCTGTGTGCATGTTACTGTAGTAGTTGCTGCAGGTGGAGCTAGTTTCAACTACTTTATATATAGTTAAGTTAGTTTAGTCCAGTGGTTCACAATCTAGGTGTCGGGGCCCCTCTGAATGGTCACCAGATAACCCTGAGGGGTCGTTGATTTAATATATTGCTCTAAGCTGTAAGTTTGCGATAACAGACTGGTAAATATGTACTGTACTGTAAATATGTGTGAAGTTCAAGTTAATTACAGTAAAAACAGCCTTAAATAGACAAATAAGTATTTTTTTATTCATAAACACAAACTGGAGGTTACAAAGAAACGCTGCACACACTCCTAACCGATGTAGGCGATGTACGAGGGGTGGAGGTCTATCTAAAGGCACCGTAGGTCTATTCTTTATTATAGCTGAATAACTGTCAAGTTTATTTTGTTGTCACAACTTTGTCAGTTTGTCAGAGTGAAATAAAGGTTAGACATTAGGGCTGTTGGAATGAAATTTTACAGAAAAAGTACTTCCAGGGATGAAAATATTTGTTTTTGTTTTGTTTTTTAAAGTGACAGTAAAACAACAACAACCAACCAATCCCAAACTACCTCTCTCACACTGCTCCTCATCCTGATATGAATCCTGTTCTACCTGCTCCACTCTGTCCAGTCATCTCCTGGTTCCCTCCCATTCACAGATCTGAAAGTTTAAGGATGGGCGTAACCAACATGTAGCGAAATGCCAGAGCTAACAACGTCCATTCAACACAGACTGGCGAGTGAACAGGAAGAACAGGAACAGGAGTGCACACTTCGGTTCATATTCTGAGAAAGTGAAACTCATCCAGTCATTTCCACTGAGAGGTGAAATGGCGCAGCAAGGAGCTCAGTTGGATGGAGGGAAATTCTGCTGTTCAATCTGTCTGGATCTACTGAATGATCCGGTGACTATTCCCTGTGGACACAGCTACTGTATGAACTGTATTAAAGGTTTCTGGGATGAAGAGGATAAGAAGGAAATCTACAGCTGCCCTCAGTGCAGACAGACCTTCACACCGAGGCCTGTCCTGGTGAAAAACACCATGTTTGCAGATTTAATGGAGGAAATGAAGAAGACTGGGCTCCAAGCTGCTCCTGCTGATCACTGCTATGCTGGACCTGAAGATGTGGCCTGTGATGTCTGCACTGGGAGGAAGATGAAAGCTCTCAAGTCCTGTCTGGTGTGTCTCGTCTCTTATTGTGAGAAACATCTTCAACCTCACTATGATGCAACTCAATTAAAGAAACATCAACTGATTGAAGCGACTGCAAAGCTTCATCAGAGCGTCTGCTCTCGTCATGATGAGGTGATGAAGATGTTCTGCCGTACTGATCAGCAGTGTATCTGTTATCTCTGCTCTGTGGATGAACATAAAGGCCACGACACAGTCTCAGCTGCAGCAGAAAGGACCGAGAGGCAGAGAGAGCTCGAGGTGAGTCAACAAAACATCCAGCAGAGAATCCAGGACAGAGAGAAAGAAGTGAAGGTGCTTCAACAGGAGGTGGAGGCCGTCAATCACTCCGCTGATAAAGCAGTGGAGGACAGTGAGAAGATCTTCACTGAGCTGATCCGTCTCATCCAGAAAAGAAGCTCTGATGTGAAGCAGCAGATCAGATCCCAGCAGGAAACTGAAGTGAGTCGAGTCAAAGAGCTTCAGGAGAAGCTGGAGCAGGAGATCACTGAGCTGAAGAGGAAAGACGCTGAACTGAAGCAGCTGTCACGCACAGAAGATCACACCCAGTTTTTACAAGATTACACACCGGTATCACTGCTTATTCACATAAATCTTCCAAGATTTCATTTAAAGATTACACTGGACTTTAAGGCTGTGAAAGAGGCTGTGTCAGAAGCCAAATATACATTGGAGAATATTCTTAACAGCGACTGGGCTGAGCAGATGGTACCTGAAGTGGATGTTTTACCATCAAATCTAGAAGAAGCGCAACCAAAGACCAGAGCTGAATTCTTACAATACTCACGCAAGATCACACTGGATCCAAACACAGCGAACACACATCTGTCACTATCAGAGAAGAACAGAAGCGCAACAAAAGTGAAAGTAGAACAGGCTTATTCTAGTCACCCAGACAGATTCACATTTTGCAGGCAGGTCCTGAGTAGAGAGAGTCTGACTGGACGTTGTTACTGGGAGGTGGAAAGGAATGGAAGATGTGCAGTAGCAGTGACATACAAAGATATTAGGAGAAAAGGATTTACAAATACATTTACATTTGGACACAATGACAAGTCCTGGGCATTAGATTGTTGCCAAATCATGCACGTGTTCAGACATAACAAAAACCTGACTGTCATCCCAGGTCCTGGTTCCTCCAGAGTAGGAGTGTATCTGGATCACAGTGCAGGTATTCTGTCCTTCTACAGCGTCTCTGAAACCATGACTCTCCTCCACAGAGTCCAGACCACGTTCACTCAGCCTCTCTATGCTGGATTGTGGTTTGATAGCTCTGCTGCTGCATCCACTGCTGTGTTTTGTAAAGCACATTAAAGAGGAACGGTGGGAGTTCATGTGATGCCCTTTATTCTGTCTGTCCAGACATGTCGGCTAATACTGATCAGACTGATTCATCAAACTTTCTTCGGTTGATAGAAAACAAATCTTGTAACACGCATCACTTCCTGCACAGTAGAGAGATAATTCAACAACAAAAAAATCTTTGAGAAAATGGATAGATGTCAAAAACTGGATATTAAGTGAATTACTGCAGTTATTTGTAAAGAGTATCCATATAACTTCTGCATTTATTCATGCAAAAACATGTAAATATAGATTACAGACTTGTGTGTTGTGTATTTTGAACATGTGAGGTTTTCTTTTGCATATTAGTGTCGTTGATTTTATTTCTACTTTTTTTCTGTTTGAGTGCAGAAGCTTAAAACATCCAGTCTGCAGTTTTTTAATGACATAAATTTAAGGTGTTTGACTTGGAAAAATCAATGAAATTATTATCCTGTGTTTATAACTGATCATATTCTTGTTACAACAATGTGTGAAGACTTGCTGATGTAAACAAACTTCAGAAAATACCTGTAAGTCAATATGGGATTGATGTGGGTTTTTTTTAAATATATTTTTGTGTGGGGTAATTCTTACATTGGGATCAATAACTGTACCTTTAATGAAGCCAATACTTAACAGCCTGCTTTATTACAGTTCAGTACTTATTAATGCTCATATTAATGCTTATGTTCCTTATCATGCTCTAAATGCTACAATTACACTTTTAGGCTGTGTTATCATTATTACGGTCAATAAAAGGAGAATGTATTTGTTTTGTAAATGACATGAATATATACTGTAGATTGAGAGTTTGCATGCTTGCTTAAATAAATAAAGTTCACAATGAGAATGACAGAAAGTCTTTCATATTATTAGCGAAGCAGTCGGGTAAATGTGAGCTTATGGGTGCTCCTTTTGAAACAAAAGACATCCCTGTTACGGGAAACTTAAAATACCAGAGAGGATGAAAAGCTTTCAGTACAATCCTTGAGATGAAAAGACGGTGACATCCAGGTTTTCTGCACCTACTTGTACTTTAACTTCATGGATTTTCCAGTGACTTTAAAGGACAAATTTGGCGGTGAGACAGTCAAATCGGACAACAAGATACTGATTGTCATAACAGACAATCAGCTGGTAATTCACTCATACTTGACAAACTCTTTACTTAAGTACCAACAGAGCAGCAATGTAAAAATACTCTATTGCAAGTAAAAGTCCTGCATGAAAAATCCAACTTAATTAAAAGTACATACTGGAAGTATCAGCTGCAAAATGTAGTTAAAGTATTGCAGTAAAAGTAGTGGTTTGGTCCCTCTGACTGATATATTATTATATATGACGTCATTAGATTATTAATAGTGAAGCATCAGTGTTAGAGCAGCATGTTACTGTTGTAGCTGCTGGAGGTGGAGCTAGTTTACACTACTTTATATACAGTTAGCTAGTTTAGTCCACTGGTTCCCAACCTAAGGGTCGGAGCCCCTCCAAAGGGTCAGCAGATAAATCTGAGGGGTCGTGAGATGATTAATGGGAGAGGAAAGAAGAATAAACAAAGTTCTGATACAAAGTTCTTGTCCAAGATGTCTGATCTCACATTGATCGTCCAATTACAGATTTGACAGTAGAAGGCTGACATTATGATGATCCACAATAACACAATGACAAAGTCACTCTGCTCATTTTAGGGAAAAGCTCATTGATGAGGACATAGTTGGACTATAAATTACATAATTTATTTTTTATTCGGTGACTGCAGTTTGTCAGAGATCAGCTGTGCTTCTCTGGCCTCAACTCTGAAGTCCAACCCCTCCCGTCTGAGAGAGCTGGATCTGAGTGGAAACAAGCTGCAGGAGTCAGGATTGAAGCTGCTGTGTGCATGTTACTGTTGTAGTTGCTGCAGGTGGAGCTAGTTTCAACTACTTTATATACAGTTAAATTAGTTTAGTCCAGTGGTTCACAATCTAGGTGTCGGGGACCCTCTGAAGGGTCACCAGATAACTCTGAGGGGTCGTGAGATGATAGATACAAGTTCTGACACACAGGTATGTTTTCATTTATTATTTCATTCATCCAAGTGATTTTTGGTGAAATATTTGAGTATTTGAATATTTATTTTGGAGGGAAAAATCACTATTTGGTGGAGCTGTTAACAAATCATAGATATCTAAATGTGACCCCGACTACACACTGCTTTTTGTAAGAGGTCAAAAGCCCCTTAAAAAAAGTTGGAAATCACTGGTTTCATGTTTTAACAATGTGTTTTTATTTTAAAAGCTTGTTATATTATCCATTGCGTCCAAATCTTCATTTGAAAAATAACTGAAACTCTTAAATACATGTAGTGGAGTAGAAAGTACTATATTTCCCTCTGAAATGTAGTGGAGTGGAAGTATAAAGTCCCATCACATGTCAAATCGGCGGAGTTCCCCTTTAACAGTCCCCAATGTCGGGTTCAGTAAGTCGGGTTCCACCACTAGAGTTCTCCCGGTGCTTCAGCAGCTCCGCTCGGCTCTGTTTACCTCCAGTGCTGCTGCTGTACTGTGGCCAGCTGGACACAAACCACCATCCACAGCCTCCTCTAGCCCGAGAAACACTGATGTAAGCTGCCTTGCGCTCAATCCTTCGTGGATTTCCCCCCGCAGCGCTGTGTGTTAGTGACACCGTAACAGAGGTGAGTTTGATTTTTTTTTTATTATTATGATTTTTAATTCGCATGAAAAGAAATCGGCTCAGGCTCAATGACAACACTGCGGCTAGCAACGTTAGCTTAGCCGCAGCTGCTTCTTCTCTATCCCGTGATGGAGGATTGTGAACATGGCGCCCTCCAAAACAAACGAGTAGCTAGCTTGTTAGCCAACACTGTTTCGCTATTTTCTGACAACGAATTAAGCTTCACGTTTACTGGGAAAAACTACAATATTGCCACTTTGATTGTGACTCTTTTCAGCTTTCGCTTACGACTTGGCCAGCTAAGGTTAGCTACGTAACAGTCTGCTAGCATTGCTAACTAAAATTAACTCTCCTCGTTAGCCTGTTCGCCAGACATTCACTCATTTCATGCACTTGTTTGACGTTTAAATTACAACTCAACCTATAAGTGGTTTGTTTAAGTTCTTTTGTAAAAGTTAAATCGCTCCATTTGTCTTGTCAAGCTTTGGTTAGGACGTCAGCTAGCTGGCTAGAAGCTAAATCCAGCTTCTGAAATGCCAAAAGCCCGTGGCCTTCCACGGTTGTCTCTTTGTTGCCCAATATACGAGATATGTCTTGTGTGCTATTTGGATATATTATTTATCGTGAAATTACATATCACAGCATCATAATGTCCGTGTCCTGTCCGAGAAAACCTGGTTTGGTCTCATCATGCAAGTGTCAACGTGGTAGCTAGCTACCATCGGTGAATGACAGAGTCGTGTTAAACATATCTGACAGCACTGCATCCTCCAAACCTGCATGAGGTTTGATTTAATTGATATTATTAGTAGCAGGGACAATGTTTGATTTGTGTTAACGTCATGAGGAGATGTCAGCCTTTCTGTAGAGGGAACAACAGGATTGTGTAGTCTCTTTGTTTACCCTGGGAGCCACCAAAAAAAAAAAAAAAAAAAACCTTCTCAACCTGTGTTGGCTGTCTACTAATTAGCCTCCAGTGTCGCACACTTTGTTTAATTGATTGGGGAGCACGTTGGCGTGCAGAGCCGGTCGTCCTGTCTTCATGTAGTGTGAGCTCCCAGGAGACTAAGAGGTGCAGCAGCAGGCTGGTAGCAATGTGCCAGGCAGCAGATGCACATGGAGGGGAGGGAGAGAGCTTGAAAAAAGTGTGGCCGTGCTGCCTTGGCATCATGGCACAGGTGGGCCCCCTCTTTTTTTTTTTTTTTTTTTTCACACCTACTGCACCCACAACACAGAATATGGGCGCTCAAATTACTCACTGTCACCCACTTCACTGGTTCCATCTCCCTCTTCAGATGTTTATTTGTTGTTTATTCGGATCTCCATTAGTTGCTACTCTTTTCCTCGGGTTCGTGTTGTGCATACACATGCTTTCACTAACATTTATACACAAATAAAGTTACGGCACTGACCCCACTCCAAGTAAAACAACATAACGTAATGTGCAACATCTTTCTTTATATTTATAAATATATACGCACACACACTAACAAACAGTATCTATAGCAACGCTTACCAAATGCTTTCACAAAACTGAAGAGAAAATTTCTGATTTAAACTACTAATTATATTTTGCAGACTTTTACCTAAGATTAACCTCTTCACTTGTTTTTTAAAAAAACTTTATTTACTTGTTGCTTACTTGGCATCGCATTGGTTCTGTGTCTGCAGATTATTTTCTGGATCGATTAATCAATCGATTGGTCTGTGAGATGTTTCATAAGAGTGAGGGGGGCGTTTACCGTTTCCTAGAGCCCACGGTGATTTGCTGTTCAGCATCTTAATATATTCAATTGAGCGTTTTATGTCGAAGGTAAAACAGGATATTCTGGAGCTGGAAGGAGTTTTTTTTGTTGCACTTTTTCCTTTTAAAAAAATGACATAAATGGTTAAATAGTTGTTGATTGTAGTTGCTGATTATGTTTCTGGTGATCGACTCATTGTAACTGTTGCAGCTCTGATTGTAAAGTCTGCAAAACTACTGGATTTGATTTATAGTAGTTTTATATACACTTGATTATTTACACATTGTTTATCTCATGTTGTTGTTTGTTTTTTAAATTCCTTGCAAATATCTTAGTAATCATACTGTAACTGGTCAATAGTACCATCTTTATTTTTTGAACAGACGTAGATCTTGTTGTGAAAAACCTTTTAACTTCTTCATAATTATCAAAGTGACACAAGGGACAAAATCCTGTTATGTGTTTTAGAGGCAGCGTCGTTGCTTTAAAGGTGGCGGGAATCAATTTATTTTGAGAAACGGCAGAATTTTGATGTCTGAAAATTGTGCGCAAATAGCAAATATAGCCTTTTTGCTGCACAGCTTCTCCTAGATTTGTGTCCTTCCCCTCCCAGACACTCAGTTTCAACTGATTTGTTGAATAAAGAACAAACACCTTAACCTTTTTTAATCAATAAACGCAAGGCAAAAGAAATCGAATCCTGCCAGACGATTTCAGCACATTTAGAGGAATCCAGATGTTGACAGCGATGGACGGATTTAGTCTAAGCTGTCTCGCAGCCTTCATACCGAATGCATCAGGTTGATGTTTGTTTACTGTAGCTCAGACTCGGGGGGGGGGGGGGGGGTCTCGTCTTGTAGCAGAAATGTAAAATCCTTTTCTTAAGAAGGAGATGATTCCTGTAATATCGCAACTATTTCAACTTGAGGAACCTCCGCTTTCTAGTCGTTTGTCTTTGTGTCGACCGTCGCTTCATTTCCATTTATTCTTGGGTGGTTTACTCACTTGCTGTCAACACCGAATGTGTTGCTGTTTTTTTTTCTCCTTACATGCTTTCTTTCACCTTAAACCACAGCTCAAAGTGTGAAGTTGAACATCCTTTCTCAACATCTGTCACAGCCTCCAAAACCACTGAGTCTTCCTTAGTGTGTATATATGAATATATATATATATATATATATATATATATATATAAAAAATGCTCCTAGCGTTATTATGGTTAGCTTTTGGCTTGCGATTTATGAAAGTGACATCTTAAGTTTCACGGATGGTTAAGAGGAGGACCGCATAAAATTGGATTTGAATTTCTTAAGATACTCAGGGAAAGACCAGGCCTCTGCATAACAGTAAAGAGGCGAACCAGCATTATTCTGAACCTTTGAAGGTCTCCAAGAGGTTTTTTTTTTTTCTCCTTCTCTCTCTCTCTCTCTCTCTCTCTCTGTCCCTCCTTGTCAGATTTCCTCTGGCATCTTCTGAGCCTCCGTCACCACCGCTGCATTATTTGTTTTGATGTCCACATGGCACGGAGAGAGAGAGAGAGAGAGAGAGAGAGAGAGGGAAATAGTCTCAAGGTATTAAGAGCGTCCTCTGAATGACAACAAAGCGTGTTGTGAACGTCTGTCCGGCGATGTGTAAGAAATGCTTTTTCAGAGGGAAAATACGGCTTTGATAAGACGGAGACTTTCAGCGTGATTCTATATTTAATGTTTGCAGTAAACAAACAAATTAAAAAAAAAAGAAAAGAAAGGGTGTTTGTGGCTTTAGTTTGACACCTATTGTCTGAGTGAATGTTTGTTGGACGCCATGTAATCGTGTCAAAGCTACACGCGCGCCACTTCCCCAGAACTTTTTATTCAAAGCGTCTAAAAATATTGTGATGTTTGTACTTCTGAAAGAAAGGCTGAACTCGCTCAAACATGTTTTTTAGAGATCACAACGCTTCTGAAACGTGGTTATTTTTCTGGTTTATTTAGTCTTTGCGTGTTGTGGACTGATGGTCAACGGGAGGTTTAGGTCGCATCTTTGGCTTTCGATTGTTATTTTTAATCATTTTCTGATGTTTTTGTGTCGAGGATGGTTAGTAAAGAATCTGGTTTCAGATTAGACAAAGACTTTAGAAGTAATGTCAACAATTTTGGACCAAAAGGGTTGAATTTTAAGACGGTTATGTTCCCATTTTGCCGTCCAGGAAGTCTAGACTGATGCTCTTGTGCATCAGACGGTCCTAAAAACACCTTGTTAGTTATTCACATTTCCTCTGTCTTCGCTTTTTTTAGAGCCAGATATGTGTCTCTCGTATAATATGGAGGATAAACTACATGCTGTCTTAATGTTTAGGTTGCTTGTAAGGTATCAAACGAGCGCTCATCAAGTGCCAAACGGCTAATTTACCCACCTGGCCACGCTTAATGGTCAGTAACGTTTTTACAGACAGTAACATGTGATTCTCCTCGGCGCCGCTGACCGCCGTGGTGTGCTCTCTCTCTCTCTCTCTCTCTCTCTCTGTCTCTCTATCAGTTTGAAGCAAAACAGTGACTCTTTATCTAACAGGCTCTGCACAACAACCTGAACGAGTGTTTCCCTTCAGTCTAAATGTCAGCTGAGTGTAAATTTAAGAAGAAGAAGAAAAAATAAATTAAATTTAACTTGTGCTGATGGTATCTTTTGTTAGAGGAAGGAAGAAACTTTTAAGTGGCTCAACCTGTACAGGAAATGACACAAGGCTGTGAGAAGCGTGTATTTGCCTGTAAAAAAATATTTAAGTTGACAAGCAATCATTAATTTCACATATTAAGTGCTTAATATCCTGCAGTGGATAAACAATTTGGGCCTAAACTTAATTATGAGAGGAAGTTTTATGTATTTTCTGCTCCAATAAGTTAATATTACTGTTTTAATATCTGTGTGGAATGATATTCTGATATGCTGATTTCTAAATTGATGATAATATGACGTAAACAAATGTGTTTTTTTCATATTTATTTAATAGTTTGTCACATATCGTGTTCTCCAAACAGATTTCTGTCAGATTTTTAAGGCGTTTCAGTGCAAGAAGATGATTTTTTAAGTGATTGTTGCATATGTCGGACGTGTTTTTATGTTACTCTATGATCCTTTTTTGATATTGTGTGTGTGTGTGTGAGAAACTTTTCACCTTCATGAGTCAAACAAAGAAACGCTGCAGCTCATACGACAACTGTCATTACTAGCTGTTAGCGCTATTTAAAGTCACAGCTAATACTGCTGTTGTTATCATCGCTATACACTCTGCTATTGGTTAATTGTTAGTACTGTTATTATTAGTGATGCACGATATTGGATTTTTTTGCCGATATTTCCAACTCATTGTTGCCGATTGCCGATGCCGATACATGCACATATTATTTTCCAGCTGGCTGAGGAGATTATTATGCTACAAACATAGATTGTACTAAATATTATCGAGAAAGACAAAATATGAAGGAAGAATTGAGGCAGACTGGAGTTCAGGAGCTCAGCATTAAAACTTTAATGAACTGGAGCAGTAGAGTTTTCACTGAGTTTATTAGACAGTATTAATGTGGAGGATTTAATCTCTGCTCCTCACTCCGGAGCAGAAGGTGGCGCTAATGCAGCTGAAACGCTGGTTGTCAACTGCCGTTATAAACCAAGAAGAAGAAGCTTTTTTTCCAAACAGAGTGGTACTTCCTGTCAGCCGAAGTGTTTCCTATCTCTGCAGCTCCTCCACGGACTGTTTCACCCTGACAGTCCCGGTGTTTCCTCCACAGGCTCCACTTCACTCAGCTGCTTCTTCCCACTTTAACCTGAATAACAAACCGGGGCTAACGTTAGCTGAGAGGCTAACGGAGCGTTAGCAGCAGCATGACCGGGAAGAAGCACAGCCAGCTAGCTTCTGCTAACCTCTCAGCTAACGTTAGCCTCGGCTCTCCGTGTGCAGCACTGAGGTTTGTTATTCAGGTTAAAGTGGGAAGAAGCAGCAGGTCTAACAGGCAGCTGAGTGAAGTTTGAGCCTGCGGAGGAAACACCAGGACCGACAGGGAGAAACAGTCGATAATGTGCTGATAATATAGTTATTATTAAACATATTGTCTCTATTGATGCTTCACATCAAACACGCTTGAAATCATCTTTATTTTTTAAAACAACCGTAAACGATCTCCTTTCATTCACAGAACAAAACTACAAGCATCTGATGATTTTATATTTATTTATTTTTCTCTCTCCCTACAGTTGTGATGAATAAGGAAGTCATGTCACGTGTGGTGAAGAAGAGGCAGGCGGACCCCAAGGTGGTCCAGTATGTGTGGGCGGCCATCGAGGTCATCCGCAACCAGAAACAAATCGCAAACATGGACAGGATCTCCAAGTAAGTTTTATTACATGTGTTAGCAACAAGCGGGTCGCTCTGATTTTTAAAAAAATTTATTTATTCATTTTTTTATCTGCTGTTTTAGAGTTTTATTTAACCAGCCAACAAATATTGAGCTGAAAGTGGTTTATGGTTCTCACAGCAATGAAAACTGTGCTGCCAGAAACAAATGTCCGTGTCACTCTGGATGATCTGCAGACCTCACCGGGACTGGCTTTCTACATTTATTTTATTTTGTTGGGACAGGATCAAGTGGCAGGAAAGATGGAGAACAGTAAGAGGATGTTTGTTGTCAGGGAGAGAGAGAGAGCCTTTAACCTTTTTAAACACAATAACTTCAATAACACACGTTTCTGTTAGATAACATGTTGGCCAGCTCATTTATTGGCACCGAGCGTAGCACTAAGTTCCCATCAGCTTCCTATGTGAAGGGTCTCAGCTAATCTTTTTTTGAAGTGGCGTAATGAGGACCTGAGGGGAGCAAATAGCTTCACACACAAACGTGCCTTTACTTGAACTCACTCTTTATAGACACGCTGTGTTCAACGAACCCTTTTCCAGGCTTTTATCTTATTACTAACAGTTATTTACATTTCTTTTTTTTGATTAATCAGTGCTGAAAAATGTCAGAGCCCAACAAAGAAAAGCAGAAAAAATGAATGTATGTTGTTGTTTTTTCCTTATAAGTCAATTAAATGATTAATAGACTATTAAAATGATCACCTATTGTGTTCAGTTTATTGGTCTCTTCCAGTGAACACTATACTATTGGCTGTGTACAATGGTGGGAAGCCAGATAGCGATCGTTCGCCTTTTGTGTTTAATTTACAGTGCTGTTTTTAGGGTTGTAGTCTGCTGGTCGACTAGTCGATTAATTGGTTGATATGCTCTCGTCTGACTAAATTCTGATTGGTTGAATAATCTCTGTGTTACTTTCATAAGTAGAAAAGTGCTACATCAGCAGCTTTTTTGGGATTAATCCATTATTTCCTGAGGTGGGGGGGGGGGGGGGCAGACTAACAAACTACCTGTGAAAACGGGGGTGTATTCAAAACACCCCCGCTGTTTTCACAACTTTGGACTCGCCCAATGTAACGAGTCTAACGTACAGACTGTATAAAGATAGATCTAACGGTTTCTCAACGGTTAGTAAACGTCTACTGAATCAGTGATTCTCCTACAATTATATCAACAAGAACCCCCGCCAGGCCAAAAAAAATTGTTTTAATGGCAGAATTAATGTCAAATATCCACTCATTCAGAAATATTTAGCGTTTGGGAGTCTTTGCAGCGCTGTTCAGGACTGTGTCGTTGCCTAGGAAACGAGCAACTCTGCATTGCGTGGTATGTTTGCATAGCGAGTTGGACACAAAGAAAGTGACGGTGGATGCGAGTGGAGCAGAGGAAATGGTTAGCGGTAAGTTGTCAGTCTGGCAGTAAATGTACAGCACAGACTACAGTGTGTCAGTTAAATGCTAAAAAGTCACGTCTGTTGTTTCTCCAAGTGCTGGAAAAGTGAAGGGAGTTAGCTCCGAAGTTAGCAACGTTACGTTAGCTTAGCCTGAAGACGCTAACGGAGAAATACAGACTGCTGAGTTCACTGTGTGCTCTGTCCCACGACTAATCGATTAGTAGCAGATTATGTACAATATTAGTCGACCAAGACTTTCTTTGGTTGACTACAGCCCTAGTCTGTTCATAAACAGTCACTTTGATCTAGGGCTGCAGCTAAGGAGCGTTTTCATAGATTATTTTTTGGATTCAGTGATTATGCCTTTTCTTCTTATTATTATTTATTATGATTATTATTATTATTATTTATTCCTTATTAATATTTTAGAAAAATAGTGAAAAATACATAAAAACAGCTTCTCAGAGCCAAAAGTGATGCTTTCAAATTGTGTTTAAAACCCAAATATACTGAATTTACTTTGACATAAAACAGAGAAAAGCAGCTAATCCTCACGTTTGAGAAGCTGGAACCGAGGGGGTGAAAATAAAGTCTATCTATCGATCAATCAACTAATTATTTCAGCTCCTGTTTTCGAGTCGGATCAGGTGCGGTTTTCGGGCGCGATAGGCGAGACTCGGTTGTTCCGTCGAGCCCCCGTTTGCATTCAAGGCCGCACCGGACGGCGATCAATACTTGAGATTGACAGCTGTTGCGGTTCAGGCGTTCTCCAAATGCTGTTTTCACTCATTGCCATTCTTGCCGTGGAGCCAGCCGCTCTGTGTGTGTTGCTCTGCTGTAGAAACCAGGCTTTTAGATATGGGGTCTGACTGCAGGTTGTTGGGCTCATGACGCTTTTATCTGAGGAGGAGATCTCGCTACGTTCAAACCGTGCAAATTGTCGACGAACTGGACGACGGCGGCAGACACCGTTGATCAGTCGTTCCTTTCCAGCCCGGATGAAAACACTTAGCACATCTCATACGGCAAGTTGGCGAGCACCTTGGGAGCTGGCTGCTTGCCAAGTGAATACTGGCGATGAGCGGCTGTTGTCATGGCAACAGCAAGCAATGGCATGCAACGGATAGTCCCAACCCTCCCTTCCTCCCTCCTCTTCCCCATCCGCCATCCACCATCCACTCCCCACTGCTTAGCTTAATTTCACCAAACAGGCTTTGTGGCTGAGAGGTTGATGACTTCAGGTTTGTGGAAACAGAGGAGAGAAAAGTCGGCGAATCATTAACCGCCCTCTGTCACTCGGAGAGAAATGTAATCTTCTGGTACAGCCGGGTCACAGCAGCCGCAGTCAGGGTGCTGAAAATCAATTAGTTACTCATTAACCAAGCTAATTATTCATTTACACAAAAAAAGCTGCTTGTGTGTGAAACATTTGTTGAAATATGTCGAATTTTTATCCTTTTTTAAATTTCTTTCTTTCTCTTTGATGCTTTAAAACAAACTTTTATAGACAAAATGATCACATGACCACAAAAAAAGACGAATCGGTGATGAAAGCAATATTTAATCACGACACATGACTTAGTATCCATCAAAACAAAAGCACAAAACTGATGCAGTACTTCAGCTGGTTTGCATCTGTATTCTTTAATTGCAGTGAAATTACAAACTCAAAGACCCAAACAGATTCGAGTTGGTTGTTTAAACTGTCTTTTGGACTTTAATCTGCAATAATTTTTGATAATTGATTGATTGTTTAAGTCATTTTTCAAGCAACAATACCAAACATTGACGGTTCCAGCTTCTCAAATTTGAGGATTTTTTAATATGACTCTTAACTTCATATCTTTTGACTTTAACCTGTTGGTCGGGACAAAAACAACAGGAAACGGTGAAGAATGCCACCATCACAATTTCCTGCGTCTCCAGATGTCTTGTTTATTCTGACCCAAAAAGTCCAAAAAGCCCCCAAAATATTCAATTTAACTCTCCTTGTAAGAGCAAGAAAAGCAGCAAATGAGACGCTGACTCTCTTTGAATTTTAACAAAACAGTTGGACAATTCGTTTAATTAATCAACTAATTATTACAGCTGTTATTTAATTGCTAGCAAGTTTGCAAATGTTTGAAGTTTTTGTTGAAAGTTTTGCTTATAAACAAAGAATAGTTAAAGCCTGAAGTTCTCAAAATGTTCCACATGTCTCAATTACAATCAAACTCTTACAAGTAAAGACATGTTTGTTTTGTTTTTTTAACTTGAGGCAACTCAGCTGTCAGCACAAATTGTCTTTTATTTTGTAGCTGTCAAGATGATGAAAGCGATTGCGATGATCTATAAATAGAAACTGTCATTCTCATTTATTAAAAACACCTTCCTTTACTTTAGGAACCTGTTAAGTGACCATGTGGGTCTCGTCTCGGAGCGCGGTGAGCCTTTAGAGACTCTCACCTGATTCCCCACTGACATAGTCTGTCCGTTGGCCGTCTGCCACGGTTGAGGACACATGACCTTGCTCAGCGAGGTTCATTGCCAGTCAGCAGGCAGCTGCAGGAATCAACCGAGGCCATTATTTGAATCACATGTGCTCTGAAAAATGGAAAAATGTAGGAGCCTGATACATGAGAGAGAGAGAGAGAGAGGGGCTGTCTGTCTCTGTGTGTGATTTCAAAACGACACATATATTCAACTCTCTCTCTCTGTGCGTGTCTCCTCAGCAGCGTAGACGGCGTTTACGGGACGTTTCGGGTGTTGTCGGTTTCAAAATGACAGATCTGAGAGTCAAGCGAGCAAAAAGGGGGAACCGTGATCTGATGGTGTTTGTTATTAGAGTTATTATTATCCAAGGATCGAAAGGGTCTCGAGCTTCACATGACTCAAAAAGAAACGTTTAAACTTTTTATTTTATGACATCAGTGGCAGTTAAAACATGAGGTCACACCTGGAGCAGTTTTCAAACATGTAGGATTACGTCATATTTAAGCAGAAATGTCAAACTGCTTCTTTAAATGTTTGGGTTTGCTGCTTTTTTTCTGTTTAATATCATTTATAAACTGAATATTTTGGGGTTTGGACACTTCTTATGACTAAACAAGTGAACTGATGTCACTTTCACAATTTTCAGACATTTTATGGACCAAACAACAATCAGAAAATGAGTAGATAATGAAAATAATCCTGAACTGCAGTGCTAGTCTTATCTGTATCCTCTCGTGTCGAAGTAGCTGACTGATGCTAATAACGTCTCCCGTCAGCATATTTACTCTCCTCTCCTCTCCTCTCCTCTCCTCTCCTCTCCTCTCCTCTCCTCTCCTCTCCTCTCCCGCCCTCGCAGGTACCTGAGCCGTGTGTTCGGCATGCACCCCAAAGAGACGGCCAGACAGCTGAGCCTGGCCGTGAAGGACGGGCTGGTGGTGGAGACCCTGACGGTCGGCTGTAAGGGCTCCAAGGCCGGCATCGAGCAGGAAGGATACTGGCTGCCCGGCGATGAGATGGTACGTCCAGCAACCAAACACTTCATCAGACTCTGTGGGGGTATTTTTGGGCGCCAAAGACAAACAATTCATCCTTTTTTTAAATATATTTTAGGTGTTTTTTTTATGACATTTTCTTGAAGTGAATCACTTATTACAACCAGCAACAGAAAATACTGTCTTTGTGTTCCCGTTGGGAGCATTTCCTCAGAAAATCAGTGGAATCCCGATATTTCTAAATGTGTTTAAATGTTGAAGGAAACTTTTCTGAGGAAAATTAAATTAACTTAAATTAAGTTTAAGCCTCTAAACGCCAACATGAGGCTCATGCTTCCTGGTTTTTGCCAATCAGAGTTGAACATTTCATTGAAAATAAAACACAGTGCTTGTAGAACGGGTGCATGTGTCACTATTTTTATCTTTTTATTTGGATCCTCGTTAGTTTCCAGAAAGCGGTCACCAGTTTTTCCTGAAGTCCAAACAACATGAGCGACAATAAAACCAACAAGCGACTTAAAATCACACTGATCAATAAAACAAGATCGGAAAATACAAACAAAAGGTTCAAAACTACATTAAACAAAGATTTAAGTTTTATTGATATATTTATTTTTGATTTGATTTAATTTCCTGATTCCAGATTGATATAAAACATATATGATGTGATGGCAATAATCTACAAAAGCTGTTAAAGATAACGTCTTTTACATGTGCTCACAGGTAAATAAATAAAATAAAAGGATGCGACTGAGCGCTGATGAACTCTGAAAAGTAAACTTCTGTTAACGTTTAATGATTTCACTCACGTTACCGACAAACGACATGAACGACTTAAAAACGTAGATGACACGATCGGATGTTGTCGCGCCCCCCCCCCCCCCCCCCCCCCTTTAATACGTAATCTGAAACATTAAAATAACAACTTTCTCTGTGTCCGACTCGCTACACAAACATACTACGCAATGCAGTATAACTTAACAGAGTTACGCTCGTTTCCCAGGTAACGGCACAGAGGTTCACTCACGTCCTGAACAGCTGCACAGACTCCCAAACGCTAAATATTTCTGAATGAGTGGATATTTGTTGTTAATTCTGGCATTAAAACATATTTTTTTGTCCTGGCGGGTTCTCGTTGATATAATTGTAGGAGAAACACTGATTCAGTAAACGTTCAGTAACCGTTGAGAACAGTTAGACCCAGAAGTCTCCGTTAGTTTGGAAGAGTCCAAAGTTGTGAAAACAGCGGGGGTGTTTTGAATACACCCCCGCTGTTTTCACAGGTAGTTTGTTAGTCTGTCCCCCCGCTGCAGGAAATAATGGATTAATCCCAGAAAGCTGCTGATGTAGCACTTTTCTCCTTATGAAAGTAACACAGAGATTATTCAACCAATCAGAATTTAGTCGGACGAGAGCATATGGACCAATTAATCGACTAGTCGACCAGCAGACTACAGCCCTACCGACAGGAGCCTTCTTTAAGATCACAACACGGATCCTGTCGACGCAGTCACCCGTCTGTCGAGCAAATATTACTGTTGGACAGATGATGAAGGAGGCGCTCGGTTAAGAAATAAAAAGCCAAACAGGTTGAAAAGTTCACGAAAAAGAAATAAAGGACTTCAGTTATTAGTATAAATGTAAAACAGTCAAATCTCTTTGTGTTTAACTTGTTTCTGACTCCTTCTGTTATGTTTTCTTGCTCAGACGGTCCTCGGCGCTGCAGCGTTGTCTTATTATTATTTTTCTTCTTCTTTCTTCTTTTTTTTTAATCATCTGAAGTCCTTCTTTTCATTTCTCTTATTTCCCTCGTTAGTCGTGAGGAACATTTCAGTGTAGCAACGCTTTCCTTTTCCCGCTCCGCTCTGCGCCGCCGGTGTCATTTCACCGTCTTATCAGCGCCGTTTACCCCCGGGGGGGCGGGCGATCCACGTCTTTCTATTTTAGCACCTGTAACAAAAGAGCACTCAATGGATTACTGTTGCAAGCGGTATTAACATTTATTTGACGGCTGCTTTTATCAACACTCTGCGAGTGTTAGCATCATACTTTTATCATTAAACTACAAAAGCATCATCATTAATATGTGAAGAAGAATAACGCCTGAAAAAGCTCTTTTTTTATTACTATTCCTGTTGATTTAATGTTTATTAAATTAATGATGGCAGACCAGATAGAAAGAAACATGCTGGATTGAGGGATTTGTTTATTGTTGGTTTGTCTATACTGTGTGGTTTGTTTGGGGGAGGGGGGTAAAAAAAACAAACAAACAAACAAACTGTTGGTCTCTCAGGACATGACACTTGTTGTCCAGCGGAGCTCAGGTTCATTTTTAGCAGCAGGACTTTTAAACACTACTCTCTGAATCACTTGCAATCACAGGAGCCGAAAGCCGAGGGAAGCAAGGTAAGGGCTGCATTGTTTTTATTTTATTTTATTTTATTTATTTCCCCCCAAAATTCAGGGTTTTGTTCTTCATTTTGATCCTTCTCCTCCCCTCCCCCTCCTCCCCTCCTCTTTTTCTCTCGACTAACATCATTCTGTGAGAAATCAGTTCTGCCACATGCAGTGCAGTCGGGGATTTGACTGAATCTTTTTTAAAGCAGGTTGCAGGAAAACAGCAAACGATCTGGTTAGTGTTAAAGATGTAGGCTGTATTTATTAATATATATATTAAAAAATAAAATAAAATGATACGGGAAACCTGTTGCGCCAGAGGAAAAGACGAGAAAGTCAGTCTTCTGCTTGCTGCACCTTTTTGTTTTGTTTCATTTCGTTTGTTTTTTTTTAAATGAAATGATCAAATAAGCTTAAAAAATAAAAATCAGGTTTCTTGCCTACAGTTGATTAATATCCTCACTGCCAGAAGCTACTTGCTGTCAGTCCAGTGATGCTGTAAAAAGCTTCATGAAAGTCCGTCGCAGCGCTGCGTCCACGTGGCCAAATTTCTTGCGGAAGTGATCCGTGATCTTGATGAAATAAGTGCTCGCTACTCATCTACAGATGTGCTGTTGCTTGATGTTTTTAAAAAAGAAAACAAACAAAAAAAATTAACACACATGGTGCGGCTCAAAGCTGTAAAACCAGTCATTTATATCAAGTGTAAATTGCAGCTTGATCATCAGTAATCAGTGTTTTTGCTTTTTTTTTTTTAAATGGGAGACGACAAGCAATGCTAGCATAGCCGCAGGTTGGTAGCAAGCATCTGTGCGTTTGTAGTTGGTAGTTGTAGTTCGCCTCAGGAGGGGGTTTGTTCTACTGTGTGCTTAACTTCTGTCTGGCATGCTTTATTTTCTATTTTACTTTCATTTTTTTTTTAATTTTAATTGATGAACTAGGGTGGAGGTGGGAGGGGAGGAGGGAGATTGTGGTTTGTGTGGTTGTGTTTTTTCTTTTCTTTCTCCTCCATGCCTGCTGCTAGTAGTAACACAGCCGACTGATTGGTCCCTTTTCATGGTCAGCGATCACTCAGCGACTTTTAAAAGCTTGAATGTCAGTGAGAAGGCACTGTAAAGCATTTACTAGGTGTAGAGTCGGCTCTCTCTCTCTCTCTCTCTCTCTCTCGCTCTCTCGCTCTCTCTCTCTGCCTGGATTCAGTCCAGCTGGCGTGTGCGCCCCCGTGTCCTTGCGCTGACCTCGAGGGGGGGAATATTTACTCCTCAAACAGATAACCGTGGCATTTGCACACCGATCATCAACGTTTTAAAATAGCCGCAGCCGAATTCTTGAAAACAAAGTTTGAAACTGCACCGCCTCAAGTCGGATTGAATCCAGGGTTTTTTTTTTATTTCTGCACAAATGGTATGTAAGTGAATTCCAACTTTCTAAATTTAGCTTTTTTTTTTTTTAAGGAGGAAGTTCATAAAACAGAAAAAAAAAACAGTCGGATGCTTCGTTGATAGTTTTGAAAGTTTTATTGTTGACACTAACTTGAATCTGCGCCCTTGTTGATGCATGATAATAAACATGATGTGATGTGTTGATGCACTCTGACAGTAGTGAGTTTAATACACTGTAAAAAAACATACACTTCCTCCATTTCATTTTATATACTAACCCTTTATTTTGACAAGTGGATTGCTCTTGTACTCATATTTACACCTTCTCTGCAAGACTCTGATGGATAAAGCTCTCAGATATTTGTTTAGAAACTGTGTGAAAACAGGATTAATAATAATAATAATAATATTAAATGTATTGTTTCTACAGGGCTTTAAAAGTGGAGGAGACTTCCTCTTCTTCCTCCCGTGTCATAAATCTGCTTTTATGAAATCAAATATAGACGTTGTAAGATCGGGGTGGCTTCCCACAAAAAAATAACACATATAGAAAATAATGTAATGTTTATTTTTATTTATATTATAGTGCTTCTAACAGTAATTTATCACAATGTTGCTTATTGTGGCAGTTCTGTGGTAATGTCGTGGCTGCTTATCGTCTATATTTATGTAACTGTTAGTATATTTTATGAAAAAAAACCAACACAAAACCCCATTAAAAACAAACAAAAAGCTTACGGACATGTACTTTTTATTTAAAAAGGAAAAAGGCTCTGTAGTTTTTCAGCAAACGTTACTTTAACAGGAGGAAATAGCTTTTGTTGGAGACTATTTTCAGCTGCGGTTAATCCACATTTGGTGCTCGAGTGAGTATTTCTGGCAGCAGAATGATGTGTGTGTGTGTGAGTCAAAATAAACTAGGGTGTGTGTGTGTGTGTGTTGGTGGTAATGGAGGAAAATGTCATTCAGTGCAGCGGTGTGGCTCATTTCATGTGTTTTTAATAGTCTTCGCACAACAATGGAGCTCTATGGCACAGAGGAATACGGACACACACACACACACATATAATAGTTTTTCTGGGATTTGTTGATAAGATTATCACCTGACCTCTCCTCATTTATAGGCACAGAGTGGACTGACTCACTTAACGGGACGCTGACCAACCAGTTTTTAACCCAATCTGTTCGAATCATTTTAAATTCACGGAAGAAACAAACGTGTAGATAAAGATATGCAGGGCTGTCGCTGTCTGGTTCTTTTTTTAAGTATATTTCAGACCACAAGAAAGCGAAGCAGGTGGTGTGGAGCTGTTTTTGTGTAGGTCATTAGAAGGCGGGTTGTCCCCGCTGCTCGGCCTCGCTCAGGCTCTCCGGCGTGTCCCAGCTTGACACCGACAGCACAGAGCTGTTAACCAGAGTCGGAAAAGCAGTGGGAAGACAGGTAAAGGCAGCCAGAGCGTTGGCCGCCTCGGCTCCTCCTCTCATCCGCTGTCCAAGTCCCTGCCTCTGTTTGGCAGCTGTTACTGAAAGCCTGTTTCTCCCTCCAGAAAGAAAAAAGAACAGGTTTTTCTCTGGATGTTTAGTCTTTTTTTTATTTTGCTGGCATCTTTTTTTTAAAAGCTTAGATGTTTTCCAGCCTAGTTTTCTTAAATTTAACATACATTCACATCAGCTTTTTGCTGTTTTTTCTGTCGGACGCTCCTCGCTGAAACCACAGAGCCGGCGTCCTTGGCTCAGAGAGCTCCAGCCGCCCCCCCGCCCCCCTCCACTTGTCTTTCATCATCCAGTCCAACAATAGTGAAGTGCCTTTTGACACTCGACAGAACACAAGGACCATCTCTGTATTGTCAAGTGTTTGTGTGGGTGAAGAGTCTATTACGCTCCAAAAAGTAAAGGTCCTTTTGAGGAATCTGTGGACGGATATTTTTTAAAAGAGTCTACGTTCCCGAATGAACCGACGGGAGCGAGACTGCGACCTGACCGTTATCACTCCTACGTGCTCGGTGGGTGCTTTGCATTGCAGATATGTTAAAGCCAAATGAATAAAGATGAGTTTAGTTAACCCGGTTGTTTGGAGCATCTCCATCTACAGAGAATTGACCTAAATAAAAAAACACAGTTAATGCATTTAAATTCAGTTTTTCCAACGGATTGGTGACTAAACCAAGACGGTCTGCAGACGCAACCATCCACAAACCTTGTTGTTTTTTTTTACCGCTCGAGAAGAAAATTTGCTCTACAGTTTGCTCAGAAAGCATCTTCGTTAATATGATGCTAAATTCTAACTAAAGTGCTTTTTTTGTTGTTATTGTTGTTGAGGAGCTCCAAACCCTTCCACGCTCCCATTTTTAGTGGCGATCTTCCCAAAATCCAAAACAAAAGGAACATTTTTTAAATCTTTTGAATCTTGTAATCAGTTTAAAACACAGTCTGATCGATAACTCAGCCTGGAAATTATATATTTTTGCTTAACGATCCATAAAAACGTCTCCACCGGTCGACGAATCAATCAATATATCCGTTTGTAGAAGCTGTGTGTACAAGTTTTACTCAGTATTTGCGTCCTGTAGGTGATGAGAGGTGAAAGGAGTGTTTAATCTGGTTGAGGGGGGCTTGTTGGGGGTCTAGATTATCCTCTAGAAGAACCCTTTAATGAACCGTAGATTTCAGAGTGTGGAGAGCTTCCTGGCAAGCCTCGCTCCTGATCAGGGTCTTTGGTATTGCAGCGACTGGCAGCGTGAATGTCAGAGCTGTCTTCACTCCTTTTGTCCTCATGACTATTTATGGTTGTGCTCGGGCTCGTTTCGCCCCCCCTTACACTTCCGACAGAGGCACACAAAGTCTGTTTCTTTTTTTTTTTTTTTTTTTTGGTGCCTTTTTAGACATCCGGAAAGTTCAACACCTGACTGTCTCATCTCTGCCTTTATAAGCTGAATCAGATCCCACATTTTAAACCCAACCTACAGTGTATAAACACATGGAGAAGACATCAAGAAACACACTGAAGTGCTGTCTTTCTTTTTTTTTTTATTGAGCTGCATTCAGTCACGACTCTGCTGCTCTCCTCCTGAGCCGGTCCAGACTGTAAGTGGGAGGAGTTGGACGCTTGACAGGTTGATGAGGAGCTGAATTTCTAGCAGTTCTTCTCGTCTCTGTGCCCTTCACTTGAACCTCGTAATGAGAATTAGTAAAAAAAAAAACCACACAGTACTACAGCAACATGTGCGTCTGAGGATAAAAGAAGGCATTCAGTAAGCTCCACTCTCATATACAGCCACAATACTTCCAATATAACTAGTTTTTTTAATTATTTTTTCTATTTGCTCCGAGCAGTTTGACAAAAAAGCGAACAGCAGAGAGGATTTCTCATCCAGTTCCTCCTCCCAGATCTTCACAGCTGGTTCACAGTTTGAACTAGTGACCTTCTGGCACAATGCTCTGAACTCAGTGCTCTCACCTCCCGCTGTCACTAAAACCGATGTGACTGTGTGTCTTAACGAGCTTCACTTCTCCTGGTGTGTTCCCATAATCAGATTAAGGAGGAAAGTTTAAAAGAATATGTAGGTTTTTATAGGTTTTTTTTTCACGCTGGAAGTTTTTTAAAATGCGCATTTAAAGTGTTTCATGGAGAATTTGAATGAAATAGTGTTTTGAAGGTGCACATGAGCGTGACTGTGTGTCAGAGACGCTTCAGTCACGCTAGCTGGACGTTTTTTAAAACATCCACTTTCTGCTCAGTGTCTCAGTTTCTTGGATTTTTTTTTGAACGTTGGCATTTAGAAATAAAGTGGAGTGAGTGCATCGTCTGGCAGCCAGAACAGCAGGATACCAGCTGATCTTCTTTAATTTAGCTTTTAGATTTTTTAACTGTAAGAATTTTTTTTGCATATTTTGAGTGTCAGAAGCGTCGCGTTGATCGTAAAAAGCTGCATAGAAATTCAAAATCAAGGAAGTATTTAGAGGAGCAGGAGCAGGAGGAGAGACTGTAAGCTGTATTTGCAAGTCAGACGGAGCTCTGCGTTTTTAGATGTGTGTGTGTGTGTGTGTGTGTGTGTGTATCTGTGTGTGTGTGTGTGTGTGATCAAACCCGACACCTCCAGTTAATGAAACGGTCTCTGAACAACCTCCTGTGCTCTGTGTGTAGACTCATCACAAATCTGAGAGCGGCTGTTTGTTTTTTTCCTCCCCTGCTGTGGTGTGGCGGGTTGGAGGGGGGGGTCACCCTAACTTGTGGCTCTGCTGTGTCTTCCCAGCAGGAATGGGAGACGGAGAGCCACGACTGGTACTGCTTCGAGTGTCACCTACCGGGCGACGTGCTCACGTGCGACAACTGCTTCCGGGTTTATCACCTCAAATGTCTGGCAGAGGACAGCAAGCCCAGAGACGGAGGATCCCACTGGCAGTGTGTCGCCTGCAGGGTAGGTGGTTTATTTGGTACGGCGAATCGTTCGGACCGTCGTACATGAAGAAACGAGTGTGTCTGATGACTTCTTCTTATTGTTCATGCAGGGCAGTAAAAAGAAGAACGTGAACAAACAGGAGATGTGTAAATACCTGCGCTTCATCATCCAGCGTATGAAGGAGAGGGTGAGAACGACACACACACACACACACACAGAGTTAACATCCACCCTGCTGAAGTTCAGGGCTGCAACTAACTAACTAACATTTAGTTTATTTTCTCTGTTTGAATTGTTTTGTTTATAAAATATCAGAAAATAGTGAAAAATTTCTTAAAGCTCATGATGACGTCTTCATATTTCTTGTTTTGTCTGATCAGCGGTAAAAATCCAAAGATATTCAGTTAACTGTCACATATGACAGAAAAGATTCAAACCATCACGTGTGTTAGGATGCAGATGTTTGGCATTTTCCTTTTTATAAATGAAAAAAAAAAAGATTATTTGATGATGAGAATAGTTTCTGATCATTATTTTCTGTCAGTCGACTAATCGATTAATGATCATTGCAGCTCTACTAAAGTGTCCTTGAACAAGACGTCAGCTTCCTGCCAGTTTTCAGACTGATCCTGAGAGGAATATGATAAAATATATATATAATAAATGAAAGATAAACTCTTATTTTGCCACTCAGCAGGTGAACGTTTGCTGTTTTCTGCTCAGTTTGACTTACGTCGGACTTCTAGGTCGTTTCAGGGTCATCATGACTTCTGCTGGTCACATTAAAAAGCTTTATGTTATTTTTAAACTGCAGGAATCTGGATGAATTTTCCCCTTTTTTGCATGAAAGTATCAGTACGTCTCGCATCGTACGACTTCTACTCTTGTATTTATGAGCACAACTGGCTGCTGTGTTATCCTGAAACGTCTTAAAATTTCTACTCATGTTCTAAAGGAATAAAGGAAAGCTGTAATTATATCTGCATCATGTAGGTGTAGGACTATTAAAACAGAGCACGAATGGAAAGAGTAACTGTCTGCACACTTACTGCACGTCTGATCACCACTGCTCACTAAACGCTGCTTTTCTTTGGCTTGAAAGTGATGATTTGTCAGCTCAGCTGCTCTCTCAGAGGCCAAAGGAGCATTTCTAAAAGAAAACTGCATTGTTTTATTTGTAAATTTTTAAATTTTGAACCAGTAAAACTTAACAATAACACCCCTCCTCCTCCTTCTGCTTCCTCGTTCTCTCACCTATAAAAGTGTTAAATCACATTATCTCCTCCTCTTCTTCTCTCCTTTCTCTCCCTACAGAGATACGATATCAAATCTCACCATTAACCCTCCATCTCCTCTTTCCTCTTCCTCTCTAAAGAGGCATTAAATCATTATCCCTCCTCTTCGTTTTCAGGCAGTGGACCTGAACAAGAAAGGCAAAGACACTAAACATCCCATGTACAAACGTCTGATCCACACCGCGCTGGACGTCTCCAACATCCAGGAGGTAACAGTCCCTGCTGTGAAACTCTCACTCTCACTGCGTTTGATTGTGTTTTTGTCTTTTTTTATTCTTTTTTATCACACTTTCACATCCTCACACACAAACAACGTGGATTAACAGATAACCTCTCTTGTTCCTGTATTCAGCAGGCAGTTAGAAACACCCCGAATCTCAAGCTGCACATGAGAGGAAACAAACGTTAGAAGTGAAATGAGTTTGAATCACATGGGAACAATAAACAAACAGCTTTAAAGCTCGTTAGGCGATCCAGATTAATCGACTGAGGCAGCAGCATCAAATGTAAAGTAGAAAAACCCCCAAACAGCCGCTGCTCGTCCAGTAAACATGTCAAGAAGAAGCTTATCTTTTTGTATTTTATGTCTTAAAAACATTTTTATATTGGACAAAAATTCCGTTTCCATTTCATTTGTGCATCAGAAACTCGTTAAAGGAAACATGCAGTTCGTTCAGCTCGGCTCTTTTTCAGTATTGATTTCCCCCAATATTGTTAAAGATCTCCCTCCAGACATGCATAAAAACACTCTGAATAATAAGTTGGATGTTTTTCCCACAAAGAGTTCAATTACTAAATAACTAAACTCTTGAAATTACATCAACTCTCTTGACATTTTTAAATAATCCAGAATCTCTCGAGTATGTAAATATTTTTTCATTTCAAGAGTTGAACCGTCGGACACCAGAGAGAAAGAGAGAGAGTCCTACTTCTCTGGAGGCTTTCAATGTACGATGTACGGCGACACACGGACATCAGATACGGGCTGTTAGCTGAGCTGCTGCTAACACTTGTTTGGTTTATTTCTCTTATAACTTTAGATCCAAACGGCCGAATTATCAGCAGAAGTCTCCTCTTCTTCAAAAACAAACGTACACGCAGATTAAAATAGTTTAAAAATACTACTAAAAGCTGTTTCACCTAAAATATAAATATTTCTGCAGCTGTTTGTTTCCTGGAGGGGCTGTTAGCTGCTAGCCGAGCTGCTGCTAACGTTTGTTCATCTGAAACGGTCCGTTACTTTGATTAAATGACAGATTTCTCTGGGTTTGAAAACCGAAAACTATTTATCAGATCCAGCTCTCTCAGATGGGAGGGGTTGGACTTCAGAGCTGAGGCCTGAGCTGAACAACATATAGAACATAGGTCTAGTTGTTTTTACATATTGTAATGTGGAATAATTACAGGTTATACCTTTTTAAAAAGCTGAAAGTCGTCACTTTTACAGCAGTTTTTTTTTAAAATTTCATATTATTAACGTTTGTTCCTCTGAAACGGTCCGTTACTTTGATTAAATGACAGATTTCTGTTGGAAACTGTTGGAAACATTTGGGATAATGTAAGAACACAACTCAACAACATACAGAGCATAGGTCTAGTTGTTTTTACACATTTTAATGAGGAATTATTACAGATTATACCGTTTTAAAGGAAACATGCAGTTCGTGTCCTTGATGTTGTTTCGTTATAACGGCGTTCAGCTCGGCTCTTTTTTAGTGTTGATTTCTCCAATATTTTTCCAGACATGCATAAAAACACTCTGAATAATAAGTTGGATGTTTTTCCCACAAAGAGTTCAATTACTAAATAACTAAACTCTTGAAATTACATCAACTCTTTTGACATTTTTTAAATAATCCAGAATCTCTCGAGTATTTAAATATTTTTTCATTTCAAAAGTTGAACCATCGAACACCAGAAAGAGAGAGAGAGAGAGAGTCCTGCTTCTCTGGAGGCTTTCAAGTTTCCACATCACACTTATTTAAGCTGCATATTGAAACCTCGTCTGGCTCCGACCCCGGCCGTGATGTCAGAAAACCTGACTGCTCGTAGCTCCACCATCTAAACACAGCGGATGAAAAGTGACAACAAACTCTGAACACGCATCGTTCTGCACGAGAGAGAAGCTCAAAACATCCGAGTGAAATAAACAATAAACAAAACGTAGAGAGAGACGCGGAGCTCTGAATCCATCAGACCAGAAGTGAAGAATCATTCACAAGTGATGCCGTTGTTTTCGTGGTAAATGTGAAAATGTGTCTTTATTTATATTTCCTGTCAGTTTGTGTGTGTGTGTGTGTGTGTGTGTGGGGTCAGTGGAGACTCTGCTGTGTTGTGGTCGGCGGTGCAGACACACTGGCGCTCTGCCCAGACCTCTGCGTGTCTGTCTTTGTGTGTTAATAAGCACACTGCCCTCTCCTGGACTTCTCACGTGTCGGTCAACACACACACACACACACAGCATGTGAATAGACTTCTTTGTATTTGTTCTGACACACTTTTTCTTTCTTTCTTTCTTTCTCTCTCAGAATCTGTCTGAAGGAAAGTATAAGAGCTACGAGGAGTTTAAAGCCGACGTCCAGCTGATCGTTCACAACACCGCCATCTTGTACGGAGGTGAGTTTTTCACGAATATGTTGTTGAATTTATTTCAGACGCGACAGCAGCAGAGCTTTGAATCTGTTTTTGATGCCGTAGTTTAAGGAGCAGAAACGCGTCGTTCGACTTTTTCATTTGACAAAAGAAGCCGAACTTCTCGAAGGTTAATTTGATCTAAACGTCTTAAACTACAGCAGATAAAATTAGTGATTAATCGATGAGTTTATTGTCATTTCAGTCATTTAATATTTTAAAAAAAGCCAAATATTTACTTGTTTGTTTCTCAGATGTGACGATTTTAAAGTTTTTTAAAGTAAACTGAATATTTCTGGGCTCAAACGTGTTATAACGATGCATGTTTCAATATTTTCTTACATTTTATAGACAAAACAATAAATCAATAAAACAATCCGCCATTTAATAATTAAAACAACCGTCAGCTGTTCGTTTAAACTCAGCAGCTGCACGGAAACTTTGTCCAGTCAGGAAGTATCTGATCAAAGAATTAAACAGGAAAACTGATCTGACCAGGCGACTTTTCAGCTAGAACCAAAAAAAAGTTTTGATATTTTATTTTAAACGTCATGTTGTTTATTATCGATTTTTATGGGAGCATCAGAAGATCTTATCAGTGCAGAACACAAGTAAAGCAGCGATTATTTAAAAGCTGTATACTCAAACAGAAGGAGAAGGAGGCAGGAGTGGAAATTTCCCAACATGACGACGACCCCTAAACACACCACAGAAATCACAGCACGTCTCCCTGACCTGAATCCAACAGGAACACCTTCAGATTATTTTAAAGAGGAAGGTGGAGCAACAAAACGCCTCCAGCGACGAGCCGCTGAGAAGAAGAAGAAGAAGAAGAATCTGTGAAGAATGAGAACGTCTCTCTGCAGATTTAGACGTCCAGGAGGATCAGCGGTCATTAGAAATATTAAAAGATTAAAGAAAGAGACTCGCTGATGAAGAGATTCTTCTTTAAATATGATTTTTATTGTAGTTTAATTCTTCTCATTTAAAGCCGGATGATTTATTGAAGAGTTTTGACTTGTTTATGGAAAGTCTTATAAAGATCCAGCGTATCTCGCCGGTTTTTATTCGCATCATTTGAAGCGGTTTTGGGCCGCAGCAGCACATCAGCCGGTCTCGTCCACATCTGGAAAACCGGATGAAAATAAAACACGGGTCGTTTATTCTCTGAAAAGATGAGCGGTCACGGCAGAGATGTTCATTTATTACCATCCAGATATTCACTGAAAGATTCACTTTGCAAACTGAAACAGTGGACGTGTGTGTGTGTGTGTGTGTGTGTGTGTGTGTGTGTGTGTGTGTGTGTGTGTGTGTGTGTGTTTGTGTGTGTGTGTGTGTGTTTGTGTGTGTGTTTGTGTGTTTGTGTGTGTGTGTGTGTGTGTGTGTGTGTGTGTGTGTGTGTGTGTGTTGCAGTTCACAGCGACCAGGCGGAGATCGCACGGTTGCTCTTCAGTGACACATGTCATGAGGTACCAGCAGCTTTTAATCTCACATTACTTCTCGTTACTCTGGACTGAAAATAATTAATATACTTGTTGGAGACACGTCTGATATGTTTGGTCACATCTTTATCTCCAGATAAACATCACAGACTCTAATATACATTTAAAAAAAATGCTTTTAGATGATAGAAAACTGGATGATATATTAGATTATATTATTATTAAAATGTGGGAGCAACATTACACTTTTATATAGAGCTTTCTCTTAATTATTACACCAGTGTTTATTCCACATTTATTCAAAAAGCTCTTTAATTTTCTGTTAACTTCTCCGAGTTTTCAGCAGCTTCCACACATTAACCTCTCCTCTCTCCTCTCTCTCTCTCCTCTCTCTCCCTTCGTTTGCGTCTCCCAGCTGAACGAGTTGTTGTTGTGTAAGAACTGTTTCTACCTGTCGAACGCCCGGCCCGAGAACTGGTTCTGTTACCCCTGCGTGAGTACAACCAAACCTGCTCCGCCAGGCTTGTCTGAACCAAACTCAAACTAAACTCAGAACAGATTCAGGAACAAACAGTTTTCATCTCAGTTATGCTGTTTGTAGTTTTCTGTTGTTTTTATACTGTTATAATGTCGTATATCTATTGGTCCATTTCCATCACATGGTACCGACTCAACTCAACTCGAAAAAGTTCCTGGTACCAACTTTTTTTTTGGTTTCACCTCCATCGAGGTTCCAAAAAAAAGCAGCTGGAACCAAAATGTGACGTCGGAACGCTGCAGACCACTGATTGGTCAGCTCTGGCCGCAACTGTTTAATCATTCAAACACACGTCTACTATTAACGTGACGGTCACTATGGCAACCCGCAATTCCATGAGTCAGTTGACGAGGTGCGGACGTTCCTCTGTTTGGTTGCTGACGAACGGATCCAGCGGCAGCTCGATGGCGATGACGTCATGGCAGATTCATGCACCGTTGCTAATGGCGACCAGGTACCCTGAGGGGGTTACTAGCTTGTACCTGGTACCAGAGGAGAGCCGGTACCATGTGATGGAAATGTGCAACATGTCAAACATGGTTAAAGCACCATCTGAGTTTCATCTGAGCTCTGAATGCTGAAAAGTTTGTATTTCAAGTAAGAAACAATAAAAAAACAAGTCGAATCCGACCGCTACGGTTTGTTTTTACGCCTTCGGAGCTTCTTGAAGCTGCCGGTCAGAACAGAAAAGTCTCATCAGGAGGAGAAACAGGAAGTTAAAACGACCTCAGACAGAAGAGAAGCTGCATAAAGAGCCAGTATAAAATAAATACGGAGTTTTTAACTGTAAATCATGCAAAGATATTCCACTGCAGAATATAAATACAGACCTGGAAACGAGCGTGACACGTCCCCCTTTTAACAGGCAGAAAATATCCACTGAGCCGTATCTTTGCTCCTGTGTGTGTGTGTGTGTGTGTGTGTGTTATCATGCAGAGCCCCAGCCATGACTTAGTCTGGGCCAAGATGAAAGGCTTCGGCTACTGGCCGGCCAAAGTTCTTCAGAGGGAGGACAACCAGGTGGACGTGCGCTTCTTTGGACACCAGCACCAGAGGTTAGCACAGCTGGAAGACATCACAGCAGCACACCGCTTCTCTGTTCTGTTTGATCAGCTCGGGTCGAGACTGCAGATGTCCCGGTTTCTACACAACATCTATGGTTTTTTTTAAATAATTTATAGTTCTTTAAAAAGCCCCGAAATGAGTCCCAGCAGTCTGCAGCTTCTATAAATCAACTTTATGCTGCTTAAACCAGTTTAGAAACATCTCAGATTCAATATAAAACATCAAGTTACATATTATTAATCTGACTGAAACTGATTCCCCCGTAGAGCGTGGATCCCCTCCGACAACATCCAGGACATCAAGGTGAGCGTCCAGCAGCGGCAGGTGAAGCGCAGCAACGGTTGGAAGAAAGCCTGCGAGGAGCTGGAGGTCTACCAGCGCTTCCTTAGGGAGGGACGCTTCTGGAAAACCAAGATGGATGACGGCAGCCAGCCTCAACATCACCAACAGAGTCAGAGTCAGAGTCAGAGCCAGCGGCAGCAGCAGCAGCAACAACAACAACAGCAGCAGCAGCAGGAGGAAGAGAGCAGCAGCAGCAGCAGCGGGAGGACGGACAGGCTGGAGCGGACGGACGAAGCCGAGTCCAGCATCTCCTCCACCAGCAACGAACAGGTCCGACATGTAAGTGCAGGGTCACACGTCTGTGTTTGGCATGATGCAGCAGACTGGAGGGTGTGTGAGTGACGTTACTCGACTTTATTACGTTTTGAAAGGTTGAAATTTGACAAAACTGTTAAAAAAAAGGAAAAAAAGTGTCTGTTTTCATCACAATCAGCATTTAAAATAGAAAATTAATGTTTTTGCTTTGCTTTAGTGGTTTAAATGGTCTCTATACGTTATGTTTCACATGTTCTTCTGCTGCTTTTATGTCTTTGTGAGCTAAATACCAAACTAAAGTTTTTATTCTGTTCTATTTTATTTCTGTTTTTGCTCTCAAGACAAAATTAAAGTGATTTTAAAAAACTAAATGAGGGCAACACAAATGCAAACAGAAATACTGTAGAGGTAAATATAACAAATGGTGCCATCTGGTGGCCACATTATTAACATGCAGTAGTGTTAGTCAGCTTCTTCTTTTAAAAAATATAAATATTAAACATAAAGTGAAGTACATAATTTTGATGATTATATCTGAGGAGGAATTTCAGCATCTGGAGAAACTGATCAGTTGTTTTTAATCCCTTTAAAATAACAACAAAACTAACCAGAAACATTAAGAGAAGAAGAAACAGAGATAATGAAAATATAAAGTAAATATCAATAAATCGTCTTGACAGTCTTTTAGCAGCTTTGTGGTAAATTCTGCTTCATATATCTGGATAAAGATAAACTGAAATGTTCTTTTTAAGGGTTTTTCTTTTGACTGTTTTCTACAAAATGACTTTAAACATGTTTCTAGTGGACTGAAGTCTTCACAGTGACTGAACGCTGAACTACGTCCTTCAGAGATTCACATAGACGTTTAACTGCTTTTATAGCTGCAGCTTCAAGGTTATAAAAGTGTTGTTGAAGGTAAACGACGGACTGACTTTCTCTCGTTGCTTCCACAGTCGATCCTGGAAGAAGAGAAGTTGCTTCAAGATCCGAGATATTCAACACGTTTCTGTTTTTTTTCTCTTTGTAGCTCAAAGGAAGTCAGGAACCCAAAGCCAAGAAGAGCCGCCGCACTCAACTGGTGGAGCTGAAAGAAGAAGCCAGCGTAAGCTCCAACTATCAGACAGTATTAGAGAGGCGGGTTTAATAAGTCACCTGAGCTGATATGTCGGCTTGTTGCAGGTAGAACACGAGCAAGAGGGAAGATTTGTTCAGATGTTATCAATATTTTTTACATATTTAGAAAATAATTCTTAATCCTTAATGTTTATATGTTTGCGTTCAAACCAACTCTCAAAAGGATATTTTTTTAAAAATTGAGCATCGTTCAGACTAAAATCTTTAGTCTTTAGAGTAAAACAATAACAACAGACAGAGTGTGATGACGGTGTGAAGTAGCAAAGGATCATGGGAGTTGTTGTCGTTAAATAATCAGCTTCACCGGGATACGATTACTCTGGTGTTGATGGTTCAGGATGTTTTTATCCGCAGAGGTCTCCTCCTCTCCAGAACAAACAGACCCGCTGATTACAGGTAAAAACACTGAATAAAGCAGTTTCAGTGTTTCTCTGACGATGTACGGTGATCCGTGGACTTCAGATACAGGCTGTTAGCTGAGCTGCTGCTAACACTTTAGCGGTTTATATCTCTTATAACTTTAGATCCAGACGGGAACCGAATTATCCACAGAAGTCTCTTCTCCAAAATCAAACGTACACGCAGATTAAAATAGTTACAAAATACTACTTAAAGCTGTTTCACCTAAAATATAAATATTTCTGCAGCTGTTTGTTTCCTGGAGGGGCTGTTAGCTGTTAGCCGAGCTGCTGCTAACGTTTGTTCCTCTGAAACGGTCCGTTACTTTTATTAAAATGACAGATTTCTTTGGGTTTGAAAACCGAAAACTATTAATCAGATCCAGCTCTGTCAGATGGGAGGGGTTGGACTTCAGAGCTGAGGCCTGAGCTGAACAACATATAGAACATAGATCTAGTTGTTTTTACACATTTTAATGAGGAATAAATACAGATTAGAGCTTTTAAAAAGCTGAAAGTCGTCACTTTTACGGCAGTTTTTTTTATTTCATATTATTGTCTTTGCAGCAGAAGGTAGTGAAGTATCATCGTTAATATCCTAAGTCTTTCCCCCTCTCCTCTCCACCAGGATCCGGAGCCGGAGATGGAGGCAGTGAGCTCCAGCCAGGAGATCCCGGTGTCCTCGGCGCCTCAGCAGCCGGAGAAGCTGTCGGTGTCCACGCAGACCAAGAAGGCCAACGGAGGGTCGCCGCGCACGCTGCACCGCGGCACCCAGACCAACACCGACGGTGCCTGCCAGAACATGTGCCACGAGAAGTACACCAAGGTCTTCAACGACGTCAAGGAGATGATGAAGGCCGACAACAAGAGGGAGACGGAGCGAGTCGTCCGGGAGGCTCTGGAGAAGGTGCGTGTTTCCCTCGAGACGGATGAGCTTCAAAGCTCCGCTGATCTTTTTTTGTTTTTTTAACCGTCGATCTTGTTTGCGTCCCTTCAGCTGCGTGCGGAGATGGAGGAGGAGAAGCGCCAGGCGGTGAGCAAAGCGGTGGCCGGCGCTCAGGCCGAGATGGAGAGGAAGTGTAAGCTGGTGAAGGAGAAGTGTAAAGAGGAGCTGGTGGAGGAGGTGAAGAAGGTGGTGGCCCAACACAAACAGCTCATCTCCCAGACCAAGAAGAAGCAGTGGGTGAGTTTCTGCTGCACCGGAGGAAATGTGACGGTTTAAAGATGTGATTTTTAGTTGTCGTGAAACATCCGCACGGCAGCAAAACTACAACTCAGGTCAGTTAAAACGTCCACATGTTGGTTTTTAACACACAGAAACTGTGATTTAACTAAATTAAAAGGACTTTAAATTGTTTTCAGTTGATTTTTTTCTTTAGTTTGGATGTTTTTCAAGAGTTAAAACCTGAATTAAGAGCGACTTTTATCCAATATTTATATCTTCTCTGATAATACAGCTGTTTTATTCACATGTAAACTCATTAAAATGATGGAAACACGTCCTGCTTTAGGAAAATACAGCATGAATCACAGGTTTACTGAAATATTTTGTATAATATCCATATTTAACAGAATTTAAACAGACTCTCCTCATAAATGGGTTAGGGTTTTAAAAACATTAAAGGGTATAGCCTTTAATGTTTTCAGAGCCGCTGCGTGTCGACTTCGTGCCGTCTGGTTTTCAGCTGAGCATCACCAGAAGCTTTAACGTCACGTTTGTTTGTTTGTTTGTTTGTTTGTGTTGTTTTTCAGTGTTATAACTGCGAGGAGGAGGCGATGTACCACTGCTGCTGGAACACCTCGTACTGCTCCATCAAGTGTCAGCAGGAGCACTGGCACGCCGACCACAAACGAACCTGCCGCAGGAAGAGATGAACAAGCTCCGCCCCCCCCTCTCCTTTCTGCCCCTCCCCCCTCTCTCTCTCCCTCCTTACACAGCACGCCATTGGCTCCTCCCCTCTCCTCCTCCTGTCAGTCAGTGTCTACAACAAACACACACACACACACACACACTCGATCCTTCTGCTTCTCTACTTGCCTTCCTGAAAACTTTGTGGACCCGATGTTCTCTGTGTGAAAAGAGCGATTATTTTCATCTTTATTTTCATTTTTATTTTCATTTTTCTTTTCTTTTTTTTATTATTTAATGTACTCATTGTATTGATTTATTTCTTTCTAGATTTTATTTTATATTTCTCTCTGAATCATGAACAGATGGCTCGAATGCAGAGTTATGGTATGATTTTTTTTTTTTTTTTCTGACTTATTTCTCTTTTTTTTTCTTCTTTATTATTATTTTTATTTTTATTTTTTTTTTACTGAAGTGCTAATTTTGAACTTGTGTCAGAGAATGTGTTATTTAAGTGTGTAGTAACAGATGAGCATTAACTGAATACATTTTATTACCTGATTTTTTACAACAAAAAATAAAATAAAATCTCTTTTTCTTACTGTAAATGCAACAAATACACACCGTCGATCTTACAGAAAACAAAACAAACAAAAAAAAAACCAACACACCGTTAAGTACTATCACAGCGTTGAACTAGCTCTGCTTTCATAGAGAAAACATTTAAAAATAAAAAAATAAAAAAGAAATAAAAGATTTAAAAAAAAAAACAAACCTGCTTAAGATATTGAATTGTTGGACGACATGGCTCACAGACGGACGTTTATGTATTTTTATTTTCTTTTTTTATTGAAACTATCGCGGTGGACGGCACCTTTTATCATTTCTACCTAAAAAAAAAATAATAAAAATAGAAATAAATCTTATTGTCCTCATGTCACTTATTGGGAACAGGGTCACGAGGTCGGCCTTAAAAGACGCCGACAAAATAAATCTTCCATTTTTTTATTATTATTAATATTATTATTATCTTAATTAACATTATTATGCACATTTTTGGGGGATTTTTTTTTTTTTTAATAAATATACTGTAATTTTTAACGAGTCGGACATAAAGAAATAAGTTTTTAATTAGTTTAAATTGAGGAAATGTAGAGAAATCTTTCCTGAGCTGGATCTTAGAGAGGTTCCATCGGACACTTTTATTTTCTTAACAACTCAAACGCTTGTAAAATTGCCAAAAAAAAAATCATTTTTTTGAACCTACCTGAGAAGATCTGATGAGTCCGCCCCCCCCCCCCCTTGACCCCCTCGACCCCCCCCGACCCCTTCGACCCCTTTGACCCCCCCGCCGCCTTCGATCCCCTCGCACTCTTCCACTTAAGAAATTATTCGGTGGTCGTATTTTCCCCCATCGAGCGTCGTCGGTATCATTTTTATAGTGATGTACACTCAAAACTCTTTTTGTTTTTGTTTTGTTTTTTTAATAAGTGACTAGCTATGAGACTCTTTCACTGCTTATGCTGTAGTTGGTGGTCAGTGCCTGTCTTTTCTTTTTATTTCTCACCCACATCCTCTTACTCAGAGTAAGGCTACATGCATGTTGATAGTTTCATAGTTTGTCCTTTTTCATTCATTATGGTAAAATAAACTTTAAAAAATAAAATAAAAATAATAAAAAAAGATGAGGCCAGAAGCTCGTGGAGCGTCTGGTGTTTTAATAAGAAGTGACGACGGATGGACCAATATAAAACATTATGCAAATGTGAATGATCAAATTAATCTTTTCTATCGTTTTCCTTGCAAAACTTTTTTCAAAGAGGCAATGAAATTGTCATTTTTTATTTTTTTTTTGTTGACTTTCTTTGAGAAGTGTGACGCTTTTTAAAGTCTGACTGTTTCCTCAGTTATGAAGATTGACTGAACGGAGGAAAATAATTCAGTTATTCTGTAAAGATGCTTTGTTGTTTTTTTGTTTTTTTTTTTAATCTAATTTGTGCTTCTGTGACCAGTTGGAGCATAAAATACCAAAATACCGTAAATTCTCTAATAGTGGACAAACTTTAAACACCTGTTCATTTACTCAACAGTTACAAGTCATGGCTGCAACTAATGATTATGTTCATTATCTATCAATCTATCAAATCTATCAATCTGTCCCTCCTTCTATGAATTGATTTATTTTGAAATCATTAATCTCAGGAATCACAAATTTGCAGATTAATGTCTTCAAATAGAGTTTTTGATGTATGAACAACAATTCCAAACCTGATTTAAAATGATATAAAACAGAGAAAAACTCACATTTAAGCAGCTAAAACCAACAAATATCTGTTATTTAGCTTGTTAAATGACTAATTTGATTCCTTTTGATCAAAGAAATCACTTAATGAACTATTTGTTTTAGTGTTTAAGTGTTTTTAGTGGCACATTAATCTGTATTAAATATACAGACTGAAAACCTGCTCATAGTTAGTGTGAAACATGTTTTTAGGACACACGTGTGCATGTGCAGGAAGTAAATACTAACTTTTCTGATTGATTAATAATAAGTAAATTGCCCCCCCCCTCCCCTCCTTTGTGTATTGTATTATTTGTATCCACTATTAGAGAATTTACGGTAACTGTCATTTCTAGATTTCATCTTTTAAAAACTTCACACAGTCGTCGCCGAGTCTCGCTTTGAAAACTCATTTAAGTGTATCACTTTAAGATGTAAAATGTTATTGTACAGTTCAGCCACTGTTTGACTTTTTCCTCTTTTTTCTTTTTCTTTTTTTTTTTTTTATTTTTTAATCCAGCGTGCTGCAGTTTGGTTTCTCACAGTGATGTTTTTGATTTCAAGCTGATTTTTTTTAATATTTCTGGAACATTTTTAATCACAGTTCTCGTCTTCGGGCTTCAAGGTCAAACAATGCCGTCAAATCCTCTGTTTTATTTTAGTTTTGTTTTATTTTGAAATCATCATTGCACTACATGTAAATAAATAAAATGTCATTCTGTCAATAATATCTCCTCCTTCATATTATATGTACATTGTAAATGAATCCACAAATATTCAGCTGTTTTGTTTTTTATTTCTTCTTCTTCTTCTGTGTTCACAGCGACCTGGATGACTGTTAGTTTCTAGTTTTGTACAATGTACAACCGTTATCGTCATATCAGCTCTCCGACTTCTGTTGTTCAACGCCACATTTTTTGGGGTTCGTGTGTCATTTTCAGCACGTCTGTGATTGTTTTTTTTTTTTTTTTTTTTTATTTGAACACCTGCTCTGCATCCTGAGATGTATCCGAATATTTCAATGTGTTTTTATTTTTAATGTTTTTGTTTAAAAACCAACCAATAAAAGCGGCATGTTCTCTCAAACCAGCACACATGTTGAAGGTGACAGGTTGTTTATTTTATTTTTTAAAATTACACACAGGTGTCATGTGACCTTCCTGCTTTTTTTTTTTATATTCGTCCATCCAGCCGTGAAAAAGGGTTCAAGTGTTTTTTTTTTGTTTTTTTTTTTCCCCTTTTTATGTGGAAATATGTCATTCCAGTTTGTAACTCTGGTTTTTAACTGCATGAGTAAAGGTGTGTGTATCTCCAGCTCCTTTTTATATATTTTTTTTCTTCCTCCCTTCTCACCATGTTTAAAAAAAAAAAAAAAGAGAAATAGTTCCTGCTCCCTCAGAGTAATGCAATACGACAATGGTGTTTTTTTTTTTTATTTTATTTTTATTTTTCTGGAACTTCAGTCGAGCTAAAATCACCTCTGAAGCTCGAAACATTCATCAGATCGTCGCCCACAACATAAAGACTTCTTCTTCTTCTTCTGTCTCTTATTCCAGAGTATTAAGAGTGCTGAAATCCTTCTTCTTTTACTCATGAAGTATATTTATGTACTTTTTAAAAGTGGAATAAAACCGGTGTAAAGTTTCCTCTGTCCTCCTGTAGGTCATCTTCTTCTCTTCTGTCCATATGTAAACAATTAATCGTGGCTTAACATTTTCTATGCTCCCGACAGTTTGTTTTTATTTTTATTTTTTTTTATGCTTTAGCTAGCAATATGTATATAAATATATTCTATGTGCTAACATGGAGGAAATAAATGTATCAACAAGTTCATGTGTTTCCTTTTTTTTTATTGATTTTAATGACTGAATGATGTAATATGTGGAAAAAAACACGTTTTAATGTTCTGGATGCTAAAATTTTGAGTACTTTTGTCAAATTAAAGGGTGAGTTAACTAAAAGTCTCTCTAGCTGAATCCATCCACGCAGGTTTGGTTTTATTCGTCCATGTTTTGAGAGATTTTTCTTGAGATTTCTGCTTCCAAATGTGATAAAATGAAGGTTAATAGATTGTTTGTGGTGCTCAAAACATCCAGACTTCTAAACTTCTTTACTTAAGTAAAAGTTGAAGTTAAAAATACTCCATCACTAGTTACAGAACTATTTAATTTATAAGCATGCATGTATTTTATATATTGATCACATGCTTGTAAAAAATAAAACGTAAAATCTTAATCTAAGTAAGTGCAGCTAGTAAAATGTACATTTGTCTTAATGTTTTGGCAAAAGTAAGTAAAACAAACAGGAAATACTCGAGTAAAGTTCAAAAACCATCAAACCAGTAAAGTGTCTGAAAAATATTAATAAAATACTTGTAAAGTGTCAAAATGTCACTTAAATATTGATTAAAATGTCAGAAAAATAGTAAAATATCAGTAAATATACTTGTTTACATTCCACCAGGTGAGTTTTTTAAAATTTGACTTTCAATCCATTTTCTCCATCATTTTTTAAATGTCAGAAAATTAAATAAAAAAACAAAAACATCTTATACTTTTCTCTGATAAATGATTCAGAGCCCAAAAAATCTTTAAAGCAGCAGATCTGAGGAGCTGAAATCAGAGAATATTTGATATTTTTCTTGAGAAATCTCTCAAATGATTGATGATAAAAATGATAATCGGTTTTATTTTAATGGACTGGAAATTTTCTTTATTTAACTGTTAATTTTACACTAAACAGCTTTTAAGAAAATTAACTTTTGCTCCTGAATGACGAGTAAAAGACAACATCTCATTTTTTTTTTTATTGTCAAAATTGTTGAAATATTTATTGAAAGACTTTATGTCAACTCAAATAAGACATTTTTTAAAACCTTAAAAAAAAAAAAAAAACAAACAAACAGGGGACAAACATTTTGCTGATAAAAGAAAGAGAAACAAACGGTGAAGAAAGTGCTTTTTTCTTTTTTTTTTTGTTTCTTTTTTCAAAAAAATCCTCGCGTGTTGAAACTAGAACATTCTCGACCTTTTTTTTTTTTTAAATTCACAGACTGAAGGTCGCGTTCCTCCCCGACCTTTGACCTCCTTCACACCTTCCGCTTCCTGTTTCAGTCTCTCCTCCTGTCGTGACATCACTATGTATATGAGCCCTGATTGATTCTCTCCATGTAAAAAATATGAAGGACTTTTTGACTTTTTTTTTTTTTTGTTGATATTTACAATAAAGTAGCGGCTGCTCGCCTACCTGCCATGTCGGGACACTCGTGGTGTTGATGAGGATTCACCTTTTCCCAGCCGGAGGTGTTAAAACAAAAACAAAAATAATAACAACAATAATAATCCAGTACAGCTGTCGGTCTGTTTGAAATGAGGAGTTTCATTCCAGGAGAATAATCTGACGTTACTGCCGCCATGACTTTGTTTTTTTTGGCTTTTTAAACATCAGAAAAACTTGTTTGTTCCCTAAAATACTAAAAAAAAACATGATACATGAGAATCATTTAAGAAAAGTGACACTAACTTGTCTTTTTCTTGTTTTTTCCTTTAAAGACTGTTGTTGTAACGCCTCCTGATCACCACTAGAGGTCCTGATTCAATCAATGTTTCCTCACAGCAGAGGATATTAATGCTTGATGCTCACCCAAGTGTGTTTATAGATGACTAATCATTCATTTAAATGATCTTTCTGTGCATTTAAATTGTCACTTTTCCTCTTTAATGAAGTAATTAACGTGTGTTAATTATGCAGTTTGTTGGTCTTTCATGTTCATTTCCACAAATGATTCATTTCAGACAGTTTAATCTTGTGATATGTGGAGAAACACGTTTGGTTTTGTTTTTTAAGATGCAGATCTAGTTTTTTTTCTTTATTTTAGATTCCTTTATTTTGTTCCTGCGTTTGAGCGACATGTGACTGAATTAATGTGTTTGTGCGTTTTCAAACTGTGGCTACATTTTCCCCTCTTTTTTTTTTTTTTAATTGAAAAGGTTTTTACTATTCGCTCAGGTGCTTTTATTTATCAGAAATCTAAAATGAAAGCTGATGAAATTAGATGTATACACCAACATATCCAGACATCACTTAAACTTAAAGGTACCCATTCAGTGTTAAAGTGAAATGATATTTCTCCCATGATGCACGTAAACGTCTCTGTGAACCTAAAACACAAACTCCAAATCTTAACCTGTAGGAGGACCTGCTTATCAAACAAGATGATTCATTTGATTGATTTCCTGTCTGGATGCAGGTCTGAACAAACATAAACTCATTACATACAAGAATAAAACAAACTGTCATGTTTACGTGCAGCACGGAGAAGCAGAATCCCTTTTTCATTTTTGAAATATTTTAAATTCTGCACGGTTTACATCCAATTTTACAAGCTAGTCGCTTTCTTTACTGCCTCTGTTGAACTTTGCATGTCAGTAAACATCTGAGGAGCAAAGTGTAAAAACAACACCAGCTCAAACTCACACTGGTAAAAGTATATTACTCCATAGTGCTACAAATCTCCAGGGTACCTTTAAAGTGAGATAAAAGAATGCTTCACTGTAAAAACTGCGATTATAATACTGATTTTATTCTGCTAGGAAAATAATTTCTGGCTGACTGGACGAGTTCATGACGCTCTTTTTTTTCCACCAGAGAGAGAACAGACGGCTGATTAAACAATTTATTTACAAAAAAAATACTGAATTGAGGGAATAATTTGTAATTTCAGGGCACAAAATGGCGCATTTTAGGAGAAAAGGAAAGAAGAAAAGTGAATCTACACACAGTGTTTCCCCTGGGTTGAATGGTTTAGCCTGGGGGGTAGGTGGGTCGTCAAGCTAGGCTAACCCATTGTTGCTAACTTTGGAGCTAACCTTCACTTTTCCAGCAGTTGGGGAAACAACAGACGTGACTTTTCATGGTGTTGACAAGCTGCAGCGTTTATTAACTGACACACTGTAGTCTGTACTGTACATTTACTGCCAGACTGACAACTTACTGCTGCTGCTAACCGTTTCCTCTGCTCCGTTAGCATTAGAAACCGTTATATCAGACGCTCTCTCTCTCTCGCTTCACCACTCACTGGCTTACGTTACCTGCAGTTTCCATGGCAACGACACAACCGTTAACTCCAGACAGCGCTGCTCAACGGCTCCCAGACGCTATTGATTTATGAATGAATATTTAGCGTTATTTTTGACATTAAAAGAGGCCAACGAGAACCCTCGCCAGGCCAAAAATATTTTTTAATGTTAAAAATAACGCTACTTTATACTACTGTACTATTACAGGGGAAACACTGACAGATTTAATCCAAACATTTTCGGTGTTTTGATGCAGAAACTCTTCACACTGAATCTGGAATGAAACTCCTCAAAGCTTCACCTTCAAAATCTTCCACTTCATAAATGACTCAAACATTTCAGACCAACATGCAGATTTAATAAAAAAAAAAATAAAAAGAAGAAGCGTTGCGTGTCAAACCGCTTTAGTCCGGGGTGAATCCTTAACTTGTCATTTTAATATAATCTATAATCATATATTTCTATTTTTCCATAATATGCTTGACGTGAGTCTGTTTCACTCAAGACAAATACAATGCTTTTTTGTTTTTTTTATATTAGCAAATATTCAAGAGCAAAACATTCTTGAACGTCTCGTCATACACTTCTAAAAGAGAAACAAAATAAATTAAATCAGTTTCTTTTTGTACATACTTACATGATATAAATTTATGTATTGTTTCGCTTCGGTTGAAGCATGAAAAACATAGTTAACGGAGTTTAAAGGCTGCAACTGTTAGTTTATGAAAAATTAGCACACTGATTTTCCCCTCTGAGATGGGACGGTTGGTTCAGAAAATAATGCTGATTTAAAAAAAAAAAAAAAAAAAATTAACACTTGCTTACAAAAAAAAAGCCTAACATGAACACAAAAACAAATGTGTAGTACCTAAAAACTGAAGGACAGCTGCGATTCGCTCCCTCCCCGACTCAGACCCCGCCCTCGTATCAAAACATATCTCGCACTTTTTTATTTTTATTTATTATGATCGATATAATAAAAACGTAAAATATCATTTTTGCCACAGTTTGTTTTTCTGTTTGTTTGTGTGTAAATATCCGTTTCAAAAAAATAGCCTAAACTTTTTGTTTTGTTTTGTTTTGGTTTCTTATGTTTAAAAAAAAACAAACAAAACAAAACAGAAGAACAAGCGACTTCAGCGAATGCTTAAAAGGAAAATATATAGTGAGCCACACGTAGATTAAAATCCAGAATCTCTGCTCAGTCAACGATTGTCCTCTACTGCCTGCAGGCTGCACGATTGCCACTTTTCCGTAAACAGTCGGCACAAGGAAGGAGGGCGTGGGAGGGCGTAGGTGGGGGTTTCCCGCCCTGTTAGTGTCTCTCAGGCTGTGTACGAATCCCTACTTCTCCAAATTAAAACCTTTCACCTGCTAATCTAAATATAACCACTTGATTTTTTGGGGGGAGTTTGGAGTAAACACCGCCTGAGAGACAAAATTCAGGGCTCACTGCCTTCTCCCCTCGTGCCAAGAAACTCATCCTCAGACTCCGTTTTCTTCCTTTTTTTCAGTCTCGAGAGCAGACCGTCTTTGCATCTTGCTAAATAATCCTTCATCCACCTCCGTGTCGACCACCTGGAGGGGGGAGGGAGGAGGGAGGGGAGGAGCTACATGTTGTAGGCCACGTAGATGGGGTCGAGCTGGTCGGCCAGGAAGCCGTCGCGCAGGTGCATGCGCTGTTTCTCGCCGCGGGAGTTGATGGGGATGACGCCGATGTCGACCACCACCACCACTCCGACGATCAGGTAGTGCTCCTCCAGCACCACGTTGGTGACCAGGGGGACCAGGTCCAGGGCCTCCTGCTCCGAGCCGTCCAGCTCCACCACCACCACCAGCAGGTTGGTCCACGTGAACACCGCGCTGGAACCACAGAAGAAGAAACAAACACGGAAATGAACAAATTACTCTGTTTATAGAAGAATTTCAAGAAATTGTGTTCAGATTTTCAATTATTTTTGTGTAAATGTGATAAATTGTGCTTTTATTAGAAAAACTGCAAGTCAGAGTAAATAAATTGCTTTCAGACGACTGTAATAGATGATTCAGAGGTCTCAGAAATGCTCTGTTCACGTGCCAAGATATTAAAAAGACAAACAAATTGATTGACAAGAGCTGTGACACTGTTTACACACACACTTCCTGTCAGTCAGCAGCAGAAACCAGGAAGTGGAGGTTGATTTTTCCTCCTGATTCGACTCTAAAAGGTTAAACTTGAACACTCTGATTTTTTAGGTATTTAGATTTCAAAGGGTTTAGTTTAACTTTAAAAGCGGTGGAGCCTGGAGGCAAAGTTCTGGGTGCCACTAACCAAACCTACAAGCAACTTTGTTTCCAGGCAAATTGCCAATAAAATAAAGAATTGAAGCTTTGAGGTGGTTCTGATGTTGAATTATTTCATGTGATTGGTGAAACTGCCAACTTTGCAGGCAGATGTTGAGGATTGGTTGAGAAAAATAGTAAAATTGCAGGGATGTGTTGAATTTGTGTTAATTCAGGTGACGACAAGATGACAAATTCCTGGAGGAAGTGAAACGAGCAGCAGGCCGAGACACGTGTCGGTGGTTTGAGATGCTACAGACGACCAGAGGAAACAAACTACACATTAAAAAAAACGAAAATGCCTGAAATACTGTCTCTTTACAAATTGAATCTCCTTCAAATTAAAACCACAAACTCACCTCTGAACTCAACCATTTGTCAAATATTTAGGGAAAAAAAGATGTAATAAAACTTAACGGAAACATAAATTCAAAACTACACACAACAAGTCAAATCGGTGTTTTGTGTGTATGTTAGTATCAGGCCTGATGATGTCACTGTGTGCCTGATGATGTCACTGTGTGCGTGTCACATGTCGCTCACCACTCCGTGATGCTCTTGTGCGTCCTGATGACGGAGGTCTCGATGTCGATGGGGTGGTAACGCATCCCCCTCAGCTCCATGGCCTCCTCCAGAGCACCGACCACGTACAGGGCGTCGTGTCGCTCTACACACACACACACACACACACACACACACACACACACACACACACACACACACGTGTTCAGTCTTCACAGGGTTATTGGTGCATGTTTACATTGTTGTATTGATACTTTTTCTTCAACATGCAACACGAGCTGAGATCCAGTTGGAAATTTTTGGGTGATTTTAAAAGCATCAGTTCTGATTTTTGCAGCCTGATGATGATATTTTTTGAGTTAATGCTTCTACTTTTCAGCAGCGTTCATCATCTTGACTGCAGATTTGTTCTTGTCAGGGACAAAAAGCCTCTTTAACAGCTTTCAGACCATCATGAGACACTTTTAACTCTCCAGTGAAACCAGACTAATGGATTCCTTCAAGGATGGCGGCACTTAAAATCAAGTCTGAAGCTGTTTAATCCATCTTCACCACAACATGAAGTCATTAAAAGGTCAGATCGACGGCAAACTGACACATCAGACTACATTCTCGTCACGTCACGTACCACCGCTGGCGTCGGTGAGTTCGGTCCTGCGCAGGAAGCCCAGGTATCCGGTTCGAGCCCAGACGGTCTGCGTGTCTCCGAAGCTGAGCCGGGAGTTGAAATGGTCGGACTGCAGCGCCTCGTCTCCGTAGACGGTGAAGTAACCGCTGGCGTTGTGGCCGCTGTGCACCCAGATCTGTGAAAAAAGGTTTTAATGTTTATAAAGAGCACCTTCAAAATAAAAGACGTCCAAACTGCTGCTGCAAGTTATCGTTGTTTTAATTATCAGTTAAAGGTCCATTGATCTTTTTGTTGAGTTTTTGATGACGTGAGAAGCAATAAACTAAATAAAATGATCGTTAAAGTTGTTTTTCTCTCCTTAATCCCTCAAATTGTTTCAGGAGTCGTTTATTTGTTTTTTCCTACATGGAGATTAAACATCTCTTTTGCAGGAGAGTCCAGGCCAAGACAGGCAAACAAGTCATAAAGACAAATCCTCTCGTTAGTCAATATAAAATAATAAAAACCTGAATAAAATTTCAATAAAAGAGAACGTAAAAATACCACCTTAAATAGTAGAACTGGACTGAGAAACAGCAGCAAAACCTTCTAACAATCCCAAACACACAAAGCTTTAAAGTGTAGAGAATAAACTGCTTCTAGGAACGACTGAACAATGATCATTTGTAGTTAAAGCTCGGACAAACCTCTCCCAGATGCGACTCTCCCATTGGTCCCTTGGTCTCTGGGTTGGCGATGATGATCCGAACCCCCGGCAGGATCTGTTGAGAACCAGAGAAACCAGACCTGCATCAACATTTGAACTGTTTGGGGAACAGAAGTGAGCAGCTGGATCTTCTTCTTCCTTTCCTCCGAACCTTCCTCTTCCCTTTGTTCTTTCCTCTCCTCTCCTGGCTAGCAGATAGATAAATATCTCAACAAGTATTTGTGCTCCTGACTTTAGTGATCCTCTCTTTCCCTCTAGCGCCACCATGAGGTTCACATATGAGCTTTTAAATGTACTGAAATGTCTCAACAAATATCAGATGGATCGCTGTGAAATTTGACACAAACACTGATGTTTTGATAAACAGGAGCCTCACAGGTGAACCGAGGCCAGAACGCAGGCAATCGCCAGACGAAACATGACAAAGACTCGAGATAAAACAAAACTAGAGGTCACAGAGCTGATGATTAGAAACTGATGAACCAATCAGATTAATATCTCTGCTTGGGTTAAAGGTTAGGATCGAGCTTTAAGGGCTCAGAACCGGAAAGAGACGGAGCAGAACGCTCTGGTGTTTTCTGTTTTGGTTCTCCACTTTCAGCTTTAAGACATCAAAGTCTCACATGCGCTTTTCTCCACTGAAGATGTCGACCGTCACTCAAAACATCCACAACACCTGCGTACAGGCTCATAGAGACGCTGACACAGCTGTAGATGTAGTCTGGTTTATTCCACTTTTCACTTCTTTTCCTTTATTCCTCCTTCTGTCTTTCATTCCTTCCTTCCTAACCTCAGTTTTTCCTCTCTTCTTTCTCGTCTCCGTATCTTTTCTGTCACGTGACCGAGCCGAAGTCCCGCTTCCACTTCTGCCAAAACACACGTCCACTTGTTCCCACTTAATGACACGATTATGGACAGTTGCCACGGAAACCGTACCAGCTCAAGATCAGTAAACGTCACTCTGCGGTTCAATGACTTCAGTGTATAAACTGCTTTTAGCTCCTTAGTCAAGAGTGAGGAGTGTCACACTGGAAAAATGACGACGGCTTCAGTTTGTGTGGATTATTTTAACATCTGTCGCACAAATCTGATGGTTTCACCGTGTTTTAATATATCAAAACAAGCGTAAAGTTATATTATTTTTACACATTATGAGACCTCTTTCAAAACACAGAGATGTCAACACGCACTTTAAATGTACTTGACGGTAGCAGGAAGTGATGTGTGAGATCTGCGCTAATATGCTTTTAATTTAAAGTGTTGTTTCCACATAAGAAACAATCAGTGCGTCTCAACAACCGCACCAGCAGCGGTACTTGTGAGCAGTCGAGTCACTACTTGTCTGACTGTGACGGCGTCCAAGTATCCATTAAGAGTGCGGAGCTTTATCAGAGCTTAGCGGGACACTCTCGGTCAATAAGGACCGCTGTCTACGGCCCGATCCAGCTCAGATCAACCAAACGGTGTCACAGTCACAGTCAAATGATGGTGTGTGTGGGTTAAGTGTGTGTGTCGGTGTATTTCAGACACTGGGACACTCTTTGTCACCAGCTGGCAGCACGTGAACATGTATTTAAGTGCTGGAGACTGTGAGTGTGGGTGTTTGAACACCACCCGCTGTCACGTGTAATAGGAAGTGACATTTTTTCTTTTTTTTTTTTTTTTAATATTTTTTGGAAGAAACTCATCCGGTGATTCATCCAAAAAGAAGTTGAACCGCTGTGGGAACACGAGATTCTTCACATTCACATTAAACGCTGTCATAAAGCATTATTGGCTTTTTACATGTTTGGAAAAACTCACCTTCCCAGACTCCATCAGCGGCAGGCTGTGTGGTGACCCTCTCTCTACTAGTCTCACCCTGTGGAGCGAAAACACACAAAACTAGCATTTATAAACAACATTAACAAAGATTTAAGAAAACAGGACAAAAGCAAACATGAAAAATACTCCAGCAGGGAAAATAACGTCCTGAATGTTTTGTTTGTTAATGTCCTTCAAAACTAATTTTGCATTTTTATTATTCTCCTTTTTTTGTTGTTTTTTTTCACAATTTTAAATCCTTTGGTGATGAAAAACATAAGACATAGATTGACAAATATGTATTGTACTTCCTGCTGTTGTAATAGAGTATTTAATGTTGCATTGTTTGCAGTTATGAGCATTTAATTTCCATATTTAACGCCACATTAATCCGCACTAGGCTCAGAAAGGAGCTGCAAAGAGCACTTTGACTGTTTTGAATTGTATCTGTGTTGCTGTACGTCTCCACTTAAGATATCTAAATGTTATTTGATATGAGATAACAAAGAATTCTGGGTAAACAACAATAATTATACGTCCACTTGAGATGAAAAATAAAAATGTATCGATCCAGAAAAAAAAAGAAGAAAGTGACAGAAGTGGTCGGTCGGATAATAAACTGAGAAATATGGAGCATCTCTGGGAGAAACAGGCCTTCTTAAATCAATAGCGTTTCTATGTAATCATGTAGCTGACAGCTATATTTATACCCAGCAGGACCCGAGCAGCCTCGCCGCTTCATGCGCTGCGACTTCTCTGGATAATAATGACAGCGGAGCAGTCGCAGACACACAGAAGGCTGAAGGCCGTAATGATGATCTGCTGGATCAGAGAGCAGAAAACTCAAGTTTTTTGTTTTTTTTTCCCGGACACACTGAGGGGGAAACTTTTGGGAACTGGCAAAGTTTAAATTTGACATTTTACAGTTTCCACTGTGAGCTGAAGCGGCCTCGGTATCGTCCCTTTAATCCCGCCGGACCACCTTGTCATGAGATATTTGAATAAATGTCGCTTGTTATCTTGGACTTCTCTGTTGCCTGGAAACTGTCAAGAGTATCACCACCTTAAGAAATGAACAGTGACACTAATGTTGAGTCCCTGCGGCTTTTTTCAAATATTGCGGTGGATTCACAAAGTTGAGACTACTCCACTAAAAGCCAAAACTCTGGCAAAACAAATCCTGGAGGCACCCGAGCTGCTATTTACAGTGTCACCCAGCATGAAATGTGACTCAGACTGGGTTTGATTTGTTCCTTAGTGCATCTTTCTCAGACTGGAAGTGTTTTAGAGTAAGCGGAGAAGGCTGGGAGGGTTGACAGCTGGGGCCGTCAAGCTGACACGCCTGAAATCTTCATACTGTCTTAAAGAAAAAAAAAAACTTTCAGCTTCTCATTATATTCAAACTTTTTTTTTATTATTATTTTTTTTTACAACTGGCCCGGAGCGACTGTTCACAGCTGTACAACAACAAGTCTCGCATGAGAATAGAGCGACTTTCGCTGAGCACTTTATTTATTCAGGGAGTGTTCGCTGAGAGATTTATGCTCTCATTCACAAACACCCTGCTTCACATTCATAAACTTCACTATATTCACACTGGGAGCTGCCCAGTGCAGGACTGAGATCCCACAGGACCAAATAAAACAGTTTTGTGTGTGCAAGGAATATATTTACTGTCTGTCTATGTGTGTGTGTGTGTGACAGGATGGAAAACAGATTCATCGTGTGAATAAATTTCGTATGAAAAGAGGATGTTATTGTCTGCAACGCTCTCTGTCTTCAGAAAATCATTAAATAGAATCAACAGAAATGCATAAAAGTTTTATAGATAACACTTTATTTTACTTTTATTTCCTAAAAAAGAGCTGAATTCATAGGAGGACTCCTAGAGAGGACAATTCAATTTGGTATTAATCATAAGATCATTTATCCACAGATAGAGAATAAAGTTTTCTGATATTTAATTAACCATTACAGATATTTAATTGGGTTTAAACAGTGCTTTTATTTTGAAAACACACTTTAACCTATACACACACGCATAGAGGAAACGTCATCGACACGCGGCTCGTTTGCTGTGAATTCTCAGGAAAATGATAAATCACATATGGGCTCAATGTGACATTACAGTGACTTAGTACGTGGGAGCTGGCTGGTTAGGGTCCGTTTAAATGTCCAGCCCGACTGATTTTTAATGTCAAAAATAACGCCAAATATTCATTCATTCTTAAATCAACAGCGTTTGGGGGCCGTTGAGCAGCGCTGTCTCCAGTTAACGTTTGTGTCGGTGCCATGGAAACTGCAGTTAGCGTAACTCCTTAGCCAGTGAGTGGTTAAGCGAGAGAGAGAGCGCGTCGGAAATAACGGCTAATGCTAACGGTTAGCAGCAGCAGTAAGTTGTCAGTCTGGCAGTAAATGTACAGTACAGACTACAGTGTGTCAGTTAATAAACGCTGCAGCTTGTCAACACCATGAAAAGTCACGTCTGTTGTTTCCCCCAACTGCTGGAAAAGTGAAGGTTAGCTCCAAAGTTAGCAACAACGGGTTAGCCTAGCTTGACGACGCTAAAGCAGAAAACACCGAGTGCATGTGTGAAAACAGGACAGGACTGATCTTCTAATGGTCGATGTGAACAGAAGGAATGATTATGTCATGAAAAACTTATTTCAATCCTCATTTGAGCACTTTGAGCCTCGTCTTATTCCATCCGGAAGAGCATCTAGCTCTCAGTTGGAGGACGATGAATAATGTAACTCACCTGTCATGCCGTAGCGCTCTCATATCAACAAACACAGTCGTCGGGTCGGGTCCTGAGGTGCCCTGAGGAACGCCAACAACAACAACAAGAGTCACACAAATGTCCTTTTAATAAAAACTCATCATTTTGTTACAACTTGACCAAAAAACTTCTACTTCTACTTCTTCTACTCCTAGCAGCAGCAGCGCTCAGTGGATGCTACTGTTCGTGCGTTAAAGCTCACAGAGACAAGCTTTCCCTTCGCAGCACAATTAAAAGCTTCAAAGTTTGACACCCAAGACTCCTCTACAACATTCACAAAAAAACGACGGAGAGAACAGCGTACGAGTGACAGCAGTGAGATGATTCATGGACGAAATTAGCAAAAAAAAAAAAAAATACAAAAGATATCCCAACATAAATTAAAAAACAAAAAAAACAAAACACCACTTAAATTTGCCAAATTATATTCATTTGATTTGATAGACATGCAAACAAAAATGTTACACAAATGTCTTTTAGTGGAAAGAAAAGAGGGGAAAGTCATACCAAGCGAGGGGAGAAGAAAGATGAAAGAAAGGGGTGATGATGATTATGATGATGATGATGATGAAATACAACACTGAAAATATGACTGGACCCAAGTCAGGTCTACATATTCACAGTATGAATTAAAAGTTCTGTGTTGACGCCTCAGCGATTGTGAGTAGGAGTGAAAATTTTGAATAAATAAAAAAATCAAGAAAAAGAAAGAGTCCCCCGTTCCGACCTCTCTCTTCCTCCACCATCCCTCTATAACAGCATGAAAACCTTTACAGAGAGAGAGAAAGTGTACACAGAGAGCACCACCACCAGACAACACAGCGGCATGCTGGGAGTCGGAGTCCCACACACCCGGAGCACAAAAATGACAAACAGCATCATTTCCACAGAGCAGCTGAAGACTGTAAATGTCTGTATCACATTACTGAGACTTTTAATGACTTACTGGCAAAGCAACAACAATAACTTATAGATCAACTGTGTTTTTTTTTAGCAGCTTCTGACATTTTTTTTTTTACTGTTTTAACACATTTTTTAATCCATTATAAGTGATCGGTCACACTCAGGAGGGATGCCAGCTTCCTCTATTGTGTGCTCTCTGGCTGGCTGGGGAACCTCAGCGGTGTGTTTCCAGGTGTTGGAGAGAACTGCTGCATATGTGAAAAAAAAGTAGTATAAAGTGTTTTGTGCAGAGCCCCTCTGGTGACATGTTGGGGGGGGGGGGGAAAAAAAAGTGTAGCCACAAGATATTAACTTGTTCCCACGCATTATGTGTGTCGTGGGAATGAAATACTAATGCGTGGCCACGAAGAAAGCGTTGATTGTTCCGTAGTAGTATATAATTGAAAACTTTTATTTCCACACTGGAATGATTTACAATGACAAACTTTAAGCACTTGCGGTGAGACAGGAAGTGTTTCTCAGCAGGAGACATTTAATTCAACTACTGAAAATGCAATATGCTGATCTCGGTGATGTCATAGACTTCACTGTTCACCAGCTGGATGGACCCACGCATTATGTATCTCGTGCCCACGACACACATAATGCGTGGGCACGAGTTAATATCTTGTGGCCACGCATTATTTTTTTTTTCCAACATGTCCTCAGAGGGCCTCCGTACTTTTGTGTGTGAAATCTGTGTGAATCGCCTCGAGCAATGTCACTTGAATCAGTGTCAGTTGGGGCTACAAAAAAAAAAAACAACTCCTGCAGGTGTGGAGTTAGAAAGGAGTGAGGTTAGCAAGACCTCTGGATCCTGCTCCTCATCTCTGCTGGAGGCTAACAGCTCCAGGCTACAGTAGCTGCTACTAACACAACCTGAACCTGAACTGAATCAGAGGTTGAGCTGGTTTCTGTGTGATGTAGGGACCAAGTTTTAACGAACAGGAAGATAAAATAAATGATATCTCTGATTCTGCTGCATCAATTTTCATACTTTTTTGTTTTTTTTTCCTGCCCTTTGAGAGTCTAACAGTGTCTTGGTCAACTATACTACTGAAATATTTCATCATAAACGCCGGTGTGGCCGCGTCATAACTGTTATATGAATCCAAGCCGACTACAGCAAGCGACAAACTGTTTAGTGCCGACGTTAAAAGCCTGCAGGAGGTAAATATGGGATGCTCAAAATGTTTTAAACTCCATCTACAGTAAAGCCAGCAGCTGATGAGTGATGTGCTGACAAGCAGTGGGGTGGAGGTGGTGGGTGGTTGGTGGGGTTGATGGTGGTTCCATACCTGGTCGGCAAGCTTTCCCAGCCTGTAAGGCTACAGCAGCAAAGAGGGGTTGGAGGAGGAGGAGGAGGAGGAGGAGGAAAGTAAAAGGGGAGAAGAGGAAGGAAGGAAGGAGGGCGGAGACAAAACCAAGTATGAGATATGTGGGTGGGGTTATGCATCAAACAAGGAAGGAAGAGGGAGGGAAGAAAAATGTCAAAATGGAAAACTAAAAAGAAACAAAACAAGCAGTCAGAACTGAAAAGACTGTTCAGCCAAATAGTTTTGGTTATGAAAAGCAACAATATACTGAGTTATATTAGTGGTTTGACATTAAAATCAGCGTCTGTTGACTGTTAATTCATGTTAGACTCATGCAGTCACATATCATGACGACTAAACACTGTAATTATTAAAAATACTTCATACGGGCTTGAACTTGGAGAATAACTTGATTTTAATTATTAGCAAATCAACAATGATCCTTTTATTTGTCTCTGAATATTTGTTTGAGTTTAAAAAGCAATAAAAGGAAAAAAAATATACATATATGAGACTCAGATTTGATCCACTGAAGGTTGCAAATCAAAGCTGTAAAATGTAAAAAAACACTGATCAGCTTGAAATGGAAGGATGTCGCTGAACCTGAGAGACATCTGAGAGACATACAGGGAAAAAAAAACAAGCTGAGTGTCTCAGAAACTGGTTTGTCTGGTGGATGAAAGGCAGCAGATGAAGAAAATGACTGTGGCTTTAATCTGATGTCCTGCTTTTCTCTCTAGTTCCCCACAAACAGTCTGCAAAAAGCACAAATCTACGAGAGGAACTGACATTTCCTGCATTGACGTCCATGTCTAGACGTGTTTCTAGCGCCCACTAGTGGAGAAAAACGATTAAAAGTGCTGCAAACTTTCACTGAAATACAACAACAGCACAACCAACATCACAGTTATGTAGCTTCGGTTGTATCAGTGACTCCGATGAAAGTCACAAAACATGCTCGAGCTGCCTGAACACAAAGAAATTTTAAGTTTATGTTTGTTTCTGTAGGATGAAAAACACAAATGCAGCAAACAGCTGATCACCAACGACAGCTCCAAAATAGAAAGCTGTTTAAAAGAAGAAGAAGAAGACGTTGGTTATCATTCTTGTGCATCTGGTTGCAGATCCCTGATGTGATTAGCATAACTTAGCACGAAGGCTAGCAACTGTTAGCTTGCGTCAAAGCTGAAAAAGTCTGTCCACACTACTTCAAAACTGTCTTTTTTTTGTATCTTGTTACTTTGAGAAGTAGTTACCAATAAATCCAACAAGTTTCAGTTGCAAAACATGCTCATGTGGAAGCTAAACTACAGCTACATGGACTTCCTGTTGTCTTAAACTTAGCATGGCAGACTTTACACGTCTTCTACTGTACATTAGTTTCAGTGCTGATTGATAAACGTTAAAAAAAAATCAATAACTGCTGGAAAAAAGTTCAACTAAACCATCCAACAAACCAATAAAAAGCAGCAGCAGTGATCCACATCAGTCTAAAAGACATCACAAGCAGCTAACTACTCAAAACGCACAATTCTGACGGCGTCTCCGGCCCAAAATGTTAAACCGAGAAATGCTTTCCACTCCTGCAAATGAGACAAGAAACAAGAGGTGTCAGGACTGGTGTCTGGTGTGACTGACCTGCAGGCAGATCGCCAGGTTGACCCGGCAGCCGAAGGAGGTGCTGACGGCTCGAGGGTGGAGTCCCAGGTCTTTGAAGAGTTTGGAGAAGGACTGCGTCAGGGCTATTCTGGGTCGTTCCTCCGCCACAACCACGCAGGTCCTCACCCGAGACAGGTCCAACCCTCGGGCCTGAAGCGGGACAGAGAGGAAGTTCTGTGCGTGTCGTCTTTTACGTGAGCAAATTAAGTCAACTGAACCGACGAGAGTACGGATACATTTCCTGATGTAATTCAGCTTCTTACCTTCAGCGAGTCGGTCTGCAGGCCGAGGCCTTTGGTGCAGAGCTCCATGACGCTGTAGGAGCAGAAGGTGTCACGGACTTTGTACTGACTGACGGCCGACAGCCAGAGAGCCGGGTTCACCTCCAGCTCGGACGGAGGGATCAGGATGGACTGGTGACCTGAGTACACACTGCAGAGAGAGAAACACGTTAATGCGTCCACAGTCGCTCTGGTTTATTCTGTGTTTGTGCCGCGTCGAATGTCTGACCTGCAAAGGCACCAGAGGACGAAGCCCAGGCCGCAGTACGGGTCCAGGCAGATGGCGACCTCTCTGGACGGGTAAAGCTCACACTGCAGCTTGATGGAGCGGCAGAAGGCACTGGTGGCTGTGTGAGACATCTAGACACAGACGGGTCACACAGACATGAATCAGACGTTCAGCGTGCGTTCGTTTAACGCACTAGAAACAAGTGGCGGCTTATCTTACAAGCTTTTAGAAAGTCTAAAGGACGAGATCAGACCCTCCTGACCCGGTGAAGCTAAAAAGGATTAATTAGATAAACTAGAACTAGAAGCATACAGCACACTGATTAGCATAACAAAGCTAGATATGAGAGGCTTTAGGATGCGACAGCGACCGGATGAATTGACCGCTTGCACTTCGACAGCGGCGTTGACTGATTTGCTCATCAGGCACGGTGATTAAAAACATAACGGACGAGCGATTTAGCACCCGCGTGAGAAAATAAGCCGTCATTGTTTCCTTCCTGCGCTGCTGATTAGTGTGTGTGTTTCTGAAGTGTTCATTAACGAGGCCTTTGTGGTTGTGTGTGTGTCCCTCAGCAACAGTAAAACGGTAGCGTGAGCGTTATACGTAATGGCTGGCAATCGTTTTACAGCGGCGTGTTCGACAAACATTTATTAGATCAATCACTCGTTAAACCTGCAGTAGCTTGTTGAATCTGTGAGCAAACAGTTGCTTTTATTTCCAGCGTCCAGCAGTGACGGAGCGACATCATCATTCATCTGGAGTCGTGTTTCCGTCCACCTGGTGAATGTAAAATCCAATAATCGCTCTCTTTCAGCTCTTGTTTTCTCTCTCTATCGACTCCTGAGGGGAAATATCTGGCATCTCTTTCAGCTGTTAAAAAAGTTCCACTAAAAACATCTGCCCGCCGCGGCCGAAAACAACGCCGTGATTTATTTAGCGGAGGAATCTGACATGGAATCTGATCGTTAGTTTTATTAAAAAGGTCATGTCGCAAGCTGAAGTGTGAGAAAGCGGATATATTGACCTGTTGATGCGAGATGAAAAGTCAAAGGAGCGCAGGATTAGTCGTCGAGGGACCGTTTATGTGTGTATCAAGTGTCGGCAGTGACAGATTAAAGACATTTGTGGTGGAAAATCTTCAGATGGGCCGATAAATCTTCGGGTTTCCTACAAAACTTTTCTCAAAAAGACTAAAAAAAAGACAATGTGAGAAGGTTTAGAGAGCAAACAGGCTTCGAACCAGGTTAACAAACCTAATGCGACATAACGGAGCTTCATTTTATATGCTGTTCATAGCTCATCCTTCACCTGACCTGCAAACAAAGACGTCTCAAACTTGCTGTCCTTTAATTACACAACATAAGCAAATAACCAAAATATGATGTCACTCATTAACCCTCCTGTCTACTGAGATGAGATGTTTCCAGGTGTGCGTGTGTGTGTGTGTGCGTGCTGTACACACCTTGACTCCAGCGAGCATGCCGGTGGTGGAGACGCTGAAGTCCAGGTAGGCCAGGGTGTCGGGGTTGGACGGTTTATACAGCAGAGGAGGTTTCTTCTTTGGCAAATCATCTAAAAAAGAAGAGAGATTCAACGAGGTCACATGACTGCTGCTGCTGCTTCTGTATACAGTAAAGTTTTATTAAGACTTAAATAAAAAACAACTGTTATTGAAACTGAATATCTTTGGGACAGAAAAAGACACACTGAAGCAAATTTCTCACTATTTTCTCATATTTTACAGACCAAATCCATAAAATTAAAGAGCTAAACGAGGGCCAAATGTTTTACAAATCGACAAAAGACAAGATTGTAAACAAAAAGCTCTGAATCTATAAGCTGGAGTATTGATCCTGAACCCCGAAATACATAATCAAACTGTAAATATGTGATTTACACAAGATTTTCTATCCAAATTTTGGATTTACTTTTTTAAATTCCTTTGTATTAATAATGAAATTGTCGTTACTGCATTATTTCAGGCTTCAAGAGAAATACTTCAGTTTTATATTTGAGCTTTTTACTCACAATTTTGTCATTCAAATAAAAAAAAAAAAAGCCTTTGGCCTTCATTTGACTCCATAAAAATGAACCAGCAGATTAATCAATAATGAAAATAATCGTTAATTGCAGCCCTGAAGCAACAATTTACAGTCTTCACAGTTAATAAGCGATGAGCCTGAGTATCTGTGTGTGTGTGTGTGTGTGTGTGTGTGTGTGTGTGTGTGTGTGTGTGTGTGTGCGTACCTGTGTCCATGACAGGCGGCCATGTCCGGACGTCTACGGCTGCAGAAGCTTCCTTCGACCTCAGCAGTTTAGAGATGAGCTGCGTGGTCATCACACACACGGACCGGCTCACCTGAACGAGGACAGACAGCTTCAGTCTCTGAAACGCCGCGCTGCGTTTGCGTTACATCATGCGTTATCCAGCGGTGTGGAACAATTAGAGTCACATAAAAATCGCTCTCTCAAACACAGATTTACAGCAGAGAAGCTGCGTCTCTGACCTCCAGCGCCCCCCCCCGCCCTGCCAGCTCGTCTTTATTCACGACTTGTATTCATTTATTCACTCTCTCTCTCTTTCTTTTTTTCCAGACGACTGCTGGCTATTTTCCCAGTTTGTGCAAGCTGTGGACTCCCTCTGCTCCTCCACTCTGTCTTCCTTTGGTTGTGTAATTTGAACACTGCAGTCTTCTGTTCGGCTGATTAGTAAAATGACTGTTTGGCAAAGAGGATTCGACGAGGCAGGAGGAGACGCTTCGGTCTGGCTGCCAGTTGCCTTTTAAAACCAAACCAGTAACAGGATCAGATCCTCTTAGATTTTTAGATGAATGAATAATCAAGTTGTGTTTCTTTTCTGAAATCTGATCAGCTATGTCAACATATCTGTGTATGTGTGTCTTAATTTAGTCAGGGCTCACTCAAATATACGATAATGTGCACATTACAATATATTTAACAACCACAAAACTGTCTTTTAATAGGTTGATTTAACAGTTTGGACCTGCTGCCATTTCTTCTAAATTCATTTTTAGCAATAAAAAATTCATAGTTTACATCAATAATTAGTTGAAGCAGGTTCTGCAGCCTCCTGGTTTGATCAGTGTGGCATCTTCTCTTCACCCATGTGTCAACTTTTCCCTGCAGCCGTTGTTTTTGCAGTACTTGTTTGTTTGACATCATGACATATTTACAGCTCTATGTTTATATTCTGGGGCTCTGCTGGAATATCTATAATTTAAAAAACTTATTTATCTTCTGCTGGTCTTTTCTGCAGCCTCTCAGTTCAGCCTCTGTCTGAAACAGGTTGTTTTACTTCCTGTCTCTTTAAAGCCCCGCCTCCTGATGAGCCTGCTCTGTTCTGATTGGCTAGAAGTCAGCTGATGAGCAACTTCTGGAGGTAAACAAACAACAGTAGTCGGTTTTTCTCGTTCTTTACTCAAAATGGAAACTTCTCAACAAAGCAACAAAGTTTTCCAACGGACGGCTGATTGGGGGCACGAGCTGACATCATCACGAGGAGGAAGTAAGTTTGTAAACAAAGCGTTAAGGGCAGGAGGAAGCCCTGACTTTTGACTTGCAGGGAGCATTTTTACATAGATTCATCTCAAGTTTTGGACCTTTGACCTTGTTTAAGAGACATCCAACGTCCTATGATAGAAAAAAAATCATACAATATGTCCCCTTTAAACTTTTTACTTTCATTTCATTCGACTATCTTCTCTTTTTGTGCTTTTCTACAGTCTCCGTGTGAGAAGATGGTGACCGATTATGAAGAGAATAAATTAGAGGATCGCTGTCAGGTGTGATACGAGACAGGAAATGAGACAGGAAATGAGGGGGAGGACGAGCACGACGCGACTACACGATCAGATATATATAAAAGATACTGTTAGAAAAACAGAATTAAAGGAATGACAAGAGTTCACTTTTACCTCCACGATCATCTTGACGGTGGGCAGCGTGGTGGCAATGTTCTGAGGGTGAGGCGGCCGCACCGTGATCGGCACGCAGCCGGCGTAAAGGCAGCCGTAAAACGCCACGATGAGGTCGATACCTGGAGGAAGAAGCGGAAAGAGCAGGGAGAGAGAGAGGATGAGCAGGTGAAGAAAAGAGAAGGGAAGAATATGAAGGAGAGAAACAGAAAATAAAGATATAGATGGTTAGAAGTTGGGTGTAGTCGAGGAAGAAGAAGGAAGGGAAGATAAAGAAAAGGAGGGAAAAGGTTGAGAAGGACACCGTGGGGGGAAATAAAAAAAAAAAAAAATCAAAACTCAGTCACACACACACTCACAGAGGCGAGGAGGTTAAATATTGAGCGGTGGACTCTGGAGGGGATTAATCGAACGCTACTTTAAGACAATCTTCTCTTGTCGGGGAATTGGTCCCGCACGGCTGCATCCGAGCCGTCATGACGGACGTGTGAGACTCCAGACGTGTCTCCTGAGGAAATTAACAATTCTTTCCCTTAATTTTCCCTGCAACGCTTCTCTTCGATCCGACTCCCGACGTCTTTGTCTTTGCCCTTCCTCGTTTAAAAACACCCAGAGTTTGTCTTTTTGTTTATGTGTCAGTTACAAGTTTGGGCACAATTTAGCTAATTTAAACAGAGATAATGGATATTTTACATTAAAATTGCAGTACGGCAAAGTGTGAAGTGTTACTATTTCAGTCAAAAGCACATCATTGTTTGACAGTCACTTTATTTATATATTTTAGTATTAATCAATTTATGCATCTGCACTATAAACGAGGGGAAAATGAATTCTGCTATGAACCGAAGGTCTATGACGAAGCGTTGCATTTTTAATCAACGTAGTGCTGATAGTGTGCAGGAACTCATTATTTTCTTTTCTGTAACTGAAACATAAAAATTCAATGGATGCAATGAAGTCATGTGACAACAACAGCACAATAAAACCGTATAAAAAGATCATGGTACACTTTGAAACAGGTCCACAGATTTGTAGAAAATGGGCTAAAAGTTGCAAAAACACTGGTATGATATTTAAATTGGTGCATAAAATGAATAAAACCAGCAGCAAAATATCCTTCAGATGATCTCTGCGGCCGTCTGGAGCAGGAATATATACACTACATGGTCAAAAGTACGTGATAACAGCCGTACGATCGTTTAACAAATGATTTCAAACCCGTGTGCATTCATCAGCTGCTCTAACAGCCTCCTGCTCTCTCCTGCTGCTTTCAGGCTCTCCAGCGGTTGTCGGCACCTGGCTGCAGGGATTTGCTTCCATTCAGCCGTAAGAGCATTACACTGATGTCGGGGTAATAAGGGTCTGGCTCACAGTCGGCGCTCTAGTTCATCCCAGAGGTGTTCTTTGTGGAGCTGGCTTTGTGCACATGGGGCCAGATTGTTGCTGAAATTGTTTAAAATATCCTTGCATGCTGTTGTTTTTGGGGCCCAAACCGAGGAAAACAAGCCTTCTTGGCTCCCAAAGCTGTTTTAAATTACACGTTTTACTGCAGTGTGAACATGCATCTCCTGTTCTCCTTGCAAAGACGCATTAATACTCCCCAAAATCAACATTTAACATCCCGCCATCAGGTTCGGCTGCTGCTCGACCCGCCGCTGCCGACCCGCAGTGTTTACCTGGAGGGTAGACCAGTGCAACGTGATCCCCGTCCTGTAGGTGGCCCCGTTCAGCCAGCATGCCGGCGATCTTCTCTGCTCTCTTATGGAGCTGAACACAATTCAGAGAGCTGGCTATCGTACCCTGGAGGAGGTCATACACACACACACACACACACACACACACACACACACACAGAGATGACTGACACATTCAATCAGCAGATGTCATGTCATATTTTCCGTGGCAGCATCTCAGTGCTGAACAGCTGTAAACAAACCAGTGGATCATATTGCCATTATGCAAACGAAGTCATTCAGTGCCAGTTCACACACACACACACACACACACACACTCATATAAAAAATGCATCATTATAATAATTTCTATTCCATTTCATACCAAAACAGCATTCTCCCAAACAAAACAATTTGTTAGATATGACATAAATCATTATTTGTCTTGCAGAAACACTGTAAAATGTTGCCACACACTGTCATTATTCATAGTTTGGTATAGACAGATAGATATGAGCTCACACCATGACGCAGTGTGACTTCAATCAGTTATCACCTATAAGTTAGCTTGTTGTCCTTTTGCTTTTATTAGTAGCTGAATTATTGTTTTTGTCAAAAAAAAATCTTACATAACAGAGCACGGACTACTGCTGAGTAGTTAAAAGCAATATAGTGTCACTAGTTGCAGATAGTTACTGATAGGAGCCTGATTTAATCAGAAACAGAGAAGCAAAAGCAGATAATTACCAGCAATAACATTTACATATATAAAGTGAAACTGTGCCCCCTCAACCCTGACGTTTCACCTTTTATCCGAGCGGCTTCATCAGTTCGTAACGCATCGGCCCGACAACACAGTGGAGATAAACCCAGGTATTTATCTCTGTGAAAGCGACCGTCCAAACCACCTGACCGTTGTTTGGGCTCGTCCCAGTGAACGACAGTCGTTAGGAGTGAGTGGGGCTGTCGTGACCGAAGCGTTATGAACTGATGAAGCCGTTCGGATAAGAGGTGAAACCATGGATGTATAAAGAGAACTGGATATGGCGTCGGAGGCGGGGCCTCGTTCATTCCTATTAAAGTTGCTCAGTGGTGCATGAAACCAAAAAAGTTTGACTTCCGCACGTAAAAGTGCCCGGATCTTCCGGGATCACTGGGCCCATGGAACCTGCACATTAGTGACTTCCACCGGGCGAGTCGGCTACTTCCTGTTTAGCCCTCCAGCTAACTTGAACAGGGATAAAACAATTCAATCGTGCGGCTCTTTTAGGCTTTTGAAATGTGATCAAACCGCATGGATCAAATTCTGACAGTGAGACGAGTCATTTCATTGGGTTGTGATGCTCAAAAAAATAATTATCCACTGATTTACAGACGTCTCTTTCACAATGTAAGTCTGTGGGGAAAAAGTCCTTCTGGGCCCAGAAAGACTATATAACACTCTAAATGGGACTAACGCAGCCAATACTGTACTTTTACTTACAGTAAAGCGTTCATTTTCCTTTTTTTTTTACTCTAACTGTCGGTTTATATGTTAATAATCCTTTTTGTGAACGAATGCTACACTTTGCCACTTATCCACCGTCTGCTACCTGCCTGAAGTATTTTTCTTCTCCCACCACTGAGTGTTTGGCAGCAAAACCCAGCATTAGTGTGTGTGTGTGTGTGTGTGTGTGTGCGTGCTGTGAGGTCTAACCCTGGAGTTGAGCAGTGTGTACAGGACGTGGTCCGGAGTGGTCTGGGCTCTCCACTGCAACACCTCTGACAGGAAGAGGAACTGGAAGACACAAACAAGGATAAAGAAACAGTGAGACTGGGCGATCGACAAGTTCAGACTTCTTTACTGCGTCTCCATCTATTATTAATTATATTAAATTAATATTAAACGACCTTCACAAGCTCTGAAAAGAAAAGAAAAGACCATATTCTTGTAAAAAAAACAGCTGCAGATTTGCTGCAAACTCATTTATTTTAGGCCTCAATCATCACAAAAACTCTCTAGCTAGCTCAATGTTTGTATACTGAGAGTAAATTCTGAAACGGCGTGCAGATAAAATGTCATTTTGGCAGCTGAGTGACTTGCAGTGTTAAGAAATGCACTTAATTTAGCAGAGAGGGTAATATAGACGGGAGTGAGAGAGCGAGGGAAGGTAACAAGGCTCTCAACAGCAGATACAGAGATAGAGAGGAGGGAGGGGGGGGATTACAGATGGGAGGAAAAAACAAATCAAGACTGGTCTCATGAATTTTTCAAGATTTGGCTGCCAAGCGGTGAATCGCAGGAAGTGTAATTCACGCCTGTTACGTTTTGTTCTGCCAGAGAAAGTCAGTTTTATGTGTGTGTGTGTGTGTGTGTTCACGCTGCCAGTCTGTCGCCATCGGTGACAGATGAGGATTCAGCTTTCAGAGTCTTAATCCACTGACCTCGAAGTGAACGGACCTCCGCGCCGGCATTCGACACGTTTGGAGGGACTCTGGGCGCGCTTGATTTGCGCTGCCAATTTGACCGGCTGAGAGCAGCTGCTCAAAACGGAATTTTTATAACGCGAGACGAGCTGATACGTGTGAACCTTCGTTTCTACAGCTGACGTGCATTTCACATTCACACAGCAGCGGAAGCAGTAGAAGAAGAAGAAGAAGAAGATGATGAACCAGGAGCCTCACGGTGAACCGAGGCCAGAACGCAGGTCATCGCCAGACGAGAAAAGACAAAACCTGAGATACAAATTGGGTTTTTGGACTGTCAGGGGTCGGACGAGTTGAGACATCGTACGACAAAGACAAGTCTCTCAAATTGTCTCCTTCACTAAGGTTTTTGTCATTAAAGGATTTCCAGAAACTTTCAACAAATTCCTCTTTTGGTCTTCTCTTCTTCAACCTGAAAACTGTCGGTGCATCAGCTCCGAAAATCCACAACAATCTGATTTATTGGTTGTCTGTCCTGGAAGTTTAACTCTTAGCTATTGTTTTTTTTATTTATATAGCAACATATTCAGTTTTCAAGTAAAAAAAATAACAGAATTAGAGCTAAAAATTCAATGAAAGGATAAATATGAATGAACAATTTCTTTTTTTTCCCTTTTATGTTAAAGCTCTCAGGACTTCAACTGGTCTTGTCACTAAACTTTATTTATAAATGTAATGAACACAAATTGAGTCTTTTTCCTGCCACATTTGTTTTAGGGAGTTTGAACTAAATACCTTTCTAATGTGGTACAAAGTAAAGTTATTGATTTATTTTAACAAATTTAAGGATTTTTAGCTCGAGTCCACGTTGGAATACACTTCTAACTACTCTCCGAGGATTTCAAGTGTAATATGTGACTGGGGGAATAGTGTCTTGGGTCCAGGGAGTGGGTTTTTTTCATTAATTACTTATTTAAAACAAATTTAAGGAGATTTTTTTTATTATTAACTCTTCTTAGTAATGATTCAAAACCTGCTTATGTGTAACAGTACTTTCCTAAAGCTTTAATTATCAGCTTTAATTCACAGTTAGTAACATCTACACACTTTTCAGCATGACATCTTGATGCCAAAACTTTGCGTGCCTACTGTTTTTTTTTATGATTATTATTATTATTTTGGCCACTTTCGAGGCAGCAAAACAAGCTTAAAATACAGCATTGTACTTTTATCACCTTTTAAAGTTTTTACAGCAAATGTGTTAGCAAAAATTTTGAAAACACTGATCAGCAGCTTTAAATGAGTGAGTTTGAATTGTCAGAGTAAAAAAATGAGGGTTAAAAAATGAAAAGTCAAGCCAAATGTCCTTAATATATATATATATCTGATTAATAGTTTGACCTGTGAGTGGCTTTGTTTACATGAGCTGTCCTCACCACTAACGCCTCAGTTAACATGATTGTTCGTTTAAGTGATTTTGCGGTAGAGGAACCCTCTAAGCGACGTATATCACCTACAGTCCTCTCCTGCTGAAAACATCCTTCAACCGCTTCCCGGCCGAGTTTCCTGTTTCACTGCTCCGACTCGTGTAAGTCGGTCCCTCAGAGTCCGGCTGACGAAACCCCTCTCTCATCTACTCACCGCCGGCTTCATGCATCGCAAATCTCTCGGGGGTAAAAAAAGATTTAAGAAGGTTTTTATCTACCCCCTACCCCTCCTCCTCCGCCACCTCTCCCGATGAAAACATCACTCAGCTGCTTGTCGGCCCGACTCTGAGCTTTCATAAAACTTTCATGGCAGCAAATGAAAGTCTGCTTCCGTTACAGTTCCCTCAGTTTCCTGCCTCATACATTAACATTAATATCCACCGTTTTGGCAAAGAGGCCTTCATCCTAAACACCTCGGTGCCTCGTGACCGCACTCAGACTCGCCGCGAGCCTTCCTCTAACCTTTAAGTTACAGACGATCACCTGAATGTGTAAGATGTCCTACACAATCATCCCTATAAAATATTATTCTAAGTGAACCATAACTTTATTTTAAAAAGTTCAGCAGCCTTTCAGTAAAAATGTGGATTTGAGGGTGTAACGGGACAAAGTGCACACTTAACTCAGCAGTTTGTATTTCTCCGTGTAGCGTCTTCAGGTTAAGCTAACGTATTGTTGCTAACTTCGGAGCTAACTCCCTTAGCTTTTCCAGCACTTGGTGAAACAACAGACGTGACTTTTTAGCATTTATTAACGGACACACTGTAGTCTGTGCTGTACATTTACTGCCAGACTGACAACTTACCGCTAACCTTTTCCTCTGCTCCACTCGTATCCACCGTCACTTTCCCTGTGTCCGACTACTGTATTACTCAACAGTTTTAGGCTCGTTTCCCAGGCAACGACACTCACGTCCTGGACTCCCAAACGCTAAATATTTCTGAATGAGTGGATATTTGTTGTTAATTCTGGTATTAAAACATATTTTTTTGGCCTGGCGGGGGTTCTCGTTGATATAATTGTAGGAGAAACACTGATTCAGTAAACTTCAGTACATTTAATAAATGCTCAATAACCGTTGACAACCGTTAGGCCCGTTAAATTGGGCGAGTCCAAAGTTGTGAAAATAGTGGGGGTGTTTTGAATACACACCCATTATCACAGGTAGTTTGTTGCTCTGCCCCCCCCCACAGGAAATAATGAATTAATCCCAAACAGTAGACTACAGCTCTACTGATTTTATAAACAAAAAGGCTTTTTTAATGTAAAGAAAAAGTACCAAATACTTCTATGATTCAATTAAACTGCAAAGTAAATCATAATTAAAACATTTTTGTGATTGTAAAACCTTTTTTTCCAGACTTAACTATCAAAAGTATCATGTTTAGTTTAGTAAAACTGCTTTATATTGAATGTTAAAGATGCTTTTTTAAAACTTTTAAGAGATTTTATAAACAAAAGGCATTTTTGAAAGGAATGTTTAGCCTCTGATGTGTAGATTAAACAGTTTGTTGTTATAACATCCAGTAACGGTGAAATATATCATATCTCATACCCGTATTTTCTTCTTCAAAAGACTGTAAAAACTTTTTTTTTTTTTTTGTGGGAGAGAGATACCGAGGATACATTTTCACATTCTGCAGATTTGGTATTTCAGACTCAACACATAAATTGGTTTGTGTTGTGTTTGTGTAAGAGATGCCGTAACCCTGGCGTACGCCCCCGGAGCTCGACCGAAGCCTGAAGATTGAACAAAGTGGAACCTGCCTGCAGATAAAACATAACGTTATCTGGATGAGAGAGAGAGAGAGAGAGAGAGGACTGGCATGCTAAACAGCAAACACACAAAGGACCTCTGTCTTGTGTGTGTGAGTTCTTGTTAAATTCCACACAGCAGATATAAATCTGGTCTCGTATAGTTTTATCAGTTTGTGTGTGTGTGCTGGTGTCGGATTCTCATGTTAATACGCTCAAGTCTGCAGCTCAGTTCGCTTCACACGGCGGCCGACCACCTGGCGGGCGCGTATATAGAGCTCGCCGTCACTTTAACTTCACAGACAATAAAACGGTCAAAACATCCCGGCGGCGTTTATCGAAACTTGAAAACTGACTAATCGGCGAATGAGCACACAAGTCGCCTCCACTTAAAGATCGCTACGCTTATAAAAAAACCAGAGATTACAGACATTATTTATGTCATGTTTGATATATAACTCTTTTCCAGTTTATGATTTCCTGTCTGATTTACATTTTTTCCGCTAACGTGGCTGTGAAATCGGCCTCTCTGCCTCGTCTACAGTGGATTTTATTCTGTATGATTGTTGAAAATTGGTGAGAAATTACAGCTATGGTCAATACCTCTGGAGTTTTTCTTTTTTTTTTTAATAGTTCAGCTTCACATTTCTTCTGTTGACATCACTACTGCCACACTAGACTGTATTGTTAGAGCTTTGATTATACGAGAGAGTGATAGAGAGGAAGGTCCGTCTTGTTCCGTCATTGAATACGAGACTATTTCCTTCAGTCACTGTGTTTATGTTTATGTGAGGAGATGATAGCTGAGTGTTTTAAACTTGCTTTATGTTCATGTCTTCACTCTCAACAGTCTCTACCAGCATCAGACACACAAGCAGCCAAAGATAACGACAAGAGCTGCAACGATTAGTTGATTAATCGATTAAATTCTCCAGTTCCAGCATCTTAAATGTGAATATTTTGGACTGTTTTGACATTTGAGGACATCACATTGAGCTTTGGGACATTTTTCACCATTTCCTGACATTTAATAGACCGCCACAAAATGTAGTCATACAGTACTTTTGAGGAGACACAGGTCTCAAGTTTAATACATTCTGATATATTTAGATTTATTTGATTGAAAAAACATATTTTTCCAATTTTCAGAAGGTGATGCTTTAAGAAAAACAACATTAAGGCGGCTCCGTGTTTGCTTCAGATGGGGGACATTAGTTACTCGTCAATCCTCATCCTGTCATCACATCTTTATTCTATCAATAATCTAATAAAAGGCATAAAACACCAGAAGATTTTCCATTAATATTAACATCAACAGGCAGGTAAACTCCTCACTGCTGATGTTATTTAGTCCCAGTGTGAGTATTTATCAGTGTGAATGTGTAGAAACGCAACGCTCAGTCAACCTTCCCCGGACAAATAAACTAAATCAAAAGAGGAATCTGAGAAGAGACATTCAAAGTAAATCACATTTCACTCTGTAAGATTACACACTCACACACACAGAGCTACAGATATCCTTGTTAGGACATTTACTTCCATTCATTGCGGACAACCCAAACCCTAACCGGGACCTCAGAAATGACGTTTTGCCTTATTAGGACCGAGCTTTGGTCCCCGTGAGGACGACTGGTCTCGACAAGGAGGGTGTTTAAACCGGGAAAAGTCCCAAATGAACTAACAAACACACACACACACACAGAATATTTCAATCAACAAGGGAACATTTTGAGCTCATTCACACAGAGGGCTTGGTTTTCAGAGGGATGGACGGAGAGGCGGGGAGCGGTGACGGATGAGCGGACAGACAGATGACGGGATGAATCAATGAGTTTCGTGGACGTGATCATAATTAGAAGAAGCAGCGGGAGGAGTGAACAGAAAACTTAAGGGCTGTCGTCAAGCAAAGAAAATCTTGGTCGACTAAAATTGGAGGGGGGGGGTAAAGGGGCAGGGTGCACACTTAACTCAGCAGTCTGTATTTCTCCGTTTAGCGTCTTCAGGTTAAGCTAACGTAACGTTGCTAACTTTGGAGCTAACTCCCTTCACTTTTCCAGCACTTGGAGAAACAACAGACGTGACTTTTTAGCATTTAACTGACACACTGTAGTCTGTGCTGTACATTTACTGCCAGACTGACAACTTACCGCTAACCTTTTCCTCTGCTCCGCTCGTATCCACCGTCAGTTTCCCTGTGTCCGACTCGCTACGCAAACATACTACGCAATGCACAGACTCCTTAACGCTAAATATTTCTGAATGAGTGGATATTTGTTGTTAATTCTGGCATTAAAACATATTTTTTGTCCTGGTGGGGGTTCTCGTTGATATAATTGTAGGAGAAACACTGATTCAGTAAACGTTCAGTAACCGTTGAGAACAGTTAGACCCAGAAGTCTCCGTTAGTTTGGAAGAGTCCAAAGTTGTGAAAACAGCGGGGGTGTTTTGAATACACCCCCATTTTCACAGGTAGTTTGTTAGTCTGTCCCTCCCACCACAGGAAAATAATGGATTAATCCTGGAAAGCTGCTGATGTAGCACTTTTCTCCTTATGAAAGTAACACAGAGATTATTCCACCAATCAGAATTTAGTTGGACGAGAGCATATCAACCAATTAATCGACTAGTCGACCAGCAGACTACAGCTCTAGAAAACTTAGCTCTTGTTTTCTCAAGATGGATCGGTTACAAGCCACAGAATCTGCACACAAACTCCCAAAATCACAAATGTCATTTTGAAACGAAGCTTAACCTTTTAAACTTGTAAAAAAAAATGTGAGGACACAGATCTCGCCTGCCAAACAAATTAAACCACATTCATCAAACTCATTTTTGCAGGAACCCACCGTCTCATCCGCTGAGAAAAGCTGCAGAAGTCGAATAAATCTAAACATGTTGCTCTGCTCAAACGATGCTGATTGCCTAGTTTGGAGCCTTGAGCTTATTAGTTTCATCTCAAGTTGAGTTTTGAAAACAGCAGCTAACGTCGCCTCTGATATTCAAGCTTTTTTTTTTTCCCACTACAGAGCGCAGATATCACACACAACCTCTTAAGTTTAAGCAACAAGATATTTATGCTTTAGTTCGCTTCAGTTCAGCTGTCAAGGTGAAACTCATCAGAACGGCTGTCAAAGCAACAATCGGATTGATTTGAGTTATTCCCTAAGAGGTCAGAGGTGAACTATTCTCTTGCAACTGCGCTCATGAAAGCAGCAGCAGCGGAACAAAACACAGACATTTTCCTTCAAGTTTCTACCATCTTTAAATCAGTTGTGTCTCCGTCTTAACTCGAGACTCTTTATCCTTCCTTTACTATCATTTTTTTAACAGACCGCTTCACTGATCCTGAGGTCACGTTCAAGGGTTTTAACATCTCAAAACTACAGCAGACAAGTTTCTATCTCATCAAAACAAGCCTCAGTACCGAGCGTTTGATGGATGTTTGTTATGCCAACAAGCTGATTTACTGCTTGTCACGGTGACGCGAGCCGTGATGTTGATCAAGTCTGGCTGTAATAAATAAAAAAAAAAAAAGGTTCAGATTTGTCCACCTTCTAATCTTCCCCTCGCTTTCCATATCTTACGAGCATCGATATATTTGGCTTTTGATCGTATATTTACACGTGACATGACGACGACTGATCTGCGTATCCTCGTTTCAGTGACTTGCGAGACGCCATTAAACTCGTGAACAGCTGGAAGAGTGTATTAGAATAACAGGATTTATATCACGGGCCACTGATTGACTGGAAGTTGTGGATTAACACCTGTGATGAAGGTGTTTGTTTGCTGCTCTAAATGAACTGTAGCTGGCATGACGACAGCAGCAGTGAGTGTTTAACCACTACCAGCAACCGTAAATTAGAATAAATAGCTTCTTAGTGAGAGCGAAGCAAATTTAATTTGAAATAAATTGGATATTTTTGAGTAGGAGGGCTTTAAATAGAGGAGCTCAGACAACTGTGGTGAAGCTGGAGGCCTGAGTTTGAGGGGCAGATGGAGAAGAAAGCAGAGACCATCACACAGATAAGGAAGGAGGGAGGGAGGGAAGGAGGGAGGGAGGGAGGGAGGGAGGGAGGGAGAGGGCGCTATGTGACGCTACTCTCTGTTCTCGAGATTGAAATCAGTAAACTTTCTCATTCTCTTGCGGTTTCAGAAGTTGTCAGGAGATTATAAAAGTCCTGTCTGAGCCTCGTGAACCGCTTCCTGCCAACGCAAACAACAGATATTATATTTTTATGATGTTTTAAAAACAGAGCAGAGAGCTAAAAATGAGTCATGTGACAGTTAACAACTGATATTCTTAGTTTAGTTTTACATTAAGACGTTTTAAAACAGGGAGATAAGTCCAGCTTTACGAGTTAATTGCACTTTACTGAACACACAGGTGAACAACAGCAGCTTTTCATGGCGTTAAATCCGCCTGAACTATCGAATAAAAGCAAGAAAACAAATCTAAACACATTTTATACGAACAAACGAGAAGAAACTTCATCTTCAGAAATCACATTTGCCGCTCGAATCCGCTCTAATCTGCCTCGGCAACACCGGAAAACAAAGTTCATCAACATCTGCTCGTCTGAAAGGAACGAGGAGAAGAAGAAGAAGAACCAGCGGCGTGTCGCGAGCGTGTCTGATGAACCAGGCAGCTGCAGCCCCCCCCCCCCCCCCCCCACCCCTCCACCCCCCGCTGTGAGCCGCGGTGGAGGTAGTGTGGTTGTTATTATTTGGGGGCCTGTCTCTTCTCATTAGAGTCTACATTAGAGGGTGCGCAGCCGCCGGCTGGCTGACGCTGTAACTGATGACATTTCCAGCACGACTGAAGAGAGGAAGATCAGTTCTGTCAGCGACGTGCACCTCCCTGTCGCTCGCTCTCTCTCTCCGTCGCCCCCCTGGTCTCGCTCCTCGTTCAGTCTCTCTGTTTTAAATTACACTTTCTTCGTCCTCATGTGCTCTTTATCCACATGTTCTCTCTGTTTACGTCTCTTTTTCTTGTTCTTATCACCTGGATTTCTGCTCTCTCTCTCTCTCTCTCTCTCTCTCTCTCTCTCTCGTGTCTCACTTCTTATTGGCCGCAGCGTCTGAACACACTCTGCGTTTTCTCTAACTCTTGTTGCAATCACCGACTGGCAGCAGACTTTCCTTTTTCGCTCCTTTAACTACTTTTCCATGTCGAATCGTAGAAGGAGGAAAAACAGAGAGGAAAAAAAAAAAGTTGAATGTAATCCTGGAGAGTTTGATCTTCCAGGAAAAAGGTGAAGTGACACAGAGTTGAAAACCAGTTGAACTTCCTCGCGAGACCACGTTATGATGTGATGAAATATGTCAAACGCAAACCGCGGCGGCGACTGTGAGTGATGTAATCGATGAGAAATGATCCAAGGAATGATAAATGTGAATCTCTACTTTACTGTAATGTGTGTGTGTGATGATGATGATGATGATGATGATGATGAAAACCAGCAGCCCCCCCCCTCCCCCCCTCACACACACCTTCCTTGCCTGGTCATTGTCTTCAATCTGACCCAGATCCCTGCCGCTGGCCTGAGCGATCCTCTTCCCCGACACCAGATTCCCGACCATCACAGACGCCGGGCCGATCTCTGAGGAGGAGGAGGAAGAGGAGGAGGAGGAAGAGGAGGAGGACATGAGACAGCAGGAGGACAGGACAGGAAACACAGAAAATAAATGTCTTAAACTAACGAACTAAATGACTAAAACTTCAACTAACGATTATTTTCATTATCAGTTAATCTGATGGTTATTTAACTGATTAATTAATGAGTTGTTTTGTCTATAAAATGTCAGAAAATTGAGAAAAATGTCTGCTATAAATTCTTTGAGCCTAAAGTGACGTCTTGAATGTTTTGTTTTGTCCAAAGTCTAAAGATGTACGACTGTTTTTTAATTAGCAAAACAGACGAATCGTTGCTGCTGCAGCTTCTCGTCGAGCTTAAACGCGGTCTGATGAGTCCGTTTTCAGACTTGAGTCACACTTCAATGCAGCTTTTTATTTATTTTTTTTTGTCTTCTTCTATCAGGTTTTATTGAATTAATTCCCTTTAAATACCTCTGAGACGGAAGATCTGCAAAATGAAATAAACATACTGTGTCTTAAAAAAAATAAAAAAAAACATACAAGAACGATGATTCACCTCATGTTCTTCACTGCACCTATAATATGTTAAACCCATTGCTACATTACCACTTTAAAAGAAAACAAAGTGTTGTTGCTATGGTTACCCACTCTGATTTAGAGTGATGGCTAAACTGTTGATGAAGTTTTCCTGATGTGAAATTATCGGCTAAATGAAGAGGTTAAAGGCTGCATTCACACCGGACCCGGCGGTGCGGTGAATCGGCACGGGTCGGTGCGGATTTGTGGGCGTGTGACTACATGGGCCATTTGTGTGACGTCACGTTGTAAACTGCTAATGAGCTGCTAACCCTCCCGGTACAGAAGGTATGAAAGTAGTTTGCCAACCGCCATGAAACAACAAAAGAGAAGAAAAAGAAGAAGCACTCATACACTTCAGCACTTCATCGTCGTAATAAAGTGATATCAATCAATCAATCAATCAGTTAATCATCTTCGGTCCGAAGCAGAACACTGAAATGCTATGATGCTACATGCTAAATAAACAACGTTCCTCTTCCAGTCTAATTGCCGAGCTACGTGATTGGCCACCGCAGTGTGACGTCGGGTTGCAGTTTTCCAAAAGTTGACTCAGGCTCAACTTTTCCGGCCGCAGCAGCCAAAATGGCCGCAGGTGAGCCGCACTACCCCGCATTCAAATGAACGAGACAACTAGCGTTTTCGCCGGACCGCCAGATTTGGTGTGAATGCAGCCTGTTTTATTACCTGTTTATCTGTTTTTCATTGTCTCTATTATCTAAAAAAAGAGACAAAAACTCCCTAAAAATATTCGCATTTATCGTATTTTCCATTCAAATCAATTAAACCACGCAGACGACACGGTTTGAGACCTCAGACGGTCGTCGTTCATGTGTGACTTTTTCATTTTTTTTTGCTTCGTTATGTTTTAAAGAAGCTGCAGCAGAGAGTTTCAGATCCTACAAATAAAATCTAAAACTGAAAAACAACAATAAACAGCATTTAACGTCTTTCTGACTTTAACTCGACCTTTAACCCCCCTCAAACACATTTCAACACTCTACCTGGTTGTTTCTGTCGCGGTTTGGGCAGGTTGGTGACGCAGGTGTGCGGACACATGAGCACGTTGCAGGGGTGCAGCGCCCCCTCCAGGAAGAGCTGCTTGGTCTCTGATAGGTGGATGCCACCCAGGGGAGTCTTGGGCAGGGTGTTGGAGGGCACCAGAGCCAGGCAATACACCCCCACCTGGTGGATACCGTCTATCGCCTGGAAAGATGTGTTTTTAAAAAAATAAGACATTTAATTTGAAGCACTTCCTGTGGATAAAGGTTGTTGGGGTGGACACACAGCTAAAGAGAAAACAAGATGTTTAGAAAGGAGGAGCAGAAGTTTGGGATTTCTTGATGGCTTTTTATGGGTCAGGATTTTACGCTCACGCCCACTCGAGCAGGATGAAGTCATCGTTTGTGCTCCCCTGTTTTCCAGAAAGTTTAAAGTTTCCATTTCATTTAATCTTTAAGGACTGTTGAGGCTCTTTAAATGTGCTTTCGGAGTAACAAATGACATGTTGAAATATTGATAAGTTAGGAAATTGTGTGTAAAAGTGCAAACATCTGCAAACCTCAAAATCTCCAAAGCGGAGAAAACATCTGTATTTGTAAAGAATCACACTTTCAGAGCTGAATGAAATCAAACAATACTGATACAACCAGCCAAATAAAGGTTTAAAAAAGAAGGGAATGTGCTTTAAAAACAGTAATAGCAACAATATTTTAAATAATTTTAAAAATAATTGTCACAAATTTACAGAAACATTGTTTATTTTTTCATTTTTTAACCCTCAAATACACATATTACAGTTTAAATGTCTATAAATGTCTGAATTTACATGTCAACATGTGAGATCTGCAATAACAAAGTATATAAATTTATTAGTTTGTTTATCTTTATTTACTTTGGAACAGTATATTTGTCATCATCATCAGTTTAATAGTTTTTTTTTTTTCCCCTTGAACGGTCGCCCACAATCTCAACCTCGATCGAAAACGCTGACTGCGTCTGTAACCAGACGAGCTGAGCGGAAAAACAGCCAGAGACTGTATCTGAGATGCTCAAGGAATAAAAAGAGATTTTGGTTTTTATTGCAGCCATAAAAAATGCAGACGGTTTATATAGTTTCACCGCAGTCTGCACCCCGGCTCAGAGAGATCTGGAGTTTGGACTGAGGTTTGTGTTGCATGCACAGTCTGAACGTACGGTACGCTATCACACACGAGTCGAGAGATGCGGCGCGGCAGACTGTGTGTGCGAGCTGTTTAAGGCTCTTTATGAAGTGGTCTGTTAAAAATATGTCTCCTCTAGTGTGTTTGTGTGTTTTAAGGCTGGCATGTTTTTCTTATCGTCAAAAAGACCAAAACCGAATATGTGTGCGTCTCCCAGTGTTTCCTCCCTAAACACTGTTTGTTGCACATTAGTTCCTTCTGGAGATGTAAGAAATATTTTAGTTTCGATTCAATTCAATTTTATTTATTTAAAGTGTAAAATCACCTCAACTAGGGCTGTAGTCAACCAAAGAAGATCTTGGGCTGTAACGGGACAGAGCACACAGTGAACTCAGCAGTCTGTATTTCTCCGTTTAGCGTCTTCCGGTTAAGCTAACGTAACGTTGCTAACTTCGGAGCTAACTCCCTTCACTTTTCCAGCACTTGGAGAAACAACAGACGTGACTTTTCATCATTTAACTGACACACTGTAGTCTGTGCTGTACATTTACTGCCAGACTGACAACTTACCGCTAACCTTTTCCTCTGCTCCGCTAGTATCCACCGTCACTTTCTCTGTGTCCAACTCGCTATGCAAACATACCACGCAATGCCGAGTTGCTCTTTTCCCAGGCAACAACACAGCGTCCTGAACAGCGCTGCACAGACTCCCAAACGCTAAATATTTCTGAATGAGTGGATATTTGGTGTTAATTCTGGTATTAAAACATATTTTTTGTCCTGGCGGGTTCTCGTTGATATAATTGTAGGAGAAACACTGATTCAGTAAACGTTCAGTAACCGTTGAGAACAGTTAGACCCAGAAATGTCAGTTAAATTGGAAGAGTCCAAAGTTGTGAAAACAGCGGGGGTGTTTTGAATATTGTTAGTCTGTCCCCCCCGCTGCAGGAAATAATGGATTAATCCCAGAAAGCTGCTGATGTAGCACTTTTCTCCTTATGAAAGTAACACAGAGATTATTCAACCAATCAGAATTTAGTTGGACGAGAGCATATCAACCAACTAATCTACTAGTCGACCAGCAGACTACATCTCTCGTCTCAACACACTTCACAGTCAAAAATAACAACATACAGTGATCGATTTACAATAATAACAGTAAAAGTGGAGCAACCACATTAAAACATCGATACAAGATGTCAAAAGGTGATAGCCCCGAGAATTTAAAGTGAATATACTTTGAAGTTTCAAGTTTTAAAAGGACAACATACAGGAGACAATTTACAATTAAATGGAAGTGAATCAACTGCATTAAAAAACACAATTAAAACATATCATAGTTAAATAGATGTTAAAAGGTGACAGACCCTGCTAGGTTTTTAGGGGAGTCTGTAATGTACTGAATAAAGGCGGGTTTTCAACCTTGTTTTAAAAATTTCCACTGAACGCGCTTCTTTGATATGTAATGGTCGGCTGTTCCAGAGATACGGGGCGCTGTAACCAGTGAAGAGAGGCCATGATAGGTGTGATATGGTCATAGTTTCATTTTCTTAAAAACACTCAGTTAGCAGGAGGGAACAGCACATTTGTTGAGGACTAGTTTCTTTAGCGGATTAACACACATTTGGTGCTCTAGTCTTTCCTCAGCAGGACGGCGTGTGTGGTATTGAGTCAAAGTAAACCACAGTGTGTGTGTGTGTGTGTGTGTGTGTGTGTGTGTTCGTGGTGATGAAGGAACATGTCACCCAGTGCAACAGCGTGACTCATTTGATGTGTTTGTGTTTTATTGGACAACAATGGATCTTTATGACGCAGCGCAGTAAGACTATCGAGCGCCGGACACACACATACTTGTTAGTAGATCGAGTCATTGTTGGTTTTCGGGGGATTTTCGTGGGACTTTTTGAGAAAAGTGTGTCTGATTATAGTGTGTTTACATTGAAAATAGTGTGTGTGTGTGTGTGTGTGTGTGTGTGTGTGTGTGTGTGTGTGTGTACCTGAAGAACTCGGCTCATCCACTGGAAGCTGTCCTCCTCGGTGGAGTCGGGCCGCTGCTCTGCAACGACCACGATCCTCTCATCATGGAGCACCGTGATGGAGAACACCGCTATCCTGCAACACACACACACACACACACAGACACACACACACACACACACACACACACACACAGGCATCAGCATCTCTCTCTCTGACTAACAGCAGTTTAATGGAAATGGTTTTACAGTTTCAACAAAATCTGACTTTCTGAATGTAGATTTTATTGCAGGACCGTCGGTGTATTAGTTTATTTTACAGTTATAATTACTTTACAAATAAATATTTCACATATAAAAGCCTGATCAGTTCACAGAGGATCAAGTAGTTAAACAAAAGCTCTCACTCCAAACTCAACCAGCTGCTCATAAAAGACACCAGCAATGATAATCAAGTAAAAATCAGCTGTTTCCTGCTTTGACAAAAGCAATAAAACACAGAAAAACACTTCTCATATATACTTATATGGGCTGAAACACCTATTTGACAAAGTGAAGACAAAAGCAATAAAACAGCATACAAACACAGAAAAACACTTTCCATATATATATATATATTATTTTTTTAAACCTATTTTTAAGAGTGAATTGTCAATAACAGAAACAGTAGTGGTTAGTGTGTATAAACTCTCTGCAGAGTCTAGTTATTGGTTCAATAAGTTCTGTGGAAATAAGAGATTATTATAATATAATAAGTAAAATAAAACTCTGAAAACAGACATGCTATAAAATGAGTGCTTTTACTTTTATACTTAAAGTTTTACTTAATATTTACTCCAGTAAAATATCTGAATGTTTCTTCTTCTGGTGTAAAAAACAAAACACGACCTGCAGAAACAGTTTGATACAGAAGCATCCGGACTCCGAGCAGAAACTACAATCTAAACCAGTCGGACGCTGCTTACCTTCCTCTGTACACGAACTTCATGGGCTCCACAGCGAGCGCCGTGGCGACGATGTCGTCGGCGTTGTGCCGTCGGCCTCCGACCACCATGAGTCCGTCCATCTTTCCCGCGACGTAGATCAGACCTCCGGGTCCGATGAACCCCAGCAGGCCGGTCCTGGTGAAGGGGAACTCGCTGATGGGGGCGCCGCTGTTGGACATGGGGAAGACCTGAGAGGACGCAGAGTCCAGGTTCAGAGTCGGGTTTGGATTTATAACAAAGAAAGATAAAAACACTAAGACAGGATTCACGCTCTCACCTCAAACGTGTTCTTGGTCATGCCGGCCAGGCCGTAGTAGGAGGTTCCCGTGGCGACGGTGCAAACGCACAACTCTCCGATCTCGTCGGTTTTACAGAGCTGAGGGACGCCTTCCGGCTTCACCACGCACATCATCGCTAAGGAAGGGAGGAGAGAGAGAGAGAGAAAGAGAGAGAGAGAGAGAGAGGAGAGAGAGAGGGAGAGAGAGAGAGGAGAGAGAGAGGGAGAGAGAGAGAGAGAGGGAGAGAGAGAGAGAGGAGAGAGAGAGAGAGAGGAGAGAGAGAGGGAGAGAGAAGAGGAAGTGAACGGAGAGGAAGGAAACAAGGAGAAGAGAGAGAGTATTGAAAGAGGAAATAACAGTGAGATATGGGAAAGAAGAAGAGAGAGGACGGAAATAAAATGATCATAGATGAAACTTTAAACACTTTTTTAAGTCTCAGAGTGTTTAATTATCTTCGTAATAGTAACTGCTAACATATTTATTCAAGGAAGACTATTTATATACTTCAAGTGTGAGTGAGTGAGTCTCCAGATCATGATTAAGACGATAATATGAGTAATGAGTATAATTATTAGGGCTGTAGTCTGCTGGTCGACTAGTCGGTTATTTGGTTGATATGCTCTCGCCCATCTAAATTCTGATTGGTTGAATAATCTCTGTGTTACTTTCATAAGGAGAAAAGTGCTACATCAGCAGCTTTCTGGGATTAATCCATTATTTCCTGCAGCGGGGGGGACAGACTAACAAACTACCTGTGAAAACAGCGGGGGTGTATTCAAAACACCCCCGCTGTTTTCACAACTTTGGACTCTTCCAAACTAACGGAGACTTCTGGGTCTAACTGTTCTCAACGGTTACTGAACGTTTACTGAATCAGTGTTTCTCCTACAATTATATCAACAAGAACCCGCCAGGACAAAAAATATGTTTTAATGCCAGAATTAACAACAAATATCCACTCATTCAGAAATATTTAGCGTTTGGGAGTCTGTGTGAGTGAACCTCTGTGCCGTTGCCTGGGAAACAAGCGTAATACGGCATTGGGAGTTAGCTCCAAAGTTAGCAATGATGGGTTAGCCTAGCTTGAAGACACAAATCAGAGAAATGTGTAGCCAATTAGTCGAAGATTATGTACAGTTCTAGTCGACCAAGATTTTCTTTGGTTGGCTTCGGTCCTAATAATTACAAAACATTTGAAAACTTTGGGTCTCAGTTGAGGAAGGAAAGGAAGTAAAGCAGGATGGAAGATGGAAAAAAACGAATAAAGTAGGAGGAACGATAAAATGAAAGGAAGCAAAGACAAGAAGAAGAAAAGTAGGACAGAAAAAGATGTAGTTCATGACATGTTATGTATAGTCGTATATCCTCATGTCTCACCTCCAGGCATGACAGAGCCGACGTCCTGCAGCGTGAGGACCGACAGCTTCTCCTCAGAGTCGACCCGGATCACGCCGTGACTCAGACCCTGCATGGACAACACGCCGCGACCAGGAGGGGTGCTGCCCTCCTCCACGGGCCTGCGGGAGAGACGAGGACGAGACGAGACGAGACGAGCACACAGTACTGACGGTTAAATGATGTTATACTGTGAAAAAGTTTATATTGTGACTGTGAGAGTCTGAGGGAAAGATGGGAAAATTAGGATATTTTTTGGAAAGAGAGGGAATTTTTAAAACATGAGGACATGTTGTTAAGCATGTGGAAAAAAAGGTATCCACATTTTAGCAACATGAGAACAGTTTCTGACATTTTTCTGGAAAGCAAAAGTCTTGATATTTTTTTTAAAAGCGAGGAAATTGTTGGAAAATAAGCGTTTATTTCAGGAAAGTTGGGATTTTTTTAAAAATTAAGGACATTTTTTGGAAAGTTAAGACATTGTTGTTGGACTTTACTTCCTCAATGGACTGTTATAACTGGGTTACAACTCTGTGTGTGTGTGTGTGTGTGTGTGTGTGTGTGTGTGTGTGTGACCTGTTTTATGATGTTTATGAGTTTTGAAGCTGCTCTTCTGAAAATAAAATGAGTTCATTACAACTACTACACCCGCTGAGGCAAAGTGTCGTTTATTAGCCTCTGTACGGCGCAAACACACATTCACATATTCACACACACACACACACACACACACACACACACACACACACACACAGAGCTTTTATAGTGTCATAATTAAGAGCTTGGAGCAAAAAAAAAAAAAAAATTACAGCCACCTGGTGAATGAATGTAATGTAATGTGGATTTTTACATGTTGAAGTGCAGCAGCGGACGAACGGATGAAAGAGACGAGGAAAAGGTGGTAAGTTTAGTGTTTTAAAAGCCGCAAAACAGTAAAGTCAGGAGTGTTTTAATGGGTTAAAATAAGACCAGGACGTAGTGGAAACAGGCTGAAGCCATTAAAAAGCTTCTTTTTTTCACTGAGGAGAGTAAAATAATCGTATCGAATTGATGCAAGTTGAAGTAAAAAACGTGTTAAAGCTATAAAATAAGTGATTTTTATGGTGTTTATAATTAAATCTCAATTTTTGCAGCGACTCTTCTTCTGCATTTCTGTGTCTGGTGATGTTTAACATATTTTTGAGAGGACGCATGCATATGTATGTGGAAAAATCATGTGTGTGTGTGTGTGTGTGTGTGTACCTCCGTATAGCTACAGTCAGAGCTTCGGGGGAGCTGGCGCAGGGACAGATGACTTCTGGCTTCAAACCTTTCGTCTGGAAGACGTTGAGGAAGGCGTCACAGGACGAAATCGACCCTGAGAGAACAAAAAAAAAGCCTCTTTAGCCTCTTTATGTGCAGAAAAGCAGATAGTGAACTTTATTCTTTAACCCCCAGCTAGTGATGACAGGCTTTTAAAGAGGAGTTTCCACCGGTTTCTCCCTTTTTTCAGTTTGATTTACTCATGAAAATCTCTCCAAACATTGTCCTGTTGTCCGGTGACTGTGTTCTTTTTTTTAAATTTTTTTTTATTACAACATTAGATCATGAAGTGTCGGGCCAAAAGAGACGTGATTTAAAGCAGGACTGAGACGTTTTTTTGGACCGTACAACAATGATCGTTTCACACACACATCGTCAGATCGCGTCATGACTGTGCGATGAATCGGAGAAAAAAAAAAAGTGCACGAGAGCAGAAACGTCGGCTCGTATCTGCAGCTCTGATGTTTTGAAAACGTCAGCCAATGTATTCTGTGTCATCTGGTCGGGGGTTTTGCAGTAACGGGTCGTAGCGGCAGCTGTAACCCGGGCGCCAAATCTCCCCAATCGGCCGTGAGAGCGGATGAGTCCCATCACCAGATTTGCAGAGTGTAAAAGGAGCGTTTGTGTCATTTCTAATTCTATCCTTCATTGCTATGGAAAGCACAACATTCAAGCTCGTTAAAATGTCATATTTGGGATAAAAAAATGCACTTAAATTATTCCCTAAACTCCACCCTCGCACCACCAGACTGCCGTTAAACTTCAGCGTCATCCTCAGGACAAACACTTACAGGGATTGGAGCCGTCGGCCACCACCAGCATGCGCAGGGAGCTCAGGTTGACGTCTCGCTGGTCCCGGTGAGCCACCAGAGCCCAGTGCATGTCCCGCGACTTCACACACGCCACCTTAGCTACACACACACACACACACATAGTTACCGTGAGTCATGCAGTAAAGAGTATAAAACATAAAAGCCAGTCAAAAGACGTCATTAAACAAACACAACAGAGCCTTTTGTGTAATAAAGACACAGTGATGTAATGAAAACCTAAAACAGTGATGCAGTAGTGTTGGATGAGGTCAGATAAAAACTGTATCTGTATATTTGTGATACTGGAAGGCGTTTTTAATATTTTTATTCCCCCTATGCCGATTTATGTGGCTGAAAAATACATTAGAAACTCTTTTAATATAGTTCAAAACCATAAGAAATAAACAGTTTGGTGCTGTAAAGCAATCGGGCAGATTTCCCTCCACATTTCGTCTCAGAAAATAGAAACTGAATTGATGTTAAATTATTATTTGCCACTTTTTAAGTTCTTCTTAGCAAACAAGTTGCTTATTTCCAGCATCCAGCAGTGACGGAGCAGCATTATTGTTCATTTAGAGTCGTGTTTCTGTCCACCTGGTGACTGTAAATCCAATCTTCTCTCTGTTTTAGCTTCTGTTTTTGCTCTCTACCGACTCCTGAGGGGGAAATATCTGGCTCTTTTAGCTGCTAAATGCTACCAGCTAGTCTACAGCTAACTGTGTCTGTTTGCCTGTTTGGATGCTGAGCAGCGGCTTTTCGGAGCTTTTACTCTGAAAGCGACGCTATGAGAGCTAAACAACGAGGCTGAAACTCAACTTATAAAGCTCCGTAAAGCTGCAAACACATCACACACTGACAGCTCCGACGTTATTATAGTAAATATAGATTATAGCCGCTTCAGGAGCAAAGTCTAGAATTACTTCAGTGATTCGGTTACCTTTGTACTGGCAGACTTTTTGGATCCAGGACAGAGGGTTGACCTTCATGAGGGCGTAGGGAATACTGATGACATGCATCATATTCATCACACTCTGAGAGACGGACAGAGAGAAAGAGAGGAGACGTTTCAAGATGTTTGAACTCGTCTCTGTATTAAATATATTTCATTACAATAGTTTGAGTGTTTTTCTTACAGTCAGGACGGCGTGCCACAGCCCTACATCCTTCTTGAAGTCTAATACATTCACTATGGTCTCAGCTGGAGGGTGAAAGAGAGAGAAAACATATCAGCTGCAGTATTTTAACTTCACATTTTTAAATATTTGAGAAAAGCTTGCGTTACCTTCCGTGTATGAACAGGACTGTGTGAGGGCCTGGCAGTGTGTGAGCATGGCTATCCTCATCACAGTCACACCGAGGACGCTGCCGTCCTTACAGGTTTTATACTAGAAAGAGAAAGAAAGAAGGAACAACAAAGGATCATTTTTTTTGTTTGTTGCATTAATTTGTTTTTCCCTCTTTTTCTTCCTCCATCTTCTTCGCTCTCTTCCTGCTTTAAAAGGAGCCGGTATACTCTGTCAGACATGCCTGTTGGATGATCGAATAGTTTTGGAAACCTCCCCCCTCTCTCTCTCCCCCCCGGTGCTGCTGCATCTTTCCAACTTTCTGAACCAGACGACGTTTACACCCACTTCACTTCTTCTTCTTCTTCTGATGATTGGTGAACTTAGATAGTGGTTGTCAGAGGTTTTTTTTATAACATCTCTCTCCTTTAAACATTCCTGGAAAAACTATTTCAGTCTTTTTTTTAACAGTAACAATATGAAACATTGTCCAAATCTCATACTTCAGTTAGTCCACTTCCATGTAGTTTACTATGCGCACTACGTACCTAATGATGTAGTGTGCAAATTTTGACAGGATAGTGTCATCTCAAATCAAACACTGCTGTTGTGCACTTACAGGAAATGAGGACAGCAAATTAATATTAGCTAGCGTTAGCATTAGCTAGCGTTAGCATTAGCTAGCGTTAGCACTCACTTGCGTTAGCATTAGCTAGCGTTAGCATTCGCTAGCGTAAGCATTCACTTGCGTTAGCATTCACTTGCGTTAGCGTTAGCTAGCGTTAGCATTCGCTAGCGTTAGCATTCACTAGCATTAGCTTTCACTAGCATTAGCATTCGCGTTATAGTTTGTTCTACCAAATCATTACAGACCTCTAAATCAACCCAAAAAACATACTGATGGCTCTAAGCGGGTACGTGTAGTTACAACATACCCGGCCGCCATTTCCAGTTTGAAAAGTAGTCCCTCCCACTGCAATCAGACTCTTTAATTTGAATTTGAATTGACTTGGACTGCTTTTTTGTTTTTTATTGAGCAATGACATTTTGAATTTCCCTTCGGGGATTAATAAAGTATCTATCTATCTATCTATCTATCTATCTATCTATCTATCTATCTATCTCAAACTGTGTAAGTACAGAAGTATGTGATTTGAGACACAGCAACTGTCTAAAAATACGCAGCATCATCCACATATTTAAACAATATCACATCTCCCCCTTCCCCTCGTCTCTATGACAACCGGTGTTTCACCACGGCTTCAAGAGGAGCTGTTAAACACATGCGATCGACCTTAAACCGACCTTTAGGCCGCTGCTTACATAACAGGTGTCGATCAACTGCAACGATAACAAAAGCATCAAGCCGTCCTGAGACACTGTGATGACAACACTGGTGTATTTTTTGCAGCCTGAATCAGCCGTAGACATATTGATTGATACGTTTTAAGTTTTTTGTTTTTTTTTTTTCCCTCCACAGTTTCAAAGCCAAACTGACATCCGAGCGCTGCGGAGTCGACAGTAATCGATGAGATTCCTTCCAAAATGAGATCTCCTTCATCTGAAAACCCTGGCAGCTATCTGACAGTGAAACACGTCACAGGCTGCTATTAAAGTTATGAATCATGTTGAGACATTATCTTGCAGGAAAATGTAAAAAATAAATAAATAAATAAATAAAGGACACATTTCTATGAGCTTTGGAGCTGCAGTAATTTCATCTGTCTTGACTGTCTGGGCCTCTGCTAAAAAACAAAAAAGGTCGATAGTTTTTCAATCATCCCTCTTCTTTCATCGTTTTCCTGCCGCCTCTTTCAATCCCCGCTGCAATCAAGGAGACATTTCACCTCGCTGCCGCTGCAATTACCGCCCCGGCTGTTTAAAGGGGGGGGGGCATCAGGTAAATTCAAATCAATCAGGAGAGGTGATAGCATTGACCGGCGGAGCCCGGCAGAGAATGTGAATCTAATCCAAAAAGACATGTAGCGCCATTGATTTCCATTCACAAGCACAGCGGAAGAGTGGATGTACACAAGTGGCGTTTGCTTTGTCGACATGCTTCCTGTGTGTCACGGAGCGTTACCTCGATGTAGGCGGTGTCCTGGTTGGCGTCCTTGATATGTGGGAACCAGTCTCGGGGAGGTTTGGAGAGGTGTTTGGACTCGACGACGAACCACAGCAGCTTAGGCCAGCCTGGACGCACAGGGACACAAAACAAGCACACGCTAGTTAACGTCTGGGGAGGGGGGGGGAAAGGTTTCCGCCACGAAACGCCAGCTCCAACTGAGGGAACTGAATCTTGGGAATTCTGGGAATTCTAGGGGACATCTTTATTCGAGTTATGAATGGAAAATATGACACCTATGAGTCCGAGCCAGACGTCCGCGGTTTGATCTTTTCTTTTCCTGATTTACCCGCTAGACTCCGTCCAACCTCTGATTTCTCTTGAGGGCGTTTAAATCTTTTATTACCTTCATGTTAAAGCGATCGCGACATGAAAAACACGTCTGAAAGAGAGTCATCACTTTGCATCTGCTTCCTACCGACTGTAATATAAGCCGCACACACACACACACACACACACACACACACACACACTGCAGTTATTTAATGAGAGACAGTGAACCCCTTGTTGTACCTGTAACTTCTGGAAACTATTAAAACATCACTGAACCGAAGATAGTTTACTTAGGAAAGAGACGCTTTGTTCAGGGGAAAAAAAAAAAAAAAAGGAGGAGGAGCTTCTCTGGGTAAGACAGGAAGTTCTGCCAAATGTAAACAAATGAAAAAGTGCTTATGAAGCAATTATCATATACGCACAGAAGTGAAGTTACACACAGTCAGGTGTTAAAAAACAAAAGTATTTCATGCTTTTATTGATGGATATTGGAGAGATATGAGGAAGGAGAAGCAGCACAGGTCCACTAGAAAATAACATCATGCTTAAAGAAGAACTCCACAGATAGAAAGTCTGTTTCTTGGCGTTTAGGGAGTACAACTCCGTATAAAAAAAAGCCTTTTGTGTCTCCTGAACTGTGTGAAATCTGACCAGATCGGTCAGATTAGCCGTTACTAACAAAACAAACCATTCCTCTGAGCGGTCGAGTGAATCCAGCCAAGCGGCATCGTGGGTAATGTAGGAAGAACTTTTTTTGGTTCTGCCGCATTGATTTTGATCTTTTGTTTAAAAAGAAACTGTCCCTCGTGAGTCCGACGATGTTACAGGAGCTCTCTTTTAATGTAAACTGCCACTAATATCTAATAAGTCATGACTGGTTTAGACATATTGGACGCTTGATGTCGGATAATAAGTTTTAACTTGCGTGTCATCTTCAATTCAAGTGAGAAAGAAATCCTACGACCGGACGCATGTGCTGTCAGATATCTACATGCATTAAAGCTTAACCTCTGCTGATATGAAGGCAGATTATATAACGAGGACGTGCCGCTCGGCGCTGAGCGTTTATGTGACAGAACATGAGTGAATATTAAAAAAAAATCCAGAGAGTACGTGAGGGCCGTTAATGTCTCGCATTAATGTTCCTGCCCGGCAGCGAGACAGAGAGAAACAATCAGCCATGTGAATGAGATGAGTTTAAAGCCTGCTGATCAATAAGAGGAGCACTCCACCTTAATGAGCCACACACACACACACACACACACACACTCCTAAATCCATGCTGAGTGAGGAGCAGTAAATCTGGCGGCATCATGTTGCTATTTATACATCCATTACTGAAAAGCAAACAGTCGTTATTAATCACTCGGAGACTCTGATGTCTCCCTGTTCTCAATCCATCACGTGTCTCCTTCCATCCGATCTTTCTGTCTTTCCTCCTTCTTATCACTTATTTTTCTATTGATTTGCATCACTGCCTCTCTCTCTCTCTCTCTCTCTCTCTCTCTGTGTGTCTCTCTATCGTCCTGTCGTCCATTACTCGGGCCGGCTGTCTGCTGCCATCAGTCTGTTCCTTCATCCTACTGATAGAGCAGCACAACCGTCCTCTGAACTCTGACTGACTGTGTGTTCAGACCACCGGTGACGCAGCAGCAGCGAAGTCGTTTTCACGAAGCTACAAACTGACGCTGCCTGACACTTGTCGCTGTGTGACGGACCTGTCGACGCTACAAGTCAAAGACGAACCGGCCTCAACTGTTTTTTCAGCACTACAGTGATGCGGTGAAACGTCAACCAATCATATGTTTCCATTAGGGATGCACGATATTATACAATATCTACACAATATCGGCATTTTCAGCTGATATGTTTCCTTCTCCTCCACTGCCTAACTGTGTTTCCCTCCCTGCTGCTTCTTCCCACTTTAACCTGAATAACAAACCTCAGTGCTGCACATTGAGAGCCGAGGCTAACGTTAGCTGGGAGGTTAGCAGAAGCTAGCTGGCTGTGCTTCTTTCCGGTCATGCTGCTGCTAACGCTCCGTTAGCCTCTCAGCTAACGTTAGCCCCGGTTTGTTATTCAGGTTAAAGTGGGAAGAAGCAGCTGAGTGAAGTGGAGCCTGCGGAGGAAACACCGGAGACGGTCAGGGTGAAACAGTCGACGGAGGAGCTGCAGAGATAGGAAACACTTCGGCTGACTTTTTGGTTGGTCTTTTTGGTTTATAATGGCAGTTGACAACCAGCGTTAGAGTCCAGAGTCGGACACAGAGAAAGTGACGGTGGATAGGAGCGGAGCAGAGGAAAAGGTTAGCGGTAAGTTGTCAGTCTGGCAGTAAATGTACAGCACAGACTACAGTGTGTCAGTTAAATGCTAAAAAGTCACGTCTGTTGTTTCTCCAAGTGCTGGAAAAGTGAAGGGAATTAGCTCCGAAGTTAGCAACGTTACGTTAGCTTAGCCTGAAGACGCTAAACAGAGAAATACAGACTGCTGAGTTCACTGTGCACTCTGTCCCTTAATTGCCTCTGTGTTTGAAAGACGTTACATAAATAAACTTGCGATGCTTTTTCTCATCAAGTATGATTTCCCAGAAAAGTATCACTCTTTTCTTGGGAAAACCAAGATTTCTTTTACAATAAATAAAAAGCCTGATTTGAAAAACAGAACTGGGGATAATTTGTCATGAAGCAGTGTTGTTTTTTTTTTCAAATTTTTAATACATCTGAGGGGTTTTATTGGATTTTATGACCGTCTTTCTAGTGCTGACCTGAGGTTGCAGCAGAAAAGCAAAATCTGGAAGGAGAAAAAACTGTTAAATATGGACGGTTTTCTTTCTTTCTGCAGCACAGGAGCATTGTGTTTGCATTAGGGTGTTCTCCTGCACTCAAGGTTTAGGGATGTCTTTATATCACACAGACTGTACGCTGCTATTTTAGTGTTAAAAATTGAAAAGTTAATGCATTTATATCACTGTAACAATGGCTTTTTAAGAGATAAAGGGGGCAGGTTTCAAGAAGAACACCAACTAATACTGAGATCTTAACTCTTGATATATAACACTCATGCTTTTATGACGAAACCAGACTTTTTGTGTGTGTGTGTGTGTGTGTGAGCGACACCTTTGAACTGTGGGATCTCTCCGGTGGGACTCTTGGGTAACCCTTTATGGCAGGCGTCACTGGTCAGAGCCACCGTCACTCCACAGCTCCCCAGCAGAAACCCGATCTGCTGACTGCCGGCGTCCTGCGGAGAAAATGTAAAAGGAAATTAAAGACGGAGAGAACTTCCTGGTCTTTCTCTGCTCCTCTCTTCTATACAGATGTTATTTTCGAGGGGGGCGTCCGGGACTCTGAAAGTTAACGTCTTGTTCGTTTTCTAAATGTTCGGTGACTGACAGAGTATGCGTTTTTAATCTGTATGTATTGGAACTGCACTGCGAATGATCTCTTGATTTATTCGACGACTGGACTCAAACAGTTGTTGAAAATCCATGTTGTGTAGTCTGTAATTGGTTATGACTTTGGCATTAGGGAAGAAAAAAAAAGAAACGTACAAGGGCCGCTGTTTCTCTCGCACACAGAACAATGTTCCCTCTTTAATTTGCTTTTTATTTGCATTTTGAAAAAAAAAAAAAGTGTGTTTCGAATCCAAATTGGCTCGTCATCAGGCGCAGAGGTATCCAAGATTTCTGGGGCACCAAGACAAGAAAAATGTGTATGTGTTTTGCAAACTAGCAGTCTGGGAGGTGGAAAAAAAAAACATTAAAGGGGAAATATAATACACATTTCCAGGTCAATGTATTTTTATTCTGGGGCTCTACAGGAATATTGTTGCATGATTTACAGTTAAAAACTCCTTATTTATCATTTACTAGCCATTTATACAGCCTCTCGGTTCAGCCTCTGTCTGATACAGGCCGTTTTAGCCCCGCCTCCTGATGAGCCTGCTCTGTTCTGATTGGTTAGTTCCCAGAAGCTGCCCTTTCATAGACTTCCTGCTACAACTACAGACTAAAGTGAGTTTGAGGAGCAAGTAAAGGTAACTCTCCTGGCTTCTGACTTTCAGGAAGCATTTTTATATACGTTAACCCGAAGTGTTTGGAACTTTGATCATGTTTAACAAATATAATATCAATATATCAATATCTGATAGAATAAAACATCACAAAAAGCACGATACGTCCCCTTTAACACACTGTTACTGACTTCCACAGTCTGGATGTGGAAGTGCTGTGTAGTTATTAAACATCAGACTGCATTACTTGCTAGTTTAAGATCATAAATCAAACTTCTAATCTATGAAAAAAGTAAAAAATATGAAATATGAAAGGTGACATTTTCTTCTTGGCAGTTTTTTTTCTCCTCATGGAGATCCATTAAAATGAAAATGTCTTTTTCCTAAAGATGAAATGTATTATTGGAGCAGCTGATACAGGTTAAAACACATGTTGACGTCTATTGAGGCAAAGTTTCATGTTCTCCAGAGTTTCGTGTTTGACAGCATCTCATGGAGATATTATAAAAACTGTGATCAGCCACTGTAGCACAGGAAGCTAATAAGTAAGTCTCATCTCTCTACACATGAATATGGAAAAGGTGCATTAGAGGAAAGCAGGACTTTGGGGAAAAACCTGTCTTTCTTACTGCAGGAATATTTAGTTTATTCATTAGTTTACAACATTTTGTTCTGTTATTAGTTTAGGAAACGATGTAAATATTCTAGCAGTAAGCCAGACAGTCTGCAGGAGCTTTTCTAATTTCTATCTAAGCTAATAAATGACGGGGGAAAATAGTGGAAAGGTGTATTAGTGCAGTTCAATGAGTTGTTATTCTGTGTGAAATACAAAAAAGTGATGCACAGTATTTTTTTTTAAAGTTTAAAGTTCTCTTTTTCTTTCCTTTTTCTTCAGTAAAAAGTTGAAATCTATAAAGAAACTGTTTTCTTTGGCTAAAATTCTCAAGCACACACACATCTAAACACACACACATTTTCCCTCCCGATTCCTCCCCAGAGGACGTCGAAGCGCTCGGCGGCGGCGGCCAATCCAAACTATGACTCAAACAAACCTACAACAGCGTCAACAGAGATGTTTCTTCAGAAGACATTTGGCTCCGATTACACCTCAGCGGAGCTCAGTGTCCTCTGTGCTACACCGAGCTTCACCATGACAACTTCTGATGACTCATGTTTTTTCAACACAATCCCCCCCCCCCCCCCCACCCCCGAGTGAAGGATCAGATCCATTGACTGGTGTGAATTAATGCTGTTAAACGTGAGAAAAAAAGCAAGAAACAAAGACTTCTCTGACTCTGAACTGAAACAAGAGACGCTCTCTTCATCCTTCGCTCTCTTCCCTCCCCTTCTATCCATCATCTGAACTTCACCGTTTGAGTTAATGTGTGCTAAAAAAAAAAAAGCTAAATAAATACACAAGTCTCTAAAATTTCAATACAGGGCTTGTACATCCTGTACTGCAAGACACCAGAGGTTGGATCCTGGTTATTTTTTGGCTGCTAGAAGTTGAAATCGGTGGTTTTGGTTGAATATTAGAAAAGTTAACGCCTCCTTTTTTTGTGCTTTAGACGGATTCACGTTGTTGTTGTTATTTCACCAGGTCAGTGCTGCTGGTGTTTTGCCTCAACTGAACCAAAAGAAACGTTCATCATGCTTTTTTTTTTGGCAGCGGAGGAGAAAACTAGTGGAAAATTATACAAATCTAAAGCGAGCCAAGAAAATAAACCTGCAACGAATCTTTGTGGAGTTTATAATGTGCAGCTTTTGTTAACAATGTGTCAGAGAGGAGCTGACTGAACGAGCTCCAAACAGTTTGCTTTCTTTAAAACTTTCTATTTTTCTGTCTAAATTGCTCTATTAACACAACTACAAGACTTCTAAACTGACTACGTTATACTGACCGATAGTTTTTCCTTCCAATAAGATGCATGACAGGGACAGAATATAGAAAAAAAAAAAAATCTTAATGCAAAGAAAAGCATCGTTATCCATGTATAATAATGACACCAAACACACTCACCTTCCTGGTCAGCGGTACTTCTATCGGCACGGGGACGACCTCGGCCAGCAGGCAGCCGTAGAAGGCCGTCATGAAGGCGGCGGGGTCGTTGTTCGGGAAGACCAGCGCCACCTGCGGGAAGGAGGAGACGAGACGGAAGAGGTTAAGACGGGATAGAGAGGAAAAGGTATCGGGAGGATTCTGCAAAGTATTTAAAGTATAAGTAGGAAAAAAAGAAAGAAAAATAAGGAGTGAGTGTTTGCAGCTTGTTTTGTGTGTGTGTGTGATGATGAAAGACACTGATATGGACCGTCGCCAGAGAGCCAGAAGTTTGTCCGAGCAGCTGATGGGTCTTAACGGGAAATAATAAAAGCTGAATCTTTTAGGGGCTTCTGGTCAACATCTCTCTCCTTCTATAAACCATTCAGTCACTGTCAATGTCTCTCACTCACTCTCGCTCACTCTCAACTAATTATTTTTCCTCTTTTCTGTTTTGTATTCTTTGGTATTGTGTGCGAGTTTATTTACTTTTTTTTTTTACCTCCTTTCTTCTGATTTCTTTTTCTAATTTTCAAAAATTCCTTTTCCATTATGTCCTTTTCTCTTTCAGTCAACTCTGTTTAACTTCCATCGACATTTCTCTCTCCAGTCTCCCTCTTCCTGTTTATCGCCCTCATTCTTTCTCTCCCTCTATCTCCCTCGCTCCCTCGCTCTCTCGCTCTCTCTCTGTCCGTTTCAGCTCATTTCACTTCAGTGCAAACAGTTTTACGGGCACACTGAGGTTTATATTAAACTGCCAAAAACTCTTATATAACAGAAGCAAATATGAAAACAAACCTCTGGAGGTGTAGAGAAAGAAATTCTACACAACAAACAACAAGAAAAAAAAAAAGGTATTTATATTATAAATGAAGGAAAATGTGGTTGCAAAATTGAATTACCACTTGTGAAACATTTGATTTTTTTTTTTTTTTTGTGCAGCTAAATAATATATCCCCAATGTGTCTTTTCCTCAAACACAGGATTTGGTATTATGAGCACAAAGGAGCTTAAAAGTCTGGACGGGCTTCACTCTAGTAATGTAAAGACAATAATGTGAAAACTGCAATTACAAAAAGTCATTTATAGTGAGGGAGTTTTTCCTGCAGCAGCTATGAAAATGCTAGGGTTGTAGTCTGCTGGTCGACTAGTCCATTAATTGGTCGATATGCTCTCGTCCGACTAAATTCTGATTGGTGGAATAATCTCTGTGTTACTTTCATAAGGAGAAAAGTGCTACATCAGCAGCTTTCTGGGATTAATCCATTATTTCCTGCAGTGGGGGGGACAGACTAACAAACTACCTGTGAAAACAGCGGGGGTGTATTCAAAACACCCCCGCTGTTTTCACAACTTTGGACTCGCCCAAACTCACGGAGACTTCTGGGTCTAACTGTTCTCAACGGTTACTGAACGTTTACTGAATCAGTGTTTCTCCTACAATTATATCAACAAGAACCCACCAGGACAAAAAATATGTTTTAATGGCAGAATTAACAACAAATATCCACTCATTGAGAAATATTTAGCGTTTGGGAGTCTGTGCAGCGCTGTTCAGGTTGCCTGGGAAACAAGCGTAACTCTATTGAGTAATACGTAGTCGGACACAGAGAAAGTGACGGTGGATACGAGCGGAGCAGAGGAAAAGGTTAGCGGTAAGTTGTCAGTCTGGCAGTAAATGTACAGCACAGACTACAGTGTGTCAGTTAAATGCTAAAAAGTCACGTCTGTTGTTTCTCCAAGTGCTGGAAAAGTGAAGGTAGTTAGCTCCAAAGTTAGCAACGTTACGTTAGCTTAACCTGAAGACGCTAAACGGAGAAACGTGTGGCTGCTGAGTCTCCGTTATCGCCCACCGACTAATCGATTAGTCGAAGATTATGCACAATTTTAGTCGACTAAGGTTTCCTTTGGTTGACTCCAGCCTTTTATCTGACATAAAATCAACTGTTTCTTTAATGTCTATTGTTGTCCAATAGCAAATATTCACCTCCAGCACGTCAATATGGAGAAAAAGAATCAGTCTGTACAGATTACAATCATCTGTTTTGCATCGATTCAGCTTTACGGTCATTTCTACTGACGTCACAACTCGCTCTGTATGTTTCCCTGCATAGTTTTCCTCCTCAGAAGATCAGACATCTGAGCCTCGAAATCTAATCTGAAACATATTTTCTGCGAAGGAGGTTTTCTATCTGTCATCTTGCACACAGTACATGAATATAACAACCAGACTCAACATGTTTTCTATAACGTCACATCTGTGTCGTTATCGCCTGCTTGTGCTTGTGCCATGTTGGACCCAGCTGGGCTCCAGTTGCATGTTGTGATGATGATAACGGCGAACGCTCTGCTTAAGTGCTGTTTAATAGCTTCCATATACTGGACTGGATGTGTGTGTGTGTGTGTGTGTGTGTGAGTGGCAGGGGGTTGAAGCTATAAGATAAGTGCATCTGAGAGTGATGTAATGATCCTTTCACACAAACAATAACTCTAATGTTGACGTTTGCAGGTGAGACGTTCAAGGTCTTTCTCTTTGTTTTGAAGGTCCAGAGATTCAACTGTTTTTTTTTTTATGTCACTACGACCCTCAAATGTGTGTTTATGGCAGCAAAGAAACCATATCTGTGAGAAGTAGGAGTGCTGAGGCTGCTGCAGCATCCACACATTTCATAAAAGCCATTTTTAGGATATTTTTTGCAGCCACCAACAGTCGCTAGATGCTAGAAAAATCCTCAACTTCTCTCTAGAAATACTAAATCAATCATCATGGTCTCCATCTCTGAATTCAGGCCCTCTAATAAAAGGTGCTGCTGGTCTTTTTTTTTGGGAAATCCCTGCTCAGTTAATAAGATTTGAAGACTTACAGTAGCTTTACTGTCTGCCGTGTGGCTGCTGATTGACAGCTGTGATTGACAGCTGGCTCACCGGCTGCTCTCTCCGGCTCCAGGACTCACACTGAGTTCAACTACTGCCACAATATTTTCGGTAAGTTTAATGTTACTTGACTAATACACATGCCCTGTTAGCACGATTTAGCTAAAGTAGCTAACACAAGCGTGCAAACCAACAGGTGATGTCACATCATCTAATATTTTGTATGCTGTCATGGACATATTGGTGACCTTTGGTGTGATTCATCTTGATATATTATGAATCTTTACAGACACAAACTCTGGTGTATTTTCCTACAATAATCCTGCATCATTTCTCGGTGTAATTAATTCTCCACAGTGTTTCAGCAAAACTCATTTCTGGAAACTAAAAAAAAAAAGAAACAACAACAACACTGTAATTTTTCTCTGTGTGTGCAGCTTACTACAGCTCCAGTAAAACTGTGAAAAAGACCAGTTTATAATTCACACTGAGTGGGAAGAAAGAGGAGTTGTACTGTAATTAAAACACACACACCCTTCCGGCTGAGATGCATAAAACACACACACACACACACACACACACACACACACACACACACGCTGGCACTGAGCCAGTCTTGATTTGGACTCCTGCAGAGCGGGAAATTAAGCTTAAAATAAAGATGAAAGAGGGACAAGAAGGTGGAGATCAGAGACGCTGGGGGTGTCAGATGGGAGCAGAAACATATGGGACTATTACTGAACCGTTTTTTTTTTTTTTCTCTCTCTCTCTTCAGTATGATCGGCTGTTCATGTGCGGAGGCGTGTGGAGCATGATGCGATGATTACACTGACAGCGAAGGAAGGAAGGACGACATGCGTCCATTTTTAAAGTATGAAGTAATGGCCACATTGGCCAAACCCAAAAGTCTTGAGTCTTATTCTTTATTTATTTATTTATTTAGGAAGCGGGCTGTTCTGTGATGTTTAATACCAAAAAACATAAGAGAGGATGTTTGTGCTAGTTCTGAACTCCAGTTAAAGGGTCAGAAAACCCAAACTACCAAAAATAAAAACAACAAGCAAGAAAAACAATGATCTCATTCATGTGTTGTGGATTCTAACGATGCATAAAGTTTGTTTTTTGTACGTTCAGGTTTTGAGACGTTGGGGAATTAAGATTTTGTTTGTAGTGCTGGAAAGTAAACAGGATTAAGATCATCTCTTACGTATCTAGTTCGGTACGTCGAAGCCACTAACGACGAGAGAAAACTTGACTTTAAAAGTGGCGACAGCATGAACGACATGGACGCAGCTGCACGGGTTGTTTCAAACCTGTAGTTCGTTTTCTCTGGTCTGAATCGGTGGAGGAGTTGTGTTCAGTTTCTTTTCGATTGGTCAGATGTGTCTTGACTTGGCGTAAGAATATAAACACAGGAAGAAGGTCCAGAAAGACCAAGACCGCTTCCTCAAAGGGTCTTGGTTAAATGGCCACTCAAAGCGCTTTTTACATTACAAATCACATTCATACACTGAACGGGTTCAGGAGCTACCCTACAAGATCCCAACCTGCCCATCAGAGGAAACTAACCCTTCACACACTGATAGCTCAGCCATCAGGAGCAATTTGGGGTTAAGTGTCTTGCCCAAGGACGCATCGACATGCGGACCAGAGGAGCCCCCAATCCTCCGATTAGAGGACGACCTGCTCTACCTCCTGAGGCCACAGCCGCCCACAGGTTAAGCTGTTTTGGTTCAGCTTGCTACGTTCAGATCTGCCCAAACAAACTCTACCAAAAAACCAGCCTCTAGTTAACATTCAGAAATCAATGAAATCTTTAAAAACACATAACTGTTTCTAGCAATGACAGCTTCCATGTCGGAGGAAAATGACATCGTTGGAACAGAAACAGCAAAACAAAATGCTCCTTCAATCAATCAATCAATCAAAGAGTTTTACAAGATCAAACCCTAAGACCTTAATGTCGTCACATCTCCAGGTCCAAATTTTTGCGACTTAAGTCCTGATTGATCTTTGCTAATCTTCTCGTCTCTCTGTGGTTGTCTCCATCTCCGTCCATCAGTGTCATCAGTGTTGTTGTTTTGTTTTGTTTTTGTTTTGTTTTGACTCACCCGGTCTCCAGGCCTGACGAGCGGTTCCTGTTTGGTTCCCAGTTTGTGCAGCAGGTTGTAAGCCACCTTCACACTTCTGGACCACAGTTTACCTGCAAACAGAAGCAAAAAAATGATTATTATACAGTTTAAACACATAAAAACCTGAAGGTTGGTTATGAGGCAACTTTTTGTTCTTATAGATAAAACAAATACCTTTGGATGTTTCTTTTTTTTTAAATGCTTGTATAACAGAACAGATGACACCACAAATACCCATCTGCAAGGAATTGACCGCGCTGACATGACACTCAATGTTAAAACACTGGTTCTGGAGATGATGACACAGATTTTTTATAACATGCAGCAGACCAAACGCGCCTCATGACTGCGGTGTAATTGGATCCATGTACAGTGATAGCGCACACACACACACACGGAGACACGACCGCAGCGCATTAGAGGAAGTCACAAAGGCCACATCGGTGTATAATTACAGAGACAAAGGCTTTGGTATGTTGACAAATGTATTTAGTTATTACCTCGAGGCAAAGTGAAACAACCCTTTACCTCCTTAAGGGTGCCGTTTGAGCTTTAAATACCTTCCTGCATATATCAACTTATAAAATATTATCTAATCTTTCCGATCGGTTCTCCCTGCCGAGCAGATTCGGCTCCGTTCGTTAATGTCGTCAACAGCAGAATCAATTTCCATCCTTTTGCTTTCTTTCCTAATTTAGACTGGCAGATGCAGATATTATGCATGAGCAATCCAGCATGAATCCCTCATTGTTTTTCACGCTAAATGAGTTTTTTTTTTTTTTTTAAACGTTTGTCAGAACTAATGATTTGAAAAGACGGAGATCTTTGGGATCCCACAAGGAAAAATAGACTGCGGGTTGGAAGTAGGACTGCTGTTTATAAAAAAAAAGGTGCATCTCAAACGGGAATCTGTTTAATTAATTCAGAATAAAAGGGACACACACACACACACACAGACAAAAAAAGAGCAGTTTGTGTCTTCAAAGGAGGAGAAACAAACTTCATTAGGGATGTCGGGGGAGATTTGAAAGGAATAACTGCGTAAAATCTGCCTAGCAACAGCTTTCATGTGGTGTTTCCCAGCACGGTATCAGTCACAGTCAGCCATGATAACTGGAAAAAGGCAGTAAACGGCTTACATGTTCTGCTTAGATTTATTCAAATTGACTATAATTACACTGTAATATAATTCAAAAAGCGGATATGCAGATATGAAGCAACACCAACATTTATTTTGAGTTGTGTCATTTTAGCTCTAGTTTGGTCTCGCTGAACAGTAGCTTCCTGCTTTCGCTGCTGCTGCTGCTGGAAACAATGTTCATGAGACTGAAGCAAAATATTGAAGTTTAGAGGCCAGAAATCCAAAACAAAGAGCCTGAAAGATGGTGAGACGCTCTGTTGAACTGAGGCGAGCTGCGGAGTCGGTGATGCATCATCAGAGCGACACCTGTCACTCTCCACTGTTTATATTCAATAATCCATCGCTGCAGCTTCGCAGTCTTTTTGAAAACAAATAACATTTAACTGCATGTTTGAAAGGTACAATATGTCATTTCTGCTGCGAGGGGTCTCTCCATCAAAACTGGTTTAATGAGGTCTTGAAATAGTGAGGGATTATGGGACCACCACTGCCGTCATTGAAACTAGCTTCTCCCAGTTAGCGTTCATCGCCAAATTACCCGCAGAGGTCTCCTCCTCTCCAAAAAACAAACGAACATGGTGATTACGACTAGTAAAAACACTGAATAAAGCAGTTTCAGGTTAAAAAGCTGTGTTTCTCTGATGCTCTGACGCTCTTCAGCGCACACAGGATATAAGAGGAGGAGCTTCAAGCTGAGCTGCTGCTGCTAACGTTTTCTCAGCTTGTGCCTCTAAAAACGTAAAATCCAGACGTTTGATGACTAAAATCCTTCATCTGGGTAAAAGACAACCAAAGTCTAAAGAGTTTATTATAAAAATGTGGCTTAAAACTGAATAAAATTTAGTTTGTTACTAACAGATATCATCTTGTAGGCGTATACTCTTTGGTAGAGGGGTTTCAGCGCCATTGACAGGCAACCAAATGGAAATATAACAGGTCTAGTCCTTCTTAGCCTTCATAATGCAGAATAGTTTTACATATTATAACTTGAAAGTGTTTGTGTCTACTTTTTCCAGATGGTGGAACTATTTAAATTTGGATCAACAACACTGTTCGTATGTTGTTTTGTTCACACCACAGTCCGTCCGCGGCCATGTGTTGCTGACATCAGCCTGATTCATTAAAGCCTGCTGCCAGAAGGATGAGTAAGGCAACAACGCAATGTGGATGCATCCGGAGCATCTGGTCCGACCCCGCAGTCTGTCGAGAACAGAGCGACGCACCATCATTTTAAAAGTCTGAAAAACTTAGTTACTATTTGTTATTTGATCTAACAAAGACTATGTTTTCATCTCGTAGCCTCGGCTGACTCGGTGTCTGCCTCTTTAAAACGTTATGCTTTGAGATTAGTGTTGTAAAGTTTAGGAAAAGTTAAAAAGAACCTGCTCTTACAGATTTGTGCCATACAAGGCTGTAATGTGATTGGACCTGCTCTGTTCAACAGGGTCAAACCAGGTCAAAGCTGAAATGAGTTCAAATTGGCACAAAGTGGTGATTTTTCTGAAGTGGTATTCTACTTTGTTTCCCAATTTTTTTTTTTTTGTGGATTTATGACCCTTTAAAGTGAAGCAATATCTTTGTGCAACCCCCTACCAAAGGTTGCACATGTTTATGAGTAAAATTCCTGTCTCACAGTGTTTCATTTGAATAGTTTTTATAGGCCTGAGGAGGTAAAACTGGCCTGTGTTTAACAATAAAAAGCAAAGATCTGTGAAAAGTAAAACAAAACAAAAAAAAGAAATGACATTTTTAATCATCTTGTGACCCTTCACATTAAGCTTGTGACCCTTTAAAATATGATCCTGACCCCTGGTTGGAGAAACACTGCTCTACTTGTTGTGGATGTCTTTGTCCTTTAAAGAAAAAAAATGTACAAATGGAAAAACAATTTGATGCTGATCATGTGAAAGCAGGTCAAGGCTCATGGTTATTAGGACAGTTATGAATAATTGTCCCACTGATGAGTTTAACAGTGTTAAAAACTTCAGGAAAAAAAAAAAACAAACCCCACAATATCTTTCCTGACTGACATCCACAGATTGCATAAATCATTTATTCTGCAGGAGTAAAATCTCCTGCAGTGACTCCGAAGCAATTTTAGGATGAGAAAGATTTGGGACACCTAGTTCAAGGGTAATTTCAGTTTCCATCTGGAGGTGAAAACCAGATTCTCAAATTGGAAAACATGTCTGACAATCAGGGGGAAAAAGGATTCCTGCAGGACTGCAGAGGAGTCCAAATCAAAGAGCCGCAGCTCCAGATGTGATCATCTAGGATGACGCTATACTATCTGCTCATGAAAGACTCATCCAGCAGCCTTTTGTCCTTTGAAACCAAGAGGGGTAAATTCATGTAATTTAATAAAAGAAAGGAGTACTTTTATACTGACGTGAGATATTCACCACTTGAGAGCAGCAGCTATTCTCACAAAACGACTCTACGAACAAACGGAGACAAAACCGATTCTTTCTGAGGGACAGATGGTTACACACGGAGCCGCTGTTTGATAAAAAAAATGATTACACGTCTGTATTAGAACAATATCGCAGAAATAATTTCATTCTTTTTTTTTTTTCCAAAATGAGATATAGCATATGATAAATTGAGTGTTTATTTTCTCGAGCATGATAACTTTGACCCAAACTAATGAAACTGGATTCGGAGACGCAGACTAAGATACGAGCAAAATACCAATGAAAAGATAAATATATTCAATATGTACGGGGGAAAATGCTATTAACTTTTTTATTAACTATTAAATTATCATTATTATTATTATGATCAGTGTTTCCCCTAGGTTGAGTGGTTTGGCCTGGCGGGGGAGGGATTAGCAGGCAGCTACACATTTCTGCTTTAGCGTCGTCAAGCTAGGCTAACTCACTGTTGCTAACTTTGGAGCTAACCTTCACTTTCCCAGCAGTTGGGGAAACAACAGACGTGACTTTTCATGGTGTTGACAAGCTGCAGCGTTTATTAACTGACACACTGTAGTCTGTACTGTACATTTACTGCCAGACTGACAACTTACTGCTGCTGCTAACCGTTTCCTCTGCTCCGTTAGCATTAACCGTTATTTCAGACGCTCGCTCTCTCTCTCTCGCTTAACCACTCACTGGCTAAGGAGTTACGCTAACTGCAGTTTCCATGGCAACGACACAAACGTTAACTCAGACAGCGCTGCTCAACGGCTCCCAAACACTATTGATTTAAGAATGAATGAATATTTGGCGTTATAAAAAATATTTTTGGCCTGTATTATTATAGGGAAAACACTGATTATTATTATTATTAGTTTATTTGTCAGGGAAAATGCAAAAAAACCTTTTTTCTACTTAAAAGAGGCATAAAATATCAACACCAGAAATACATTAATTAAATAAAGCTCATAATAAATAGTGACATTCTCGGCAACAACAGTATTTACATCACATAAAGATCAATTTACATGTGTTGAGTATGTGTGCACATGTGTATGTTCCTTAATTCACAGCAATAATGTGATATTTATCAGTGCATGTGTCCGTGTACATGCGTGCATATTCTGCATTAATGCATGTATGTATATCTGTAGGTGTCTATCTATGTGTACATGGACATAATCACAGGTTTGATTTTGTTTCAGCCAGTGTTTCACCTTTTCATTAAATGTATTCTTACCGATGAGGAAAAGGCCAAGAAGCTGCAGCTGAAGTGTCTAAATGTACACATTGTTAAAATGACTATTTTTACATTATTATAAACATATTTTAACCATTGCTTGCAAATAAAACCTTCCAAAGTCTTGGTAAAAGTCACAGGTGTGCATTTTAACAGTAGTGGTACCCACCTTCCTCTCACAGCTAGCATCAAGCTGATGGCAGGTGACGTTTCTATTGCTAAAAAAAACCTGATGTATTGTACAGACGACACTCCAAACAAAAAAAAACAGATGTGCATAAAAGATAATGAAAGTAAAGAGATGAAAACATCAAAACCACACAGAGAAAGGAAAAGTGTGCAAGTCTGGACAGTGTCTTTCTGTCTCTATCGGTGACGTGATCTGTTGGTAAGTTACATCATCTGTGCTGTTTACTGAGGATCAAAGCTCCCTGAGAAACTCTCTGGCTCGTTTGAATTTTTTTTTTGATGATTAGAAAATATATTTCTCTCCTGCCAATTACGCAGGGTTATCTGCAGTGCAGAGCGGGGAGGGTTGAGTTTAAGGACAGCGGGAGAACTCTATATCATGAATTCTCTCTGTTCTCCGGGGGGGCGGAGGATGACTCGGCAGGAAGAAACAAAACAAGTTTGTCCTTGTCAGTCGACATCAAAGGGAGGACACCACGGGCATGAAATATAAAGGCAGAAACAGAGAGAGAGAGAGAGAGAGATTCAGATTTAGATTCAGCACTGCACACCACACACACACACTAACACACACACACTAACACACACACACAGTCTCACCATGTTGTTGTCTCTCTGGTGGAGGACTCCTGAGTGCTGGCTGAAGACATTTCACAGTCTGGTGAGCACTCATATCGCCTCATCATCAGCTGCGAGCTCACTCCTCACAAATCAGTTTGTTCAGACACACACACACACACACACACACTGACACACACACACTTGCACGCCTGTTTGACCAAAGTTGCTGCTGCTGCTGCTGCTGCTGGGGTAAAAGTTACTCCCAATTCACACCAATCCTCTGAACCTGATGGTGCATCGTCATCATTATAACAAAAGAAAACCTCCTTTCGGATGAGCTTTAATTATCCTCTGGTCTATTTCAGACTGTCTGGGACCGTCCTCAGATTCATTCATGCACATCAGGTTCTTTTAAAGCATCACGTCTGCACCTTTACTCGCAGTCCTTACGGTCTCTGTAGCCGTCACAGTCCCCCTCCTCCTCCTCCAGTGCAGAGTGATGTATGTGCTGAAGGAGCTGAAGTCTCTCTGAGCTCATTTAAATGTCAGTTTAACACGCGTACCTGCCGGCGTGATTTGTGACGTCACGACTAGTTTTTTGCGGCCAATCGTGGTCCGGTATGCGACGTCTTGTGTCCAGCAGTTAAACTTTTAAAACGAGCATGTATTCTTTAATTAAAAAGGGGTGATGGAGGATATTTTAACCAGATGATTGTCTCTTTTTTTTATGGAAAAATGACACCAAATGTTTTTAGATGTGTGAAAACATGTCTGGAAGGGATCTTTAAATCATTTCAGTCCCTTCATAGCTGAGAATATGAACTCTTTTCTTCTCCGGCACAGACGTTTCTCTGAGCTTCACTTTCTCAGTATGACGAACTGCTGGCGATCAGATCAAACTGAATAAAGTTAATCAAACATGCTCAGTGTGTGAAGGCACTGTCGTATAAAAAACATGAACAAAACCATTCAGAACAAAAAGCTTTCAGACTTCACACTCGTGTTAATGTTTCCAAAAGTTTCATAAATCAACTAAATTTAAAAAAAAAAAAGAATCCTGTTGTCTTGTCAGCATGAAACGCACTTAGACAAACTGTCCTCAAAGTCTTTCAGACGACACTCCTGAGAGAATCATTTATTTTATAAACATATTCTGTAAATATGAGCCTTTGGGATATAAAAAAACCACAACAACTTCCACTCCCACTGTAGCGCAGCATTTTTTCTCCAAAGAGTCTCTTTCACACTTTGCTAATGTGCTTAGCGCTCGGTCTGGCTGCCATTAGTGGAATCGCGCTCACACAGCGGGTGTTAAACATTGTTTGGTGCTACAGTTAATCAGCTTGGGAAATTAAAAAAAAAAAAAAAAAGACACCATATGTACTGAAAAAAATTAGGATTCAATTCAGAGAAAAGTATTACATAATTAGTCGTATTCTACAAAAGCATATTTAGTATTAATCGGTGTGTTACAACAGAAATATTATGTCGCACTCCGACCCTGAAATAATCCGTCAGCGCTGATCTGATCTGTAATATTTACCCTTTAAAGTTTCACACACACTTTAACAACCTTGTACCTTAAAATGGTTAGACTGAAAAGATGATTCAGCATTTTCATATTCAACTTTGCACACGTTCACACCAGCACATAGAAAACTATCGAGCATCAAAGAGTTGGCATCCGACACCTGTCTTGTATAGCTCACTGCTTTGGGACATTTAACATTTGATAAAGTTTATATACACATCCCTAAATCTAAATATTGGTTTCTTGAATGCTAAATTGTGGAGTTTTAATTTAAAAAAAGGGGGACTAGAGAGTCAGATCTTAAACTAGAGAGGAAATTAATGAAAACTAGACATGACATTTGATTTTTATAAGCTTCTTATGACCCTGTAAGGCTTCCGTACCGTAGGTGAGCACGTAGAGCGGCTTGCCGTTGGTGTCCATGGTGGTGAGGCAGGGCGCCTTCGGGGAGATGGTGCCCCACCTCTGCAGGGCCGCCTCTAGAGACGGAGGCCAGTTGGTCACTACGCCCAGCTGCTCGCCCCGCATGGCCACCATCTGGGCCCCCTCGGCTTTGGGCTGGTTGGGGTCCGGCTGCTGGACTGCACGAGGTCAGGAGAAAAAAAAAAAACAGTGACATGATGTAAAGAGTAATAAGGTCATGATACTTAAAACTTAGATTATTACGGCTCGAGAAAGAGAGTTTTAGTCAGATTATTAGTTGTAACTTTACAGTGAACAGCAACAGAAACTTGTCTTTTCTCTTTCTTTCTTTTATTTCTTTTTCTTACATATAGACTGATATGCACATATAAATTTTATTTAAAGCAACATCTGGTTGTAAATGAGTATTTAAATGTGATATTTGCTTTATTGTTTTTGTTTTTTTATCATGTAAATACCATTTTCATTACTAAAATAATCCCAGCAGTCATTTACATTTACAATTCTGTCATAAAATTTTAAAAAATGACACCTGTGAGGGTTAAAATACCTCCATCTACACACAAAAACATCAATATCATGATGTAAATACAGTGTTTTAAACCTAATAATGGCGGGAACAACTGTTTACTGGTGTTCCTCTACTATATGAACATTTATGAAAGCAGGCATAAACAATAATTAAATATTTACTCTATGTTTTTATCATGAAAGTATCAGAGAATCTTCATAGGACTGAAATTAGCCTTTTTATTTTTATTATTTTCTTTAAATCAAACACTATGTTGATACATTTTAACTTCACAATGAATGGACCAGGCTGAGTCTTTCTAACATTTGCTATTCACGTTTAAATTATTGATTCACTTCTGGCTGCGCAGCTTCTGATGCTGGAAACAAAAGGAAATATTCATCAGTGAAGACGCAGCTTTGTCACAGCAGCACACGGCGGCGAAATGAAACGATGATGTGGCGAATCAGCTTGTGTGGGTTATTTTCCAGCTGCTAGGAGCGGCGCTCTGACGGCTCCTTCACCGTTTAACTGCTTCCACATGATCAATAATCAATCGCTAAATAAAACAAAGTATGAAGTATGAAGCGGAATATAAACCAGAAGGAATAAAATAGAAACAGTTTGTTGTTACCCTCCAGGAGCTCCTCGAAGTCATCGACGAAAAACTCTCTTAGCGGCGGCCGCTTGGGTCTCTTCAGAGTGTTGACGAGTTGCTGGATTTTGGCTGAAACTCTGCTGCTGACTGGAACACCTGCGGAGCGCCAACAAAACACAAACACACATTTAAATTAAAATAAGAACTTTAGACCAGGAATGACGGGAAAATCTGAAGGCCCTTCGTCATTTTGACAGATAACACTGAGGGTGATAAACCGTAAATTTAAGTAATATGACTAACTGATTTAAATCAATAGCGTTTGGGAGCCGCTGAGCAGCGCTGTCTCGAAACGGGAGTTAACGTCTGTGTCGTTGCCATGGAGACTGCAGGTGGTAACTTCCTAGCCAGTGAGTGGTTAAGCAAGAGAGAGAGCGTCTGAAATAACGGTTAATGCTAACGGAGCAGGAAACGGTTAGCAGCAGCAGTAAGTTGTCAGTCTGGCAGTAAATGTACAGTACAGACTACAGTGTGTCAGTTAATAAACGCTGCAGCTTGTCAACACCATGAAAAGTCACGTCTGTTGTTTCCCCAACTGCTGGAAAAGTGAAGGTTAGCTCCAACGTTAGCAACAATGGGTTAGCCTAGCTTGACGATGCTAAACTGATAAATAGAAAACGAAGAAATGTGTAGCTGCCTGCGAATCCCCACCCACCCCACACACACACGCGCAAAAAATATCGACAACCGTCAAAAAAATTCAAATAAAATGAAGAGTAATAATAGATGATGACGTGATTTTTACAACCCTGTCAATGAGAAAGTCTAATGCAACCACTGCTTTAGACTAAAGTCCTAACTGTGCGTTCACAGGTGGCAGCCGCTTTCGCATCCCTTTGTCACTTTCGATAAGCTGATTGCATCCCGCCGCTTCATCGCTAACACACAAAAAAACACTCCCGCATTTTAAACCCATATTATAGAGTGGCAATCTTTCCTCGAGTGAGCAATCACCCGCAGCAGCAGCCGCCGAACATGACGCTCGGTAATGGAAGAGAAGTGAAAAACAGCATAAGAGATGAGATACAGTATGAGCGCAAATTGCTCTTTAATTGAACCTGATTTTCAACCCAACTGTCACAGAGTGTGTGTGGAGAGATTTAAGACGGAGAGGTTGGGGGGAGCTGGTGGTGACATCTACATGGAAATAAAGCATGAAGAAGAAAAAATCCAGCAGGAGAATCCTGATGTAAAATTCATGGTTTCATTCAAATGTATTCATGTCTTCTGGTCGGCTTTCCTGTCGAGTCTATAGAGCAGGGTGGTGAAGAAATACACATCAGGTCGACTGAACTGACACGTCACATTTCAAGCATGTTTTCCAGATGTTTCGGTGCTGGACTGCTTCATTATTTCAACAGATTAACATCACAACTTTCTGCAAAAGCAGCAGGGCCAGAAACGAGCAGATAATCAGCAGGAATCCGCAGAGTGACACAGCGATGAGCTAGATGTTAATATTAGCATGCTAATATGCTCAGAAGACAATGCACAAGCGTCTTGATTTAGCATGTTAGCATGTGAACATCTGCTAAATATCAATAAACACACAGGCTGATGGGAATGTCCTTTAGAGTTGCAGGTATTGGACAAATTATAACCTGATGATGGCACGAGAGGAAAAGTCATAAAAGCTTGAAAGTTATTAGAAATGTGTCATCCATCCAATAGATGTTGAGATATGTCAGTCTGGACCAGTGGTGGACAGATCCATGACCCTAAAAATGCCCGATAGTTCATAAAATGAGACAAATTTAAAATAAGTTTAAAAAAAGATGAATGTTTCTAAAAGTTTGTGTGAAGAACTGATAATCAGAAAAGAGGCAAAACACTTACTCTCAAAGTTAAAAATAATAACAAAGATTAAACACATTTTGGCACAAACTGTGTGTTCATTTAATAAACTCCATGTTGCAAATTTATTATTTCGTAAGCCAATAAAACAAGCTTTAAAAAACCTCCAAATATCTGAAAAACAGGGCAAAAAAAAAATCTAAAATAAACACTGAAAATAAGATGTAAAAACTACAATAAGAATCTCTGCTCCCACACAGTGAATCAGATGTTAAATCCTCAAAAGTAAAAAGACAAAAAAACAAGTCAATAATATAATCAGCTCTGACAAAAGCTCATCTCTGAACATGAAAAGTGGCTTGAAGCATTGTAAGCAAGACAAAAAAAAAAAAGATTTATAATCATTTCTGGTGAAATCCTCTCAGTGCTTTGAAAGACAGCAGAAGCTTTGTTGCGTCTCTTTTAGCCAAACATCCCAGTAAGCTCCCATCTGTACGCTCGGGCGAGCTGCCTCGCTGTGAGCCGTGAGCTCAACGTCTCCGTCCGCGGCGGCTTCGATCGCAGCGTACGACGGACACGTTTGTCCGCTGCAGCTTCAACGACCCTCCGGAGAGGGAATTATGAAACTGTGAGCGGACAAAACGGCGTCCTAAATCATCTCTGAAGACCCTACAGGATCTGGATTCATCTTTTCAAACGTGAAAAAGCATTTAAATGTGACCACAGCTTGTTTTTATGTTGTAGCGGGTTGATTTAACTCTGATTTGTTTGTTCTGTCTGCAGAAAAAATGAAAAAAAGTGATGAACATGCATCCAAAAGCAGCTTTCCCTGATCTTTTCTTTCCTTTCATAATAATAAAAATGTTTTTTTTAAGTATAGCACACATAAATAAACAAAATTAGACATAAAAAGATGCAAAAAATAAAACATAGTAAGAAACAACGATGATTCTTGAAGATGTTTCGTCTCTCACGGTGTTGACTGACTGACTGACTCGTCTCAGGTGTTCAACCTCTGTAGGGTCATTTACACTTTCAGGGGTCATTGAGGTCACATGTGACTCGCTCGTCCTCTTGTCTGTCATGTGACAGTCGTTGGAGTCACATGAGTCCGAGCATGAAAAGGGTGTTAAACTGTTTGGGAAAGATGTGAAGAAGCCTTTTATGCTGTTAGATATACCCTGACCTGGATGATCAGAAATAACAATGAATACAGATAAAATTAACAGTAACGCAACAACAGATACGTTTCACATGCATGTTATCACATGTCGGAGCACAGACGGGCCTGAGGCTGAACAAACATGAGGCAGACGAACAAGAGACACTTTGACAACACCTAAACCGTGTCAGGTATACTCGTGACTCTTTGTTTGTTTTGTTTTTTATACAAATACAAATGTTTCTCGGGCGTTCAGTCCTCCGATCACTCCCAGAAAGAACGGACATAAACAAGATTTAAAAGAGTAAGAAAAAGAAAGAAAGTCAAAAAGTACATTATTTTTGCACATAGAAGAAGAAAGGAAGCAACAATGAAGACTTGAACAGATGTCAGAACATCCAAAGCCGGACGAAGCTGCTCAACGATTTGTTTGACAAGTCTTGATCTTCACTGTCATTATTTATTAGACAAATGGCATTTGTACGGCTATGAATGATAGAGTGGGCCAAAAAGCTTTTTTTTTTTATGATATTAAAATCTTCTTTACAACTGCTGTTTATTTTATTATACTTACTGTTTACAATTCAGTGGATTAAAATCTCCATTTAATAATTCAACAGGAATCTTCAGATACTTAGAAAACTGGCCCTAAATCCTCTAAATCCTCTTTAGTTTCACTCATATTTCTATTTATCCCATAAAAAAAACATGAAATAAAGGCCACATACCGATTTCCCTCTTCTTGTTATTATAGGTATACTAATAAATAAAATAATAATATGAGTTTTATTGGAGAATTTAAGAGTCTGAAATTGATCTAAATACCTTTTAGACTGAATTTTCACGGCTTATTTATTGAATACTTGCAGTTTTAAGGCATAAAAAGGTTGTAATGAGCTGCAGGAACCTTTTGAGGGACTCAGTTCCTCTATCTGGACTTCCATCAGAGGGATCAGGGTTTAAACTAAGCTGCAGGGAGGTGGTTTTACCCCCCAAAATGTCCCTGATTGGAGGGTAGTACCTTTCAAAAGTAAAGGAGCTTTGGGTGCAGAGTTTGCAGGGATGATTGTAACCGATACCCGGAGCTTTTGGATGATCATGAATGAATACAGGAAACACCCCCCCCCCCCCCCCCCCCCAACTCTTTCCCACTCACCGTCTCCGGTCTCCATCAGCTCAGCGTTGCCGTACTTGGGCGTCTGTCTCTGGGCCGCAGTGCCGGCACCCGGGGCTCTCTCCACCTGGATCCCGTCGGTGGCGGTGGTGTTGGCGGTGTTGTTGGTGTAGCCGGTGACATCTGGAGGGGCAGAGTGGTTCTCTGGGATGTGAGAAAACGAGGAGGGAAGGAAGGCCTGGTTAGTACCCCCACACCCCCACACATCCTGCTGTTAAAACATTTGTTTTAATGGGGACTCATACAGTCAGTTAGATTGTGAAGATACAAATCTGAGGTTGGTGTTAGTTGTTGTTAGTTTAATCCCGAATCATAATACATGACGATATTTAAGGATTTTATCTTGTGAGTTCGGTTTTAACATGAGAAAAACAACATTTTCAGAAGTAAACAAGATAAAAAAGATCTTAAAATATCAATTATTTCATTTCTTTCTTTGAAGTGTAAAAGCGCAAACCAGTTCAAGTGTCTTCTGAGGTGTAAGGAATTAAAAAAAGCTGGTTTAAACTTTAGTGAAAGCAATGAAAGAAGTTAAAGTGTTAATGCTGTGAGGAACTGAAACGTCAGCCCTGAAAATCGCTGAGTCATCAGTTGAGAAGTAATTTAAAACGTAAGCAATGAAAGCAACTGAAGCGTCGGTTGAAACGAAAGCGTTGTAAGTAATCAAAATGTAGTTGCAACTGAGGTTTAAACTTTATTGAAAGCAATGAAAGAAGTTAAAATGTTAATGCTGTGAGGAATTGAAACGTCAGCTAAACTCTAAGCCTTGAAAATTGCAGAGTCATCAGTTGAGAAGTAATTTAAAACAGTGAGCAATGAAAGCAACTGAAGCGTCAGTTGAAATGAAAGCATTGTAAGCAGTTGATGTGTCAGTTGTAAAGTTGGTTTAAGTGTAAGCGATGTAAGCAAATGATGTGTGAGTTGAAGTCCAGGTGCTGTAATATCAGTTAATATGGAAGGGCTGAAAACAGTTAACATGTCATCTGTGAAGTAAAAATGTTCTAAGCAATCGAAATGTAGTTGCAACTGAGGTTTAAACTTTACTGAAAGCAATGAAAGACGTTAAAGTGATAATGCTGTAAGGAATTGAAGCGTCAGCTAAACTCTAAGCCCTGAAAACTGCTGAGTCATCAGTTGACAAGTAATTTAAGACGTAAGCAATGAAAGCAACTGAAGCGTCGGTTGAAATGTAAGCGTTGTAAACAGTTGATGTGTCAGTTGTAAAGTCAGTTTAAGTGTAAGTGATGTAAGTAAATGATGTGTGAGTTGAAGTCCGGGCACTGTTCAGCTGAAATATCAGTTAATGTTGTAAGGAATTGAAATGTCACCTAAATTATAAACACTAGATGTGGGCAGTAAAAGCAGTGGAAGTGTCAGTTCAAATTAAAGTGCTGTAAGCAGCTGATAAGTCACTTGTGAACTCTCTCAACAATATCCAAACCTCCGTCTCTAGTTTGTGCTTTCAGTTAGTAAAAGGACAGGATGTGGTAATCATGTTGTAAAGTTAACAGTCAAAATGCTTCGTCCAATCATGACCGGTTGAGGGAGTAGCTGACTGTACTCTGGTAAACAAGCATGTAAAGTTTAAGACAAACGTTTCTGTGGGCCAAAACAATCAATAAATATAAGCTGAGAGGTGTTTTACGCTCCAAACTGACGCCTATCGACTTGAATATTAGTTGAAAGTGGAGTTTCTATTTTTAAGGAAGTCAATGGGTGAATAACTTGCAGCATCTGGAGCGACTTAAGTTTGCATATTTGTACCTTGACAAGGTGAAAGAACATGGAGGTTTATCCCAGAACGTCAATCACTGACAAAACATACTGAGCTTTACTTTTATAAAACACTAAACAAAGAACAGACAGGAAGTAAATCTAATTGGTCGGCTGTTCCAGGTACTCTAACATTTCTATACTCAACACGCTGCCAATAATTTCTGCAAAACGATGGACTGGAAGGACGCAGACGAAAAACACTACATAAGAAAATGAAAACCCTGGATGTCGGATAATCTGACTCTCGCTGACAGAAACTTTTAGGAAAACGATGTTTGGGAAGCGAGAATCCACCAGAACTGGGGAAAAAAAAACACAACTCCTTGAAGGATCCAGTTCCTTCACTGATCACCGTCCCCCTCTATAAACCTCTCCTCTCAAGCAACCCAGCACCGCCCGCTGTGACGGCTGCCTTTCTCTGAAGGGATAATGACTCCATTTCCCTCAACGCCCACACCTTAACATTCGTTTTTTTTTTTTAGGTTGTTTCTCCCCTGATTTTGTCCTACATTTAGATTGTGTGTGTGTTTTCAACCTATCTGGTGCGCCTGATGTTTCTAAGCATCCCACCATGCCTCAAAATTCTTCACATTTTACCTCTTTCATGAGGCTCGGCTGCTGTTCCAACAAACATCAAACAGTGTTTACTGCTCCGCCTCGGGGGGGATTCTTTACTTTGAGTGGTCGGAGCATGAAATGATGCGTGGAGAGAAAAAAAGATGTGTGGTGAATCTAAATAGGGATGGTTGTGTAGGTACAGAGATTCCAGATTCAATCATTTATCGCCACTTCGTCAACTTTACAGCTTGTTTTTGGAGATCACAACAGTTTCGTGTCGCCATAGCACGGCGCCATCCCGGGAGCCCGCTGTGTCATTTAGCGTCCCTTTGCTTTCAGTCAAGAGTTCTCGATTTAATTCCAGTCAGTCAGACTTTATACCTGCGAGGGCTGCACATCCTGCTCTTCTTGCATCATGCATGTCTTTGTGCTTTGCTGTATTTACATCAAGATCGATCGTACGTTTCAGGGTTACGGCGCTCTCCGTGGCGAAACCTTGGCTTTCAGGATCATCCGCTACTGTAGACGTTTGGGAGATCCTTGCCAATTGCTACCTAATGGATCCCTTTGAGGTCAGAGGTCAGGGGCCAGATGTAGAACAGCGATCCTGGAGCTCATAAACATCAGTGCTGCCTTCAAATCTCAGTTCAAGCAAAGACTGATTTATATGTTGTGTTTTATTTGAATATTTTTAGATGTAAAATTGTCCAGTTATCCACTAAATTATCTCATGACACTTTGTGGGGACCCCGACCCTCAGTTTGGGAAACCACTGCTCTCTATGCTTGACATCTATGTGGTGTAAAATCCACAGAACTGTATCAGTGCTGTAGGTGTCTGACAAGAAAAATGTCAAAAATGTTGCATGATTTAGGGTTATTTTGCATTTCAACATCATGTTTCAGGAACAGAAAAGAGTAGACGACGTAAACATCAACTCCAAACCACTGAAATATTTGCCTTTACAAAACTGCAAAACCCACTTTAGCAGTTTGTTGATGGTTTTGTCAACAATATAAAAAAGAAAGTTGATTATAAACCATCATCATCATCAGATATAAGACACAGAAAAGCTAATCAAAGATAAAGTTTGGTTTATAACATGCATTTTCTGGTAAAACGTAAAAAAAAAACATGTGGAAACCGAAAAAAAAGGTTGTTTAAATCTGTGTAAATTCACGTACATGTAAAAGGAAAAGGTAATTAGGATCTTCAAGCAAACATCAACATGCCTGGAGAAAGAAGTGCAACTAATTCACTGAGGTCCTGAAAAGGCTCCTTTAAGATACACAAATGTTTCCGTTGACAAAGCAGCACGGTGGGAAAAACACGCTGAGAGAAACCGACACTGAGCGAAGTCGCCGCTTCACAAGATTTAAACCAAAAACCCCCTCGTCTCTACGCTCCGTTATACCTCCCTCCCTCTCTCTCTCTCACATGGAGCTCCGCTGCTTCAGTCAAGGACCAGAAGATAAAGAAGATAAACTACTTCAGGCCCTCCGAGAAAGTTCCCAGAGTGAAAAGGCAGCAGACCAATTTACAACTTCACGGTTTCATTCATGTATAGAAAGAAACCGCTCGAACATTCGGTCATTATAAACCCGTCGGTGATCAGTTCAGTTCAGTACAGCTATTTGATAAGCAGAGGTTTAAAAAAATGACTCAAAATGATATTAAAATAACCTCATTACAACATTAATGTCCTTTTTTTTTCAAATAATAAGCAGGTTTTTAATTTATCATTTCGAAATGCATGTATGAATTTCATTTAGCACCTTTTTCATCATTTTCTCGCTGATGGATATTTACATATTTTGATGTGTTTTCATAGAAGGAGGTTCAAGATAAGTCACTATTAACGGGCCGTCCCTCTGATATGTAGCTGAACCATCATACGGTCGTTTTAAAAACAGAAATCCCGAGATTTTTTTATTTTTTTGTGTGTGTGTTTGTATTTTTTGTCTCTTAATTGCTCGGCGCACACCGCCGTTATGTTTCACTCCCTAAAAACAAACACACAGCTTTCTCCTTTCTCTTTGTGTTTCTGTAAATAACCTTTCAAATCTGCAGGTGTCCCTGTTCAGCCACCTTAACTACAGATTTTTTTCTTCTTCTGCTTCTTCTGTTTATTTCTCCCCCCCCTAAAAAAAAAAAAAAAAAAAAAGGGAAGCACGAGGGAACAGCACATAAAAAAAACAGCCAGTTATATCAAAAACTGGATGTTCATTTTAAGTTTTCTGGCAGCATTTATTTATTTATATATTTATTTATGAGAATATAAGGAGTTTTATAGCTCGGGTTTTTAAAAAACTAAAGATCAAATGGACTATAGACTATTAATATAAGTTGGGTGCACACACACATATATATACATATATCTATAAAATCAAAGTGTTTTAAAGGAGATCAATAAAGTTTAATTTAAACCAATACTCTAAATAAAACAATAGGAGGAGACTTTCATTTCTCGCTATGAATCATTTCATTATTTTGTCTCGTTTGGTCACAAAATGTTCTGAAGTGTTCGACGCATTTCGCACCGAGCTGAATTAAACATGTTTTGTTCAGAACTGAGAGGAATCAAAAAAAAAAACACAAACTGCCATTGCCACAACAAAGATGCGTTTTTGTTCTGATCTCTCTCTCTCAGTCTCTCTCTCTTACTTGATATTTCATCATCACCCTGGCAGTTAGAGCGTCCGTATTAGCGCTTTAGGATCGCTGTAAATATGTCCAACTTTATATATTATTTCATTGATGCGTTCGATATTTATTGAGCACGCTAGGAAAGAACAACTCGAGGCGTAATAAGTGTGTGATGCCTTTTTTTGAGTTGCACGGTTTAATCTTAGCGTCTCATTTCTGCACCTTCACTTATTCTTTCTGCATCGTTTCATGTGTTGCACTGACTGACTGACTGTGTGTGTGTTTCTCTGCAGCAGCTGTATGACAGAGCATATTTTTGTGCTACATGGAACATACTAACTAGCTTTGTGATGCGCAGAGATGCTTTTGGGAAAAAAAAAAGTTGGTTCTCTTCCGTCAGTAAAGCTTACCTCCCCCCTCAAAAAAAAATTGAACCGAACATGACATGAAAGTATGAGAGAGAGAGGATCTAGAGAGAGAGAGGGAGCAAGAGATACAGCTATAAAAAAAAAAAGAGAGAGAGAGATGATTCCCTACAAAAGCACCGAGCCAAAGCCAGCGAGACCAAACAGAATACTTTATCCAGACACGGACTGCATATCAATACTGCAGCACACAGAGCAGGCATGCTAATCACTGTAGCACACATAGCGTCTGTCTCTGCAACATCTGGGCTGTCTGTTCCAGCTACACCGAACCAGGCGTGCACTCCCCTTGTAGTCACGTGTTGTTTATCCGTCTGGGAATGTGTGTGTGTGTGTGTGTGTGTGTGTACACATGTGCGCGCCTCCAGTGACCTCATCTGAATGTATTTATGATGATGTGTGACAGGGAGGAATATCAACCCTGGCTGAGGGAGGAGGAGGAGGGCGATGATGATGAATGCCTCCGTCGCTGCTGGAATACCAATCAGGCCGGCCGGCCGACGAGGGAGCCGGTGATTCGGGGACGGCCGTCTACGTCCCCCCCCCCCGTCGGGTCAAGGTGTTGGGTGTGAGGGCGGCCTGCATTAGGCTGAAAGGTTGCGTGTTCAAGCCCCCGAAAACCGCAAATATCTGCCAACTACCGTCAGGAATCTTGAGTGTGGCGGCCAATCAAGAGATGATTTATGTTTCCCTGACAACTGATCTCTTCTAATCGTGAGGATTACGACCTTCTTTTCCAGGAAAATTAAAGAATCGGTCGCTTATTTAAAGGAAAAGATAAGTTGTAACAGGAGGTCGGTAACACTGTTTACTTCCTGTTTCCTCAGCTGTGCTTTCTTTTAACCATCTTCTACCAGCTTTATCAAGAATTTTAAGGGTGCTGGTGGAGGTTTTTCTTTACCAAAATCGAGGGTCTCAGGATAGAAGATGTCCCAAAATTTGAAATTTGCTCAACTGGCGTAGCTTCGGTTCGTTTAGACTGATTATCGACAGCTTGAAAACTCAAGTTTGTAGTTCAAACTCAAAGCAGACAAACCACAGGATTGTGACATAGTTGGTATGTGACATTATTATTACGATTTTAAAAGCTGGTAATCTTATTAAGGAAATTTCTTCTCAGCATGTGAATACTTGGATTTTCCCTAATAAATCAGAAAGTAAAAAAGGTTAAAATACCAGCGTGTTGTACTTGTGTCCTGTATTTTAGCAGCTCCTCATTAATAAGTAGCTTCTGGCATGACTTATGGTCTGTCACAGGACTTTTTTCCTTCTAAAACGTCCATGTAGCACTGGTGATGCAGGAAGACCTTCATCACAACTGTCAGATCTAATGAACGGATATAGACCACTTATCATTACAGGTGTAAAAATCCACCTGAGTTGCAACCAGATCCAAATCAAAACACTCTCATATCTTATTTATATCTGATTTTGTTGACCAACTTTGTCATTAAAGTACAGGAACTTAATGCCTTAAAGGACAGAAAGTCATTTTAAACATTACTTTAAACTATAAACCTACATTAACTGATCTTTTTTAGCCGCTTGTGAGCAGCAGTTATATCAAGACTTTGACATATCGTCAACTTTAAAGTCGATATGTTGAACTTGTCAGCAAACAGTTGCTTTATTTCGATATCCAGCAGCTACAGAACAACATTATCATCCATTCGGAGGCTTGTTTTTGTCCATCTGGTGAATGTAAGTCCAATATTCACTCTCTTTTATCTGCTCTCCTGAGGGAAATATCTGGCTCTTCAGCTACTAAATGCTCCACTATTTTCACCAGTGATCAACCTGCCAGAGAATTATCAACGACTCTGCAGCTCCCCTCGGCTTTGCAGAGCTTTATAACAAGTTTCAGCTCATTGTTTAGTCGTCTGGCTGCAACTTTACTGTTTTGCTTCACTCTCTGTGCTCTCATAGCATTGTTTTTGGCCGCAGCAGGCAGCTGTTTTCAGAGGAAAAAGCTCTAAAAAGCCGCTGTACACTAACCTGCACAGCACCAAACAACAAACAGACAGTTAGCCGGTGAACATAGTGGAGCACTGAGCAGCTAAAGAGCCAGATATTCCCCCTCAGGAGTTGGTAGAGAGCAAAAACAGACCTAACAGGCAGTGAATATTGGATTTACATTCACCAGGTGGACAGAGACACGACTCCGAATGAATGAAAATGTTGCTCCGTAACTGCTGGATGTAGAAATAAAGAGCACACTTAACTCAGCAGTCTGTATTTCTCTGTTTAGCGTCTTCAGGTTAAGCTACCGTATTGTTGCTAACTTCGGAGCTAACTCCCTTCACTTTTCCAGCACTTGGAGAAACAACAGACGTGACTTTTCATCATTTAACTGACACACTGTAGTCTGTGCTGTACATTTACTGCCAGACTGACAACTTACCGCTAACCTTTTCCTCTGCTCCGCTCGTATCCACCGTCACTTTCTCTGTGTCCAACTCGCTACATAAACATACTACGCAATGCAGAGTTGCTTGTTTCCTAGGCAACGACACAGCGTCCTGAACAGCGCTGCACAGACTCCCAAACGCTAAATATTTCTGAATGATGGATATTTGGCGTTAATTCTGGCATTAAAACATATTTTTTTGTCCTGGCGGGTTCTTGTTGATATAATTGTAGGAGAAACACTGATTCAGTAAACGTTCAGTAACCGTTGAGAACAGTTAGACCCAGAAGTCTCTGTTAGTTTGGAAGAGTCCAAAGTTGTGAAAACAGCGGGGGTGTTTTGAATTCACCCCCGCTGTTTTCACAGGTAGTTTGTTGGTCTGTCCCCCGCTGCAGGAAATAATGGATTAATCCCAGAAAGCTGCTGATGTAGCACTTTTCTCCTTATGAAAGTAACACAGAGATTATTCAACCAATCAGAATTTAGTCGGACGAGAGCGTATCAACCAATCAACCAACTAGTCCACCAGCAGACTACAACCCTGATTTCCAGTCAACCAGCGATCTTTAGAGAAAAAAGAAAACAGAACTACTACAAGTCAGGATGCACTGTTCATGTCGGATGAATAACTGAATCCTTTTCTCATCTCATTCATGACGGACATGCAGCTAAACCTTCTCTCACATCAGCATTAAAAAAAAAAGACACCTGATGAATAACATCCAAAAAGCTTTCTGTTGCTCCCAAACTGCTGAACTGTTATTCCTCGGAGACCGCAGACTATCCCCCTGGCAGATATACAGCACTGACAGGGAGTCTAAGCCACAGAGCAATCCCAGCAGGCCTCATCCAGACGGCAGCCTTAATTACATTGAATATGGGAACGCTTCCAGTCTGGTGTTAATGGATTCAGGGTTTTTTTTTTTTTCTTTCTGACAGTGATGAATGGTTGATTAAAAGTCTGTTCTTAAAACCTTTTCTTCAAGTGAATGCTCATTGTTGCCACCGGTACGGATCACTTTGTTTTCTCAAGCAATTTGAGAGAAACGGAGAGAGAGCCACTTCAATAAATGAGCTGCTGCCTTTTCACATGCCAGAGCGTCGGGTTGTGCCAAGCATCGAGCTGGCTGGCGGAGTCTCCGGGTTGTACGTCTTAAAACGTAGAAGGGATATTACTTGACGAGCCGAAGCGTGGTATTAAACAGGAGCCTCTCTCGGCGAGACGAACGCAAAGGGGAGGGGAGGGGTTTAACATTTGTGATTTCAGGTAGCAGATTTTAAGAATACAGCATAAAATTAAGAGACTAACACAAAGAGGAAGCAGGCAAACGGCCTACATTCCACCGCCATCTGCTTTCTGGCCTAGATGAAAAGCCGTTTTCAAAGCAGATTGCCTCTGGCTGAGCAAACAACTTAAAAAACATGCTGCATAATTAGCCAAATCAATAAACAACGCCAAACAGTGTAACCTTGAAAAGAGGGAGGACTAGTCATACAAGCTGCTATCTAGCCCCCTTAAAAGCATTGTTGATTCGCCTCATCAACAATTCCCACTCTTTTTTTTTTTCTCCCAATCCAAACATTGTTTTCATGCAACCACAACCGAAGTCAATGCTGCTCCTAGCGAGGTTAGCATTGAAACGATGATACTTTCTGAGCTTTCAACAACAAGGCTAAGCACAAATTTAATTAGCGAAGGGGGGAGAGAAATCAACGAGGGGCAACAAGTTGAACAGCAAGCACATGACGGGAAGACACGGGAGGAAAGATTCACTGAAAATAATGAAGGGTGGGAGGGGTGGGATACAACATCCGTGCCTTGTACCAGGTGAGGGCAGGAGACTGACCCCGCTTCTCAGCTCTTAGCCAGCCATGCTCCGATCTCTCAACTTACCGGAGCGTCGCGGCCCAGAGCTTCCATTCTCTACCATACCAGCTGGCAATGCCTTCCTCCTCCTCCTCCTCAAGGAGAGGTGGCTTAAAACGCCTGCATGTGAGGAACAAGAGGGGAGGGGAATCTTGAAAAAGGGGGTGTCAAAGTTGTGTGTCAATGAGGAACCTCACTTATTCACAGTTTTACCAAAGTCTGTCAGGAGGCCGAGATCCACAGTGTGTCATTTAAAAGTTAATGTGAAGCTTCTATGAGGCTTCAGCAAGTGGATATCTGACACATTTACAGTCTTTTTAGCATCAAATTCTCCTCTTTGTGTTTCCCTGTTGAGCTGCAGGTGGAAGTATAGCAACAAAAAGAGGGACTTTGGCACTAAAAAGACTGTAACGTTGAAAGATATCTACTGGATTTGACTCAGTGGGACGGCTGAAGCTTCATATTAGCTTCAGATTAAACTTTTAAATGCATTTTCCATCGTTCATTTGTTCATTTGGGCACCTGACTGTTGTTGAAGGACTTGAGACCACACCCAGCACATAGGCCACTTAACTTTACACATCTTCACCAATGTATATATTCTTACACTTTAAAACAATGACTAAAACATCTTTGTAGCTGGAGAAACCGTAGGCTTAAATGAGCTGATGTAAGAACTTGCGAACATCAAAACCTTCACCGGGGGTTTCCAATTTTCTCTGTCAACAGGTTTCCTTAAAAACTACTTGGCGGATCAGCGACCTCAGTCACTTGTCAGTCAGTCAGACAACATAGATGACAAGAGTGATAGGTGGATGGCATGGTAGGGAGAAAAATAGGTAAGAAACTACAATATAAGACTATAACTTTAAGACAAGATAGCCTTGGCTGAGCTGCTTTGTAGCACTTTTAGTTGAGGCCTACAAAAAGTTGCTCTGGTTCAGGGATTCCTCTCTTACCTTTACAAAGTGTGCCATGTTTATGTATTTCCATAGCAACCTAAATCCCATGAAATTGTTGTGTTGGTGTGTGGGGATTTGAGGTCTTTTTGACTTTATTTGCGGTGTCTGGACTTCTGTGAGACAACTTAAGATGACCTCAAATGCTTTGTATATTATATCAAGTGTTATCGACACATGGATATGAAAGAAATGTGGTTCTAAATCAAGTTTTTCTAGTTTTTTTGGACAAGCTTGACCCTCCTGCGCTATCGGATTATAATAACAAGTCACTAGAGGGCAGTATTACAAAAAAAGGAAGTGATAAAAGCCTTAACCTTCCTCAGGAAAATCAGCAGGTCATGACGGATTCCCCAAAGAAATCTTCAAGGCATTTAGTCCCAAACTGAAAGAACCTATACTCACAATGTTTAATTAGGCTCCCAGAGTCACTGGAGTAGACACTGATTATTGTTTTACCCAAACCGGGCAGCAATCCCAAACTTTGTCGCTCGTAAAGTCCTATTTCAATTAAAATCTTCTCTAAAATCTTTGGTCTACGACTTGAAAAGGTTCTTCCTGACACAACCAACATGGACTAAACATTAGGAAAAGGTCAACAATTGGTATATAACAAGGTTTTTCCATATAATCCATAGCTCCAACTCTGACCAAAACCAATGTTTGAGATGATGGAAAGAATGAAAACATGTCGCAAATTCCCCAAACTTGGTCAAATTACTCTATAGATATAGAAATATAAATAATAAAATACCAATAAGGACATGTCAGCCAGATTAATTCATTGAACTGTTGGCAACAGCTGGTCTAATCTGGCAATTCAACGCATACAAATTGGCGGCTGCATCTGTACATTGCCTCTTTATGCGGATGATATATTGGTTTACCTCTATAGTTCAGATAAATCTATCCCAACTCTGATGGATACACTGACTGAATATGGTAAACATTTCAGGCTATAAGATTTAACATATAAACCAAAGTGTCTTCATGCTTCTTAATTTCAGAGCTACTGTTCAACCTCCTGGTACCGCGTGCTTCAGTGGATCATCTAACAACACATTCAGGACTCAAATAGACTCTCTCTTAACTACACACCATATACACCAGATGTAAGAGATGGAATAACTTACCTTTGTCTTTAATTGGGTGACTTAACTATATAAAAATGAATACATTGCCAAAATACCTGTATTTTTTCCAGGTGAAACCAATTCCAGCCCATAAAACTATTTTTCAAACAACTCAACTCTCGTCTCGCACAGTTTATACGAAGAAACAAACCACGCAGGATTAAACTGACAGTACGACAAAGCCTTGTTGAAAAAGGTGGAATTAAAGTCTTTAATTTTGAGTCCATCTACTGGGCAGTAAAGACATGGCAAGCCCACTTAAATATACATCAGCTCTTTAAATTCCCTCCTGGTTATAGCAACAAACCCAATTACTGTCCATACATATAAGATTTGGCAGAAAGTTCGGACGAAAATAGGTTGTATTGAATCCCCTTTTTTCCATTATTACCTAAAGCCCATATATTTATTACAAAAGGTATCAAAACTTTAGTGGATCTGTTTAAAAATGGAGCCCTTCAGACTTTCAAAGAGCTCTCCTCTCTGTAACCTCCACGTTTGGCACTTTATCATCTCGGAACAAGATGGCCATCTACAATCATTAGACGAGTTGGCTCTAGATAAACTTGTGCGTCACAAACTGGGAGTAAAAAGGTTCAGATCTTATACTTACTCAGGATTTGTTTGTTTTTTTAAATCATAGGGTGGGAAGTGCGATTTTGAAGAAGTGGAACGGGAAACACTGTCAGTATTTCTCTTAACACAAGACATAAAATTCATACAATCTCATTCATATAATACACATGTATATATAAATATAATAAAGCATCAGGTAAAACTGGAATAGAAACACTGATACATATGTCCTACACTCCCTACAATAACCCTACAGGACGACACATGTATGATAAAAGTTTATTAGAATTGCTCTTATCACAGCTAACAAATGTATAGCCATGCAAATGAAAGATGAGCATCATACAACAACACTACATCTGCGAGAGCGTCACGTACACCGAATCAAAAGAAAAGCCCGCAGAGAGTTTAAAAAGTTTTGGGTTGTTTCCCAGCATTTCTGGAGAAGGAGTCCGCAACACATTTATATTCAAATATGAACTGAATCCAAATGTAATGTGCGAGTCAGACGTGTTTGTTTTATAGTCAATGCTTTTTTTTATCCCGTTCTTTCAACTAAATTGATACACAAGGGCTGTAATTTATTCCCTCTCTGCAGCTATCTTGTTTCATGTTGTTGTTGTTTTTTGTTTATTCCTTTTTCCTTGAATAGGTACATATCCTGAAGACGTCAGTGGTCGGACCTGAAGGTTGGGAGCTGATCTGGCATCTATGTGATTATATTTTTTGTAAATTGTTATTCATCTCAATGGATGTTATGTCGCAAAAAAAAAAAAAGCACCCTATGTCTCTAAAAGGTTTTCAATAATCACACAGAACAGTGTAAACAAGCACTTAGCGCTGTTATCTGAAACAAAATAGGTACCCACAAAAACAGTGTGCTCTATTGAACCTAGACCCAGTTAAATGTCCACCACAAAAAAACAAAAAAAAACAGATTGTCTACAACGATCCTGCAACCTGGAGGAAAATGTGCAGGGATGAAAGGGGTGAGGACAAATTGGGGAGATACGGGGGGAAACAAAAAGTTATCTGCACAAGCAGGCAGAGCTGCTCCGATAAGAGTTGAATGAGAAACAAGACTGTACTGAAAACAGTCTCCCTTAAGTATTTACACACACACACACACACACACACACACACACACACGATGGAAAACACCAGAGACCTGGACCGCTTTGGCCTTGAACAAGGAAATGAGAAACAGAGCGGTAACCCACGCGTGTGCACACCGCTGAGGATTTCTACCGTGATAAACACAAACTCAGTGAAACAAAAGAAGAAGAAGAAGAAGAAGAAAAAAAGACTCAATGAAACTTTGCACCACCTGAAAAAATGTACAACAACATGTCGTATGGAAATGTGCAGCTGTCAAGAGTTTGGGTTCGACGTATTTGAATATTTATGAATAATAAAGCAAAAATCAAAGGAAAGTCTGCCGAAGACGCTTTTTATTAGTTGACTGTGAACGACAAACCAAAACCAGTCTCAGCATTAACTGGGGAGAGGTCGAAGGTCATTCACCAGGAGTCAATGAAAAGCCAAAGGATCACTCACATATGACATAAAAGAGCATCTTTAAAGAGAGAGAAGAGAGAGAGAGAGGAGTTATGTTCTCCCACCGATGTACAACCCAGATCAAACGCACAACATCTTTGTTCCTGTATCAGATTAGACGATTACATCATCCAAAATGACTCGGATTAAAAGACATGGAAGACGAGACGCTGGACCCGAATCACAGTTTGTGTCTTTCATGGCTCGTGTTAGTTACCTCCAGAGAAAAATGTCAGGATTAGTCGTCTCAGCGAGCGCCCCAAAATGAAACGTGTGTTTGCTCGAGCGACAAAAGCCTTCTAGCGGCCGTCAGTAATTATGACGGCGGCAGAAGAAGAAGTCAGATGTAGTCTGGGTAGGGAGGAGGCAAAAAAAATATCTGATTACATAACATTAAATGCCTTTATTTAGTCAAGCAGGTTGAATAAAACGCATTAATATTTGTAAAAAAAAAAGAGGCATGAAGAAGGATTTTCCTGATAGATTACCATGGTTACAGGTTCACTGATGTTAAATAAATCATTCCTCATTTGCTTCGCCTCGTTTCCACTTGTGCCGATGAACACCGGGCACACTGTAGGAGTTTGTCAAACGTCGTGAGAGAAGGCGAAACGAGCAATCGTCACGCACCGAAGCGCTAAGTCTGTCAGGTCAGGGCCGTTATTAGGTCACGTAATGACACTCGAGCCTGTTTGGTTTGCTGATGAAGACCGTTTGATGCAGTTGAAAGCTACAACATAGATGTTTGCACTTAGATTATGTTGTTACGTAAAGGTCAAGGTTCATTATTGCTAATTAAGGAGAACATTCACCCAAAAAAAAGTCATTTTCCTGCGTTGTTTTTACTATTTCAAGATGAAGATGGGTGGATTTCTCCTCCAGCTCTGAATGAAATGAACTGCTTTCTGAGTTCATCATGTCTGTAACATCTAAAATAAAACTTTTCTCCAACAGGTTTTCTGACAGAAGCAGACTGAGCGTCGCTCTACTGCGAGGCAAACATGCTTCTAATAGCCGCTCCCTTGGAAACACCTTTTCTGGGGGGGGGGGGGGTGCTTTGACACAGGAAATCAATGAAAATGGGCAGAAACAAACAAACCTTTCCTGTCACATCTGAGCGATGACGCTGCAGCTGGGAGGAGCTAGCGGGGGCTCTCCCTCCCTCTCTCTGTCTCTCTGTGTGTTTCTGTCCGTGCATTACCTTCAGAGCTGGATACCAACATCGCCAGCATGAAAACAAACCTGCCGCCACTAGAGCGTTTAGTCGTGACGTTACCGCAACAAAACAGCGGGAGAGACACAAACAGGATTCTACGACAGCAGCACGCCTTAAAGGAAACTTCTACCCTGCCGTAGTGTCGGTATCTCATCCTGCCCCTTTCAGCGATGCTATAAAATGATGTGTAGTATGGTTAGAAATGCACAATATGTCATTTGGATAGAAGGTTTCAGTGTTTTTTTAGCATCCTGCAGGCTACAAACATGGTTTAAAATGGAAAAAGTGTAAAACAAAGTGCTGAAAAACTGATTATTGTGTTTTCATATTTGCTTCTCCTTGATTGATTTAACGTTACTGTTTCTCTGTTCTTGGTATTGGACGGTTGCTACTGGAGCCGAGCATTTGCTGGGTGACATGAAAATGAAAATATCACTTTCTACTACCATCATTACATCCCCGTAGCTCCTAGCTCTTATTGCCTCACATTAGTTTGTTTGTTTTCTGGAAAAAAAATGGCAAATTATTTTTATTCAAATAAAAACAACATCCATCCACTGGTATTTTTATTAAAAAAAAAAAGTATATTCCAAAGCTTCAATTACTCAATGAGAGTCTGAGAAAATTGGATGCAAGAAGATTCAACCATTCAACAAAAGAGCGTCATGACTTCTGCGGCCGGCGGACCGATAAACAAACAAAAACCAACCCGAACTATTTTCAGCAAACATCTGCAAAACAGAGAAAACCAGATGATGGTTGAATGACAGCAGGAAGCGGAAACACTGTTAAACCCTCATTTTACACACCGCGCACGAGGATACGACCCCCTTTTCACTAAACACCACTTCACCTCCCCCCCAAAAACCTCCACAGTTCACACTCATTAAACTTCAAAAGGAAGTTTAACCCCTCCCGCCCTCCCGCCCGCCTGCTTGCTATACGCTCAACCTGTCACACAGACGCCTCCCACCACAAAACACACACTTTTACAAGAGACTTCTCAACAACCAACTAAGTTTACCCACAACTAGGAATGAAACTGAAGATAAATAAGGTTTTATTTTTAAAAGACAGCAGCTGAACTTTGAAGTCCAGCTGCAGTTTTTGGCTCAAACGGAGACCTCCATGGCGTCTTAAGGAGATTCTAGTTCTCCCGTTTTGGTGTCTTTAACCAACTTTGGAGCCAATATTACTAGTTTTATTAGGTTATTTCTGTTATTAAGTGTCTTTTAAATCTCTTAAATTCATTCAAATAATTTATACAAATGTGCCTTTTATTATAAAGTCAGTATCAAGGTGATTTATATCACTTATAATGTAACCGTCACATAGTTGTTATAATGTTGACTGCATTTTCTGAGAGTCTATCTTTATTCAAGAGCGTAGTATATAAATTTGAGAGCAAACTTTATGGATTTTACGTTCAAATTTTGGTCATTTGTCCCTCAAAACTCTCCCCTCGCACTCAAACATCCTCCACTTGCGCTCGGATACGACGTCGTTCGCGCTCAAACTTGAACTCATGCTCTCTTCTCCTCGCACTTGTGAAATTTTTTTTGTGTAGCAACAACCATGGCAACCGCCCTGTCAAAACCGTCCAATCAGTAGAAGGCTCATGTGGGCGCACTATTCAAAAAAAGTCGTAAAAGTCATGTGTATAGTGTGTCAGTTACTAAAATGCTGCTAGCCTAGCCTGACGACGCTAAACAGATAAAAAGAAAACGGAGAAACGTGTAGCTGCCCTGAGGGACAAATTACAAAATTTGAACGTAAAATCAATAAAGTATGCTCTCAAATTTATAGACTATGCTCTTGACTAACGATCAGGCCACCACTCAGGCCTTTTTTACCCCAATGACACACTTCTATTGACCTGTTTTTACACCACTGCTACATCTTGATCTTCTCCCTTTCCTGTTCTATGCAGGGCAAGAGCAGAATAGATATCCTTAAACGTCTGACTTGTGCTCACAGACGCCACCGTTCTTCACATCGGAGACACACCTGAACTTTGCTAAGGGTGTCCAGGTCTTTCTTCAAGATGTCTGGGGGTTTTGCTGTGGCTAAGGACCTCAGTATCTTTGCTAAGCGTGTCTAGAAGTATCTCCAGACTTGACTGAAGGTCTCTGGTTAGTATTTTTAATAAAAAGGTGTCTGCATTTGGTTAAAGGAGTCTAGACTTCGCTCGTGTGTCTAGACGAGTCTGCCTGTCCTCTTGCCTTCTGTAATTTGTTGAAGGTGTTTGAATTTGGCTTGAAGCGGTGTAGTTTTGTCTGAGGGTGTCTGGCCTCTGTTAAAGACGTCTCCATGTGACTGAGGACCTCAGTTATCTTGTTTAAGTTATCTGGAGTTTGCTGAAGGTGTCTGGAAGTGTGTTTGGAGTCGGGGTTTTTAAAAGGTGTTAAGCATTTGCTAACGTCGTCAAGGTTACTAAGAGTCTCTAGTATTTGCAGAAGGAGTAAGTGCTTTACTCAAGGTGTTTGTGTTTTACTAAGATTGTCTAAATATTGCTCAGAGAGTTCAGATTTGACTGAGTGTGTCTCAATCTTATCTCCGCTGAGGGTGTCTGGATTCAGTTGTCAGTTGTCTTTGCTCAGGAGTTTGCCAAGGACGCCTACGTTTCCGTCTCTAGATTTGCGTCTCTGGACTTGGTGAAGGGTCCGCTGAAAGTTTTCAGGTGTTTGTGTTGTTCTAAGGAGCTCTGTGCTTTGCTAACGGTGTCTAACGTTTGTCTTAAACTGTCTGATCAAAGCTGTCACGATTGGATTAGCATGTAGCATTAGCAACAGTCCTTACCTGTCTTGCGGTGGTGGTCGTGATGGTGGTGGCGGTGGTGGTGGTGGTGGTGGGCAGAGATGTGGACGTGTTGCGCCAGGACGTCGGCCAGCCTGCCGCCGGCCGCCCCGCTCCCCCCGCTGCGCGTGGAGGAAGAGGAGGAGGAGGCGGTGGAGGAGGTGGTGGTGGTGGTAGAGGAGGTGCCGTGGATGGCGCGGCTGATCCAGTGCTCCATGCTGATGCTCCCCTCGCGGCTGGACGAGGTCCCTCCGCCGCCTCCTCCTCCTCCTCCGTCTTCCTCTTCGCCGCCGCCGCCTCCCTCCTCGTCGTCGCCGTCGCCCTGACCCTCGCCCTCCGAGCCCGAGGAGGTGTCTGAGGAGAGAGAGAGAGGGAGACGAACGGGCTGAGAAAAAGAGAGGCGTAAATCAAGTTTTGAGTCTCGCCAGACCGCAAAAAACAAATGTTTAAAACGTCAAACCTTTCAAAACATGGTGGAATAAAAAAATATCTTTTAACTTCAGTCAAAAGAAAAAAAATCAAGTTTATAATATTCTATATTTAGAGACGGAGAGACAGTTTTTATGCATGTTTCAGTCTATTGTCTGTCGTCTGGCAAGGTTTCAGTTCCCATCTGTTTAAAATTGCTGCAGGGTGGGAATGGGGTAAAGTTTGTTTTTCTTTTTTCAAGGCTAAAGCATGCGTGTGTGTGTGTGTGTGTGTGTGTGTGTGTGTGTGTGAGTGTGTGAATGCCCATGTGTGCATTTGCCTGCATGTGTGTGTGTGTGTGTGTGTGTGTGTGCACATGTTTTGCATGTGATTTCCATAATGCTCGCGGCATTATGAGACTGTTAGTGGCAATATGAATAACAACAAAAGCTGACCCAGTTCTCACACACACACACACACAGGTGCTGTGTAGCATGTGTGTGTGTGTGTGTGTGTGTGTGTGTCTCACAGGGCAGTTGCGGACATAGTAAGTAAATGGCGATGGGGGGGGGAGGGGTGTGTTTTGCACATACACACAAAGCCGCTGCAGGTTACACAATAGCTTGACGTCCGACTCACAGAATGTTTTAACCGCACATCGGGCTCACAGATCTGTGCTGGATTAGCTCGGTAGCATCTCCAGTTGTGTTAAAATATGTGGGAATGTGCGACTCAAGCGTCTTTTTTTCAAACCTGCACTGAGTGTACGACAAACAGGAAGCACAACAGCGGACGTGTCGTCTTATAAAGTTGATATAACGGCTGCAAACAGAAGACACGGAGCGACATTATCATTCATGTGGAGTCGTGTTTGTGTCCACCTGGTGAATCTAAGTCCAACACTCTCTCTCTCTTTTTTTTTTTAGCTCTTGTTTGTGCTCTCTTGCCGACTCCTGAGGGAAATATTTAGCTTTTTATCTGCTAAACTGTCCGCTATGTTCAGCAGCTAGTCTACAGCTCACTGTGTCTGCTTGGTGCTGAGCAGGTAGAGTACAAAAACGGCCTTTTACAGCTTTTTCTCTGATTGTTGTGACAATAAAACGACACTATGAGGGAACCAATACAGTAAAGTTGCAGCCTGACAGATAAACAATGAACTATTTCTCTTTTTTTTCTCATTTTAATTAGTTTAAAAGTAATTTAATATCAAAGACTGCTTCCTTATTTGGTCACCGTTCACTTTTAAAAAGGTGACATTTCTTAAACGACGTGGTTCACGGCTGACATTTGTGGTTTGAAATGCCATGATGGGACTGGATGCGGTTTTGAACACGTTAACTCCCATGGTGCTTTGCTGACATGCTCGGATGGCAAATCTGTGTCTCGTTATCAGCGGGACCCCGCGGCTCCCACCGACAAAACATAAATATGTTGACGAAAATAAGATGCTGCCAGGCAACAAAGGCAGAGAGAGAGAGAGAGAGAGAGAGAGACCTGGCAGGCCTCCGACGCCGAGCAGCTCTTCATAAAGCTGAAATCTACTGTGTTTAACGACGTATTGAGAAACTGAGATTAAAAAAAAAAAAAAAAAAATCTGTTAAAAGCCAATAAGAGCACATCTGAATCCTCCCCGGCTTGTCATCCCTGCACGACATGACACGCCGCTCTGCAACACGCGACTCCTGCTGTCCTCACATGAACCTCTCTCTCTCTGGCAGACAGACAACCTCCAGTGTGTGTGTGTGTGTGTGTGTGTGTGTTTTAACTGCTCCCACAGGACATGTGCGTTATGAATCTGCGAGATAGATTTTGTACGTTCCTGTCCGTGTCATGTGTGAGCGTGACTCATGGCGGCTTGTTAACCTTGCTTTGCGTTAAAAACGGCAAAAAACACTCATGAAATCATGTGAGTTTTCTGCATGTGAGGCGCACGCAGTGCCGCTGTTATGTCGCTGATGCACATGTGGAAGTGTGTGTGTGTGTGTGTGTGTGTTATATTTGTGAGCCCTATTTTTTTTACATACCTATAGGAGCGGACAAACATAATATCAGAGACATGAAACGCTGTCTGACAGGGCTAAAACAAACCCTGATTACTGAATATTGTCAACAAATCTCATGAAAACACAAAACCTGTGTGTTTGTATTCAAAGTCTGACACATCTTAGTCCTCGTAGAGCTCCACTGTCGTCCCCAAACTATTAAAAACATGTCAGCCGCTGTAGTTCATTATGACTGAATCCAACATAAACCGTCCTGCTAGTGTAAATACTCACTAGAACAGCAAATGTGTATTAATCCGCCACAGAAAATAGTCCCAGCAGCTGCAACGTTTACTTCTGTTTCAATGACATTTGCTGAAAACTACAGTGCCCAGCTGTATTTTTCTGCCATTTTTGTCTTTTTTTTTAGAAATTAAACTACATATTTGTGATTTTTTTTTATTAAAAGTAAGATTTTGGGTCTTCAGTGGGACCTGATGGGTTTGGGGCTGAGAGCTGATAGTATGTTGTTGGTTTAGGTAGTTAAGTAGATTTCATACTGGATTCTTTATTTAATAAAAGCCTGTTGAACATATCAAATCTGATTTATGTAGCTAATTCTTAAATTGCACTGTGCTATAACGCTGTAATTAGAGCGCATAAACCGCCGTCCAGTTTTATTTGAAATGGAGCGTGAACGAAGAGGAAAAAAAAAGTTAAAGAGTGAGAACGAAGAGGAGAGACAGAGGAAAAGATATGATGAAGGGTTTGACAGAAAGATCAGGATGGAAGAAAGAGGACGAGGAAAAGAATCTCCTGAAATAGATGATGTAAATCTGACGTCATCCAGGTGTTCATGAAATAATCTTACAGTTTGCGTTCGTACTCTTTACTTGAACTCATCAAATGAAACATATTCGCTTCAATCCTTCGGTTGTTGTTGTACATTTCCTCTCCGTGCCGTTAGTCTAAATCAGGCCTGTGAGAAGCTCGGCCGTGTAGCCAGAAAGATAATGGGCTCATTAACACCCTCATTAAACGACACCAGCGCCACAAAGACATGGATGAGTGCCACCGCCGCCATTCGCCATCCGGTCGCTGGGGTCCTGCCTCGCACGCCACGGGGATGAGATTGAAAGCAGTGATGTATACAGAGGTGCTGTTTAAAGGCCACATGAAGTAAAAAAATACATTTCTGCAGTTTTAATCTTGTGTCAATGTGTTAATTGTTCATATTTTTCTTCTTATATGTCAAAAAAAAATCAGTATCAGAGCACTTTTACATTGAAAAAATATGAAATATGTGTTTATACTGTTGAAATACATCACAGAGCAGAAACTAAAGATGCTCTAAATCAGTTTTATGGGGTCTTAAAAGAGAAGTAATATTCATCTACAGTATTTAAACATTTCATAGAGAGGTCAGATGGTAGGTTACCTTCATTCTTATAACCCTCCACACTCCACTAAGTTCAAAAAATGCAATCAAACAGATGCAGAAAGAGGAAAAACGGAGGACAGTGTTGCCAGGTCAGGAGAAAATAAAAATAAATAAAAAGCCAAAGAGCCTGACAGGGTTCAAAACTTCACTATTGATCCATATTGATTATGGCTCCATGCCTGCCATCAGATCTTCTGCAGGGTTTCAGTCCTTCAGAGACAAGTTTAGTTTAGTTTGAGTTCAGCTGATCTGGAAAAAAAAATGTACTTAAAGAACCCAGATATGTTTTAAGATATATAAAAAATACTCTGGTTGGTTCAGCTGCCTAGTTGGAAATACTTAAAATCACATTTACTCCCATCCAGAATCTATGAAAATGTAAATATTGTTGATTCATCAACTGCTGGAAACAAGATGTCTCCTCCTTCACTGTAAAATTCATTCTCAGTGTTTGTGTAAGTGTTTCATACTGGACCACGACTGGCTCCGAAAACTAGCTGTGATGTCACAAATCCAGCTCGTAGGTGCAACCTTTCAGCAGATGAACGTGAAAAACAAACTCTGCACAGAGAAGCTGAAAGAAGAAGTGGAGTGAGACTTTATAAAAGGCTAATCCTCCTACAAAATAATTATAATGTAGATTTTTTTTTATTGCAAACCCATATTTATTGTAGATATTTAAAACTCTTGAGCGGTGATGGTTTCTGCTGGTTCTGCCCTTCGTCAGTTTATGAGTATTTGACATTTGAATGATGGAACATGTGCGCAATAAATAATAAAAAAGTCTCAGATTTTATTCAGTTACTGTAATTTCAGTGAATTTCATAACATAGGAAACGAACAAAGAGTCTAAAAAGGATTCAGTTTTGCAAACATGTTAACTGTCTAAATCATCTATCATGTAAATAAACTGTATAGTAATTAAATGTCAAAAATAACGACAAATATTCATTCATTCTTAAATCAATAGCGTTTGGGAGCCGCTGAGCAGCGCTGTCTGGAAACGGGAGTTAACGTTTGTGTCGTTGCCATGGAAACTGCAGGCGGCGTAACTCCTTAGCGAGTGAGTGGTCAAGCGAGAGAGAGAGAGCGTCTGAAATAACGGTAAATGCTATGCTAGCAGAGGAAACGGTTAGCAGCAGCAGTAAGTTGTCAGTCTGGCAGTAAATGTACAGTACAGACTACAGTGTGTCAGTTAATAAACGCTGCAGCTTGTCAACACCATGAAAAGTCACGTCTGTTGTTTCCCCCAACTGCTGGAAAAGTGAAGGTTAGCTCCAAAGTTAGCAACAATGCGTTAGCCTAGCTTAGCGATGCTAAACAGATAAATAGAAAACGGAGAAACGTGTAGCTGCCTGCTAACCCCGCCCGCCAGGCCAAACCATTCAAACACTGCAGGTTGTCCGACTACATCAGAAATACATTTATTGATGTTTTGAACAACTACACATCAAAGCCAGAGTGAAAGTTGGTTGAGAGGAGAACTAATGATGATGATGACGGTGCACATTTTCAGATTCTCTCTCTCTCTGTTGCTCTCAGCGGTTCATATAAAAAAAAAAAGTGAAGGGAATTGTTGTGTCAAGAATGAAACCTTTCTCACCTCCGCACCTACACAGTCCCCCCCTCCTTAAACCCGACACTGGACTGGGGTTAGGGGGTTTCCAAACACCATCTGACAAGCAGCTCTGACAGACTAAACTGGCCCCTTTAAGCGCTGAAAGCTTTAACAGTTCAACAGATCTCAATATCGACACTGGTATCAGTTAAAATGCCAAAAAAGTGTTTCTGAACTTCTCTGCGGTTCGTGATGTGAGTGCTGAGTTTAATAGAGTAATAGAATATATCATAATAGTCTCTGATATCAATGAAATGACAGCGTTAATGACACTATAAAAATACTTCTTTTTGAGGCTTACAAAACACTTCTTATATTCCACATCGTGCTGGGTTAATGTTGTAAACAATAAAGATTAAACTGCACCGCAAAGAGTCATATTATCTCTTTTTTATTTCATGTCTTCAAGACTTTATAACCCAAATATAATAAAACAAAAATATATATATATATACTGCTGTAAATCCAATATCTCAACTCATCAGAATCCAAACACAAAGTGAATTTTGTTATCAGTGTCACCCAGAACGAGCAACTTCTGTCTGTTTATTGTTCCACTAAACCCTCCTGTTTCTGATACGATAAGTTTAAACACTTACTTTCATAAATTACAGAAATCCTCTTTCTAAGACGAAGCGATTCACTTCCAAAACCGTAATCTGCTTAAAATACCAAAGCGGTGACTGTAACGAGTGCAATAAAGTAGTTCCTCTCCCTTCCTTCTCGCAGTATTTAGAGTCAAAAGTGATGATGAGCTCGAGCTTCATCACCTGATACAACAGCTTTTATCAGATCCATAACTACTGTTATTAACACAAATTTAACATCATCGTCTTCTTTTTCATACAAATACCCCTAAATCATACAAATGATTATGTAAGCTAACAGCTGTCTGTCTGCCAGACTCACTGAATAACTGACTGATTCACATGACTGACAGCCTGAATGTCAAACTGGGCAGATGTGACAAACTGACTGACAGTTTAAAGCCTTTCCCGGAGGATCCCAGAGGATACAGCTCAGTACGAGTCTACATGAAGAGGAATTGCATCTACATTGCATCCAGAGTGATTTTACAGCTGTTAAAACTGTAGAAATGAACTTCAAACTCTTATTTACAGTACACTTTTTAGCTAAGCTAGCAACAAAGCTCTGTATGGATCATTTTGTCGCTTTCACACACTTTATATAGAAGTCTCAACAATTTTCAAATGTATTAACAGGAATTGTGTGATGCATCCTAATGACTTTGGTTATACCTTTTATCAAGTGCCAAAAACAGGCTAACATTAACTAACAACAGATAACGAAACAGTGAAAGAAACTGTAAAAAAAAAGTCTTTGAGATTGAGAGTGATACCATTACTGTGTGTTTTTAAAATATATGTTTTAGCTAAGCTAGCAACAAGGCTGTGTATGGATCATTTTGTCGGTTTCACACACTTTACATAGAGGGATGAATCGTTTATAACTTTGGTTATACCTTTTATAAAGTGCCAGAAACAGGCTAACATTAACTAACAACAGATAACGACTGAATTCAGCCTCAACTGTTGGCCCACTCAACGTAGCATGCTAACATGCTAACTGCACACCTGTTAAACTCAGTTTCTAAAGGTCTCTATGCCGTTAGCCATAATGGCTGCTACAAGCGGCTAGTTTTGTATGTTCCCACTCTCATTCAGACTCCGAGGATGTTTGAACTGTTTGAACAAACAAAAGTTTGAAATGATTCATGTTTATTAACATTAGCTGTGCTTCCAGCCAAATGCTAAACATTAGCAATCAAACCTAACTGACACCTGCGATGGAAAAAACTGCTTAGACTGAAGACGATGTAGAGCTAAGCCTGACAAGTTGAGCATGAGATGCCCTAAAATGGGCACAGCAAGAAGGATCAACCCTTTTCATGGAGGTAACAACATGAACTAAGAGAAAAAACATGACGTATTTCCCCACTGGAGGTAAAAACCTGTTTTCTGATGGACGTTACGTTGCAGCTAACATGTCTACAGGCTTTACTGTAAGTCCTGCTAAGTATCCAGACTTAATATTTGACATATTCTGAACATCTACTGTATTTATAAATCCGTCACCACATTGATATACGACACAAAAATGACACTGAGGCACTTTTTTTGATAATCACGACTAACAGCTGAGGTCATAACAGAGAACAGAGTGTTTCCTTCTTTACCTGGTGGTGTGTAGGCGTCCATGGAGGTCTGGACCACCAGCGAGCGTCGCTTCGAAGGCATCGGCACCGCCATCTTCCTCTCTTTGTGCTTGGCCAGGGCCGCCTGCACCGCCTCCGTGTGCACATCTGGAAGCACGCATACAGGAGATTTCAAAGTGTCAAGTCAGATCCGTACGTCACATCCATCCACAACGATACCAGATACACTATACATACTATAACCTTTCACGACGTTGGCTCCCAGCCTCAATCCATTCTGCTTAATGGCTGAAATCTGTCATGACCTTTATGTGTTTGTCGAACTTTACTAAACCGCTGTGGAAAGTTTTTTTTTTTTCATGTTTAAAACTGTTTTATTACACATCCAATATGCTTTATATTACTGTGGCCCGTTCCCAAAGAACACCACAGTGTTGAAAAGTCACATCATTTTCTGTACAGCAAGAAAATAATCTGGTGAATTATTAAAACTCGCTGGAAACCGGAGCATCAGGGGAGCATCATGTCTGCAACTGACTTTATCAGACTGTTATGGGAGATGAACTCCACCAGACTGTAGCAGCTGATGGAAAGGTAAAAAAAAAAAAGACATTTGAGAATTTAAAACATTGGGGTACGCTTAAGGAAAAGGTCAGAATTAATGTTAAGTGTCCCTGATATTTAGTATAAAGGCTGCTAACACTGCTGATAAGGATTTAATAAAATAAAATGGGCAGAAATTGACATATTTCTGCTATAAAGCAGAGCTAACACCTGGGCAAAAGTGCTAAATAATTGAGAAATCAGACGCAGTCGATGCAGCCGACACACTAACAGCAAGGGACAGAGTAGAGAAGCGTCAGCGGGCCTATCAGCCGGGCCTCTGTGTTCCTGTTACAATGAGCTCCGTGTTCTCATTTATTCACTTTCAGTTTACGTACACAAACATTCCCGGCTTGACAGCGGCTCCCACGAGGGCCCCGGCGGTTTCCAACTGGATTAAGTTCAGGGGGATTGCCGGTGAAGACGTTTTTGTAAACGAGCGTTTTTTTTTTTTCTTTCTACGAGCGAGATAAAGCGCTGCGATAAAGCCACAGCTGGGTTTGTTTGAACGGTGTCCATTGCCGGCAGAAGGCAAACACACAGAGCCCCGACGATGCAGAGGCGGCGGGCTGCTGGCCCCCCGATAATGACATTAGCAAGACATTTGTCAGAATGAATGGAGCTCACAGATGTACGTTTGCTTGGCTTGTGTGTGTGTGTGTGTGTGTGTGTGTGTGTGTGTGTGTAGAGGAACGGAGGTAATTTAGATCTAAATGCATGTTTAGTCTTTTGGTTAACTGGGTGTGAATGCATGATGCATGTAAGTGAGTGTGTGTGTGTGTGTGTGTGTGTGTGTGAGCTTTTCTTTTTAAATTCGGGGCGCTAAAAGCTTCTACGGGATTTATTTTCTGTCAGATCAAACCCAAACAAACTTAAACTCTCTAACAGCATGTAAGATGATAAAGTGAGCCGTGTTTTCTCAACTGGTCCGGGGATACGATCTGACAGCGTTTCAATAACAGCCCGACTGCATATCTTCACTACTCGCTCACTGCTGCACTGCAGATTCATGAAATGCCACTGAAAAGAATTTCACAGTCTTAAAGGAGACATATGAGGGTTTTTTTTTAATATGTCGGATGTTAAAGATGGTCAAAGGTCCAAAACATGAGGTAACGTATGTAAACATGCCCCCCTGTTAGGGACATTACCGCCACATCCTCATCATAATGACATCAGGTGACATCATCCCCTCACGTAGCCTGTGTTGCTAATGTTTCATGCATGTCCACTCTCAGATTTTGGCTTAAAAATGTACAGATTTATTTGAGAAGTTTCAAAAAAAAAGAGAAAAATAAGTGAAATCTAACTACTCTTGTTTGTTTATGTAACCTCCGAAGCCAACTGGAGCCTCCCTGAGGGCGTTTCAGCGTCCTGACACTGACCTTTCAGAGCAGAGCGGACTCAGCCTTTAAAGACACAGGAGCTAAAACAGCCTGTTTCAGACACAAGAGGAATGAACTGAGAGGCTGCGTGAAGATAAATAAGGTTTAAATCATGCAAACATATTCAAGCAGAACCCAAGAATATAAATATAAACCTGGGAGATGTGCAGGATGTGTCCCCATTAAATGAATCCTCACTCAACACTAGATGGAACAAAACTTTTAAAAACTTCTCCCACAGATTTATGCCAAAAACACTGGATGTGTTGCATCATCCTCAGCAGGGTGCTGCATCAGAGCGCCTCGGGATGACTCGTCTTCAGAGTCTGGAGGTCTTCACACGTCAAAAATTTTTAAAAAACAGACCTGTAAAAAAAAAAAAACCTTCCTGTGACTATGAGAGCGTTTTAAATGATGCAAAATGCAGCAGACTCAGCAGCTCTCATTTCAAAATGTTAAAATATACTCTCATGAAACTGCTGATATTGCGTTATGTTCTTTTAACCTCTTCTTCTTCTTCAGCAAAGAGCACCTCATCTTCTTCTTGTATCCGCTCAGGTTTAAAAAAAATGATATTTACTCATTAAACAAGCGACCGCAGAGGCAGAGCTTCCCTGACTTTTCATCCCTTGTATGGTTTAAACTCCACAAACAGCCTAAACTCTTGTTTAGACTGTCCCTGCCTGATAAGTGGCCGTGTCTCCCCAGAGACCTTCAGAGACATTATACACACTGTGTGATACTTCATATGAAAACACGGCTGCAACTAATCGTTATGTAGATTAGGAATTTATCTGCATTTTGTCAATAAAACGTCATAAAATATTGAAAAAAGCGAACATATTAAAAAGTGTAATTCAAGTTAATTATCATATATGACAAACAAAAGCATCAAATCTTCACATTGAAGAGGCTGGAAGCTGTGAAATTCTGATGTCGCTTCATTAATTTGTCGACTAATCAATTAATCAACTAATCGTTGCAGCTCCATGGTGACAAGTAGACTTATAAATTAGTGGCGTGCTCCTTTAAACTGCACATACAGATACAGTATTTCTCTGCATATAACACATTTGATCTCCATTTATTAAAAGTATTAAAGCAGATTTACTCGATCGATATGCAAATGAATGCAGCTCAGGCCTCCAAATTATAATCACATCATCACCTTTATAGGAAGAGCTGTCTTGCTGGAGTCATCGCACATAAGCCGCCAGACTAATGAGGTGAATAATGAAGCTGATCACTACATAGTTCATCTGGTCGGTGTGGGGTGAAAACAGGAGCGAGACGCCATAAGATGACGCCATGAGGCCAAAATGTACAGTGACAACAGGACATAAAAAGCGGAGCGGTGCGTTGCGTCCCGCCCCTCTTACCGGATCGGTAGCGTTCGTCCCTGGAGCCAGAAGACCGCCGGCGGTGGTACCGCGAGGAAGAGGACGGGGTGACCGGTGTTCTCCTCTCCTGTCCCATGGACGGATCCATTCCTGGAACAGAGAGACGCAGGTTTATATTAGAACTGCTTATTTGTTTCTCAAAATCTATTCCTCAGCATAACCTTAAAAAACAGGCACATCCTTTTGAATTTTTGTACTGATGTATGTTTATACCTATTAAGTATTTGCAAAGTGATCACTCCTTCCAGGAAACAGCTGCGATTGTTTCATCACAGTGATTCTCACAGACGTATGAAACTTATTTGTTATAAATGGATTTAACAAATAAAAAATAAATAAAATAAAAAGTACAGACAGCTGAAATAAAAACAACAGAGGTTCGCTTCACTATAATCACGAGGACGCAACATGAAATAAATTTGTCCTCTTTGATTTTTGAGTCAAATATGTCATGTGAGATGCACAGCGACTCACACACACACACACTCAGAGGAAAAATAACCTCCTTTCACACCGATCAATAAGTCTGATGATAATAACCGTCCTGTAACTGACAGCTGCGACCACTCCGGAGCCGCTGATCTATGACTCTCTCCGTCTCGGCTTCACACTTCCGGCCTCGTCCGTCTTCATTAACGCTCTCAGACCGGCTCTGAGTATCTCTGCCGCCGCTCAGGAGAGGAGCTAAAAGTTGATTAGCCGACCGTGTAACGACTACCAGCCAGCGCTGGAATATATACGACAGGTCTGGGAAATACCTCGCTCCGCCGTCTCCTCTGGGGAGTCTGGATGGATGGATTCCCCACTCCGGACTCGTTCTACTTATTCTTTAGAAATGTCTTCTTTCTCCCTCCTTTCTTCTGCCTGAACTTGTTTTCCCTGCAAATTGCTTTTCACCTATTTGTCTCTTCGTCCTTTTATTGATTAGTGTTAAGGCACACTTATATTTCTAAGCAAAACTAGCCCTTAAAACATATAGCTGACCATTTTTTTATATATTTTTTTTAATTGTGAACAAATCTCATGTGCAGAGCTGACCCAAAAATGATCTGATGTGTGTCCAAAGTCCTCCACTGTTGTCCAAAAACTATTAGAAACACATCGATGAGCGACACGGCTGCACTGGCTGACATGTTCGGCAAGAGTCTCATCATGTTACCGGTCCAGAAACGGCTCCAAACACTAATAACGATCACGTTTTCAGTCTCCAGAGAGTAGTTCTGTGTAAGGCAGATGCCTGTTCTCTAGCTTGTTGTGCTGTGTATCACGCTCTCTTGACTTTGTATGACACTATAGATTGTAAATAACTGGAGAAGCTCTGCAAACAGAACCATATTCCCGCACATGCTCAGTAGCATCCGTACACAGAACTACTCTCTGGAGAGCGAAAATGTCGTCTCATATTAGTTTTAAGTCGTTTCTAAACAAACTAAGGCGAGTCACCCGGTGCAGCGGAGTGCAGCTGGACGACAACAGATGTCAACAGCACAGACTAATAAGACTTATCAGGCTTTGGAGACACACACAGTGTTTGTAAGTAGATGAATCCATTGTTTGTTTGGCTCTGCACACGAGATTAGATGATAATAATACAAATATAGCAAATAAATGAACTGATTTAAGCTGAGAAACTGAGTAGATAGTGAAGAAATAAGGTCGATAAGGTAAATTAAAACAACAAGAGAGGCACAATATTGACACAAGGATCATTTAAGCTACAAAACACACTCGACGTGTTGAGTGATGCACATTCACGTCTACGTACAAGTGTAAGTCACACCTGTAAGGACTCAAACCAGTAGAGCAACTGCTGAGAAATTTGGGGTCAATACAAGTATCATCTATCTGATATTATCCCCAGTTATACTATATCACAAAGACAGAACAAGAAACTAAAATATAAAGGACTCAAACATGAATCTATACAGTGAGTTACTTTTTAAAATGAACCGTTTCATATTGTCAGTAGCAGCTCTTCATAAAACAATCAGTGAAAATCTCTATTAATGTTTTAATTTATTCCATTTATATACAAAAGACAACAAATGTGCAGCATGTGGAGCTTCTGATATAATACATAAAACCTTTCATATCTGTCATCATGCAATTTTTCAGTCACAGAAACAACATTTTTATTTTTATTTTTTTTCCAGTTCAGTGAAACTTTTGAAACACTAAATTGTCTCAGCTGTGTTTGGTGTGTAATTTAAGTGTTGTAGTTTGTTCCCACATCAAAAGACAGTGAAGAAAAGATAACAAAGGCCTGAATTAATCATTTAAAAAAAAAAAAAAGAAGTGCACACTACACGGCTCACAGCTTGTTCTGACTGAGAGATTAACAAGAGCCCTCGGAGAGAGAGGAAAATAAACGCCGAGCAGTGTACCAGTGGTTGATCTCATTTCGGCTACACCAGCGGTTCATTTCTCTCGTTCCAGTTCCTCTCAGGTTCACGCTGACTTATTACATACAAAGCATCAGTCGTTCATCGCACAGATACGGCACGCTCGGTATTCTCCGACGCCGCTATCAGCAGGACGACGTTATTTGTTTTTTTTGCCTTCCAAAACCTCCTGTTCACTTTATCTGAAGCTTCTGTTCAGCTTCAGCAGTCTGAGTTTAGTCATATCAAGTGGATATCTGACACATTTACAGTCTTTTATAGCATCAAATTCTCCTCTTTGTGTTTCCCTGTTGAGCTGCAGGTGGAAGTATAGAAACAAAAAGAGGGACTTTGGCACTAAAAAGGCTGTAACGCTGAAAGATATCTACTGGATTTGACTCATTTGGACTCTGAAGCTTCATATTAGCTCCTTTTGCACAGAGGGAGGACTTAAGGGGATCTTCTACTGGTCAGTATGAACAGGAGGAATGCAAGAAAAACTGTGAACGCGTCCTTTAAGGTCTGGTTAGGTTTAGACACTAGAATAACTCGGTTAGGTGAAGAGAGAGGTCGCGGTTTTTGGGTTAAACTAAGTACTTGTGTTGATGTGAAGAAAAACAAAAGTGTTGTTGAATCACAGCTGGAAACAAACAACAACCTCCCGTGTTCATCATATGTCCTGTTGACCTCGACCTCGTCCCTACACCCGACTTTCTCGCTCTGTAATAACATCACCTGATTTCCTGCTTCGCTCATAATTAGTACAGCTGTCACACACAAAACCAACCACAGAAGAAACATAAAATTACTATTTTATTCCTCAAATATCAAACATAAAGAGAAATAAATCATACATTCAGAGCCAAACAATGCAAACAGGGCTAAAAACACACGGACAGATGCATCAAAACAAACATCTATGAGCCTTTTATTGTCTGTGTATTGATGAAAAGCCAAACTACACTACACACGTTTTCTAGTCTGAATAAAAGTTTACTTTTGGTCCAAATGAGCCGATAACACATCTACACATAAACCTTTTTCTGTTTTATTACAAGTAAATTACATTTTCATTACATTAACAGCAGCCTATTGAAGCTCGGTATGATTTTAACCTTCATAAATAAATGAAGCTGATGTTCCTCCGCGGTCAAACGCGTCTATCACAGCCAAGTAAAATAAATGTACAGACTGTGGGAGCTTTTTTTTTCTTGGTGCTGTTACAGTAACACATTGACAGCGAAGACCATAATATACACACAGGTCGTGGGAGGGGTACAGTCTAATCACTGACGTTGTTATTTTACTCTCAACAAAGCTGATTTTTAATTTAACTCTTTGCTTCTCTTTGCTGTGATGACATTCAAAAACCAACAACTTCAACAGTTTGGTTTCTCTTTTTTTTTTGTTTCCCTTCCTCGTGTTATACAAGAACGATGAGTCACTGTTTTCTGGTTAGTGTCGCTTTGCAGGAGTTTCATTGAATCTGAATGCGGTGAGTTGCAGTGTGACATAAAGGAGCAGCTGTTTTACAGTTTCCTGGAGAGGAATCTGTCGTTTGGTGTAAAATTTTTTGGGGGGAAAAACAGAGACAAAGTTCAACTGGATCGATGCCGATTAATCAATTCCAATTAACCGCTAGCGCAGAGTCGTTTAGTCAGCTCCTACGCAGCACAAGGGACAGATCTGAGTTATCTCTAATATAATTACATCTCTTCAAGAAACAGATAGACTTAGAGCTGAATGGTCTGGGGAACTTGGGTTGAAGGTCCCTGAGGCAGTCTGGGATCGTGCTCAAACGAGAGTTAGTGGAACGCCATCCTGTGCCAGACTCACAGAGTTTACTACACCAAATCTGGACTCTCCAGAACAACACCAGCAGATACGGCCAATATGTTTTGGACCTGGTCATCTGTCTGTAAAACATTGAATGAGGCATTTAACACTAATGTCAAACCCTCTGCAGACTAAGGCCGTAGTCTGCTGGTCGACTAGTCCATTAATTGGTTGATATGCTCTCGTCTGACTAAATTCTGATTGGTCGAATAATCTCCGTGTTACTTTCATAAGGAGAAAAGTGCTACATCAGCAGCTTTCTGGGATTAATCCATTATTTCCTGCAGCGGGGGGACAGACTAACAAAAAACACCCCCGCTGTTTCCACAACTTTGGACTCTTCCAAACTAACGGAGACTTCTGGGTCTAACTGTTCTCAACGGTTACTGAACGTTTACTGAATCAGTGTTTCTCCTACAATTATATCAACGAGAACCCGCCAGGACAAAAAAATATGTTTTAATACCAGAATTAACGCCAAATATCCACTCATTCAGAAATATTTAGCGTTTGGGAGTCTGTGCAGCGCTGTTCAAGACTGTGTCGTTGCCTGGGAAACGAGCAACTCTACATTGCGTAGTATGTTTGCATAGCGAGTCGGACACAGAGAAAGTGACGGTGGATACGAGCGAAGCAGAGGAAAAGGTTGGTAAGTTGTCAGTCTGGCAGTAAATGTACAGCACAGACTAAGAAAATTAATTCAAGACATTGTATTCAAATGCATCCTGTATTGTTCTACCTTTCTTGAATAAAATATATGGTAAAAAAAAAAAGAAAAAGAAATGTGAAACTCGTCTACAGTCGAATGTACAGTTCAGCACGTCGAGAGGAGTTTCCAACAATAAATTCATTATTTATGAATATTTACTTTGGTTTAAAATGGAACAGAAAAAAAAATCCCTCTCATATCTCTCCAAGAAGCTTCTTGTAAATTATTAGTAAATTATTCAGAAATGATGGAGCCAGAAAATACAGCACGGAGATATCCTGAAACTATGAATGGAGCGTAGGAAAGAGGTTTGGGTTTATCTATTTTTAAAGATTTATTAAATGTATTAAATTACGGCGCATTTCAGAGGCAAATACTCTCCTGTTTTCCTCCATTTCTCCTTTGGGACAACTGGTTATAACACAGAATGAGGCTTTATATACAAAAGTCTGTAGTGGCTCCACCTGAAAGTCCAGCATAAAGAGGTTGAGTGAATGTGGTCTGGACTCTCTGGTCTACCAGCTCCAGGTACACTCCTACTCTACAAGACCCGCATACCTGGGATGGGAGTTTCCATGCTGTTATGTCTGAATGTGTAGCTATTTGTTGTAACAATAATCCAACACTGGAGACTTATCGCTGTGTCCACACACACACGCATTCACTAAAAGTCTGCGACTCGCTCCTCTCGGGAGAAACGTCCGGTCAGACTCTCTTTACTCAGGACCCGCCAGGAATGTGCAAACCTCTCTGGAGTGTTTCTCGTTCTTTTCTCATGAACGCTGCCTTTCTGTTCTCTTCAGATAACGGCAGGTGTGTGTGTGTGTGTGTGTTTGCGGTGTGCGTTTTGGATCCAGCGTGATCTGGCACACGTTACTGTAAGGATTCAGCTGGTTTCGTGGGCTCTGCTTCTGTTTGTTGTGATAAAACATCTGCTTCAGTTAACTGGCGTTGAGATCTTTTGCACGTTCTTCGACCTCTGACCTTCTCGAAGTGCAATGAGGGGGAAATGAACAGAAGACGAGTGTGATCCTCCGTACACGAGAGCATCTCCGGCTCAGCGTCGTTCTCTTGTTCCAGCTGTTGAACCGACCCACTTCAGTTTTCTGCCAAGATCTGATCTGCTGCTTCACATCAGTGATTCTTCTCTCGACGATACGGATCAGCGCTGTGAAGACTTTTTCTGCGTCTGCACGGTGATTAATAGCTTCCCCCTTCCAGCTAAATCACCTTCACGTCTTTCTCCTTGATCATCTGCTGCATTTTCTTTTTTTTTTTTTTTGCCGAGTCACACCGAGCTCTCTCTGCTTCACAGTCCTCTCTGCTGAGGTTGACCTTTACAGTCGTCCTCGGAGCGCACGACATCTTCATCGCTTCTTGATGACGAGCGCAGATGTTCTCCTGAAGCGGCGGCAGATGCTCTTATTGGTGTTGCAGATATGACTTGAGGGTTTTTCAGCTTTCTCCCAGCAGAAGAGTCCAGTCTTCTTCTGCTGCTGCTGCTCCACCACACATGCTAACAGGGCAGGCCTCAGTGTGAAGATGTGCCAGCTATACATCTTCTTATCATCCTTTTTTTTTTTTTTATCTGAGTGGTCACTGATGCAGCTCATGCAGCAGGGAATAGTCGCCGCATCGCTCAGCAGATCCAGACAGATTGAGCGGCGGAGTTTGGCTCGTTCAAGTTTAATCCCCCGGTGCCGTATTACGAGTCTGTGATAAGAGCGGGTGTCTGATGACTGAGAGATATGAAATGATTCGAGGTGTTTCACTTCACCTGAACAAATAAGAGAGGGAGGCTTTGACGGGGCTTTCGCCTTTATATTCCAGAAAGAAGAAGAGCGGCTGTAGTTGATTCACTGCAAACATTTTTATAGAGAACATATCAGTATTATGTATCATGTGTGAAGGGGAGGTGTAAAACATTTGATCAGGTTTAGTTAATGTGAATATTAGCAAATGGAAATGATATTTAAAGTATTCAAATAGTGTTCCGCATCATATGTTGTGCAGGACTTTGACAAAACAACCAGTGTGTCTATAGGCAGCTTTCCTAATAATAATAATACATTTTATTTGGAGGCGCCTTTAATGACACTCAAGGGATTAAAGAAAAACAATAGCATCAAAAAGAATCAATAAAAAGAACATAGATCAGTATAAAAATGAAAGAACAAACAGGCGAAGTGCATGGAGTCCAGTTAAAGTGAGTATGCCAGTTTGAACAGGTGGGTTTTAAATGAGGTGATGGAGTCTGACTGTCTTATATGTGGAGGGGAGGGGGGGGGGGCAGCTGAAGGCTCGGGCACTAAGGTGAGGTGTAGGGGTGGATAAGAGTCCAGTAGAGGATGAACGGAGGGTGCAGGAGGGAGTGAATTCATGTAGGAGGTCGTGGAGGTAGGGTTGGGGCTGAGCTGTGAAGCACATTATAGGTGAGGAGAAGGTTTTTGTATTGGATGCGTTGTTGAAGGTGGATGAGGACAGGGGTTGATGTGGCCGGATGGTTGCGGCGCAGGTGATGATCCATGTGGCCGAGTTCTGGATCATTTTGCAGTGTGTTAATGAGTTTTGTTGGGGAGTCCAGTGAGGAGTGTGTTGCGGTAGTATGAGAGGGTGCTGTCCAGAATGACGCCAAGGCTCTTGACTTGTTGTTTTTTTTTAAAAATCTCCAGAATATCAACAAAAACCAAATCCAGATGAATGCATGTTTCCATCCATTGCCATTTTCGCAAATATTTGGAGTTGCTTCATCAAGATAAACAGTCGGTAGCACTATTTTTTCCCCCAGTCGAGGCCATTAAGCCATTTCAAACCATTTCATTCTCTTTAACAGTATAATCAGCTTTTCCTCCATCTCTGTTGTCCAGCGCTCTCTCACACTAAAAGCCTGTTTGATCGCCATTTCCCATCTTTCAGCCCATTTATTTACCATTACGTCTTCATCATCGGGTGACACACAACTGACGTCATCGGTCGCTGATGCAATATATCAAACATGTTAAAAAGAAAATAAACTCTTTATGAGCAACAACTGGTAACAACAGAATCTTTTCACATCACACAACACGTGATTTTATCTGCCGACTGTTATAAAAGGTCAGAAACGGGCTAAGAAGGTGTCATCTTGATTTAAGGACCTACAGCTGGCCTCCGATTAGAGAACAGAGAAAAAGCGATGACGTTATCTGTGGAATCTGTCTGTAAACAAGACGAGAAACCTGAAACGCCCATTTATAAAAAACCATATAAACCAACTGTAAGATCTCCACGAACTGTAAGAAAACAAATCCAACTTAGACTTTGATACTTCTGGATCTAGTCTCCATTATTTAAAAGGTCATTAAGAGGCAGACCCTCGCCTCATCCCATAATATCCAGAGTCGTCGCCTTTAGTATGTGACGTCTGGATGGATGGAGAGGTAATTCAACAACCTCTAATGTGTGTTTTAGTGGAGGTTGATCATTCTTGTAGGGTAGAAACTGCCGTCAAGAGAAGAATGATTTTGCTTTTTTTCAGTCCTGTTGATCTTGAGACTCGCGGTCATGATGAACTCGTCCGACCTCGACTCGACCGAGCTTCCTCACCTTTGCTTAACCTTGAGTATTTGTGGCCACAGTAACCTCCAAAGCAAAGTAAGATCACATCACTGGTGTTAAACCAGCTGGATCTCTTTTTCTTTTAGAAAAGAGCAATTTCACAGGCCAAATCCTTCCAGAGTGTCCTCCTCATCCTCTATATGGAGGATACGAGCTTGAGATTTAGAGCAGCCGAAAGCAAAAGGGGCAGAAATTCTTATTATCTCACATAAACTAAACTAAATGTTCATGATGAGTCAGCTGATGATGAATCTTCAATGAATAAACTGTTTTAACCTTTGATGACTGGCTTGGATTGATGATGTACTCCAGTGTTTTTTGTTTTATGGAGCTTGGAGTGAGTTGAAGCAACTGTTTTAATGAATTTAGGACGTTTTATGTTCAAGTGTCTGTTCTGTATTTCACTTGGCTTCAAATTAATTTCTCCCTCGGAGACAACAAAGTTGAAAATTCGGCGGTGACCTTATCGTCGTGACATCCATGTCCTCCAATTCTTCTTCTAGGACAAGATGTTGTATATTACACATAAGCTGTGTCTCAAATCACATACTTCTGTTAGTTCACTTCCATGTAGTTTACTATGTGCACGATGTACTTACTGACGTAGTGCGCAAATTTTGACAGGGTAGTGTTGTCTCAAATCAAACACTGCCGTTGTGCACTTCCCAGAAATGAAGAATGCAAATTAGCATTAGCTAGCGTTAGCATTAGCTAGCCCTCTAAATCGACCCAAAAACATACTGATGGCTTATATCCAACAACAAGTATAGTGGTGCTAAGCGCTAAAAACACATGTATAACTTATATTTGTATAATGTGGTGATGTTCCAACCGGGTACATGTAGCATTAGCTAGCGTTAGCATTAGCTAGCGTTAGCATTCGCTAGCGTTAGCATTTTCATTATCGTTCATGCTACCAAATCATTACAGACCTCTAAATCAACCCAAAAACATACTGATGGCTTATATCCAACAACAGTATAGTGGTGCTTTGTGCTGAAAACACATGTATAACCGGGTACATGTAGTTACAAGGTACCCGGCTGCCGTTTCCAGTTTGAAAAGTAGTCCCTCCCCGTCCGCTACGTAGCCAAGATGGCGGCCATTAAGGGTGAGAAGTGTCCATAGTTACACATTCAACTTTTTGACCGTTTTGAGTGAAACATCCGGGTACTCGCAGTGCATTTTTACATACTTCTCGGTGTGAACGCTCTTATGTACTCAAAATGTTAAGTGTAAGTACAGAGGTATGTGATTTGGGACACAGCAATACTGTACAAATCAATAAGCGCAATAACTTAAAAGTATTTCCACTTTTCTTTTATATAAAGGTTGATATTGAAAGGACAGCCTGCTGGATCTCATGATATCAAAGTCTGCTCTGAATAAACTAAACCTAATCTATAATGTGAAACCATGTAAATCTGGGTTACTGAGGGGGGGGGGGACCGTTACTTTGAACATTGTAAATGCTTTAATCAAAGTATATCAGCCTGACTGTGTACTAAGCGGTGTGGATTAACAGGCCGCCTTAGAGCTGAAATACATCACAGGGGAGGGAATGGTGTCGCTTGTGTATATATATATATATATATATATGTGTGTGTGTGTGTGTGTTTTAAAGAGAAAGGGAGTATTGTGTTGTTGAGTGTGTGAGAGAGAGAGGGTCTGAAAATGAGAGAACAGGAGTATTGTGTGTTTGCAATATGTGTGAGAACGCAAAAAAAAGTGAATTACAGCACTGAGATGAGATGAGGACTGTAGGGTTTGGATGATATAGCTTCATGGACGAGTGTGTGTCAGAGTGTACCGGGCTTTACTCATGTTGTGGGGACATAAATCTGTTATACAGTCACATTGTGAAGACTTGGTTTAAGGTTAAGGTTAGTTTTTTTTTGTCTTTTTCTTACTTTAACTGGGAAATCTATTGATTGACTCCAGACTGTACAGAACCAGAGCCAAGAGACGTGATGACATCACACTTGTTTTAGCCTTTTAATACTGGTTCAGGGCTATTTTTTTTTTATTTTGTGGCTCTACTGGAATTTCTTTGCATGCTTTACACTTCAAAAAACACTTTATTTATCTTACACTGCTCCTTTATTCAGCTCCCTGAGTTCAGCCTCTGTCTGAAACAGCTCCTGTCTCTTTTGTCCCTCTTTGGCCAACCTCCTGATGAGCTCTTATTCGTTAGCTTCAGGAAGCTTCCTCCGGCTCCGGAGGCTACAATAAACAAGTAGGTTTTGCTTTGTTTTCTTGTTATTTACTCAAAACTTCTCAAATGTGCCCGTAAATGCCTGAGCATGAACGTGATGTTGAAATATGCGAGTGGAAGTGGACGATGTGAACAACAAGAGCAAAAACTACCAGTGAAAACAGCGGGGGTGTATTCAAAATACCCCCGCTGTTTTCACAACTTTGGACTCGCCCAAACTAACGGAGACTTCTGGGTCTAACTGTTCTCAACGGTTACTGAACGTTTACTGAATCAGTGTTTCTCCTACAATTATATCAACAAGAACCCGCCAGGACGAAAAAATATGTTTTAATGCCAGAATTAACACCAAATATCTACTCATTCAGAAATATTTAGCGTTTGGGAGTCTGTGCAGCGCTGTTCAGGACGCTGTTGCCTGGGAAACGAGCGTAACTCTGTTAAGTAATACGGCGTTGCGTAGTATGTTTGTAAATGTAAATGTACAGCACAGACTACAGTGTGTCAGTTAAATGATGAAAAGTGACGTCTGTTGTTTCTCCAAGTGCTGGAAAAGTGAAGGGAGTTAGCTCCAAAGTTAGCAACGATGGGTTAGCTTAGCCTGAAGACGCTAAACAGAGAAATACAGACTTCTGAGTTCACTCTGTCCCTTTACCCCCATCCGCTCCCCGCGCACGCACGACTAATCAATTAGTCACAGATTATGTACAATTTTAGTCAACTTCTTTGGTTGACTACAGCCCTAATAAAAACAACGTAAAAAAAAAATCACAAGAAGTGTAAGATCTTACTGATTATATCTCTGCTATATTATATTTCTGACTTAGCACATAGTCTGAGCTCCTCGGGCAGACGTGAGGAAGTCTCCTGATTACTGGAACTGGTTTTATGATTCATCTGTTTTAATACGTTGAAGCACTTTGTAATGTGAGTTCGCTCTTTGCTCCGTATTTTAAGATTGTTGTTATTATTAGTGTTATTATGATTGTTATCATGGCTAGGGGAAGAGTCCAGGAAATAAATGTAATGCGATCGCCTCTGCTCTGAAGTGATGGAAACACAGCTCTGTGTGTGTGTGTGTGTGTGTGTGTGTGTGTGCGTGCGCATTGTGTATTTGTGTGTCATCCGGTTTCCTAAAAGCGAGCTGGGGACGACCCCCTACTGAGCCTGGATGTGAATACCACACATTTTCTCCATCCCACACCCCTCATTCCTTCCCATAATGTACTTCCTGACTTCCCCCCCCACCCTGTGAAGATGCACACACACACACACACATGCAGTGTATTCCAGTAATAGCTTTGGCAATGCCAGTGTGTCTGCTGGTCTCCAGCGGCGCTCCGGTCTCATCCTCAGCACTCAGCATGACGCACTGCTCTCATGACACTTCAACGAGCCTTTTTTTTTTTTTTTTTTTACAAAGCGGACTTTTAGATCGTTTGTGATCGGACTCAAAATGTCTTTTACATAATCTGCTGCACCGTTATTCCACCTCACCGCTCTGTATAAAAAGGTATGAATGCAAAAAACCAAACATTCAGTAACATCCATCTGTGGTGCGTTACTACTCAACTGGTGGTGATTTATTCAATTGGAGGAATAATCTAATTATCTAGTTTCCTTTAGAGGAAAACCCCAAAAGTGCAAATTGGAAATCCGTTTGACAAAAACAACAACATAAATAAATAAATAGGTATTCTCGTAACTGAAGCGTTGTGGTTTCAAACCCTGGAACAGGCTGCAGGGCTCCTCAGTGAGACAAAGACCGCTACCTTCTTCATAAGAGTATCTCTCTGTGTAAAAGCTCTGAAATGTTTGGACGTATTTGGCAAAGTAATAAAAAAAGTTCCTTTACTCATATCTTTCAGTTTCTATGATGTGACGTCTCAGCTATCTGTACGTTTCAGTCTGCAGCTGCACGATCAGTCGTTGCCTCTCTGCTGTCAGAAGATCATCATCATGTTCGTCCCCGTCGCATCCGGGACGCTCCTCTAACTATCAACAATGACTGAAAGAAACCACTGATGAGTCTAAGTCACTGGGGTTAAACCAGTTTAACCAGTTTGGTTCCAAAACAATACTGGGTTAACGTCACCCAGAAAGCCACTCAAGACAAAGGCTTGTTTTGACCCAATATTGTTTTACTGTTGGGTTATTTAGCCAAACTCAAGTCTGTTACTCTACTCATTTTAAACTTACATGTCACAGTTTGTCATTGATTGCTAATAGTTATTAACAATCAAGAGTATCTTCTGAATGTCATATGCACTTTATTTTATATGAGTAACAAAACATTTATGACAGTTTTTAGCTAAAGCTTGTTGTGCTATATTGATCTAAACTTTTTATTTTTAATGTTCATCAGATTCAAAACATGATCAAAGAATCAAAACTGATGCAACTGAATTAGATTTATCATCTTTTTTTCATCTCATGCATTCTTCTTTCTTGTCAAAACCCGGCAACTACATTTCCCACAATGCAACTCCACCCTACAGATTCAGGTGTTTTATGCTAGTAGTGGCTAATGTAGCCTGGAGCTGCTAGTCTCCAGTAGAGATGAGAGAAACTTGTCATTTTCATCCCCAACTGATGCCGACTCAGTGATATCGTTTAATTTATCAGGTTTCATGCAGCTCTCTCTGAAGTCACAAAAGGCTTTATACTCATTTTTTTTCACATATGAAGTAGTATTCACATGTGTAAACAAACCTTTAATATTTGAGTCTTCAGTTGTGAGCAGTCAAACAACAGAAATCATCACCTGGCCTTAAATCCAGTACTTCACTTTGTCTTTAACTTTTATGTAACTATTAACTGTGTCCTGACTTTTTTTCATTCTTTAAACATTTTTCATTAGTTTCTAGTTTCACAGTGATTATTTGGAGGATTTTTTTCGGGCTTGAATGGAAACCAAAAAAAGAATAACAAACCTTTCAACTTAGCAGGAAAAACCTTAAAAGTTGAAGCTGTGAAACTGATGATATTTAACGTAGGTGACGCATGCCGGTTTCCTCTCATTGTTATTTATTTGCCATCATTAAAAAAAAGAGATAAAAAGGTGAAAGCGTCTCACTTTTACCTGGTGCTTGTGGGAAGTAGGCTCCAATCAGCTTGGATCGCTTCTTCTCATAGCCCTTCTGTGTAATATCACCTGTCAGAGAGAAAGAGAAAGAGACGTTTACTTTCTATATTCTTTTATTTATCACTTTATTATAACAGATGACTTCCTGAAACAATGCAGAATAAAGCAAGTGTTCAAGCACACAAAACTTTGTCTCTGAAATCTGTTTCAGACGCTAAAAATCAGGAAACAACCCCCCCCCCCCACCTCCTCTCCTCTCCTCTCCTCCTACAAGCAGCTGAATAAATGGAAACTAGCGGAGAGACTGAAATGAAACGTAAACACGACACTTTCACAACAAGCTGCGATCTGTTGCATCGTAACGTAAACGCAGTCAGAAAAGAAAAGACTTTATCACGTTATTGCTTCGTCATTCTCTCCACGCAACCGAGACCAGATGGTGCAGTTTGAGTGTGTGTGTGTGTGTGTGTGTGTGTGTGTGTGTGCAGGCGGAGTTAATTCATCTTTCACGGTGCAGCGAACCACCCCTTAAAAAACTTGCTGACTGATGCTCCCGAGTGAAGTGATAAATCACATCTACCTACTAAGAGGTGACATCAGCAGGTTTCCACACGAAGCGCGTCTGAATCGAACGGCTCTTTTATAAATTATTCTTTCACCCCGGACGAAAAAAGGGGTTTGCCACATTTTCGGACGAAAGTTTAGGAAAAAAGAGAGCCAACGAACGAACAGTTTGAGTGACTGGAGGTATTTATACGCACCCAACTTGTCGAGCAAAAGAAACTGGAAACACTGATAAATACTTTTTGGGTGAAATTTAGACGAGAACGGACAGAGAAAGCAGAGCGGCATCATGGGAATTGGAGTTTTAAGTACCGAAGATGTCAAATCAAAGCCAGACAAAAAAGAAAATAAGTGATGGAGGTCAGTGAGAGAGAGAGAAGGGGGACGTGGGTAATGGAGTTTGTAAAAGTGTTGAGTGGCAGTGATGGATCTGTTTGTGCAGATTAAGACCTGTCCTTCAAACTGAGATGGTGAAGGAGGGGAGGGGGGTGAGGGGAGGGGAGGGGGGGAGTCAACGGGGGAACAAGTGTATTTATAAACATGTATTAGATGGAGATGCTCTGCAGGACTATTCTGATAAGGAAGAGGAGGATGAAGAGGAGGAGGAGGAGGTAGGCAAGGAGAAAGAGGAGAAATAAGGAGAGGAATATAAAATGAAAAGGGGGGGAGGGAGTGGGGAAGGTGTAAAGAGGAGGAGAGGAGGAAGAGGAGGAGGCAGAGAACGGAGGGGAGAAACAGAAAGACGAAGGAGACGTTTCTAAACAGGCTGAATCAGCTTTATTACATGACTGAGACTATTTTAGACCTGCTGTGTTTCTTTTACAGCTGCTAAAAAGGTAGCTGACCTACACAGGTGAGCAAATGTGGACAAAATAACAAACTCTACTTTGTTGTTTTTTAACTTTATGATGTCAGATGTCTGTTAAACACGGTCATAGCTCCAAAATTTGAGGTTAATGTATGAAAAAAAGAGTCAAAAGTCAGGACTTCAACCTGCTTTTTTTCCTACTTTGCCTTCTCACACGCCAACAAAACAGCCGTCTGTTGGTTGCTAAGGTTGTTGCTAACCGTGTGTCGTATTTCAGATCGGACTGTTCGACTCAAACATGAACGCGTGTATTCGAGAAGTTGACGTTTCAAGTAAAAGAACGAGATAAAACAGTGAAATCCTACAACTACGGTTTGTTTCATGATTCGTCGACGTAGCCTCTGGAGCATCAAGAGCTGGCCAATCAGAGCAGAGGGCGGAACTGGCCAATCAGAGCAGAGGGCGGAACTGGCCAATCAGAGCAGAGGGCGGAACTGGCCAATCAGAGTAGAGGGCGGGGCCTTAAAGAGACAGGACAGCCTGTTTCAGACAGAGGCTGAACTGAGGAGCTGCATAAAGGACCAGTAGAAGATAAATAAGGAGTTTCTAATACTGTAAATAAATTCCAATAGAGCCCCAGAATATAAATATAGTTGTTTCAAATCTGTATTATTTTTAATTTGGTTATCTGTGGCTCTAGTGTGTCAGATGCATGTTGATTTATAACAGAAGGCAAAGCCAAAACAAACAAATTAAACGCACTAAACTCTCATTAAAGCCTCAATGTGCTTTCTTACACAGTCAGAAAGTCTGTGACAACTGTAACGGACACCGCCGAGGACGACCGACAAGCTCAGGAACACTTTCAGGATTTCTCTGACTCGACTGGTGGATGACTAAAAAAAAAAAAAAAAGAAAGAAAAAGAAAAAGAAAAATCCAGGGGAGCAGTCAGAGTAGCAGGAAGCAGATCTGAGCGACACTAAATCTGCAGCGGATTTGTCGAACACAGGGAAAGCTGTTTGTGCGGCTGACTTGACAAATCCGTCTTAAAACACAAGTACATGTGACTAACTGGCTAAGATCAAGAAACCAACTGTGGGCTCGGACGTCATCGGTGACGGTGTCAGCTGTGTGTGTGTGTGTGTGTGTGTGTGTGTTTCTGGCACATGGCAATAATTAGCATCTCGGGTAGGGGATCTAACAACCCCACGGAGAGAAAGAGAAACTGGCAGGTTGAAAAGAGGAAAAAAAAGAAAAGAGAGGTTGAAGGAGGCAACAGAGATAAAAGGAGAGTGAAGTATGACCTTGTCTTACAAATACTGACTCCAGGTGACACACACACACGCAGCTTCCCAAACATTTTCTTGGGATTTTATCAGAAAAAAAGAGGCGATCTGTGTTTGCAAGCGGTCAGTCAGCCTGTCGGGGGAACTACACCGAGATTAACGCTGTCAAACTGGACAGCCATCGTCCTGTCATCCCTCATTAAGACAGACATTCATTGTTATTTCAACCTCGAGTCCTCTTTTTCTCCTTTTGTCCTTCTTGTTTTCACCAACTCAAAAAAAAAAAAAAAAAAAAAAAAAGGGAAATTCTGGTTTATCTCATCCAGACTCAGGTTATCTGGCAAGTGTCTCTGGATGTGGATCCCCTTGTGACGCTAACAATAATGGCTAGTTTCCATGTTGCCTTTTGTTCAGACTCGAGAGACGAGCGTTTGAAAATGATTCATGTAGAAAACATGTTGATTTGGAAAATAAAAAAAAAAAGGTTCAGCAGCTTGTTCCTGATAACAGCTTGTTTGATTTCTCTCTCTATTGACAGAGCCGGTGATTGCAAAGTTAGCATGACCCGCAGAGCCACGATGACCAACGTTTATGGGAAATCATGTCAGGTTGAAATAAACTGGAATGCGCCTTTTAATTACCGAGATCTGGGAACGCGGCCACGTCTCCGAGAAACACACGCAGTCAGATGGTCAAGACGAGTTGTAAACAAGCCGATGAATTATCCGGATGATCTAAACCGTCTCCCACACGATGTTTGGTTTGGTTTTCATCTGACTTTCTGTAATTCGTGTCTTCCATTTTCCTTCACAGGAAACAATTAAAAAGGAAGAAAATAAAGTCCACAAGAAGACGTTGCTCAATTTTTTAAAGGGGTCCACAAGCCAAAAATGTTGGAAATCGCTGATCTAAACCACATTATTTGGAGATAAAACTCCTAAAAATGTTCTCAATGATCCCACATTGTACGGCAACACTTACAGAAGGTCAAAGTTCACAAGCAAGAAGCTGTGATGCATGTTTACAAGGAACGGTTTGAGTGATAATAAGTGCACGCAACATTTAACCAGGTTGAGCACAACATCAGTAATAAGTAATAGTTAATAAAGCAGGATCTCCTCCAGTCTGGGACCGGCAGGTAGCTGATGAGGATCTTTCTGTACGGTGGAGACAGAGGAAGGAAGGATGACTCAGACTGTCTGACTCTCTCTGTCTGTTCAAAACAAAACACTGAGCTCTCTGGATGATGTTGCCACCGGGCCCGGTGCAGACGGGTCAGGGAGAGCTGGTGCAAACACACACACACACACACACACACACACACACACAGCAGAGTAGTTTAGCTGAAGAAAATGTTCTTTAACTGCCTGAATCCACGACAACAAGGTCAAATTTCTGGCTTTGTTTTGACCCGGATAGCAACTGGAAACACTTCAGAGGTTGATTTCTGCAGATATGATCGTCAAACACTTTAATATCTCATCTGCTTCTTTGCTTTTAGATTATTTATTTGCTTCAGAGCATCAGTGAAATGTCTCAGGTTAAAGGTGAATTCATATTCTAAGATGCTCCCGACTTTAAAAAATCAACACAATCAACACCTTCCTCTTGAACCAGAACGCACTGAAGCACTTCAATCTTTATGATATTCAGTATAAACAGCAGAACAGTCAGCAAACCGTCAGCAGCGACTCTCTGAGTTCACAGTAAAGCACAGATACAGACGCTCAAAAACAACAAAAGGTGTATCCTGCTCCACATTCACACAGTCACACACACACAGGACTGACCTTTAACCTCTCACATACTCACATCCTTCACAGTATCAACCTCATAATTAGTCTCTATACCAAACAAATCTAGAAAAATGTGAATCAGCCGCACAAAACTTATGAAATATACTTTTAAAAAAGCAAAACATTTCAGGTTGTAAGAAGTGTGTTTAAGTTTACTGCTGTTAAATACACACATGGATCTAATTTGATCTTTTCTTACATAACACATGAATGTATGTTTGAGTGAAGATGTTTTACAGCTGAAGCAGCTGAAGTGTTGGCAAGCCGACACTAAACTTAACAATAAATGTTTAAATTCAAACGATTAAATAAAAACCACACAGAGAAGGAAAAAGTTCTTGTTTTAAATATCGACCGGCTTTCACGCCGATACGTCAGCGGCGCTCTCTCTCTCTCTCTCTCTCTGTTTTACACACATTCACATCTGGAAGTCCTCAGCCGCTGTTACTCGTTTCCTTGCGCCACACATAGCGGTGAGTGAGGAGGGGGGGGGGTGAGGAGGGGGGGTAAGTGGGCGAATGTGAAAGTCTAAAAAGGATCAAACTTCTCTGTCGCAAGCTCACTTCTCGAAACCTCAAATCCCAAAAGCAAACCGACTGAACGCAGTAAAACAAAGCCGAGAACCGCGCGCAGGCTTTGCACCGCGTACGCTACAACTTCAGAGCGCCGTTTATCTCCGAGTAGAGCGCCTCTGATTGTTTTGAAACATGACGACAGCCGTGTGACCTCACTATAAGCCGCCTATGAATTATTGACGATCAGACACAGGCTGCACACGCCTCTGGCTTGACGTCAGGCTCGCCCGCTCTTGACCTTGACCTCTGTGTCAAACACTAGTCGATGACAAATCCCTCCTTCATGCACTTCCACTGCGTCTGCCGGCGCTATAGAGGTCACTATAGCAACCGGTGATGTAATGAATACCAGGTTATGTAATGATGCCACAAACTCTAGCCGACTGTCCGTCTAAATGAGCAAGAATGTCATAAAATCTGACACTGAATTCAGTTTTTATATTAGATTTTATGATCATTTGAGTCAATTAAATGAGCGTAAAACGCTATGTTGCCAAAAGTATGTGGACACTTTTACTCTGAGGCTTTTTTTTTTCAGGTTTGAGCCAGACTGCTGCGCTTTTTATTGTTTTTTTTTTTATAAGGTTAAGTTTGTTTTGCTCTTTCCTGTTTCACCAGAATGCATGCAAGACACATTTCTCCCCAGTTCAGTGTGGAAAGACTTGACCGGTCTGCCCAGAGTCCCCCAGAGTCCTGACCTCCAACACCTTTGGGATCAACTGGAACCAGATCTTATCACCCGGCATCAGTTATTGCAGTTATTGGACTTCATGTTTCTGAACGGGAGCGAAATCCCTGCAGCCGTATTTCCAAAAATCTAATGTGTTTCCAGTAGAGTCCACATACTGTTTAATCGCCTAAATCTGTTTATTGTTTTAATGATTTTAAACATGCTCTGCCACTTTTACTGTCATCATCAGGCCCTTTATGGTCCCTTCCTGTCCCGCTCCGCTCTGGTTTTACCATCACTGCCTGGTAAGACTGGAACCACAGACGAGATGGTGGAAAGAGCTACGCATCTTCCACACAGTCTGCTGACTCCGCTTCAAGAAAACCATTTAAAACTGTGAACATTAAGATCTTTTGATTGTTTAATGTATTCATTAAGCACTTTCAGGCCTTTCTTACTTCTTCTTTTAACTTTGTCTCCATTTCTCATTGCACTCAGTCAGCTACTTGAGAACCACTGAGTCACAGTCCTTGATTATCTTGCCTCACTTTGGATGAAAGCGACTGTGAAATTACAAAATATATATAGTCAGATAAAGATATATAGAGTCCTGTGTCATGTATATATGTAGATCTCTGTGTTTTTTATATGCAGCTGTGCAACACTTTGTCCCAAGATGACGTCTCCCTCATGTGCAATAAAGTGGATCTTGATCTTATCATGTTTTTTTTTTTTTTCATGTCAAACATGCTCAGCATAAAACTGCAGCATCAGAGCATAAATCCGCTCTGCTAAGTCACCTAAATGTGTGTGTGGGGAGTCAGTTTGTCCAGAAACAGCAGGGCTGAGCCTCCATGACCATATACAGTAAGAGAGAGAAAGAAAGAGAGAGAGAAGGGACAACTGTGCCAGCAAAGACCATGACAACGAAGGAGAGAGAGAAAGTGAGAGAGAGAGAGGAGGGGGGAAAAAAGAGACAGAAATATAAAAAAGAATGAGAAGTGTAAAGGAAAGAGAAGGAAGATCAAGAAGGAAAGAGCAGGAGAAAGCTTGACAGTGATTTAAAAAATAATAAATAAATCTAGGGAGAGGAAGAGGAAGAGAGAGAGAGAGAGAGAGAGAGAGAGAGAGAGAGTGTTGCATCTAGTCAGCACCTAAAAAGGAAGCAGAGTTGATTTTATTGTTTCCACACTGCAACCGTAGATATAGAGAGAAAGAAAAAGAGAGGGGGGGGGGAATTATGAGAGTCAAAAACGGTTTGTGAGAAGATAGAGATGAACAGGAAGAGACGGAGAGAGATGAAAAAAAGAAGGAGAAAAAGGAGGTGATGTAGACTGAGACTGTTTCTGTCATGTGACTGGCGTACTGGAAGCCAAAAATATATCTTATATAATGATAATAAAGTTTATTTATATAGTGAAAATGTGTGCAGTCTTGGTGCAGTGTGTGTCTGATCCTGATGTTGAGACTGTCCTCTCAGGGGGGGAAAAAAAACTACAGGATCAGTCGATGTAAGTGTCCCGAAAACGACATATAATGACGCTGAAGTGACTAATTATGACAGATGTAGCGAGAAAGTGGACCGACTGTCACACGTTTTAAGGCCGCTGCTGACTTCTCGTTCACTATCAGCGTAGCGTTGCACGTTTCCAACCATGAGATAAGACTGTTTCATTTTTAAAAAAACGTACGACCGCGATCGTCCCCTCGTCCCCTAACCTAACCGTAAACCACGCGGTTATTACTGTAACCATGACGAAATGACCTAAGAAAGTGGTTCTTTTAACCCAAAACCATGATCTGTTCCCTCTTCCCCAACAGAGTGGTTTTTGTGCCTAAACCCAACCAGACTTTAAACACAGCGTTGTCACATCATAAAACATCATTAACAGTGATCTGTAAGCGTTTTTTTTTGTTTTTTGTAAAGCGCAGACAAGCGATTACAGCCGATAGAGAGGCGTTTAATTTGAGGGAGTTGTTGGAAATTATGTCGTCATCTCTCAAGGCCTCAGAAACCTTCAGTAGTTTGATTAATCAAGGTTGTATGCAGCCAGTGTTTCCCCTAGGTTGAATGGTTTGGCCTGGCGGGGGCTGCGGGGAGGTTAGCGGGCAGCTACACATTTCTCCGTTTTCTATTTATCAGTTTAGCATCGTCAAGCTAGGCTAACCCATTGTTGCTAACTTTGGAGCTAACCTTCACTTTTCCAGCAGTTGGGGGAAACAACAGACGTGACTTTTCATGGTGTTGACAAGCTGCAGCGTTTATTAACTGACACACTGTAGTCTGTACTGTACATTTACTGCCAGACTGACAACTTACTGCTGCTGCTAACCGTTTCCTCTGCTCCGTTAGCATTCACCGTTATTTCCGACGCTCTCTCTCTCTCTCTCTCTCGCTTAACCGCTCACTGGCTACGGAGCGACCTGCAGTTTCCATGGCAACGACACAACAGTTAACTGGAGACAGCGCTGCTCAACGGCTCCCAAACGCTATTGATTTAAGATGAACGAATATTTAGCGTTATTTTTGACATTTAAAAAATATTTTTGGCTTGCACTATTATATGGGAAACACTGTGTGCGGCACTTTTCAAAAAAGTCAAGTATAAAATCAGAAGATAGCAACTAATCCCAAACATATCCCGCTGGTATCATCATCATCACCACGATTATTATCATTAACATTTCATTGATTTGCAGCTTTTATTCAGAGTGAGCTTCAGTTTGCTGAATCACCAAAAGATTGAAATAGAAATAGAAGAAGAAGAAGAAGCTGAGAGCGAGAAACACAGCGAGTGTTTACATTTATATTTGTTCCCAGGCTTCTGAGAATAAATAAATATGTGTGTGTGGATATCTGTGGAGAATTTAGCTCTAGTCGTGAGCCTGATAAGCAAAAATTAGGGCTCAGATAAGACAAATATTCTTATATAATGGGAAAACAAAACCACACAGAGAGAGAGAGAGAGAGAGCCTTGCATCCTTTTAAAAAAAAAAACACATACAAACACATTAACAATCAGCTGAACCAAAAGGAAACGCCCAAGGACTCCACTGGGGATGAGGGCAAGGAAAACACACACACACACACACACACACACACACACTCCTGATTGCATGCAGGTGGGTGCAGTTGGAAGCAGCAGGTGTTTACAGTAACAACACGCTGAGTCAGGATTGAAATTCACCTCCACACACACACACAGGTAGAAACACACACACACACACACACACACAAAGAGAGAGAGGAAGAGGCTCATATACAGGCACAGCAAGCCTGTTTGTCACTATACAATAAGCTTTTGCATTACACGGCTTTAAATTTCAGTTCCACTGTGCTTATTTTTTTTTTTTTTTTTTTAATGTTCGACCTTCACCGAGAAGGATTTTCTGCACGCTGAGATAATTCTGTCTTCCTTCGGTCTGACATGAAACTCAAAAATTGATGGTTGTCAAGCTGAAAAATGTTTCTGCTCCTCTTTGATTCCTATGAGGACGTTATGATATTTTCCCCAGACATTTTTTTTTTTTTAACTTTTTGATGTTCAGCAGCGTTTTCCTTTCCTTACAACAAAACCTTCCAACTCAACAGAATGAAAAGGTAACTGCGAATCCGCCACACCGTCTCCCATCTGAGCGTCAGACAAAAGCAAACACGGCTAGAAAGAAGCAAACTTGCCAAAAAGGTGTGAAAATAACACACCTCCCCTTGCGGTTGCCATAAAATCTGAGAGAGGAGCATGTAACCTTTTTTTTTTTTTTTTCCTCGTGGCACATACCAATTATAAATATATGTAAGTTGGATTTCAAGATGCAGTTTAAATGATTTATTGCCATCCTGTTGCACTTCTGGAAAAAAAGAGCTAACTGTGCTGGCTTGGGTTCCAGTAAAACCATTACACGCACAATAAGAAGGTCTGGGTGGAAAGTCCCCATCACAGTTTATGTTCGACCACATAAAACCACCGAGGAAATGAATTTGTCTCGAAACGCGTGGCCTCATTAGTGCAGTCACTTCATCGCGCTGCACGCCGAGTTAATTTAGTCCCTCTCGTCGAAAGATGACAGTAAATAATAACTCAGTGTGGACCACAAACATGTTGAAACCACTGCTGAGTCCACGTTATTACTACTTATGAAAACTCAACGCGAGCACAGAGGACAATTTCCAATTTCCACACACATGAAGACAATCAGTATTTTTTTTTACACCAAACTAATGTCCATTACAGATGTGGCGAGGATTAATGGTGGTGGTCAGTAGCTGGCCAACACCATAAAGGTGCATGCTATGTATAAAGTGCATTTATCAGACTCTATACAAGGCAAACTGAGTGTGTTGCACTGCGGCGTCTGGACTAAAACCAAACATCTTTCCATTTGTTTTGCATACAGGTCATCTAAAACACATTCCTGATGGATTCCTTATTAGCACGAGCATTGTCCAAGACAACAGCAGGTTTATGACCATAAAAGGTTGTATTAAAGTCAGCTTGCTTTTGATGGTCCAGAAGATTTTTTTATTTTTTTTTTTAGCATACTAAAAGAAGCTCCACGTATGCTTCGCAGTGTTTATGTTTCATCACATTTCCAGTCATCGGTCTCCCTGCTTTCTGCAAGGCTAGCAAGAAGGTATCTTGGATACATAACACAGCAGATATTTCCTAAGCATGACAGTTCATTCTTGATCTTTTAAAAAAATAAAAAATAGCAGTTTAACAAAATAACCCAAAACTCATGGAGCTTTCCGACTGTATGACACACAGTTTTAACCGAGCTTTGTTTGTACAGTAATCCAACACAAAGGAGAAGTGATCATAAAAGCTACCGAGCAAACGCCACATGCTGATGAGCGCGGCTGAAAGCTCCAGGAAAAAGCCAGTAAGTGGGCATTGATTCATTGAGATGAGCTGTCGTCTCCGAGTGGTCAGCAGGGATCCTTTACAATTATATAAACTATATATAATACGATTACTGGGGGAGGAGGAGGGGGTCAGTTATCTGTTTTATTACCATTATAAATCAGCATGCAATGTTTATCAAACTGATGGTAACCATAGCAACACACACACACGCGCTGCATCATCGGTATTTAACACATGTAAGAAATAGAAAATGAGACGTTTTGTGGTTTAACACGCCGGCAGGATAGAGTCTGGAAGGATCGACTTAAAGTAACAACCGTGAAGATCGCCGCTTCGTTCTCTTTGGCGCCACACGTGGCGACAGGAGGTAACTGCATCGTGTGCTTCTGGGACTCCACTTCCTCCCTAGAGAGCCAAAACTGTGTCACCTGTGTGACGTCTGGCAGAAGAAACACTACGCTACTTCACACACAGAAGTGAGCTGAAGACGGTCGAGTCAGTTGCGTTAGCTCCGCCTACCCTTTCTGGCGGACCAATCACTGATGAGCGATGGAAAACACGTTGCTAACTGTGCGCTAAATCACCATCGTGCCACTTCATTCAGCAACAGACATTTATTTAAGTGAAAACCCTCCAAATTACTACTTTAGCGTTAGCAAGCTGGCTAACTGTGGATACCACACTGATATCAAACCCTCCCATTAATCCCAGTAAGACAGTGAACCCGCCGACCCCCCTGAGTGTAAAAGTAACGGAGCGTTACTGTAATGTGACGACTGAATTTCAAGTTTCTTACATCACTTCTTTCTTGGGAAAAAAAAAGTAATCCCATTAAGCAACAGGGATTATAACTGATTCCCAAACAACTGTAGTTTAGTTCAGTAAATCTCTGAAGAACTATTAGCCATATTAGGGAAACTGCTGCTTCTACAACCAGAGTTATGAATGAAATCACCAACATCTCCACTCACTGCAGATTTAATTAACCTGCCAGCTTCTGTGATGTCCATGCACTAAACTCAGAGCTAACTCCATCAATCCATTAGACAAACAAACACAGCAAAAGCCAGAAGAAGTTGTGAAACGTTTTCTCCAATTAGGCTAATTAGATCAAGGAAAATCAGCTTCTACAGACACACACACACACACACAGACACACACACAGACACACACACACAGTTGATATGTGGCGTCTTCTTCTACTCACCGATCATAACGCAAACAGGCAGTCAAAGTCAGCTCCATGCTCCTCTCAGACGAGCTCCTGTATGTGTGTGTGTCTGCGTCTGTGGTCCTCCAGTGTGTGAAAACACTGGTTGCTTATTCCCCATTGGCAACACACACACACACACACACACACACCCTCTCTCTCTCCCTCTCTTCTCTCTCTCTCTCTCTCTCTCTCTCTTCTCTCTCAATTAACACGCACACACAAAGACAAGCAGCTTACTAGTTTCAAACAGGAGCAGGTCAACGTCTTCTACAGAGAGAGGAACGGCTCTGCTGACATTTAGCAACTGATGCCGTACTTGTTGTTAAGACACACACACACACACACACACACAGACTCAAAACACACACACACACAGACTCCGCAGCGCTGGATTGGCTGGCAATTACTCCACCATTTACTTTCCTCTTTTAGTCTAGAAAGGAACAAACTATTTTTCCACTCAGCTCAGTGTGTGTGTGTGTGTGTTTGTGAGAGAGTGTGAACATGTGTGTGTGTGTCTATAAACAACAAACCAGTGCCCCCGTCCCCCCCCGTCTCCCCCCTCCGTCCTCCCATCTCCCCTCTGTTGATACGGTCCAACCTGCCTGCCCAAACACGCTGCCCGGCGACATCAACCAAACAAACAAATTGGTCTGTTTGTCGGCCGACTTCACAGTGAGGTGAGAGGGAGGACACACACACACACACTAACACACACACACACACTAACACACACACACACACACTGACACACACACTTCCCTTCGGGTTTGTCCTCATATCCCCCAGCCTCCTCTCCCTAGGGACGTATAACTCCAGTCTCTAATGGTTACCATGGTGATAACAGACAACAAGAGGGCGGGCGTTATCTAAAAATACATTTATTGATATTTCCCGAAATATTCGGAACGACACTATAAAAAGTTAAAACTCCTGTTTGTCTCATTGAGCCGCATGAATGTTTTTTTCTTGCAGTTTTATTAAACATATACGAGTTTTAGGAGCGTTTTGGAGGAGCATATGATGAGGATAGCGCAGTGAAACTGACATTAAAGAGGGGAGACGATCCAGAAAAAGAGACCGCAGGAGACTCTGGACAAGATGACAACAGGAAATGTTTCCTGGAACAAGTGTCTCATGTCTGAGAGGAGAAAAGTACTACTGAAAGATTTATAATGACAAGTTTCTGGTCCCCTTTGTATTTATATGGTAGCTGTGACAGTTCAAAGATGTACCTGATCTGAGCCTTTAAACAGCTAAACATGCAGACTGGAGGAACGTTTGTTTGTTTTGACTGTTGCAGCTGAAGCTCATAACCTTTTACAGGCTGGATAACTACTTATAGAAGAAGAAAGCAGTAATAAGTATAAAACTCGACACGTTTTCCAGCACAGTTGTGATTCACGTCTACCTGTTGTCGGCAAGCCGCGACCTCTGAGGCTCTACGATGAAGCTAAAAGCTGCAGTTCCTCTAACGGCCACTAGAGGCTCCTAAAGCGAGTCGTTTCCACAGACCTCCGTGTTAAAATGCCCAAACTTTACAGCAGAAATAAACATGTTTACAGCAGAAATAAACATGTTTACAGCAGAAATAAACATGTTTACAGCCTGGTTTTGGTCTCTAAAGCTAGTTCAACCGTTCATGACGACGGTACGGGGGTCAGTTTTTTTATAACTCACCTGTTTAAAGTTTATAACACGGTAAAGTTCTGCATAAGGCTGCTTTGAGTGACAGGTCCGCCAGCCGCTAGGTGGCTTGTTTCAGCCATTAGGCCCCGCCTCTTTGCTCATTTTTGATTGGCTGGGAGTTAAGATGCGACGGCTGGAGCAGCTAACTTCTAACCGCTCTTCAGAAACGAACGGGTGACGTCACGGTAACTACGTCCATATTTTTATACAGTCTATGCCTGTCGGCCACCGAGCCTGCAGCTGTGGCGACACCTTTAAACTTCTAGTCCATCCTCTGCTTTCCAATGAAACAAAGACATGAAATGTAAAAAAAAATGGGGATGGCGACTAAAAGCAGACGTCAGAGAAGCTGAGATGTAACTAAACACGACTTTGACGGGCGCACACAACTTGTTAAGTCTGCACAACATCACATTTTATTAAAAAAATGACTCGACTCATCAACACGGCCGCACCTGCAGGCGGCGACGAGTCTGTTCTGTCTTCTGTGTCACGCAGGGATTTTATAAACTGTAAATAGGAGACAGTTTGTTTGCTGTGATGAAAACAGTAACTCAACCTGCGTGATGTTTTGAAACACCTGCCATGTAGTAGCGAAACAGAAGAAGAAGAAACAGGTGTTTAGTTTGAGCAACACAAGCTGCGACGGATCAGCAGAAGAAGACGAGAGCTACGGAAACTTCATCATCACCAAAAAAAAAAAAAAAAAATCCAAGACATCTGTTTGGACAGCTGATCTCTGAAGCATAGAGCAGACGCCGCAGAGACGAAGACGAACTACCAAAATGTCACCGAGTTCAAAAATTCTCACTCGAACTTCAAACTCTTCAAGACTCGTGTGACATCTGCGAGTCCGTCGACCGAAACGGACAAATATATCAGAACAATCCCCACACATCTCCCGTTATTATTATTATTCTTCTATACTCATGACATGAAACATCACATGTTGAATTATTCAGGTATCACACACACACACACACACACACATGCATATACAGCCTATTCAAAAAATCTCTGGAACAGGAAACACAGTACAAACATTTCCCCAAATGTAAAATTCTGAACCTCGGGGGAAGTCAAGCATAATAATGAAGTCATCCTGCAGTAAAACAAATCCTCCGGAGTGATTTAATTTCCTGCAGTTGAAGCAAAAACACAAAGAGAGAGAGAGAGAGAGAGAGAGAGAAAGAGATAGAAGGGTGGGATCATTTGTTTTCTCACAACGCTGCTGCTTCAACAAACTGACCTACATGTCCGAGGAAAGTCCCCTCCCGCCCCCCATCTTGTGATTTGAGCGGACCGACTCACGGCCAAGGATTTGGGTCACAGGGTCAATTTTTCCAGCAGATTACTCAGGCTGAGCGTCATGTGTCTGTTACGGCAGATTATGGCGACGGTTTCGATTAAAAACACATTTCTGCGGCTCTTTGATGAGGCTTTTTACAGACTCAGACGCACATTAAAGGGGATGTTGAAAGCAGGAAATCATATGGATATTTATTTTTTTTTATCACATTGTATCATCTTGCTGTGATAAATTAAATCAAATGTACTTTGGAGAAACTTTTATGCACCTGTTCTGGTGAAACGCTGACCTCTGATTACCGTATTGGCCTCAATATGTAAGTCCAACCCCTCCCCTCCAACAGCTGTTTATAGAAGAAGACTTCCTAAAGATAAAACAGCGAGGAGCTTTTTCTTAAAGCAGAAGGTAAATCCCACATTTGTGCGTCTCGTCCATCAGTCACAGTCTCACACGATCTGCTGTCAGGCTGTTGGAAGCAGGCGGACATTAACAGTATTTTCTTTTCCAAGATATCATTTTTCATACTTGAACTCCTCACGGCGACTTGACAGATAACTCGGTCCGCGGTTGTGTTTCTGCAGTAAAGACGTCGGAAGACACTCTGGATTCGTTTTTCACGCGTTGTGAATTTATGTCCTCGGTGCCGGCGACGGAAAAACATGTTGCAGCGAGACTTCACAAACTCCTGCAGGTTAAACTGAGCTAACAAAAACACTTTTTAGGGACTGAAAAACATTATAAATGGACTTGAAGAGGCTCAGTAGCCTAAAAACATTAAATCCATAATGCAACACTCTCTGTAGGAGTCAGTGTTACAGCGGTACACTCTAAAAAAAAGAAAATCTGATGTTGTGAACGTGTAATTGTCTCATCTTTGATTAGATAAGATGATCTTCACTTCTTCAATCCGTCTTGTTTTCAATTAAATCGATTATCAGTCTGTAAAATCGTGAAAAAATGTTCCCAGAGCCCATCGATACCCTTTAAAATGTCTTGTTTTGTTCTGACCAACAGTCCAAAAGCTATGAAAAACTGTCAATTATCATAGAAGAAGCACAGAGAACCACAAAAGATCCACGTTTAGGAGGCTGGACGCAGTGAATTTGTGTCATTTTTGCTCGAAATGTTGCAGATTTTCTATCGATTGAATAATCTATTAATCAACTGTGGTGCAAACACTCAATTTCATCTTCAAATTTCAGCTCGATTTCATCTTATGCAAAGAAAAACAATGAATAAATGTGTGTGTGTGTGTGTGTGTCACCAACAGCCTTGATCCTGCAGCCGGTTAAAAAAATTTGCCTACAGTAGAGATTCCCAAAAATAGAACAGGATAACCTTTGATACTCAATACAGCAGAGGTCCCGCTCAGTGCCAACACACACACACACACACACACACACACACACACACACACAGAGTTCCTGCACCTGCGCTACAGGTAAAGCCGGCCGTCAGTCAGGTGATATTTATCTTGAGGGCTGAGACAGTGACGGTTAGACATAAATCAAACAAACAAACGGTTTCTCCAGCCGACTTTGACCTTTGACCTCCCCGTGGAGGTGAGTGTAGGTCAAGTGAAAACGATGCACGTCTCGTTTGTGGTTTTCCCTGAAATGTTTTACAGCTTCTTTGATGCAAAGAGGCAGAGAAACGCTTCCTCATAAGTCTGAGAAAGTGTTTGAAGATAACAATCTCCTCTTTTTTTTTTATGACAATCAGCCTGTAATGAGTTGCAGCTACTCTTTATGTTGCAGTGTCGTGCCGTCTCCGAACACACCCCGGACAAATAAAACCACACTTTCTGAGTAATCGCTTTCACCTGTTGATTCAGTGTTTCCAAACAGTAGAGTGGTACGTTATAAGATAACACAAGAGCAACAAAAGCCAGATACTGAGATAGAAAAAGCAAAAAACTGGAACCGAAACTTCTTCTTTTGTCAACAAATCTCATGAAACGATCTACTTATAAGTGCTGTATGTGTATCCAAAGCTTGATATGTGTCATTCCTCCGTGCTGCACGCCTGTTATTGTCATTTTGAAGAGTTAGTTTGCCTGTAACAGCGATCATGTTTTCAGTCTCCGGAGAGTAGTTCTGTGTACAGCAGAGCACACAAGAAGTGCCTAAATTAAAAAAGTAATAAATATTAAATAGATAAAAGAAAATAACAAATAAAATAAGACTGAATACAATAAAATTAATCATTAATTAAACTAAATTATGCCCATAAAACGTTCTGGGTGAATCGAAAGACAAGAGTTTTATAGTTTCTGTTCAAAGATGCACGGTGAGCGTCTACAGTGTGATTATTTTTAGTCGATATCTACACGTCTGCTGTTGTGTGTGTGTGTGTGTGTGTGTGTTTTAGTTTGTTTGTTTGTTTAAGGCTTAAGTCAGAAGTCGGGAGATTCTCAGCTGCTGCCAGATTTATTTTTATCTCGCTGTAGCCACTTAAAGGTTTACGTATTTACTCATGCACACATGTACTTTTTTAATTTTTTTTTTCCTGACAATCAAACTTTTAAATCAACACAGAAATAATCTCAAACTCTGTAACATCTAAAGTGGCATTTGCTGCATTGTGTTGTGTATAGATGCCTAATCATTGGCCAAGAAGAGGAAATTATCGAGCCGGATGAACTAAATGCAGATTAAATACAGTACACTGGTAACACCTAGCATTTACAAGCAGTATATAAACATTTAATAATACTGTGTAGTCATACAGACACTGTATAAAGATATATTTTAAGTGCTTATTAACACATTTATCAACCGAATCTCCTGTTATGAATCATTTCTAAATGATCAGACACAAATCTCTTATGTTTGTTTGTTTGTTATGACATTTTATTGGTTTCCTAACCTTTTCCCTGCACCGCTCCACAGGGAGGTCAGAGGTCAGCACCAGATCAAGACCCCCAGAGGCAGCTTATTTGATGCCTCTGGGCTGAAATCCAGTTTGTCCAGTTCAGAGACCTGCCTGTTCCTCCATGCTGCCCCTTTTCCAACCCTTTCATTTTTGGCCTAGATGATGACAAATGATCTCTAGATGCATCATCAACCAGAAGAAAGCAAAACCACTTTAAAGATCTTTAGCTGAAAAAAAAAAACAAAAAAAAAAACGGATTAAAGATATAACCCAATACGTGCTGGCATGTGAGTGTGTGTGTGTGCACCCCATCATACTAAAAGATCCGATAGAGATCAGTCGAGCGCAGACTTCTGCCAGTTGATAACCTACAAAGTGCTGTGTTATCAGGGGAGCCTGCTGCATTTCACACGCCTTCAAACAAAAAGCTGCTTTAGAGAAAATGAAAATGGGGGTTTAATGCCCTGTAAGACTATTGGGTTTAACAGAGTGTGTGTGTGAGTGTAGAGGTCTTATCAAACCCGACTAAAAGCTACTTAGAGGGATCCCACAGCAGCAACCACACAGACCCAAAATAGACGCACACTTTCCCAAAATGCACCATGTGTGAATTGAGCCCACACACTCAGCTCGGGGTCATTTAGAGGAAATATGATGCGCTTTACTCGCAAAGCAGTGTGATTTTTTTTTCAGCTTGAAAGACTGAAAAGGTTGGGGTTTTAATTCACTTTATATAACTGTAACGCCAATGCCAAGAAATCCGACTGGTCATGGATGTGCCGCAAAACACCAACAACAACCTTTAAACATGTTTTCCCTTCAATAAAAAAGTGAACTTTCAGCCGGTGGTTGGTTTTAATGATCTGCCTATCAATCAGGAAAAACATCTGAAAAAACAGATTCAAAACAGAAACAAGAGGTCACCAACTGATCCACCGCCTCAATCTTTGGTTTATTGATCTGTATTTGGGATATTCACCACAAGGCAATTATAGTTTTAAGCCTGAAACCATTTAGGGAATACTCAACCACCAAACATACACTTACCCAGTGCAGGCTCGGTGGTTTGTAAAGATAAAGGACTTCAACAGAACCCCAGATCAGGCTGTTTTTTTTTAATTTTTATTACATCCAATGCCAACTTTTTTTTTTTTTTTTTTTTTTACATTTTTACTCTGTACAATATCTGCACATGACAAGCTAACCACCAACGGTTACGGTCATGGAAAGATCATGGTTACGGCCCATAAAAAAGTAAAAGCTAAATTGGAAGTCTGCGGATTTGAACTCTCGTGTCCCGCATGAAAGTCAAAACACGCTACACGCCCGTCCACCACACCCTGACTCTTTTGCCTTGATACATATGGAGCACAATGTTTTTCTGCACTGGCACTGAACAGAAAAATTGCGAGGTACCGAATCGCCCGATATGGGTATAATCCTTCGGGATAGTCGGCTGTTGCAAAAGCTTCCAGTTGAACCCCGAAAAGTGTCTTGAAAGCATCAAAATGTTCAAACTACTCCTACAATGTGAGTTTGTTCCCAACACAACTGAATGTACTCCTTCCTTACTGAGCTAGCAGCTTTTAGGTTAATTATTGGCAAAGCGTCTATCGTCTGGGACGTTTCCTTAACATACAGATCAGGGGTGATGAAATTTGTTCAACTGAACATTTCTGCATGTTTTTTTTTTAAATATATTGTTAATACCTTTTTATCAGAGCATGTTTTCCCATCTACATAGTCAGATAACTAAAGGTATTCTGTTGCATGAGTGCTAAACTGGGGGATGCCACCATGAAACCAAGAAATAATTTCAGATTTCTTCTCAAAGGAGAGCACAGGACAGATCATTTTACACATCAGATATGAGTGCTGTAGCAGACAAAGGTAGATAATTCAATTTCAGTTCAGGATGTGTCTGTGGACTGGATGCAGCTACACAGTAGTAAGTGACATAATTACATAATTAAGTCATTTCTACTGAGCCAATGTCCTGAGGCGTATATATATTGATCACCGTGCAAGAGCCTTCATTTATTGATGCAAGAATCTGTTGCTGCATTCAACACCATTCTCCACAAAGCAGATACCTCACAGCAGTATTTTCTTGGCAACGCAGTCAAAACTTTGCCTCCCATCTTTGCAACATCCAACACTTAGCGTTGGATTCAACAAGATTTCACAAACCTTTCCAAAGCCAACAGGTGGTGAGTCATTGACGATCGTTGAGATTTTCAACTGAAACAACAGCGAGCATGTGTTTGCACGGTCTTAAAATAAAACTGGCTAAACTAAAACTAAACCCACAGGGGTCTCGGGGTGTGACATCAGTGTTGGCAGAAGTCTTTTCTCCGCTCTCCGATGTCTGAGAATCTGGCCACGGAGAAGATTTGGACAGAACAAGTGAATGAGACGGACTCTCCGCTGCCTAAAAACACTGAAAATCTTCTTTGAGCAAAACACTCTTTATTGCTTTGGCAGACATGCTGAGCTGGCTGACAGACAGCTGTTGTGGTGGGCAGCTCCCAGATGTGTATCTTTGCGGAAAACATTATGAATGTTCAGCATATCTTTTCCCAAAATAAATCCTGACTAATAAAAGAGAGAGAGAGAGAAAAAAACAAAACATTTTGAAGCTTTTTTTTAAATATTACATCAGCAAAAACCAGCAACAACACCGACAAGTACCTGCGCATGCATCACCATCTATTATGCTACCGCATCCACGGCCAAAAGAAACAGCTTCCTTCTTAATTCAATTACATCCGCCAGCTGCAATCTGGAGAAAAAGAGGAGAAGGAAGTGGTGACCTGGACTTTGGCTCTGAGTGTAGCTGACTGTGATCTCAGAGGGGTGGCGGGAGGGGGGGGACAGAGTGTATGAGCAGCTGTGTTAGCCAGGAAATGTACGGCAAAGCACAGAGCGACAGAGCGGCGCAGTGCAGCAGCTACAACCTTCCTCAGCAACACTATTCTCTTGTTGGGTATCCATGAGGCTCCAGTTTGTGTTGTGTCCCAGTGGAGACGGAGGCAACAGGATTAAGAATTAACCCGGTGAACCCTCAGCTCTTGTTGCTTGGTTTGCACTCCCTTCTATTTACAGACCGTCCTTATAAGTAAGAAATAAGTTCAGAAAAATGTCATCAAATGAGGAATATGTATTGCTAGGACAAAATGTTTAATATCATTTAAGAAAAGGCATTAAGAGTGTTTCCTTTCAAGTGTTTTTACACGCATTTTCACTTGAAGAAATGCCAGAAATTTGCACAAAAAAAAGTCAAAATATTGAAAAAAAAGTTTTATGTTCGGCTTGAAATAGAAATCAATAAAAAGAAAATGCAATAAAGTAAAACAAATAAATCATGACACGCCTGAAGTGTCATTCAAGCTTCCACTTAAGATGACGGACCGATGAGGAGACTGTAACATGCCTCAAATGACATGCTTGGTTTTCACTCCCTTTAATTTACAGACGTATAAGTAAGAAATAAGTTCAGAAAGATGTCATCAAATGAGGAATGAGTGGCACTATGTATTTACTAGGACAAAATGTTTCACATCATTTGCCTTTATGTCAAAAAGGTTTTCAACATACAATAAATGCTGTATATGAAAATGGATAGAAAAGGCATTAAAAGAGTGTTTCCATTCAAGTTTTCACTTTCAGCATAAAAAAAATTTGTAGAAATGCCAGAAATTTGCAAAAAAAAGTTTTTATGTTCGGCTTGAAGTAGAAAAGTTGGTGTATCAATAAAAAGAAAATGCAATAAAGTGCAAGTGAAACAGATTTATTAGAGTTACAAATAAATCATGACACGCATGAACTGTCATTCAAGCTCCCAATGAGGAGACTGTAACATGCGTCAGATGACATACGCTAAACATAAACGTCAACTTTCCGTCCACAGTTTTCCCAATTTTGAGGTTTGACTGACGCCCTTTTAACTGCGTCGCCTCGTTGCGGCTTCTTCTTCTGCATCGGGACCAGAGAACCAACAACGCCGATGGATACACACACATTCATTCACATTTTCTTTTGGGACGTTCAGTTAATATTTCTGTCACATTTGGATGGAAACTCATCTAATGTTCCAGGGAGGGAAGGGAGGGAGGGAGGTCTACAGGGGTCAAAACTTACGGACTCGATCTGTAACAGACCCTCAGAAGACCTATCCAAACCCAACATGCACAAATCATTTTTCCAAAGAAAGAGACATGACGAGAAAAAGCGACCAAAAATAGAACTTGGGTCGTAGATACTGTTAATTCTCGTACATTCCTGATAGATAATGAAGTGCATGAATTCATGATAATTCATGCACTCTTACCATAAAATGTTACTGGAACTCCTTTCACTGGAAATCCCTGGACAGAGTAGATCCAGCAGAACGTGTGCTTTGACTGAGTTATTATATTTTTTATGCTAAATGTGCCAGATAAGTGCTTAGAGTTAAATAAACCAAAGACTGCAAGACTGCAATCCTCAGAAACTTTTTTTTTTTGGGGGGGGGGGTGTCAGAGAGTAGCTACCGTCCCCTTAATGGAGCTCTTGAACAATAAACAGAGCCCAATTTGCTCCAGTACAGCAGCTCAGAGGCCACCAGTAAATGAACAGCGGTGTAAACGTGTATGAAGCAGGGCGTTGCTGGGAAAAGCACATGTGTGTCGAGTTAGCTTTCACTGGATAAATAAAGCTTCAATAAGTACAGGTTAACCTGATCGTAAGCCCTGCGGAGCGGGTGTTGTGCTCGAGCTTCCAAAAACTGAGCTTGTGAGAAAATTGTTGCCAGTTTTTCCTCTTGGTTTGAGATTATGTTGCTGTTTTAGCTTTGGAAAAAAAAAAAGCATCACTGTCCACTAACATCAGATCAAGTCTTCTGCTGTGGCTTGATTAGAGTGCACTTAATACCAGCAGATTACACACACACACACACACACACACACACACACACACACATAAAGATAATCCAGTGGTTCTGTAAAACCATCACAGAGTATTAGCCTTTCACACCCAGATCCCAGATATGACTGGCTGCTCCTGGGAAATAAAGTATACTCTGGCCAGAAATCGCAGGGGCCATCTCTAAGGCTGATCGCTGCCAAATGGCATTCTGGGTAGTAATGTGAGCCACGAGGATTCAGTCACTTGTCAGTTTGAGCCGTCAGAGGAGGTATTTGTACTCCCAACATGGATTACACTTCATTTCTGGGGATAACTTTATTACATTTTAGAAGTGGAAAATACTGCTACCTCTCAGTTTTTGTATCATCCGTCACAGTTTTCCCTTTTCTTTTTTATTTTTTATACATTTTTTTATCTCCTCTAAGACTTTAAAATACAATTATAAAGACAAACATCCCCAGATAATTCTATTCCTACACATAGACCCTCAAATACACAAAGAAATCCCCAAACTATAGACTCACGACCCACGTCTCTCTCGCACAAAAACACTTTGATCTTAAAGATAATCTGTATTGTTGGTTTGTTGTACTGGATTACATGTTACAGCCTTCGCAGTAAACACTGATTCGCTGAACAGAAGACATCGTTACTTCTATGTTAAAAGTTATAATCCTGTTCTTGATACTATTTGTGTTCTGCATTCGATGTATTCGCACTCTGTAATTACCTCTCTACATAGCAGTTCCCATTGTTAGTGGTGGAGTCTGCTACTCCTGCTCTCCATTTAAAAAAAAAATCGCTTTCACACGCAGGAGGGATTCACAGAAAACAGGAGGCAGTGTTACAAGCTTTGATTTTTATCTCATTGAGATCTGCCGTTCCCCCTCCTGACGCTGTTTTCAGAGCTGTAGCGAGTTACCGCTGATGCGAACCCAACATTTCCTTCAAAAGCATTTAACTGGTAAAGCACAGGGCGGCTTTTATTATGAAAAATTTAGACATTTTATCTTTACAATCATCAAGACAGTTGATCGATTCAATTAATTGTTACAGCTCTGACACACACCTCATTCAAGCTACTGTTTCCAAGGTCAAGAATGAACTGCCATGCTCAAATTTTAGCCTAAATATCTAAAGCTTTTCTTCAGAGAATCACCTTTCTGGATATATCCTCCAGATAAACACACCGTCCTGCCAACATTAGCAGCGTGTGCTCAAATGTAGCTGAAACATACAGCACAGACGTCCAGTTTTAAGCTAGTCCTCCTAGATTCGACCTGCAAACGGCTAAATCGATGCTTATTTAATGATTAATGTCTTTACATGTCTGCAGTGTTAAATCATTTGCAGCTGCGATGCTACTGAAACCGGTTTATCCAAAAACCAGTACCACAAAATGTGACCTCAGGGCTCCATACGAGCTTGAAGTTGCATAAACTACATAAACTTATCCAGCTGACAGATGGAGGCTGACACAAAAAAAAAAAGAAAAGTTGACCAGCGCTCCCTTCAACCCTCAAGGACCTAACGACTAGTGATGACCGTCCTCTGAAATAACCTGGCTGCCGTCTCTTCTCGCCTGGCACGGTGAGAGCAGCAGAGGTATTTCCATGTGCTGCGGAGCGTCAGCTGCAGCGCCGCTTGGCAAGGCGCTCCGCGTTCCCCCGGTGCTCCACCCAGCAGCCCCCGAGCAGCCCGGCCAAGAGGAAATACCAGCGTGTGCTGCTAAAACAATATGGTTTTAATCTGAGAGGAGTGCGGGCCTTTAAAAACTACGACTCAGTTTCTGTCTCGGCCTCTCAAGAACTTTTTTTTTTTTTTTTTTTAAGCTCTCTCTCTTAAGAAAACACTTTCACCCCTGAGGTTTAGTCAGCAGAAGGTTGTTCAGAAACCTCTTTACAGTCTCTGCTTCCCCTCCTTTCTCCCTTTGTTCTCCTGTTTTTGATTTTTTCCCCCTCCTTTCTCATCTGCCTCCCTGTCACTTCAGCTCTTTTGATAATCGCCACACGACTGTCACTAATGGACTCCCACACAGTGCGACATGTTGGATGTGCAGGGGGGAAACACAGAAAACTCCCCTCAACCTTGATGCCTCAGCTCGGCCTCGGCCCAAATCAAACACGGCTGCGATCATTAATATTTAGACCACCGGAAAAGAAAGAAACCCTCACGTCGGGCTCGGGCTGAAAAAGAAGATCAAACCTTGCAAATAATTTAAAAAACACAACTTGAAGGACACTTTTTGGCATCTCCTGTCAGCTCTGACTGTTTGCACTGCATAATTGGACGTTGCAGCGACCTCCCTGAGACTTGAGGAGTCTTCAGACATGCATGTCTCGGGTTTAAGAGGCAGTTTTCTTTTCCACTCCTCACCGCAGTATAATGAGCGAGGGAGGTGGCAGAGTTCTCCATCATTTCACAGTTGACGGAGAGGGCCTGTCTCGCTGGAAGACTTCTTTTTCTATCTTTCTTTTTAAAAAAATGTCATCTTCCATAAACAAAAACAAAAAAAAAATTAACATACTGAGAAAAGTTTACACGCATATTTCCCCCCCCCCCCTTTGCTGCAACTCTTCCTACTGTATATCCCACTTAATGCCAAAGCTATGAGAGTAAAGCACTCTAATTTCCTACAGGGCAGAGTAGATTTAAAGCTGTGTGGCAGCAGAAATGTGAAACCCGAGGGCGTAACGAGAACAGCCTGATGCGACCACAGGAACTGGGTGTGAAACTGAAACTCTGGGTTCACTCAGAATGATATTTGAAAGTTGTCCAGCAGGGTGAGCTGATGGTGACGGAGACAGTCCTGGTAAAAAAATTAAAAAAAAGGTCATGGCTGGTGATCCTACAGCATGCAAAGCTTCTATCAAAGGAAACAGCTCGACTGTAAACCCTGATATACATGCAGCAGGTAAGTTATTAGATATAAAAGATCTTTACAGCTTGAATTTAACAAATATCTTTCTTTTAAAACAACTTATTTAGACTCAAAGAGCATATTTAGTATCACTTTCTGGTTTAGTCAGTCTTTGGATTTAATTATGTTGCATGCAAGAACAGTTTTGTTGTGTAACAGCATATTTTCGCTCTGTTGTCACACTGATACTTTCCCCTGTTTTTGCTTTGTCTCGCTCATGTGTATTTGGTTAGGTATGTATCCGGTCACCTACGAGCACGTAAACGCACTGTATGCAAGTCAGGTCGGGTTCGGAGCATCATCTCGCCGTGTAGTCAGAATTATGAGAGCGGACGACACAAACAAACCGCGGGCAATCATCTCATTAGCAAATTTAAGAAATAGACAATAGATCTTTGTCTTGCAGGGAACATCCATAGACATCCAACATCATAACAGTATATAAATGACAAAGAAATCCTCCAAAAAGTCTGATGATGTTCCCTTTAAAAGATCCTTCCATATAGCCCACAGTCTTCAGCATAATCTGAGTTATTTTTATTTTCTGATGCTGTTGGGTTTGTTTACATCAGGGACTTTTTTTTTTTAAACACAGCAGAGAAACAGGCCTTTGCCTTTGCCTTTGCCATGGCTGATTTTAGTATTGTTGCCATGCTGCAACACCAGTCGCTCATCTGGAACAAATTAGGGGAGAAATGCTTCAAATAGTTGAAATGTTTAAGGAGTTAAAGTGGCACAAAGTGAAGTTTCCATGGCCTTTCTTTTCCCAGTTACTTTGCTCCAACAACAACAAACGCTGAAGCTGGAACGTCATTCTGCAAACCCTGAATTCCAGAGACTGGATCCCGTCCATGATATCGGGATCCCAGACACCTTAGCTATGCCTTAGTTAGACCAGCAGGGTTCACACACACACACACACACACACACACACACACACACACTCACACACCTGGTGCTTTAACCACCTCTGGTGACCCCCGGTCGTTCCAACTGTACAGATTGAGTTTCCACAGCATCTGTGCCGGCCACATGTGTGTATCTAACATGGCTAATATGGCTAATCCCCCGGCCCACAGACACACACACACACACACACACACTGACACACACTCATTGAAACCATGGGTGGTTGTATCTGCAGTCGTGGGCGGATATCAACAAACTAATCCCTGTTTGACCCGCTAACAGAGCAGCTGGTGACTATAAGCAAAATACTCGAACTGTAAGGTCATTTAAATTGGACGCTTTCACTAAAGCAACAGATTGTACTGAAACACATCTGTGACATTTGCCGTTTTATTAACTTAAACAAGCTACACGACGGTACTCTTTGCATAAACTGTGTTCACATTAACAGCAATAAATAATTTAAACATTTAAGTCATTTCTGAAGCAGAAAAAAAACACAAGTTCCAGCCCCTGAAATGCAAATATTTGCTATGATTGTAAGCAGAAGATATTTGGGTTTTGGACCGTCAGCTGGCCAAAATAAGCTGTTTAAACACGCTGCAGGAAGCTGTGATTGGCGTCTGATTATTTTCCTGAAGATATATAGACTTAACAATTGACTGAGAAAGTAATGCATGATGTAAATAATCATTTACTGCAGCCCGAGTAGAAACGTACATGGACGTGACATAAGAGGGAAAGCTAAAGGTCCCGTGTGTCGATTGAAGAAGCACCGGCGGTTCGGCGGTCGGCAGCCCCTCGCTACCTCACTGAAATACATCTCTGGCCCGAAGGATGCTGGGATACGCTTCAGCCGCCCGTTAATGATAGAATAAGCTTCTGTAGAAAATGCAAAAGATAGATTTCGGGCTGCAACAAACAAATATTGTCAGCGCTGATTAATCTGCTAATTATCTTCTAGATGAGCCGATTTATCATTTTGTCCACAACATTTCAGAAAAATAGCGGGAAAAAAAGAGCTTGTTTTCAGTCAAAAAACAAGAGAGATTCAAAAAGAAAAGACAAACAACACATTCCTACGAATGAGAAGCAGGGAAACGGATCGCATAAATCATCTCTTATAGCTGCAGATTCATTTTTCAATTGACTAATTTCAACTCCAGCTGGATTTAAACCAGATAATCTAATAATCTATCAATGCTGCCGCTTCCAAATCCAAATTCTCTTTTTTTTTTTTTACCCTCACAGTCTCCTTTGTTCGCCATTATTTCACAAACGTCTCCAAACCGATGTTATCACGAGTCGCTGAAGATAAAAATGACGCTCGCGGCACCTTCTGGGGTTTCACAGTCTTGATGTAATACTGTTATAACTTGTTTGCCGCTATAAAGCACACACAGAGTTGAACTGAAATGAACTCTACAAATATAAAACGCCTCCTTCTAAACATTTTTTTTTGCTTTCCCGGCAGCAGACAGACAGATAGACCCCCTGTCTCCACCTCAGCGCTCATTTACATTTAGATGAGCCCATTAAGAGCCATAAACCATCAACGCCCCCCCCTCCTCCTCCTTCTTCCTCATTCCCCTTCCTCGCAGGATTTCCACAACCTCCTCATTCATCTCAGTTTTAAAGAAAAATAATAAAAATCCAGTTGAATAGATGTGTGAACTGGGCGTCCCCTCCCTCCCTCCCTCCCTCCCTCCACCTCAACCGACACTTCAATCAACAAAAACCGATAATGTCTTAATGAAGATGAGCGCAGAACAGGGAGAGATGGAAGTCAATGAAGCTGCAATGTAATTTCTAAAGAGGCAGGAATGAATAAATATGTTGTTAGGCTAAATGATCTTTTCACAAAGCAGCAGGAAAATGCTTTGAGATTAAGACGTTAAGAGGGAGGGGCGAAACTTCCTGTTCGAGGTTTCAATTAACAAGAAACGATTAAAGTCGTACGTATCCAACACCTTTTAACTCTGAGGTTTTTCCTCTTCTAGCTTATTGTCTGTTCTGCAGGAACTTTCAGAGATTGATTAGCTCTCTCTTTCTGGCATCCTTTTCCAGGCGCTGTAAGTCAGTTTCCTGGAGTAAAATGAGATGATTTAAAGCCAGAATGACGTGTCGGAGGGGTGAACAGGCATCCTTGGCATTATCTAAATTACATAAAAAAGGTAACTCGGGGGATAGCTCGGAACAAATGAGCCTCTGGAAGATTAATTAGAAGATTTATAACCAGCCTGAATGAATAACAACATCCTTTCCCAAAATGGTTAACGCTGCCTCGGAGCAAAAAACACTTAATCATGTTGTGTCTTCAAGTAGAGTAAATATTAGATTTGTTCATTGATGTGTTGTTCTGTATGTAAGGAGATGATTAAAACCCACCCTTATTTAATTAGTTTTCTAACAGAAGGAAACAAAGCACCTTCTTATTTGTCGGCGCGAGCGAATCCCAACTCACTCTCCTCTTTCATTTCGGAGGGGAACTTGGAGAGGAAGATATTTGGAGGAAAATCGACAACAAGGGGAAGAGAGAGGAGCTATAAACGTGAGTTACACAGGTTTGGCTCCCTGACAGGCGGGGAAACAAGTGCTGGTTTGATGGAGGAGCGGAGGTGTAAAACCTGAAGGAGAACCAGGACGTAAAGGGGAGGCGAGAAGACCTGTAGACTGTAATTAATATAACAGCCAGTATCAGCCCAGTGTATCAGTTTACCTCAATGAGAGGAAGGTTTTTTTGGTGCGTTTTGAGCCAACTAGTTGAAAGGAAAAGGCGTTAGAGGAGTCCAAACCCTACAAACTGAATTTTAAAAACCAAGAAATCGAGTTAAAAGATCCAAGGAGTCACACGAAATCTCATTCCCGTTCTGCACACGATGCAACAACTTTTCCTGCACCGACCGAAGGAAGCTTGATGGGAGTGTGGTTTCTTTGGGAAATTGCCACCAAGCGTTCTGATTTAAACCTCTTCACCCCGTCCCTCCATCTAGTCCTTAACGCGACGCCGCAGTGCCCAAGGACGGCGAGGACTTTGTCTCTCTAGTTTCTAATCTTATTTAAGATTTTTGCAGCGAGTACACAAGGTCGACACTTAAGCATCACACACAAACATCCGGTACGTGCTTGTTGAACATGAGCGATCCGACGCCAGCCTGCGTTCTTCTGGGTTCGGGCTTTCCGCCAGAAGTGAGGTCAGTTCAACGGAAAAGGTGTTGAGATGAGCAAGTCGAGTTCAAAAACAAGGACCCGGTCTAACCAAAACCAAAAAAAACCAACCACAGAGTAAAATAAGGGGGTGTCCGTATACTTTTGTCAGTATAGATTAACTGATTTTACAGCCATTAAACTAATAATTATCCAAAAAAAATATTGTAAAATCTGAAATAAAAAGTGAGTTCAGCGTCACCTTGTATTACATTCAGACTCATTTAACTGGAGTTTGTCACATTATGACATCATCTGCTGCTCCTTACATCATCTGTTGCTATAGCGATGCCTACAGGACATCACTAGAGGACTATAGGAACTTCCCCAACCCCAACTGCACCAAAACACTTTATGCTGTAGCTTTAAAAAATCCATTATTTAGATCAAATGGCATCTTTGGACGACAGAAACCAATCAACAGGTGGTCTACAGTATTTAGTGGCAGCAAATATTAAAGGATTTTATGATACACTTGAAATATGACCAACATAATGATGCTTTAAACGAGCTTTCGTCAGTTTAATTAAGACTTTTTTTTTGACTGTTTCTGCTTCTGTTTTACCCCCACTGACCCGCCGATGAGTCATAACCAAACATCTTCAAAACTCACATAACTTTATTTTTAAACTTCTAGAGAAGTTTACAAAGATGCCAAAAAAAAAAAAAAAAAAGTCAGGCTGACTTTTTTAGGGGGGGAAATACATATAAATAAGTGAAAGAACTCAGAAGAAACACTGCAGAAGGGGGCGACTTGACTTGTATGTTCAGGTGTTAAAAAAATCATCATTTTCTGCTGTCCTTTAAATGCCACACACTGTATGTGGTGCACGGGGGAATGAGAGGAAGAGGAGGAGCGGGGAGGAAGAGTGGCTCAGATTTCATTACATTCTCTACATGAGTAAAATGCCTGGGAGGCTCCTCTCTGCTTCCCTCGCTGCTCCCTGCTGAGTGCATGTGTGTGTGTGTCTTTTTCTCTTGCTCTCTCATACTGAGAAAAAAAAAAAAAAAAAAAAAGGTATCTGTCAAGATTTCGAGCTTCCAAAATGGATTTATCCCACAGGGTCGCTCAGGGCTTCTCCCATGAGCCCATGCTGCACCGAGAGATGGAAAGTAGATAAAAAAAATAAATAAAAAATACAAAGAAGAGATGAGAGAGCAGGAGAGGCTCTGCAGCACATTTGGCAGGTATTTACAGTCATTTATTGTTGTTTTTTTTCTACTATATTGAGGATCTTTTGGCAGCTTGGCTCATGTAACATTCATGACAATAAACACTAATGAATTGAATTCAACTGAGAGTGAGGCGGCAAGTGATGCAGCAAAAACACACACACACACACACACACATGGACTCACACACCGTGACTCTCCCCCCCCTCCACCTTAACTTGCCTCACAGCAGCTGGTCCATTTCATGCTCAGATAAAAAAAAAAATCAGACCGATCGATCGAGGCAGGGAGAAAAGAGAGAGAAGCAGCAGCAGCAGCAGCCGCCGCCGTCATGATTTGTGATGCGTTCACCACGGCAACATGTTCCAGCCTCGTCTACCAAGAAACCCAGACGCATACTGATGAGCCGGCGGCTGCAGACTGTTTCCATCTGGGAGCGAACGCACTCAGCCGCCGCATGAGAAGCAGTCGTCGCATTTCGTCGCCGCGGCCTCAACAGGTGATGTTGTCACTTCCCCTCCCATCAGGTCAAGGCTCTTGAAACGCCCTCCCCGCTGTAGCCACCGTGTCGCCTCGTTTTCTCTCCCACTGGATTTGCCTCTTTTTTTTATTTTTTAGTTATTCAGGTGAGGTGTGAGGGGAAAACATGAGTTGAAGGACAGGAAATTGATTTAGAAGTTTGTGAGCTTGTAAATAAAATATGAGTTTCTTATGTGGCGTTTTCGGTGGAAACTACTCAAAGTGTAACCTCACCTCGGGGGTTTCTTTGTGTTTTTTTTTTTGCTGTCAAAGAGTGTAATTTTGAAAAAAAGCCTGATAACGTCACCAAAGGCCTCGTGTGACAGTGTGAAAAACGACTGCAGACTCTCAGACACAAAAAACAGGAAGATGCTAACGTCAAATCTCTTAGAAAAGCATCTTAACTTCACAACTGGAGACTCCTTATAACATCCAGCTTCCTACAGACACACAGCATTGGCTTCTTTTCTCATTATCTGTCCTTAAACTTAACCAAGTTACCTAAAGTTAAGACATCAGATCAGAAAACACTCATTTTTTTGTCATTCTTAACAGTTTGTCTGGGGGTTGCCAGATCATAAAACACTCATAAAAAGTAAAAAAACAAACCGTTTGTTCAGTCATTTATGTTGGAGGACTTTTTTGGATCACAACAAGATGAGTCATCGGGGTAGTTTTTTCTCAACAAAGACGCTTTATTCCATTTTTATGGGTCAAAATGCCTACAAAAGAGCATATAATATCACTTCTCCACTCCATTTATATTTTGAGTTTTAACAACCGCTTCTTGAGAGCTAAAAATATTTTTTAAATGTCAAAAATAACACAAAATATCCATTTATTCTTAAATCAATAGCGTTTGGGAGCCGTTGAGCAGCGCTGTCTCGAGTTAACGTCTGTGTCGTTGCCATGGAAACTGCAGGTAGCGTCACTCCTTAGCCAGTGAGTGGTTAAGCGAGAGAGAGAGAGAGAGAGAGCGTCTGAAATTACGGTTAATGCTAACGGAGCAGAGGAAACGGTTAGCAGCAGCAGCAGTAAGTTGTCAGTCTGGCAGTAAATGTACAGTACAGACTACAGTGTGTCAGTTAATAAACGCTGCAGCTTGTTAACACCATGAAAAGTCACGTCTGTTGTTTCCCCAACTGCTGGAAAAGTGAAGGTTAGCTCCAAAGTTAGCAACAACAGGTTAGCCTAGCTTGACGACGCTAAACTGATAAATACATAACGTATAAATGTGTAGCTGCCTGCTAACCTCCCCGCCAGGTCAAACCATTCAACCTAGGGGAAACACTGTACCCCTACAAGTCTCTGCCTCTGCCCTTTGTTCAGGTTTTGAGATATCAATCTGTGAGGTTTCTGAATCCACCTCCATACCGAGCAGCAGAGTTGAATGCTCACAGCATTAGTAAGAAAGCAGCGAGCAACTCTTCTCTGAAACTTCTTGTGAAACCGAAACTCCTCGCTGTCAATAGTTTCCCACTGGAGCTACTGTCTTTACAAAATAAACAGTTCCCATAACAACCTTTTGACAACAAGGCTTGTAGACTATATTTAGCGAGTTCATCTGTGAGACATATCTACATCATCAAGCTGTTTCTGTTAAGGACACAATGCTGATGAGTTTCCCCCCAATGCACAAGCTGAAGCAGCAGATAATCTCAAAATCTGGATAAATAAAGCTACAAGCATTCAGACAACTGATGCTTCACCTTCTCTTGATCTTATCAAAAGCAGCAGAAACTGGTCAAAGTCCGGCCTCATTTTAATAAAACTAGGAACAAGGCATCAGCTCCTCTGCAGGTACAGTAAACGTTAATCTGCAGCAGAGTGTCCGCTTAACGCCGTTTTCTCTGTATAAAACAAAACAAAACTTCACACAGGTTAAGGTTGAAGCCAGTTGTAACAAGACACTAGCGTTTATTTATGTAGCCCGCAGGACTACATGGTGGGTGTGACGGGGACTCGCCCACAAACAGCCCCAGATTTACCTGGAAAAACTGTCGACATGCCGAAAACAGCTGGATCCACAGCCTGATGAGACTCACGTACGCGTCTCTCTCTCTGATACCACCGATACTACCAGCACCATGAATACTAGAGACATTCAGCAACAACTACTGAGATTCATAGGAGCGTTAGTAGCCTGTACAACTACTACAGCTGGTCAAATCACTGTCTATTCTTACACTGTTGGATTTTATTCAGATACTGAGATAAGAAGTCTATGAAATTAAATGACTACTAATAATAATAACCCTAAAAAGTCTAATTTATCAGTTAGTTTCTTGTTATGATCCTTTTTCATATTATTACAAGACGCTTTTAAAACAAGATAGTTTACACATTATAATGATAGTGAGATAAGTAGCCTATAAATTTAAATGACTGATGCCCCAACAACAAAAAAACCCTAAAAAGTATCAAATTTATCAGTTTCCTGTCATAACAAGAACCTTTTTCTTGTTTTAATATGCTCCTTTTCATATTATTACAAGATGCTTTTCATGTTAAAACAAGATAGTTTCACGTTATAATGAATATTTTCTTATTACTAGATAATTAAACCATTTTAACAAGAAATGTTTCTCATAATAACAACATACAGCTTCGTCTTATTACATTGCAAGCCTTTATTTTTACCTCACAAACCTTCAAAACCCTTAATCATATGAACCAATGTAAGCTACAATATCATCTCTTCATGCTGTGAGTGGATCTTTTTCTTGTTTCAATGACATTTATTCCTTTTGTGTCATAAAAAGACGTGTTATTGCGATCAAAAGCATGACGACTGTGTTACTAGGTACGATTACAACTAGTAGTCTCACTGCTGAGAGCGCATAAACACACACACGGGTCAAAGGGAGGGAAGGTTCGTTATCATTCATAAAAATCAGGACATGAGGCTGAACGCAGTCGGCGTAGAATCACACTGAGCTTGAACCCGGTTTGTCGTTTACAGCTCACGGTCCAGCGCTCGGACGTCCTCACATTAACAGAGACGAGCTTCAGCGCTGTTAACACATCGACACACAAGAGTTTGGACTTCAGATTTAAAATCCCGAGGACGTTCTCAAATCGGAGTACTGTAGATGTGTCGCATTGAATTTCATCTGCGAGGTCAGATTTGGTCTTTGTAGCATACTAACACAGGAGTCTGTATCTACTAATATGTACTGACATGCTACCTTAGCCAGTTATTGCTATGATGTGAGATTCCTACAACTCATAAACAGGATCGTCAGCATCCCTCCACACACCTTGTTGTTGCACCAAACTTTGTATTCAGACAGCAAACAGATGTATGTTATAGTTAACGACGCAGGGGGGCTGCATCGTCCGACACCGAAACCCTGCACACCCTGGTTTATCATATTCATAGAGACGATCTTTAAACTACAAATCATCACAGCCGGATCTGTTTTAATGTTTCGCCACGTCGACAGCCGCAAGGTAAATAACAGAAAGACGGCGTTTCATGACAAACTAACCCACCAGGAATGTGTGCTTTTGCTTCCCTGTGTGTGTGTGTCATCTGTATGCCGGACCACATGTGGGAGCCCTTTGTGTTGGCACCCCACTGCGCCGCCGTGCCGCTCCCCTTCAAACTGAGTCAGAGGGGTTTTTCACACACAGCGAGGCCCGAAGGCGGCGTCACCGTTACGCTCCCATCCTTCCGTCTAAGCATGTTTCTGTTTTCCAGGTGAGTCAGACAATCTGTAGCGTCGCTCTCACATGCTGTTTACAGTTTGTGATTGATTGCTCCGATCAATATTTAGTCATTTAGTCTTTTTTTTTCAGGGCGGAGTGCTGAAAAATATCCTTAAACAGGAAGTCAAAGGGTTACAACTAACAATTATTTTCATTATCAATCAATGAATTGGGTTTTTTTTCAATGAAATATCAGAAAATATTGAAAAATGTCCATCTGTGACACCTGAGAAGCAAATTTTGGAGCATTTTTGCTGAATAAATGACTAAAAATGATTATTTTGTCGATCAACTTATCAATGAACCCGCTCGTCCTTGCAGCTCCACTTGTGTTTACCTCTGACTGAACCTCTGGTGGCTGTGTGAGTTATGACTCTGGTCAAACGGGAGCAAACAAGTGATGTTTTTATAAAACTCTGCAAAATGTGTGACTTTGAAACTGCAGCCCGCTGACATCCTGTTTCCCACCGACACAGTCACAGCCGGGACCACAATGTTTCTCTGACCTTAACCTAGTAGAGTTTTGTACCCAAACCAAACCAAACACTCGTACGGGTCGTATTTTCCTTTTTTGGTTTGGTGATCTTCTTCCTGCCAGTCTAGACTTTAAAAAATGAATGTTGATGGAAATGGTTCGCTATGCGAGGGGTGTTTAGTCTCTGCAGACTTCAAAAAAAAAAAAAACTTCACGTCTGCTTCCAGCTATCAGAAGGAACGAGGATCCAGGTGTGTGTGTGTGTTTATGTGTCAGCTTGTGTTTCACATATGTGTGAAAACAGGATGCTGAAAAAAAAAAAGACAGAAGGGAACTGAGAAGCCAACCCAGTCAGGACACAGACATCCTGTGGACACACACACACGCGTGCTAAAACAAACATACACACACTTCTGCATGAAGGTGATGACATTAACACAGACAACACAGAGAAATAAGACACACACACACACACACACACATGTTCTGACCTCAGCCTCGCTGTCATCTACAGTACTGGGAATGTTACAGCGGGCTTTAACAATAGCCTACAATTCCCATAATCCCACAGGGAGGCTGACAATTTCAAACCGCTGGACATTGCGGAGCAGCAGAGCAGCCTCTCATTTTACACCGAAGCGCCATAAAAACCTTATTTTGACATCCTGCGGCTCAGACGGCAACGACAGGCCGCTCGGCGTCAAGTTAGGATCAACCGCTCGCTTATTTTAGATTCGGCGGACGCTCTTTAAGAGGCTCTTAACCTGCTTGTGACTGCAGGTTTATTACGGTCGCTGGATTTATCAGCACCGTGCGTTTCATTTGATTCGCTCTTTAGCTGTTTAACAGTTTCTTTGTTCACGGTTTTCGCGGCACAATTAAAATGAAAAGAACGAAGGCGCACTCAAGTCTCTGTCGTACATTTTTAAGCAGAATTTCCTTGAGGATAGATTAAAATAAACTCTTTGGTTATTGCAGAATAGCTGAGGAGTGGATTCAGTGTGAAGGTTCACATTTTTTTTTTCCAGAAATGTCAAACATGCTGTCTAAAGTGTCTCCATCATGTTTGGATTGTGCAGAACATTACAGCAGATCGCAGAGCGTTTTTTTAAAGACACTCAACAGTGATTTTAATGTTCAAGTGGCCGATTTAGTCACATAAACGAGGTTGCTGTGAACCCAACTCATTAACTTTTAGTTCAAACCCGGGTGGATGAAAACAACCTCGACAAAAAATACCGACTTCAACGACTAAATTCAGCAGCAGCGCACAAGAGTCTCCTCCTAAGAGAGTCGACAGGAAGTCTTCAGTCCATAAAGAAGAGTTTAAACTCTATAAAAACAGTGTGGGGTGAGAGAGGAGGGATGTTACACACACACACACACACACACACACACACACACAGTATAAAGATGTGAGCAGATGCAGACTCACTCAAGGTGACGTGAATTGAAAACGTTTGAGCTCAAGCAAAACTGCATTCATACGAACACACCTTTATAACTGACACACACACACACACACACACACACACACAGAGTATTCCTTGTCCCGTTTAGCGGGGCCAGGAGGCTAAAAGAGCTGAGACAAGGAGATCCCAGCCGAGCTCTGCCCGAACAACAATCCATCACTCTGCCCTGCCGACAGAAAAAAGAAAGAAAAAACAACAACTTTACCCTCCGATATCTCACCGCTTCATCCGCCAGCCCGACGGATCCGCAGCTCCACAGCAACAAACGACAAGAAGATGAGTTTAGGAAGTTTCCTTTTTGTATTTATTTCCTGTTGTTGTTGTTGTTGTTGTTGTTGTTGTTGTTGGAGCTTTCCGAGCGGCCGCGCAGTAACAACAGCTTCTAAACTGAGAGACGAAACTGTGTTCACGTGTCCGAACGTTACAAACGGGTTCGACTCTTTATGGAAACAGATGACGTCTTAGTTGGACTTTGGACTTTTGGATTTTTTGCATGCAGGGACGCGAGAGTGAGAATCTTTCCTTTCACTCGTCTGCACTGCTTCTTCTTCTTCTTCTTCTTCTTCTTCACACACACAGAGAGAGACTTTCAGACGAGTAAGAAAACACTGTTAAAACTTTGTTACCGGGGCTCATGTTCCTGACAGATTTATTTATTTAACATCCGTGACGTGACGGTTTCAGAGTTGTAAAATCATATCTGTGAATTATTCATTTATCAATCTGGTAAATCTTCATATGCAATTAAACTGTAGCTCCAACTCCAACTTCCTCAATCATACCTCATTGTTTCACCGGTAAGTCAAACAAACACACACCTCCGTGGCCTCTTTACTGTTTTACACGGGGCAATTTTTTTTTGGTCTCAACGTGGCTTTAAAACACATGCGAACACACTGATTGATGGGTTTTAGCTGTGGCTGATAGTTAGTCTACTTATCAGATAAGCAGACATTATCTGAAGTCGTTGTTGCTACTGCTATTTAAAGTCCACATGATGTGTCTAGGTCAAACTTTTCTGCACTCAGTCGCTCAAAACTCAAGTATTTAGTGACGTTTGGTGCAAAGCGAATGAAGCGTACGTTTAATTTAATGGCGCTCAAGTTCATTTAACTCCCGTGACATCACCTCAAATCTGAGCCTTTATCGTCACAGCAAAGATTACAGTTATCAGTTATTGGAAAGCAGCGTGCAGAGCGTTCCCTGCCCTCTCAGCACATCTGAAACTCAGACCTCCAGGGGTTTGACCCTCCTGGGGGGGACTGACGGGAGGAACACACACCGAAGGCAGAATTGTTGTTCAGCCTCGTCAGCGGATCTAGTGTTTGTCGCAGGACTCGAGAGGGAGGAGGGAGGAGTGAAGCGATCTGTGGTGAAAGAGACACCGGGAGCAAGAGAAGTAGAAGGAAAACTGACAGCGTTGTACTGCTATAATCCTTGTATTACATTACATCTATCCATTACGCTCCACTAAATCCCTACACACAGAACAAAATGCGGTTGTTCTGACTTGGAAGTTCCCCATGACGACGATGATGATGATGATGATACCTCAACATGCTGAAGAGTTATGAGCAAAACAGAGAAAGATGAAGAGTCTTCTGTTAAAGATACATCAGCTGGGAGAGCGTCACACTCCTCTACGGCGGACACATGAGAGCAATAATTCAAGACGAGGGGGGGGGGGGGCGCCTCGAAGAGTAGTCGCACGATCACACGAATGCTGTGCAGAACCAGGTCCAGGATAAATAATCTCATGGTGTGGGTCCGTATAAAAACCCCTGACCTGATCCAACACCTTTGGGAAGAGTTGGAACAGCAACTGCGAGCCGGTTTTATCTTCTGTTTATATCTTTACGCTTCGGGTTGTGCGGGCCAACGCGTTAAAATTCTGCACGGATTCTGGTGTCGGATCAACTATCCTGGCTGCGCGTCCACTACAGCGGCCAACGTAAGTGATGGAGACGAATAATATCCGCACAGAAGTTTAAAAGAATGCCATTTAAAAGTCGACGTGAGGTTTATACGAGGCTTCAGCCGTCTGAGTTAGTCATATCAAGTGGATATCTGACACGTTTACAGTCTTTTTTAGTGTCAAATTCTCCTCTTTGTGTTTCCCTGTTGAACTGCGGTGGAAGTATAGAAACAAAAAGAGGAACTTTGGCACTAAAAAGGCTGTAACGTTGAAAGATATCTACTTGATTTGATTCATTTAGACGGCTGGAGCTTCGTATTAGCTTCAGATCTTGAGCTCAGATAGTTTAATCAAGGTTTAAAATGAAATGTCAAGCTTGTTTGGATTCCTAAAGTCTTCAATATGTGAAAAATGACTGCACAATCACCTATACTAACAGCACATATACACTTTTCCTTCCTATATAACCTTCCCGCACTGACTCAACGAGACCCAGACAGACGTTATCCAGAGCAAACGCTCCGCTTTGACAGCGAGTGTTTACAATATTTACTCACGTCACGTCAGCTGAGCTTCAACAAGTCAGTCAGACCGCAGCCTCGGCAAGAGAGCGTCGACACTTCAAACTTCAAACGTCGGCGGAGGCCCGGAGACGTCGATGCGTTTCAGAAATCAGTGAGGTTTTTTTTTTAAACGATCAGAGGGTGTTTTGATGTGTTAAACTGGATTCTGTGGAGTCTAAAAAGTGTCCTCATCTGCCCTTATATAGCTTGACAGGCTTGTTACCCCCCCCCCCGTCCCCCCCCTCCTCCTCATCAGCTCTAATTACATCGTCTCATTTAACCGTTACGCAATTAGGAGTTCATTCGGCGTCGACACCTTGGCAGCTCCGTCGCGGCAGAAAAGGCCATAATGAGACTTGTTAAATCACTCATATTTTTATATAATAGGAAGCAGCTCTGTCTGACTCCAAAGTTAGTACAATTATTTAAACACTGATTCAGTCGTTTCACTGCGCTGCACATCACAGTCGTACTGAAACCGAACGTTATACAGGTGGCATCATAATCCATTATCCACTGTGTCATTTCAGGATATTGTGGTGTGATTGTAAATAAATAAGCAAAAAAAAATGAGAAAGCTACATTATATAATCAGAAAAATAACCTCCAATGTAAACAAATTACATTAAATCAGGGTTTTATATTCCTTTAATAAAAATCCTGCCCTCATATGCTTTCAATGAAAACAGCCATTTTAATCTGATGATTAATTTCAAGAAGGTTACTGTGAGCAATAAATGTCACAGAAAGTATTGGTAAGTGATTGATAGGCCTGTGCTAACGACACAATAACTCAAAGTTGTAAAAAATAAAAATAAAAAGGAGGTTCGGTCACAGTAAAAAGTCATTACCGAGCAGCACAAATTCTCTCTAGGAATGAAAAAAATAAAGAAAAATCAATGAGATTAGGTTGGTTTACTTTAAAAAATAACCTTTTATTGTCCTTCAAGCTGCAGCAGCGTGATACAGCAAAAAATCAGCAGAGAGATACATCAGCTGCATTATGACGTCTGGTTGTGACTGAGAGGTGGAGGAGGTGGTGGTGGTGGGGAGGAGTTAGACTTGCTAGCTGAGGTTAGCAGCTAAATCTGACCATCTAAAGTCATTCGCTATCAGAAGGGAGCAGAACAGACGATCTATTTACTACAGCCCAGACAAGGTCACCTCAAGCACTTAGAAAACCACCTGAAGGTTTAACCCTACTCAGCAGGAACGATAGCCTTGTCGGCATGAATGACTTCTTCTTTTTGACGTCAATTGCGGTTGAAGAGGTTTTTTTTTTTTAGGGGGGGGTTGTTTTATAACTACAGAAAAATGTGCAGTCCACTGAAATGAATTAGTTTGATGTCGTCATCGATAAAGAAAACTGAATAACAAAACCATGATTCACTCATGATTCAAAACTTAGAGCTCAATGTGAAAGCTGCTTCAGCCAAACTAGTAAATTAGCAAGTGAAACGCCACAGCTTGTAAATGTTTGGTGACCCAATAAGTGTTGCAATGTTTGGTTTAAATCTCCGAGTGTAGGCTGCTTCAGCTATTGTCTTGTATTTTTCCATGTGTTTACCATCTAAAATGTGTACTAACAATTAAATTAGTACACTCTGCAGAGGTAGAACTCGCTTTCAAAGCTCCTAAATTCAAGCTAGCATGCATTAACAAGTGTAGCTTACAATCTGGCTCCTAATCTTCCTCGACTTTATGAAGCTAAATGTTTTTATGTTCAAACAAAAAGCTGAATTTATACCCGACGAGCTAAAAATGTCAGATCACACAACTTAAATCCAGCTAGAGGCTTATCAAGGATGTGTTAGCGTGGGAATGTGTGGTGTCTGCAGGTGTGGGGCTCTCCAAGCTAAACTGTTAGCCTAGCTTATCTGTTTCAGAGCTAAAGGGCAATTGCTGCTTATTCTTGGGCCAGATAAGACGCCGCGGTGAGGACGGCTGGCGAGGAGCAGGCCGGAGGTGAAAGTGTTATCACGGGAGCGCGGCGCCTCCTTCAACAGGGAGCCGGTACCTCCTCTCCTCGCTGCTAGCAATCCGTCACACCAGACGAGATTAGCGAGGATTGCAGCACTGGAGCTAATAGAGATAACAGAGAGTGCTTGAGAAGCTGAGAGACCGGATTCACAACGCGGCCAAAAGTATGCAGACATCTGAACTTTACACCCGTATATGTGTGATAAGTTGATGTGTTATCTGCTGCTATAAACGCCTCCGTTCTTCTGGTTTCAGGCTTTTTTTTGGAAGCTGGCTGCAGGGATTTGCTCCCATTCAGTTAAAATAACATCAGTGAGGTCCAACGCTGATGTTTGGCAATAAGACCTGGCTCGCAGTCGGCGTTTCAGCTCATCCCAAAGATGTTGGATGAGGTTGAGGGTCAGAGCTTCCACCCCAAACTGGGAAAACCATTTTATTTTTTTTTCTATCAACCTGGCTTCGTGCACAGCAGTGTTGTCAGGTGGAAACAGGAAAGCGTCTTTACCAAACTGCTACCACAAAGCTGGAAGATTTTCCTTCATTGAAACTAAAAAGGGGGCCGAACCCAAACCTGAGCCCAAAAACACCTTAGACCAGAAGTATGTGGACAAACATGTTGACATACCTTTGGCAGTTTGCATGAAAAAAGGTGGCGAGAAAGGGAGGAAATTAAATAAAAGCGTATCAGATAGTCAGAGAGGGAAGTGAGAGAAGAAGTACAAAGATCTAATCTCTATTTTGAGCTGTTTCACTGCTGTCAAAGCAAAAAGAAAAAAGTTCAGTGTTTGACTATAAAATTTGATCCAGGTTGATGTGGACTTGGTAAATTAAGGTGTCAATCTCAGTCTGATGTAAAAGGTAACAGGATACAGCGGGGAATGAAGAGTTTGGATAGCCCGAGGACGGATAACACGCCTGCTGTTTGTCTTCAAAGCCGCTCTGAAACCCTCGTCGTCATGTTGAACTCGTGTTGATCATAACAGCAACGACAACATGAACCGCTCAAGTGAAAGATGGATGGATAAAAACCGTAGATGGAGGGGTCAGGTTTGTTCCCTCGGCGTGGTCCCCTACCCCGCAAACCTAACCCCCCCTCCCCTCCCAACCCTTAGCAGGTGGTCTCCAGAAGGGGAATGTGATGACAGACTGGCAGAGGAACTTCTGGTATGCTGATAATGCAGCGCTCTGCTTACTACTGTAAAACTCTGGAGGCGAATCCAAGTCGACTCGGAGAAGCAGCTGGGCCTGTTTCCCTGTTTTCTTGACTGCAGCTCTTGTCTTAATTTGAAGGGAGCGAGCGAACGTCCTCTGCTTCCTCCTGCCTAATACTAAAACTATTATTGTCGCAAGGACGAACAACAGATTTGTCTTGTTGCCATCTTTGGATATTTAATCATATTTTACTGGGTCCAAACCCCTCCTGATGAGTCCCAGCATCACATCAGGTTGTATTACTCTAAAACATAACCATGCAGTGAGGTTGGAGAGGCTGAGTATGGTGGTTTGGATGTAAAAAAAAAAAGGATAGCACCTCTAGTTTTATAGTCTCATAAAGATAATCTGTAGCACAGTGATCTCTAACCTGAGGATCAGAACTAATTAACTAACTTTTCTTTTATTATTTAATTCAGTTTGAGATGTTTTTTCACCTTTTCCTGCCTATAAAAACCCTTCAAATGAGGAAAAATAAACATGATTTGTTTGAACTGCTCATAACTGTTGTCCTATTATGGCCATAAACTGCGACGACGGATCAACAAGACAAAACCACAGCACTTTAGCAGCTTAGTAAACTCTTATCTCTGCCCCCTTTTTCTTCCCACGGTTATCTCGTCACTCAGGAAATAATGGACAGTATGACATGCACGACATGGTCGTCATAGATTAAAGACATAGATACGTGTGGTCACCGCATCTCTAAGCAACAGAGGACATAAATGTGGGAAGGTATGTAGAAGCAGAAGCATCACCATCACATCCACATTCTTCTCAGGCATTGTTGCTTTAATAAACAAAACTTACGACCTTGTCTTAAACCATCAGTCGAATCTCCAAAATATTTTTCTACCACTTCAGAGCAACATTCGCTTCTCTTCTTATCGCTTCATCTTTTACCGGGTCTGATAAAAGCTGCTGGTGGAAGCTGATAAAAAACGCTCACTGCAGCCAAACTGACACACTGACTGGGATTATTCTTCTCAAAACCAAACAAATATATCAGGATTTCAGCTCAGTGTTAAAACTACAGACCTACTACAAGTCCTCTACAAGCAGAGTACAAGAAAACATCCAACCTGCAGTAACTTTTCAAGAGAATCCTTTTTTTTTTTTAAGGTTAAACATACAAACTCGTACTTAAATGTCACCTTAAATTACTGTAATGTTCCCTTCTGTTCTTGAAAAGTGTTCTTGAACGTTGCACGGTGACGGAAACCTTTAAGGGCGTGAAACAGATATGTTTTACTACCTGGTATAAAGTTATTATCAGTCTATTAATCATTTATCATTATTTACATAACTATGAGCATAACTGGCAGCATTCGTTGAACTAATTAAACCAAAACCTGGCACCTTCTTTTAAGGCTCATAAAGAGAGATTTCCATGAGGCAAGCGCTTGTTTATCATTTCAAAAGTGAAAATATGTTCATGGTGACAGTAAAGTAATTAACTGACACCATGTGCTTCAACCTGTACTGGACTGATTCATACAGAACTGACCGAAAGGACAGAGTGCACAGTGAACTCAGCAGTCTGTATTTCTCCGTTTAGCGTCTTCAGGCTAGGCTAACCCATCGTTGCTAACTTTGGAGCTAACTCCCTTCACTTTTCCAGCACTTGGAGAAACAACAGACGTGACTTTTTAGCATTTAACTGACACACTGTAGTCTGTGCTGTACATTTACTGCCAGACTGACAACTTACCGCTAACCTTTTCCTCTGCTCCACTCATATCCACCGTCACTTTCTCTGTGTCCAACTCCCTACATAAACATACTACGCAATACAACTCTAAATATTTCTGAATGAGTGGATATTTGTTGTTAATTCTGGCATTAAAACATATTTTTGGCCTGGCGGGTTCTTGTTGATATAATTGTAGGAGAAACACTGATTCAGTAAACGTTCAGTAACCGTTGAGAACAGTTAGACCCAGAAGTCTCCGTTAGTTTGGAAGAGTCCAAAGTTGTGAAAACAGCGGGGGTGTTTTGAATACACCCCCGCTGTTTTCACAGGTAGTTTGTTAGTCTGTCCCCCCGCTGCAGGAAATAATGGATTAATCCTGGAAAGCTGCTGATGTAGCACTTTTCTCTTTATGAAAGTAACACAGAGATTATTCAACCAATCAGAATTTAGTCTGACGAGAGCATATCGACCAACTAATCGACTAGTCAACCAGCAGACTACCACCCTATTAAAACACTACTAAAACAAGTAATGCTCTACAATCAGCTTCAATCAAAAGATACACTGGAGAAGAGCAGCATTTTTAATTGAGACTGAGCTGACTTTATTTTCTAACTAACTAGCTGCCATTGTTTACATCTACATTTTCTAGGTAGCGCTCTTCTTCTTCTTCTTCCCGCCCTTTTGCTGTCACTTCACAGTCTTTCTTGGTACTTTACTCCCAACAGAGCAGCGTGACGATATCCACATGAGAGTATATCGCTGTGTTAACAACACACAAATACAAAATGTACCAAAAAATCCTCACGTCCTCCTTCACTAGTTTCTACTATTAGACAGTGCCGGGAAGAAAAGTGGATTTCATCAGTGTAAATAAAGGCTTAACAATCCCCATCACAGAAACTAGACGACATGAAACATCAAACAACAACTTGTAAAACTACCTCCCTGAACGCAGTGTATACATCTGTCAGTCTGCAGGATGTGGACCACTTCAGCTCCTCCCAGCTCTTTCCTGCACCACCACCACCGACGTCTCCATCAGAGTGTGAGTGTCCTTCCCCGCCGACCAGCCGGCCTTATTATCTCCATGAATCTTTCATGCCGTCTAAAACAGCACTAACACGCGTCGGAGCAAATCCTGTCGACAGACCTTTCCCCTCCTCCTGCTGCTGGGGAAACGGGTTCATCTCCACACTAGGGACCTCTCACCACTCTCTCTCTCTCTCTCCGTCTACCTCGCTCGTCCTCTCTCGCTCTCTCTCCGACAGCCTGACCCACTGAGTGTTCCCTCCTCTGTCTTCTGTGCGTCTACCTTTATGCAGCTGTCTCTTTCATCCTTTTATTTGATCTCCAGAGTATTCCCTTTTCTCTGCATCTCCGTCTGACCTCGATATCTGACAGATACTGCCCACGCCCATCCAGACCACACACTGCAGGAAAACACACACACACACACACACACACACACACTCTCAAGCACTTAGCATTTTCTCCAACACAAACACGCTCATATTTCCAACACCTTGCCAAATGAAGGTGATGTTTTCACTAGACGGCTGGTTGTAATTTCTGAATGTAAAATATGTAACTTATTTCACGCAGTCGTGAATGAACTGAGCGATGCATCTTCTATCTAAACAATCCAGTTACATGAAAAATGATCAACTTAATAGTATGTTGACTTGTGGAAAATCATTTAAATATTTTAACCTTCCACATAAATACAGTATTTAAATGTTAAATGTACAGTATTTAATTTAAATGTTGCTATGTGCAACATATGCTACAACTTGACTTGAATTAAAATGAGTTTTCAGGTTGTAGTTTGCTACAGGTGCATCTTTCAATTTAAGCATTAAGTAGGTCATTAGGTAAGTATTGACTGTTAATTGCACTGACCTAATTTGTCAGGACATCCCCTATTATATGATGCTATTTATTATATTTCATTGATTTAAACATGGTACTTGTTTTAGTATAGTACACTTCATTCATCCTGACTTGCAAGGCGAGGTTATTTGTGTAGCACATTTCAGCAAGAAGGCAATTCAAAGTGCTTTACATCGATCATAAAAGGTATTAAAACAGAATATAAAAAGCAAGACAAGTAAAAAAGACATATAAAAACAATTAAAAAGCGTTACATTTGGAAATATAAAGAAGCTAAAAAGGAAATAAGACAGATAGAAGAAGAGAATAAAAGTAATAGTGCAGCGTAAAATGTGGTTTAATGAAAGGCAGCAGCTGTGATTTAAAAGAACTGAGAGTCGCAGCAGACCTGCAGTTTTCTAGGAGTTTGTTCCAGATATGTGGAGCATAAAAACTGAAAGCTGCTTCTCCATGTTTAGTTCTGACTCTGAGGACAGAAAGCAAAAACCTGATCCCAGACCACCTGAGAGGTCTAGATGGTCTAAACCATTCAGTGCTTTATAAACCAACAGCAGTATCTTACAGTCACTTCTTTGACAGACAGGAAGCCAGTGTAAAGATCTGATGCAGTAGATGCAATGATCATGTGCAGCATTTTAAGCAGACGATGCCCACTGAAGTTTCACCAAAACCTCTCTGTTGTCAGTTATCACGTATTATTTCTTTCCAGTTGCTCTGTCCGCGCTTTGCTGACTGCACGCAAAACACGTTTACGTTTCCTCTCACGGACGTCTTTCATAAAGCAGAATAATGCAGTGTTTCTACTAAAATTATACCAAAAAAAAATTTAACGCCAGATATTCATTCATTCTTAAATCAATAACGTTTGGGAGCCGTTGAGCAGCGCTGTCTCGAAACGGCAGTTGACGTTTGTGTCGTTGCCATGGAAACCGAAGTTAGCGTCAGTGAGTGGTTAACCCTCGTCTTGTGTTAGGGTCGGCACCGACCCGTTTTAAGGTTTTAAATGCATGAAACACCCATATAAATTTGTTTATCACATCAAGGCTTTATGACTTTGTCAGGAACCTCTATTTAAACAAAATAAAACAAAAAATCTTTTTTTCACTTAATTATAAAATGCTGTAGTTAAAATTATACCCTTTGTGGTGTTAGGGTCGTTTTCGACCCAGTTATAAAAATAATATTATAAAGCAATAATTAGAGCCAAAACTGAAATCACAAGTTCACTGTCAGCCAATACACTGACAGCCAGCTCCTCTCCCAATCATTTGAGCTTTAGGGGATTCTCATTTTGCCTTGTTTTCCAGTATACCTGCACAGAAACATATGGGCCTATCCAGACATGTGAGGCCAATTTTGTATAGAATTGGTGACTTGCAGACTTGCAGCCAGCCCTGCCTCAACATCATCCACAACAACCAGAGCCCCACTCAGGCCACCTGACTCTAAAAGAAAGAGGTGTCATATATATATCCTTCTCATCCCCCTGCCGTGGTGGGTGGTGGTGTGTCTTCCTCAAGCTCGGGTTCTCTACCAGAGGCCTGGGAGTTTGAGGGTTCTGCGCAGTATCTTAGCTGTTCCTAGGACTGCACTCTTCTGGACAGAGACCTCAGATGTTGCACCTGGGATCTGCTGGAGCCACTCTCCCAGTCTGTGGGTCACAGCCCCCAGTGCTCCGATTACCACTGGTACCACTGTTGCCTTTACTCCCCACATCTTCTCTAGCTCCTCTTTCAGCCCTTGGTATTTCTAGATCTTTTCGTGTTCCTTCTTCCTGATGTTGCTGTTGCTTGGGATTGCTATATCTTTCACTACTGCCTTCTTCTGTTGTTTGTCAATCAACATGATGTCCGGTTGGTTAGCCATCACCAGTTTGTCAGTCTGGATCTCGAAGTCCCACAAGATCTTGGCTTGGTCATTCTCAACCACCTTCGGAGGTGTCTTCCATTGTGACCTCGGGACCTCCAACCCATACTCAGTGCAGATGTTCCTGTATACTATGCCAGCCACTTGGTTATGGCGTTCCATGTACACTGTTCCTGCCTGCATCTTACACCCTGCTATTATGTGCTGAACTGTCTCAGGAGCATCTTTGCACAGCCTGCACCTGGGATCCTGTCTGGTGTGGTAGATCCCTGCCTCTATTGATCTTGTACTGAGTTCCTGCTCTTGTGCTGCCATGATCAGTGCTTCTGTGTTGTCTTTCAGTCAAGCTTTTTCCAGCCACTGGTAGGTTTTCTTTATATCAGCCACTTCATCTATCTGTTGGTGGTACATGCTGTGTAGGGGCTTGTTCCTCCATGATGGTTTCTCCTCCTCCTCTGCATCATGACATTTCTGCTGCCTGAGGTATTCACTTAGCAGTTCATATTTGGGGGCCATCTTCCTGATGTATTCCTGTTGGTTGTTTCATCCCGGACAGTGGCTCTGATGCTCACCAGTCCACGGCCTCCCTCATCACGCTTAGTGTACAGTCTCAGGGTGCTGGACTTGGGATGTCCATATATATCTATATATATGTATATATATATGTTCTGCTTTTCATTTTGTGTTTGTACTAAAGTTCTATTGCTGAAAAAAGGGACTTTTTTTGCTTTTTTCTTGAAGTAAATATATATGGGTCGAAACCGACCCTAACACCACAGATGTTACTATAGTTAATAATATTAATATGGAAAAATAAATAAAACTAATTTATTTAAGAGATGTGTTCTAAATCCCCTCAGTAATAGTCAGGTGACATAACAACATTTTATTTATTTATATATTTCTCTTGAGGTTAATTTTACATTTTTTTGAAATTGAAATCGAGGGGTATACTGACAAAAAAAGGCCCAGGGGCCCACACCAAAACTATTAAAACCAATATTTTCATGGATAAGGAAGCCTAACAAGGTAACCAAGAGATGAGAAAAAAATTGGATGACAGATAATTGTTTTAAGTGTATTTTACAACTAAATTAAAACACGGGTCGGTACCGACCCGTTAACATAAGGGATGGTAGCAGGAAACTAACACAAGACAAGGGTTAAGCGAGAGGGAGAGAGAGAGCGTCTGAAATAACGGTGAATGCTAACGGAGCAGAGGAAACGGTTAGCAGCAGCAGTAAGTTGTCAGTCTGGCAGTAAATGTACAGTACAGACTACAGTGTGTCAGTTAATAAACGCTGCAGCTTGTCAACACCATGAAAAGTCACGTCTGTTGTTTCCCCAACTGCTGGAAAAGTGAAGGTTAGCTCCAAAGTTAGCAACAACGGGTTAGCCTAGCTTGACGATGCTAAACTGATAAATAGAAAACGGAGAAATGTGTAGCTGCCTGCTAACATCCCCCAGCCCCCTTCCAACTGTATTAAAGATCATTACATGTATTAAAAAAAAATACAAAAAGTTGAAGAGCCACTTTTTTTCTGTATCCTTCCTTTCAATCATATTAAGTCAAGTTTATTACTGTGACTTTATCATAGTCATCGAAACTATGTTGGCAAACCAAAGTGACGGTGATCGTCACTTTATTAAAAGCCACAGCTGCAACTGAACAAGTACACACTTCTCAAATCAGGTGTCAGCTGACATAAAATCGGTCTGGACTCACACACACACACACACACACACACATACATACATACAAAAACACACAGACGAGACCTTTAAGAGTCCTTATCTGAGACCGTCAGTTTGTGAACGTGTGAAGGAAGGAAAGAGCAGTGAGGAGTGTGTGAAGCTGCAGGTCTGTGTGTGTGTGTGTGTGTGTGTGTCTGTATCTCCTGCAGTCTAAATACCAGCTTTTATGTGAAGGAGCATGATGTGCACTTACGTAATGCTCCTCCCGTACAGCATAAAGATAATAAAAACACTCACAACAGGTGTCTCTTCATTCCTAAATTTCACTTTGATCTCAATATGTGTTGTTTTTTTTTTGTCTGAACCACACTGAAACTATTTGGTTCTTTTCTTTTCTTGCACTCCAAAGAGTAATTATTAAAAGAAAACTAATCACTAATATAAAATATCTCCCAGAATCCCATCAGGCAACAATGCTGAGCGCGCTGCAGGGGATTTTTCCAACCATCATCAGTATAGATTGACCTTTAGCAGAACTGATTATAAAGGGTTGCTTTACTAACACTTAATAAATCATTTACTGATGCTTTATGGATCAGCTATTAGCCATTAATGGCAACTTTTGGGTTGCCAGGTTGGGAGAAATCTCCTTAAAGTGACGAGACAACTGGCTGTTTTCTTAAAATTGAAATGTGTTTATTAAAAACTGCAAACTTAATGGATTAAAAACTCTTAAATATCATTTAAATCAGCTAAAACTGCACACCAAACTTCAAACTTACATCACTACTCTCTTACTTTAACCACTAAGCAGAACATATCCAGTGAAATAGAGGAGATCTGACCTGGTTTTGACTGATTATTAATATGTATTTCCATTCAGGTATTCAGTTTCTATCCACACAGTAAATCCCAAAAGAGGGAACATTTGGAAATATACAACCTGTCCTCATTTGTGATGATATGTGCCGTCCAAAAAAATGTTTTTGTTCCACTCTTATAAAAACTTTTAGCACAATCTTACATTTAAAACAAAGTCATTACATTAAAAAGCAGCTTACAGCTCTGATGTACTTGTTGGATATTTTAATTATATATAAAGCACAAGTAGTTAAACCTTATAATCTCTTTACCTTATTAAAAAGAAGAAGTGTTTCTGCTTTAGCTTCAGCACCCTCTCACTACTAACGGTCTAGTTTGTTTACAGGAAATATCCTCTCGTGCCAAATTTAGCATGCCGTCAATATATTAATGTCATAATTCTGTGTATTTACCTCCAGAGGAAGCCAGAAAACAGGGCGTTGTTGTTGTTGTTGCTAAAGGTTCCTCTGTCAGCTCCTCGTCTCTCCCTGACTGACCTCCAGACTGTCTGGGGGTTTGCCGTCTCGGCTGGGTGTCTGGCCTCAAGTCCTCAGACACAGAGTGTCTGTGTCACAAGAAAAACACTCTCAAGAAACACGGGTCGCTCCGTCTACATAATTCAGGTGTATGAATTAGATCTGCTGCATTATTTAACCGCGGCACAGTTGCACTGGCCGGTCTCCCTGCTGATCCACATCTGTCACTTCACCTCGCACTGCACTCAGGGTGACAGGGCCCTTCTGGCTGGATGCACACCCACACCCCACATCCACTCACACACACACACACACACACACAGGCTGACACGTGTATACATACACCTCGTGCAAGAAATGTCAGCTACTGCACCACGACTTGAGACTGAAATCGGTCTGGAAGTTGCCGCTGACAGATGCTGGATGCTCGTTTTGTTTCAACGAGTCATTGTGGTCTCGGTCTCTAAATCTGGACTCCTAATTAAACTCACAACATGTAATTTCAGCCGCTAGAGGTCTCTCGATCAAAACAATAACAACAGACGGAGTGTGATGACGCTGTGAAGTAGCAAGGGATCATGGGAGTTGTTGTCTTCGTTGTTAAATAATCAGCTTCAGCGGGATACGATGACTCTGGTGTTCATGGTTCAGGATGTTTCTCCTCCTCTCCAGAACAAACAGACCCGCTGATTACAGGTAAAAACACTGAATAAAACTGTTCCAGCTAAAAGATCTGCGTTTCTCCGACGATGTACGGCGATCCATGGACGTCAGATACAGGCTGTTAGCCGAGCCGCTGCTAACACTTGTTCGGTTTATTTCTCTTATAACTTTAGATCCAGACGGGAGCCGAATTATCCACATAAGTTTCCTCTTCTCCAAAATCAAACTTACACGCAGATTAAAATAGTTTAAAAAATACTACTTAAAGCTGTTTCACCTAAAATATAAATATTTCTGCAGCTGTTTGTTTCCTGGAGGGGCTGCTAGCTGTTAGCTGTTAGCTGAGCTGCAGCTAACGTTTGTTCCTCTGAAACGGTCCGTTACTTTTATTAAATGACAGATTTCTCTGAAAACTGTTGGAAACATTTGGGTTAATGTAATAAAATATGAAAAGTTATAGCAGGTTTTGGCTGCATTACTTGCTCCGAGTCAGACTATTGTGGCAATATTTTGGTAAATTTAACATTGCTTGATTATGCTACCTGTCCTGTTAGCACAGTTTAGCTAACGTTGAAGAACACTCGGCGTTCGCAGTAAGCTAGCCGGGCGTGAAAGGCAAAACCCTGCAATCCTTATTAGGAAGGTTCAAAAATAACAAACTGAATAATTACAATAATGTAGTTTAACATTATACATGAGATCTCTCCAGTTGTTTATTGATTTATTTGCTTCTCTATCTTACTTTGAATGTGTTTGAAGCGGACAAATACACTGAAGTGCTTTGTGTTTTGGTGAATGCAGATGGATAGGTTGACATATTAAGCACATTTGTACGTTTACATTTTTAATCTGGAGCTTTACTGGAATATCTTTGCATAATTTACAGTTTTTATATCCCCTTTAAATGTGCTTTCTACTACATATTTCCATGTGCTGCAGATTTGAAATAAAGCTCGATAGTCGTCTGACAGGTGCAACGACCTGCGTAGTGAGAGCTCTTAAAAAGTCCGCACGCTGACCTCTGACCTCTGCAGGAGTAAAGAGGATCTCCCTCTGGTTCACCTCAGGTTGCTTAAAAAGAGTCAGGTGATCTCTGTTTCTCTTAAAAGATGTGTCTCTTTCTTTCTTTTCTGACTTTGGCGTTTCCTGTGTTTGGGTTGGCCGAGGGATCGCTTTTCCCCTCGCTCGCTCGCTCGCTCGTGCCCTCTCTCTCTCTCTCTCTCTTCTTCTTCTCTTTCATTTCTTTTGGCATTCCTTCCTCTGCTATTTTTGTCTTCTGTTGACTCTCCCCATCAGATTTCCCTCCCTTTCACTCTCTCTCTCTCTACTTCTCACTTTTTCTTAACCATGCTCTCTTTATACTCTTCTTTCTCTCCCATATTTTTTTTCTTATCTCCCCCTCCTCTACATCCTCTCCCTTCAGTTTGTATCGTGTCCATTTATGGGCAGCGCTGTAGAGCTAAATCTCCTTCAGGCAAACCGACACAAGAGTCCACGTTTCCTCCGGATTTAAGGTGGAATGGCTGTCCCGCTGGATTCGACCCTCACAAACAGACGCATCCTTCCAAAAAAAAAAACGCCTTAAAATCAGAAAGACGTGTCGCACTTCACCTGCGTGACAGAGACATGACAGCTACAGAGAGTGATGACACTACGGCCGGCGGGCTGCACTGATAACGAGGAACGACGTGTTTGTAATCTCGACCGCAGACCTCTACATGTTTTCTGTCTGTTCTTGACCGTCATGTCGGGGAAAAAACACACAAAAAACACCAAAAAAACACACAAAAATGACTCAAATCTGTTTGTTTGTTGTTGTTTTTCCCCAGAAACCTTTTTTGGTGTATACCTCCAATGAATATGCATGCTTTTTGCTGTTATATATAGTGTTTTTAGACATAAAATAAACATCAACATTGACGTATACAACAAAAAAACAACCTAAAATGAAATAAATAACAGCCATTGCTCCCCTTAATATGTATATATATGTATATACACCATTAGCTTTACATTCTAATACGACCCAATGCATTCATTCATCAGTCCCGACATCGTTTTCTGTGATGAATTTTTTATGGATTTCGTAGCAGCCACACACTCCTTCCTCCTTTATTTGTAATCTGACCATTGCTGTGTGTGTTTATGTGTGTGTGTGTGTGAGAGAGAGAGAGAGAGTGTATGTGTGTGTGTGTGTTTGTTTGAGAGTAAGAAAGGCAGGATGAGACGGAGGAGGACGAATCTCTCACCATCTCTTGGCATCCAAAGGTACGGACATGCCAGCAGGTCCGACCGTGTTACAATCTGCAATCACTTCCTGCATCCCTTGTGTTGTATATATGTGTGTGTTTCTCTGTGTGTGTGTGTTTCTGTGTGTGTGTCCACCCAGGTGAAAGCTGACTAACAAGCTCCTGCTGGGACTGACAGGTTAGGATGAGGAGGGAAGAAGGAAGCAGATGAAGAGCAGCTCCTACTGTTGGATGAAAAATATGTATTGAGGCTTCAGGAAAATTAACTCTTAAGGACTCTGCTTCAGTTGTTTTTCTCTCAAAGTCGCACTATACTTAGGAAGTAAAGTCTTAAAAGTCGATCTGCCCTTCTAACAGACACAAACGTGCTCGTGCCGCAGCGCTAACTCGACTCCGGCAGGAGGCCGCTAAACATATGGCTTCCTGTGTGTCATGCGACAGTCGGGAGGCACGTGTTGTTGACAACACACAATAAATAATGCAAAGATTTTTTTTTTTTTTCTCCACAAGCATATGTTTCTAATGTGTGTGTGTGTGTGTGTGTGTGTGTGTGTGTAGTCTGGGTACTTATGGGGACTCTTTAATGTGATTCATTAATTAAAAGGGTGAAGATTTAGGGTTATGTTTAGGTTAGGGTAAGTCTCCGGGAAGTGAATGTAAGTCAGTGTAATGTCCTCTGAAGTGATGGAAACATGACTCTGTGTGTGTGTGTGTGTGTGTGTGTGTGTGTGTGTGTGTGTGTGTGTGTGTGCATACACTGATTGGCTCTAATAAGTTGTAACTGGATGAATTATCCCTGTATTGTGCTGTGTGTGTGTGTGTGTTACTGTACGTGGCTGCTCAGAAATCTGTTCAGCAGAAATTCTGCATCAACAATTTGCCGGTAATTTGCTTATTTTGCAAACATCGACATTTCTATTCGAGCCATTTAGCAGATGCTTTTTTTTCTCCCCCCTCCCAACTCATTCTTGAATAGCTGTGCAGGAAGGAATGTATTTAATTCTTTGCTCAGTGGCAACATGGAGGTCGCTGAAGGACACGAACAACACCTGCAAGGACGTGTTCTGCATCTTCAACCTGTCAACTATCAACATAGCAGCTTAACAAATAACATCCTCCCTCCAGCTCAGACTAAACTGAACTGTCAAACTCTGGTAACTGAGATTTTTGGCCTGTATGTCTGCTGGTTTCAGACAAATATCAGTCAAATATGAGCATTAGTAGAATATTATAACAAGAAAAAAGCTTATATTAAGTGGATTTTGTCACTCTTGTAGGGCTGTAGGGACAGAGTGCACAGTGAACTCAGCAGTCTGTATTTCTCCGTTTAGCGTCTTCAGGCTAAGCTAACGTATCGTTGCTAACTTTGGAGCTAACTCCCTTCACTTTTCCAGCACTTGGAGAAACAACAGACGTGACTTTTCATCATTTAACTGACACACTGTAGTCTGTGCTGTACATTTACTGCCAGACTGACAACTTACCGCTAACCTTTTCCTCTGCTCCGCTCGTATCCACCGTCACTTTCTCTGTGTCCAACTCGCTATGCAAACATACCACGCAATGCAGAGTTGCTCGTTTCCCAGGCAACGACACAGTCCTGAACAGCGCTGCACAGACTCCCAAACGCTAAATATTTCTGAATGAGTGGATATTTGTTGTTAATTCTGGTACTAAAACAATTTTTTTGGCCTGGCGGGGGTTCTTGTTGATATAATTGTAGGAGAAACACTGATTCAGTAAACGTTCAGTAACCGTTGAGAACAGTTAGACCCAGAAGTCTCCGTTAGTTTGGGCGAGTCCAAAGTTGTGAAAACAGCGGGGGTGTTTTGAATACACCCCCGCTGTTTTCACAGGTAGTTTGTTGGTCTGTCCCCCCGCTGCAGGAAATAATGGATTAATCCCAGAAAGCTGCTGATGTAGCACTTTTCTCCTTATGAAAGTAACACGGAGATTATTCAACCAATCAGAATTTAGTCAGCCAAGAGCATATCGACCAACTAATCGACTAGTCGACCAGCAGACTGCAGCCCTACACTCTTGTTATAATTCTTTGTTCCTTATCTTACTTTGTGGATGTTCACAGGAAGTATAACCATGGCAACAACTTTATTTGTTCACATTTTAGTAAACTGGCACCATTACACTTACACCGAATTAGCTGTCAGCGCTTCCTGTTTGCAGTATCGTACCGCCGGCTTACTCTGATAATGAAGAAAACTTTAAAATGTGACGACTTGCGACGTGCATCAGAGATACTGATAACCTCTCGGGATGTGTAAGTCACACCAGGAAATAAAAAAAGCATGTGTTTATGTGTGTCGGCAGCTACGACTCAAAGAAGGAGTGAAAGTTTTTCGATGCGAATCTCGGCGTGGCGGCTCCGCTGGGGGAGACGCCTTGCGGTTCAATGCGTCTCTCAGCTGACAACAGCACTAAAAACAAACAAAAAAATCTCCCCTCCGTCCACCAGTAGGAAGATTAAGTGGATTTAACAGGTGGGATTGATTGGGGATCAGTATCTTTCAGGATTCATCTCATTAGTCAGTTTCCTTCAGACGGCACAAGCTGCTTCTTTCTTTCTTCCTTTTTTTATATATTTTTTTTAATTCATTGACATTAAAAGTTCAGCTTTGACCTTCGAAAACAGTAGTTGACAAATCAGTCTGGCCGTGAGGTTCGATTCTGCAGCTGTTCTGGAGCTTTCTATCAGCAGATGGGAGTTTGTTCATTTGTCATGGAACCCGTGGATGTTCAAATTTCCATTATTCAGGATTCATTTTTTTTTTCTTTCTTTCTTTCTTTCTTTCTCTTCTGCAGAGACCTGACGTTAGCTGTTTTATGCACAGCGGGTTTAGTGAAGAACAGCTGCTTTCTGCTGCTGGAAAACGTGGCTGGTGATAGCTTGTGGGCCGGAAAACCAACAGCATCGAGCTAAGAGATGCTTAAAAGACAGTCTGTTGTTAATATAAGAGAGTTGACAATTGAAACCTCAAGTGTTTCCCCCTCTTTTTTTTTGGAACAAGTCTTATTATATCTTATCTTGTAGTGCACTCCTCCTGCAGCAGCTTCCCTCCTCTTCCATCCACCGCCACCATACAACTAATGCCATTAATGCAGCTCAAAAGGAGAAGCTGAATACACGAGGACCAGCTGTAATTAAGTCTAGTGTCTCGAGGCTCTTCTCACCTGCCGCCTCGCTAAAGCACTGCTGACACTCACCGACGCTGACCGATACTTCATTGTGGGGCTTTAAGTGAAAAGGAATCGATAGCAGAGCAAAGTCAAGAAGTCGGCACGGCCCCGCGTCTGGCTTCTCCTCCGTCAGGCATCAATCACACAGACGGAGCGAGACGGACGGATCCAGACGTTTAAAAAAAAAAAAAAAAGGCTGAACAGCAGAAGTGAAGCTGGCAAGTTTTTGTGATGACATTAACAAAAGAGCAGTTTCATTTCAGGATGAGATATCTATTGTGTGAAGGGAGAGGGGAAAAAAAAGCGACGCTGAGCACTTAAACTGCCGGTATGTGATAGAGATAACATCATAAATCTCTATAAGGAGATCAAGATATCGGCAAAGCTGCGGCAGTACAGCGGAGACAGTGAACACAGGAGGAAAAAATGATATTAAAAATGCTAGAAAACCATTGATAGCAGGAGACGAATACTTCTTCAGGCTGTGGTAGTGTTTACATAAAAAGATAAATAGTTTGCAGAGCGTTTAATCAAAAGAATAGAAGGTTAAGAAATCCACTTAACTGAAGTCTATGTTTGTCTTTCTCCCCTTTTCATACGATTCATTCAGACAAAAGATAAAAACTCCAAATGAATCTCTACAAGTGGCTCAAATGGACTGACATCAGTCTCTTCAAAAAGAAAAAGGGAGGGCGGGAGGGGGGGGTTAGAAATGCAAACAGAAGCCGTGCACACCTGGCTTTTCCTTTTGTACCGTGAACACACACACGGCTCCGTTTAGAGAGTTTTGTTTTCCTGCTGCCACGTCGCTGTTAGTCGAACAGAGAGCACAGACCTGTGAAATTTGAATTTCCTCATGAGGAAAACTGGGTCATGGAAACCGCCCGTAGTAATGCTGTACGTAAAATCATATGTGACAAGAAGCTGGAACAGAAATATAGGCTGAGAGCTGAGACTGCATGAAGATACAACGAAGTGTTTCCACACGAGGACGTTTTAAGTATGATGTATGGTTTAGAGTTAAATGTCAGCATTAAAAACTTCATGAATAGAGAAAGAAGGGGGGTTACATACTGTATGACATAACTACAAGACATAAAAACACCAATAAAAAAGCGGAGAAGTTACACAAATGTCAGTTTACTGCAATGATTAGTCCATCAATCAATTAGCTGATTGAAATAATTAATACATTGGCAACTATTTTGATTATTGAATCATCGTTAAAGTACATTTTTAAGCAAAAATCGATGCTTCCAAGTTCTCAAAGGTGAGAGTTTGCTGCTTTTCTTGGTCTTAGACATTGTACCACTAAGGAAGTGTCATGTTTTTAGGTTTTAGACTGGCAGTCAGATAATAATAACAGGATATGTATATACATGTTTCACTGTCATCTGATGTTTTGAAGAGCAAATGATTAATCGATTAATAGTGAAAGTAATCAGCAGATTATAAAAGATTTGTTAGTTGTGGCTCTAAACTGGAGACGTAAACAATGTCTAGAACTATAATAATATAATTTGCATTTACTGCATAATGGCTTATTTATCGGTTTAGCATCGTCAAGCTAGGCTAACCCGTTGTTGCTAACTTTGGAGCTAACCTTCACTTTTCCAGCAGTTGGGGAAACAACAGACGTGACTTTTCATGGTGTTGACAAGCTGCAGCGTTTATTAACTGACACACTGTAGTCTGTACTGTACATTTACTGCCAGACTGACAACTTACTGCTGCTGCTAACCGTTTCCTCTGCTCCGTTAGCATTCACCGTTATTTCAGTTGCTCTCTCTCTCTCTTGCTTAACCACTCACTGACGTTACATGCAGTTTCCATGGCAACGACACAGCCGTTAACTGACGTTTCGAGACAGCGCTGCTCAACGGCTCCCAAACGCTATTGATTTAAGAATGAATGGATATTTGGCATTCAGTTTTTCTCTCTGTACTATTATAGGGGAAACACTGACCTACTTGTACAGGTATTCATTATACTGCGATGTCGGACTAAATACATGTAGGATAATGTTCAAAAAGGGTGAGGTTGGCGCTAAATTCTTGGTCACATATTTAGTCTTGTTTACTTGACATTTAATCAGATATTTCGTGACATAAAATGTTGACAGAAAGGGTTAAAATATATTCATATTCCTCCAAAATAAGTATTAGTACTGAATTTAAAGCAAACTTAGGCTGCCGTATTGTTTCCAATGTTATTTTACGTTAGCAAAAAGTCTGTCGTGCGCCTTCTTCTCCTCTTTATACATACATGGCATACAGTATTTACACAGAGGTGAGCAGGAACCTGCACAAGGAGGGATTTATATGGGATGTGAGCACTACACCCAGTGATAAAGCTAATAAAGTTAATATATCACTGTGTTGACCTCATTACTTGAACAGGCCACATCAGCATTGTGTTAAATGGAGTAATACTACTTCCAGCTGGGAAACAAAGCCCTCACTTGAACCCCATTACTAGCACAGGAACCCGACCACTCCCCGTCCATTGTCGGCAAAATAATAAATCTCTTCACTGATGATACCGTCCTTTCACGCAGTGATTTTCCACATCAAAAGGCTGCGGTCATGAATGGATCGAGGGACAATGCGGAGAACAATGACTGGTTTTGCTTCCAAAAGAGGGTGTAGTATGTGTTTCCTGGTCGCGGCGTGCAAGGGAGGTGATTAAAGGATGGTGTGGTTGTTCTTTCTGCCCTTGATCTTATGACTGCAACCACCTGGACGCCTAAAAAAATACATTTATATAACAATTAATATGTTTAAAAGAAGACATAAGACGGTCAGTCGGTCCACCACTTTGGTCCAGACTGCAAATATCTCCACAAATATTTGATAGATAACTGTGAAAGGTTGTAAAAGCATCCACTGTCCCCAGAAGATGAATCTTAATAACATTTATTTGCGCCATCATTTGATTAACATTTCAATTTGTTGCATATTTTAGTTTGTCTCCAAATAACTGCCAATCAGACTCAGCTATACTTCGTGTTTGGTACATATTTGGCAAATGTTAGCATGCTAACACGCTTAACTAAAGTAGTGATTATGCTAAACAAGCTACGACATTTTAGCATTGTCATTGGGAGCATGTTAGCATGCTAATGTTAGCATTTAGCTCAAAGCAACACTGTGCCAAAGTATAGCTTCACAAATCTGCCACCATGGCTGTTAACGCCATTTGAGGTCTTATATAAGTTTTATTTGGCAAATCTGAAAAGTGGTAAAAGATTCATAGGTTCATATTATCCACTGGTGACCACTAAAGCATGATTCAAGCTTTTGAGTTCCTCTTTAGGTTACAAAGTCCTACATGTTGTACACCCTCTAACCTCCATATGACTTCGGACAAGAACAAGAACTTTGCACTTCAACTACAAGAAAAAACCACTGAGAATAATCCAGGCAGCAAATTATGTTTCCTCCAAAACACATTTGGGGAAAAAAAAAAAAAACATTTAGCTGCTTATAGTCGTAAATTTTCAGGAGCTGGACTGTAAATCTCTCTTTCCAGCGTTCAGACTTTATGTGGTGGAATAAAAACTTTCTAGCAGATAAATTAAAGATTAAAATTGCATTAAGGTGAGGGAAAGAGCATAATTTTTAATTATTAATTTAAATTACATATTCATAAAACTATTTCTAGGCTGAAAGACTTGAAAGATAACATTTCATTGTCTTTGATTACAGTGAAACCGGTATATTATTAGGCTGTGAATAAAGACACTTTATCAGCAATGGACAGCATGAAAGATGGTTAGAAACGATTGCGAGCTCAGTTATGCATGTCACTGGGTTCAGAGAAGTACCACTGGTACCCTTTGCACTTCTGCAACAACACATCTTCAATAATATTTCCACAGTTCTGAGAAAATCCTCCCAGACAAAAGTCCAGACTCCCGACACATAAATGAGAGCTACAAGGACTGAAATATATTAAAAAAAAAAGTTCACTGGACAGGTGCTGCATTAATTATCTGCTCTTAAGGTCCCAGAAAAAAAATACAACTTCAAAAGAAAAAAACATTTCTTTTTGAAAAGTCAGACACTGCAGATCAAGATCAGTTTCCAAAAGATCAAATTCCTCATTTTCAGGCCCGGCGGAGAAGCTCACAGAGCCCCCGAATTCATTCAGCAGCGGAGGGAGTGAAGTAACACAATCTAACCTCTTCACTTTCCAACCTAATTACCTGAGCCGACACTGAGGCCCGGAGAACGAGGCCCGGCACACTTAAACCACGCTAATCCAGATTAACGCCCAGTCAGGGCTTTTGCTCTCGAACGGTCATGCACAGTGATGGAAATCCTATTAAAGGTAGAGTCAGTGATTCTGGAGAAAGATGCACTTTTTTGACAAATTCAGCAAACATCTCCTCTCAATTGTGTAAATGTAAATGCTAAACAAACAACATTATTACAGCCAATCAGAAGGGGGCGTTCGTGCTCGTGCACAAGACAGGAAGTCATCGGAGCAGCTGTCTGTGCGGGGACATGATAGTTTCCCATCTCCAGCGTCCGTTGAATCATGAACAAGGGCTGTCGAACTGAAGAGAGAGAGAGAGAGAGAGAGTTTCCCACGGGACGGATACGCTTCCATTTTATGAAACGTGTCGATCCTCACTGAATCCGATAATCTCACCGAGACCCCCTGTGTGTGTGTTTTTTTTTTTTTTTTTTTAATGCTCCGTGTCTGTTTCTGTCACATTTGGTGAAGCGTAATCGGAGCAGGCAGCTGTTTAAAAAAATCACACAAACATCCCGACTGTATATGCGTTCAGGACTTATTAACCGTATCGATGAATCATTAAATATAAACGGCCGATTTTTTTTTTTTGTCCTAATCCTGATGAGAGCGTGAGAGGAACAGAAGTGACTCTACAGCTGACGCATCACTCTACATTACACCGTATTTTCTCTTTTGGTCGTTGCCTTGGTAACGCGCGTCCATGAGCTTCTGAAGGAGCATGAAGGCGGGGTTAATCTTTGGGTGTATTTGTTTTGGTCTTTAGTTCAAATACCAACAATCTTTCTCCAGGATTACCACTTCTGCTCTTTATATGGTAAATTATTCCAGCCATGCTCAATGTACTACTGGCCACTTGCTGCCTGCACTGTTTCTGGGCTTTCATGATGAACCTACAGTGAATTATCTGCAGCTTCTCTCGGCTTTACGGAGCTTTATAGTGAGTTTCATCTTGTTGTTTAGCTGTCTGGCTGCAACTTTAATGTGTTGCTTCACTCTTTATGCTCTCATAGCGTCATTTTGGGCCAAAGCAGGCAGCTGTTTTCAGAGAAAAAGCTCTAAAAAAAAGCCGCTGTACACTAACCTGCTCTGCACCAAACAGACACAGTTAGCTGGTGAACATAGAGGAGCATTTAGCAGCTAAAGATATCGAGACTCGAGGCTTTAAACCAGCTGACCCTATCCCAAAAATGGCTATCCTGTAATGGAGAAAAGAAGCATTCCTTAAATACTTAAGTACACTTGGCACTACAACACATCCAGTCCAAAGAAAGCCCTGCAAGCGGCTGCCTTGGAACACGCGTCGATTTCATTGGAAAAACGAAGGAATGTCCATGATTGTCGCTGCTGTTGTGATGACGTGAAAGCTATTAGAAAGGGAAAAAAAAATAACCACACAGAGATCAGAATCCCCATCGTTTAAGTCTTTAAATAAATGCACATGGGCTCGTCTCTGTGACACTGTTGGATCAGTGATGTCCGGCAGCAGCGGTATCAGCTAAAATAATTGCTCTCCGTGGAGATTTATAGCCATTAAACATCCCTACTATGGTGACACATCAATCACAGCGCCGGCCGAGGCGGCATTAATTAAAAAATATGAATTTGAAATAAATTATCACTGCTCTGGGTCACAGCGTAACCCATATAAAACGCATGCCCAGGCCACCAGAGAGGGAATTAGTGCTTAGTTAATTATGATACACTGATATGCGTGTTTCCTGCGGGAGAGGGGGGGGAGATCAACAAAGTGCACAAGGACTGTTGGTGAAATATCCCTCGAGGTGTAAAGAGCTGTACATGGTAATCTTAAAATGGCCAAGAATACCCTTGTGTCAGCAACAAATGTACTTATTAACCGCGCATTTCTCAACCATTTACATGCCGGTAATGTGTTTTTTAACCCTTGTTGAACCAGGCAACACAGATTATACAAAAACATTTCTTTCTCAGCGAGTCAAAGGCATTACCTCTTGTTGTTGCATTCGGGGATTTCCATGTGCATCGTGATTTAAAACACCATATGGGAATGGTTATGATAGACCTGACATATGACTTTAATGCTGCAGCAGAGGCAGAAAGATATTCCTCTTTGAAGAAACCACAGTGAGGTATGTGGATTATTCGCAGGAACAGGGACACCGAAGCTCAGATGTTGCTGTTGGATTTATTAAAAATGTACTTTTTCCTAAAGCTTTAAACACTACAAATGAAAATCCCCATTCACCCCCACTGTGCTGGGAATCTCCCAGGTTATTACAACAACAACATGGACAAACAGAAACAAAACTATCTAGCATGACAAGACATCATTTGAGGTCTTAACTGTTTCCCAAAGCTTAAAAGGTGCAACCTCAGATGTCTGTTTTGTCCCGAACAACAGTGCAAAACCTGAAAATATTCAGTTTACAACCATAGAAGACTCAAGAAACTAGAAGATATCCATATTTAAGAAGCTGGAATCAGAGAATTTTACTATTTTTTCTTTTTTTTTAAAAAATTATTAATTAATTGATGATCAAAATAGTTGGTCTAAATCAATTAATTGACTAATAGTTGCATCTCGACACAACACTGACTCATTCTGGTCCATGTCTGCCGCAAATATGTCGAGATACTTTCCTCCATGTTAGCAAAGCCTGTAACACCAGTCCAGTGTTTCCCCTGTAATTGTACAGGCCAAAAATTTAATGCCAAAATAACGCTAAATATTCATTCATTCGTAAATCAATAGCGTTTGGGAGCCGTTGAGCAGCGCTGTCTCGAAACGTCAGGTAACGTCTGTGTCGTTGCCATGGAAACTTAAGGCAGCGTCAGTGAGTGGTTAAGCGAGAGAGAGAGAGAGCGTCTGAAATAACGGTAGATGCTAACGGAGCAGAGGAAACGGTTAGCAGCAGCAGTAAGTTGTCAGTCTGGCAGTAAATGTACAGTACAGACTACAGTGTGTCAGTTAATAAACGCTGCAGCTTGTCAACACCATGAAAAGTCACGTCTGTTGTTTCCCCCAACTGCTGGAAAAGTGAAGGTTAGCTCCAAAGGTAGCAACAACGGGTTAGCCTAGCTTGACGATGCTAAACTGATAAATAGAAAACGGAGAAATGTGAAGCTGCCTGCTAATCCCCCCCCCCCCCACTGCTGCATTCACATCATGTCAGAAAAACGGGAAAACACAGTGACTTGGGAGCTTTCAAACATTATTTCAAAGATGTGTTTTTAGAATGACAGCATCCTGATTTCCATCAATATTTGCATCTTAAATTAAAATAGACACACTCAACCGTTAAATGAGTCTTTCTTACCGTTTTATCTAGAGGACGTCCTAAAAACCATCTGTGTGTGTGTTTTTTGATATTTCTTCTTGACAGACAGCAAACATCTGTCTCCATCTTGTTAAGTGGTTGATGGACTGTGAAAACACCAGGTACAGAGATGGAAATAAGTCCAAGACTTCATCGTTCTGTCCCTGACGAAGCCTGACAGGTTGTATTTTAACATATAACGTGAGCCCGAACAGTAAAAAAAAAAACAGATACAGACAGCGTACGGCTCTTTTATTATCCGCTGTATCAATGCTTTTAGTGTTCATCTTGGATTTTATTCAGACATAACTGGCAGTGATGATGCCAAACACCAAATGGGAGATTTTGTAGCTGTCAAACAGTCACAATATCTCAGACACAGAAAACCGACTAGACTCATAATAACGTTCTGTAGGATATGATGTAAATGCAGAGTAACTCCGACAGACACTCTGTTGATAGACGGATTGAAACCAGCCACTGTAACCTAGCAACATCACGGCTACAAACAAACCCTTTTAATGCGAGACTCTCTTAAAAAGTCCATCCCTTTTTTTTTTTTTTTCGAATCTAATTGAAAGAAAAAAAAAGTCATATTCAAGCCATTACGGCGCTAATGACAGCACAAAGCTCGCAGTATGTAGGTTGTGACTCTCAGCCAGATACACACACACACACACTCTCACAGTCTCATCATGCCAACGGACAACTGGTCCTCGCTGCAGTGCACACATGGCTGAGTGCAGAAAGACGAGAGCACGTCAGCGCATATATGGAGGGGCGTGAGCTGTGCTGTGTGCACGCAACCGTGTTTCATACTGGACGACTAAAGTGGAGTTTATAAGCTATAAAAAACACCTTTTACTGAACTGAGAGGCTGCATTAAAAGGCTCAGGGATGTTCCAGTAGGAGAAATATGCAACCACCTGAGCAATTACGGCCCTCACTTAAATTTTTGCCATTTTAAATTGCTGTCGAGTGTGAGAGACTCTTTTCTCCTCTCTCCCCTCTCCTAAAAACTCATCACACACCTTCAGATCAATAATCATCAATATGCATCTTTAATTTCTGATGTTTCTTGTTGAAATGGAAGCACAGCGTCTCTTAAAAAAGTAAGAACAATCTCTGAAGGTTTGGTTGTTTTTCGGTAGGTGAATATATTGTTTTTGGGTTGAAACGCAGCGTGTGTGTGTGTGTGTGCATGTGTGTGTGTGTGTGTGTTAACTCAGGTCTTGGCTGTGAGATGTGTTGCTCCCCGAGGCTGCTGGGAGAACAGAGAGAGAGAGAGAGCCAGCCAGCCTCTGACGAGTCGCTGAGTCACATGTTTCGCTCTCTGCCAGCGTCCAGAGCTCGGCCAGGAAGCCTGCAGCTACACACAGTGTCGGTCCCAAGAACAGTCAGGAGTCCCATGAATCCAGTGAGAGAGCGAGCGTGAGTGTGAGTGTGTGTGAGAGAGAGAGAGAGATCTTTTTTGGAAATCACAGCTTGATGTTGCAGCAGATGAAGAGCCGCTCTGATGGTAAACCAGTTAAACCAGTCAACCCATCACCTTTGAAGCTGAACAAACTGTTATCCATATTACGGATAATCCCGGCCGCCCTGTCCGGCATCTACCGGACAGACTGGCAGCGACGCAGGAAATCATTCCTGCCCAAAGCAATAACTCTCTACGACATCTCACCTCTGTCTCCGTCAGCTTTACACTTCCTGTTTTGCTCCTTCAGTAACTTTGCTCATGCTGAATATGCATATCTTTATATTCCTGCTCTGCTTCATTGCATTTTAAAACGTCTACAAGTTTGCTTGTCTAGTGCATATAGTTAGTTATCCTATGTTTATATTTTATTATATTTATAGTGTAACGTTTTTTCTATCTATCTACAGACAAAGTAGGAAGTTACTTTGTCCCAGGTTTTCTCCAGGACTTGAATCTCTCTGCATCTGCTTCTCTGTATTTAAAGTAAAGGAAGCTGCAGGCCTGCGTACATAAAGACTTGAGGGAAGTCAAACTCCCACAACGAGTGTTTTGAGTAAGAAACATCTAATCACAGAGCTTAAAGTTCTGGTGAAACATCCAGCGGTTTAAAATCAGTTTACTTTCAGTTTCTGGGTCAGTTTTGCGTTAAACGGTGCTCCGATCTGTTCCTCAAACACTCAGGCATCAGCTGTCGATTCGATACACATCTCGACGCACCGCCAGCGATACGATTCACCCTCTTCACGATGCGATACGATGCGATGACGCGATTCAACATGATGCGAATAAGCAAAGAAAACATTTAAATTGAAAAAAAGATGCTCTCTCCTTCAAAAAAACGTGATATAATGATGGTGCGTTCAATGCGCCTGGGAAATAGTAGAGGGTGAAATTTAACGTGAATAAAACAGCCGTCCATCAAGATGAATCGAGATTTCACCCGTTAATTGAATCGATACGCAGCGACGTACGGATGAATATCGATTATTTTCCACACCTCTAGTCAGTATGCGACATCGTTGACGTTTGAGCGCTGAAGAGTGGACGCATCACGATGAATCTTATCTCTGTGCTGATAAACATGACGTCATGATTGGTTGAAGTGAGTTGGTTCGAGCCTACGTGAGCAAACAGGAAGAAAACATGACTGGATTTTGATTTAAGAGTCAAAAAAAAGGGATTTTTTTTGGTGTAACAGGTGCAAAATATGAGCATGGATGTGATCTAGAAAGAGTCAGCTGCACTTTAATTCACAGTAGGAGTGACTAATAAACTGGTGATCACATATTCAAAACCAGAAATCCCCTCCGGTCACGTCTCCAGTTCTGTCAACGCCGCTGAGAAACGTGCTTCTTTCTTTTTTCTTCTTCCAGGAATATTTCCCTGGGCGTTAAACATAAACTCGTCAATCAGCCGGTGACGCTGATGTCATGTGTCTTTAAACAGAGGTAAGTGAAGTATCTACAGGGGCCACTCGACACACACACTCGTCCCGTTAAGTGCTGAGCTGAAGTGTGTGCGTGCTGATATCAGAGAGGAGGAATGCCTCTGCCACATGGGATTACTGTGTCACCCTGACACTTCTATTAATAACACCGCGTTTAGCCCGAGTGTGTGTGTGTGTGTGTGTGCAGCTATCTGCCTGTGTGGCTTCTGCATACTACAACCGCGCCAGAAACAGACAAAGTTTGAGTTACTGGATCGTCAGCGTCGTCCCTTCGCTGCCCGACGTGCCGCTGAGCAAGGCATCAAAAAAAAAAAAGCACACACACATGTACTGAATGCCTGAGGCGTGGGAGCTGCGGTGTGTGTGTGTGTGTGTGTTATTATGTAAAACTGAACAGCTGAAAGTGTGTATATGTGTGTGTGTGTGTGTGTGTGAATCTCAGTACACAGATCCTCTCCTCTCCACTGACTCCGTCCCCGACCGACAACTGCAATGTCACCGCTCGCTTCCCCTCTCGCAGAGGGAGCGGCTATGTGATCCGCTTCACCTCTACTCCCATACCGCAAAGTCAGGCGGCGAGGACTCGACTAGTGTCGTGTTCGCCGAGGGTTGCGAGCTCGTTTCCGACCGACCGACTTGACTTGACTGACTCTGACCTTGACGCTCGGCCCCCCCCCCCTGTGAGGAAGGAAGGAAGGAAGGGTGTAAGGATGTAAGGAAGGATTGTCAAGTGAGGGAAAGGGAAGATGCTAAGGAGGAAGGAAGCAAGGAGAGGTAGGAGGTAAGGATGGAAAGAAGGGAGGGAGATCAGATGGGAAGCTGAGAGGTGAAGGAAGGAGACGAGGGAGCAGGAAAGAAGGAAGGAGGCGAGGGAGAAGGAAAGAAGGAAGGAGACGAGGGAGCAGGAAAGAAGGAAGGAGGCGAGGGAGAAGGAAAGAAGGAAGGAGACGAGGGAGCAGGAAAGAAGGAAGGAGGCGAGGGAGAAGGAAAGAAGGAAGGAGACGAGGGAGCAGGAAAGAAGGAAGGAGGCGAGGGAGAAGGAAAGAAGGAAGGAGGCGAGGGAGAAGGAAAGAAGGAAGGAGACGAGGGAGCAGGAAAGAAGGAAGGAGGCGAGGGAGAAGGAAAGAAGGAAGGAGACGAGGGAGCAGGAAAGAAGGAAGGAGGCGAGGGAGCAGCAAAGAAGGAAGGAGGCGAGGGAGAAGGAAAGAAGGAAGGAGGCGAGGGAGAAGGAAAGAAGGAAGGAGGCGAGGGAGAAGGAAAGAAGGAAGGAGGCGAGGGAGAAGGAAAGAAGGATAGAAATCAGAGCTAGCGGCGGTTAGCTCGCCAGCTACTTGTCGCTACATCGCCAAGCTTCCAGCCTCAACTATTCTGCGCGGACGAGCGAATGTCAGTTTGTGGGTTTGATCCATCGTTTCCTCTGTTCATCCTTTAGTGTTTCCTTCCCTTCCTCTCTTCCTTCCTTCCTTCCTCGCCACTTTCCCCTTGTCACCTCGTCGTCGGGTTAACCAGTCCGCTCTGCCACGACAAATGATCATTACAGCTCTGTAACATCAGCAGCCCTCTTCATGCCAAGAATGTCACATCTGATTATACTGCACTATACTGCGCTGCCTTTAACGTGGCACCCACAGCCTCTCATACACACACACACACACACACACACAGACGCTGACATTTACAGTATCAGCTGAGCGGGTGGAGAGCAGCACAGCCTGTAAATAGCCGTGAACAAGGGAAGGATCGGGGCCGTTAGGAGGAGCGTGAGGGGGTTAATCACCAGCTCATTAATTAATAAGGGAGCTAATTAAGTAAGTGTGGTGATGAGTCTTGTCTGTGCTGCAGAGGAGGCAAAATAAAGAGAAAGAAATATAATTAGCAGGTGTGTTTATATCAGTTTGAATTCTGCTAATAATCCGACTTTTTTCCCCCCTCAGGTGGTTGACGAGGAAGCTGCTGTGATTGGACGGTTTCATTCCCCTTTAACAACATCGACCACATCGAATACGCTTTTTATTTATTTATTTTTATTCTTTTGTTTTAAAGCTTGTGTTGCTTTGTGACCGTTTTAGTCTTGTTGGTAAAAATAAAAATAAAAAATTTCAAAAAAAATTCACTAAATAAAGCTGAAAAAAATTTGTGGAAGACTTTAAATCCCAAAATAAACAAAAAAAAAACAAAGAAGTTAAGTGAAATATAATATAAACTGTAATGCGTATTTCATTTTTATGTGTGCATTTACTCACTAATACACGTCTTCGCTTTGTTTTTGTGTTGTAATCAGGTTTTAAAGCGGCATGAAACAAATAAACGTCACAATGAAAACCAAATAATTTGGTTATTTTAGAACAAAAAGCTAAATAATTGCTATAAAAATATGTTTTTTTTTTGTTTAATTATGAAATGAAACTTTCTTTGTTTCATTTGTTTTTATTTGGGCATTTTTAATCTTCCGTAAAAAACTGAAAAACGTCAATAACTTTCTATTCTGAAAGATTATTTTAACAATAACAATGTTTAAAAAAAAACATTATTTTTTACAGTGTAATCACATTCAAAACAAACTGAGTTTATTGGTGACCTCAAACCTTTTAAATCTTTTCAGCTGATTCTCAGTGATCCTTCATTATGAGATTTCGACCATGAAATTATTTAAACAGGCGACGCAAAGACACTTTTTATGTCTCGTCAGCGAGCCCTCGAGCAAGGCAATTAACCCCCGTGAATCACAGACGCAGCTCTGACTGCTCCGCTCCGCTCTTGCCAGGATACATAAAATTTTTTAAAAAAAAGATGATTGTTTAATGAAGCTAAAGAGTCGTCTGCAGTCATCTGACAGAAAAAATGATTTACATCTGTGTTTTCTGGGCGGTTTGCCAGCGTTTTTTACCCGGATTGACTGGAAAATAATGAAGCTGGAAGGGTTTAGAGCACTGGGGATTGAACCTGTGACCCTTCCCTTTTGCAGCCCAGCCTCTCTGAGCCAACCATCCAAAACCCGCCTGCTGGATGAAGCTGGATGTCTGCCTGCTTTCAGCCCAGCGAGAAGGATTTACATAGAAAACATCTAAAAAAAAAAAAAACGACGGCGTCTGTCAAACGTGTCTCCTGATCCTCTCAGCCTGGAGCTACATATTCAGATATATGACGAGCCGTCGGCGTCGGGATACCCGCGGCAGGAAGTGCAGGTGGCGGCGGAGCGGCTTCCCCCCTTTTCTCCGAAACGTGACCGTTATAAACGATGGGAGAGAGAAAGGGATGAGTGTTAATCCTACGAAGGTTCAAAAACATCAGAATGAAACAAAAATAGTGAAACAGCCTCAATCAGAGACTTAAAAATGACAAAATCAGGTAAATAAGAGCCGTTTAAAACAATCAACAGCACAGTGGCAACTATTTTAATCATCTTTAACAGTAAATTTGCTTGTTTCAGCTTCTTAAATGTGAATATTTCCTGGTTTCTTTAATCCTCTGTGACAGTAAACTGAATATCTTGTGAGTTGTGGACTGTTTGTAGAGAAGAAAAACAAGATATTTAAAGTTTTAATATCTTGGATGTTGGATATTTTTCATCATTTTCAGACATTTTATATCCTAAATGGACTAATCGATTATTCGAGAAGGTCACAGACAGATTAAATAACGATCAAAATAATCGTTAGTCTCATTCTGACATAATGACACTCAAAGAAAACAAGTGAAACCGACTCCTCTGCCAAAAATAAAATTAAAAATCCACTCATTCTTCTACAGTAATTACACAACAGAGATTTAAACTTGACCTTATAAAACTTTCAATAAAAACAACCACACGTGCCAACTCTGCAATAACGCTGCTGTCCGTCGTCCAAAATGCTGAAAAGTAGAAGAAAAAAAAAACCAGAGAAGAAGAAGAGAAAAACTCCTCTGTTGTGTTAATGAACTCTCTCTAGTCCGGACTGCTGAGTTCGTTTAAAGCAGAGAGGAACAGTGATGACAAACGGAGCCGGCGATGAAGATGAATCTGGCAATAACGTTCAGCAGCCGAGGACGTAACGAGGGCTGGATGCAGGGTTGCCATGGGAAACCATGAAGCGGGGAATGATGTGAAGCTTTAATCTTTTATATTTCTGCAGGTGCAAAACTATGAAGATATTTTTTAAACATAGTTTTTTTTAAATTTTTCAACCAGACGCTGTTTTGAATAATGTAAATTTATAATATTCTTTATTGTGAGCGGCACCGAACTGATATAAAGTCATGATTCATTTATTTTCTACACAATAAGGGACTTTTTATGTAAAACTACAGATTATAACTGATGTCATCCCATAATAGATCCACAGGTAGGTATAGTGAGGCATTACAGGGGTTGTAGGTTTACCTGCAAATCATTTTAATCATCAAACAATTGTTCCAGTCAGTTTTTTTAAAGGAAAAATGCCAAATATCAGCTGATTACAGCTTCTCAAACGTGATGATTTGAAGTTTTTATGCGTCAGACGTGACGGTAAACTGAATATTTTTGGATTTTAGACAGTTGAACATCATCTGGAGACATTTTTCACTGCTTTCTGATATTTTACAGACAAAACTAATCAATTAATACAGAAAATAAAATGCAGATTAATCGATAAAGAAAACAAATATTAGTTTCCCTCCACCACCATCTCACCAGCCGCCTCGCTGCGATTGGTCTAATTGGCACCAAGTCGCCTGTTGACCTATCAGTAGAGAGCGAGAGCCCTTGACCTCTTTGACCCCACAGCAAACATTTCAGCTAATCCTCTTAAAAGGTATACATGTGTGTGTGTGTGTGTGTGTGTGAGTGTCTTTAACCACTTAAAACCATCCGCTACCCGTCTCACTGTCAACAGACCCGTCAAGCGTGCGTTCCATCAATTTATTAACCCCCCTCCCAGATGGATTTGACCTTTTACCACTGCGTCGTCGTTAAAAGGGGAGGATCCGTCCCATAAAGCCGTCTGTGTGTCTCGAAGCGTCTCCGCGTTAAGGATTGCAACGCGGTAAATATATTGTTGCGCGCAGGAAGAGATGAACATGACGTCCGAGCGATTTGTTGATGAATTTGAAGGCGAGAGACGATTCAAAATGACTTAAAGAGTACTGATTTGACGTCACATCCAGCTCTTAAAGCAACTTGAAGTCATTTTTCTTACATATATTCATCTCAGGTTTTGGACTTCCAGCATCATAACAGGAGAAAAATAACAGAAAATCACAAAAAAAGCACGTTATTTCCCCTTTAAGTGGGTTAATAATGAGATCTACCAGCATAAGATGATTCAAAGTCGTCTTTATTGCACTTTAAACACAAAGATATTCAACTTCCTCCTTCTGTCCTTCAACACAGACACTGATTTAATTCACATGTGTCCTCTCTCTCTCTATATATATATATATATAAAAAGCTGTCAACTTCAACTTCAAACTCTTTTCCTGCCCGTCCTCCGCTCAACAATACGGGACGCATGCAAATCATTTCCACTCCAAAAAAAAAAAAAGTTTCCTTACAAGAACCTGCGCTGGCAGAAAAAAAACAGCCTGACATGAGGAGAGCGTTTCTGCTAAATACTCAGCGTCACAGCTGGCGTTCATCCAGCGCTATGAGACGAAGAAATCACTCCTAATTGTCAAATTGAATCAAGAACTAACCGACCGTATTATGAGGTTAAGGACCTCAAGTGTGGAGACGTCCTCTGATTAACACTTCAGGCTTCTTCTGTGTGTTTCTGCTCCTGTTTCTCTTTGAAATTTGACTTTCTCCCTTTTTAAATTTCAAGTAAAGTTTACCAGTTTTCCTACTTTTTTTCCCTTATTTTTCCAGGATTCCTTCACCTTCTGGAGTAATTTCTTCCCATTAGAGTGAAGGAGAATATCTAAAATGAGGTATTTTATGGGTTAAGACTGCACTGTTTGTCCCGTTTGAATCATTTTCTGGATAAACAAAACATAAAACATGATTGCTCTCTGCTCGTTAACCCCACAGGGAGGAGGGAGAGGGATCTGGTGCTGCAGCCAGAAGGTCTCAGGTTCAATTCCCGCAGCAGCCAGTCAGTCGTCTCCACGGAGCGTCTTTCCTGCTCGCTGCAACTCATTTTGGGATCACAGCATATAAAAACGACCCCGCATGCTTGCAACATTTCCAAACAGTCCGACCAGTTTCATGTCATCTCCTCTTTAATAGTTTATCGGGCGGACTGGTGGAGGTAAAACGACACCACAGAAGAAGCCTGAAGACCATAATGTTTAACTGCAGCATCGGTGTGAGCTGTAATATTAAACGTCTGTTATGCCACCTCCTCTTCTCCTCTGTTTGATTCCCATTGTAAACTGAAGTAAGATGAGTCCGCTCACTGTGTACATCACTATCCTGAACATGCGCTGGTGTGTACAGAGACACATAAATAGATAAATATCTGCACACTAACTCGGTCCTGTCACACACAAACAGATTAAGACGCTGTGCAGAAGGTTTAGCAGGCAGCTACACATTTCTAGGCTAAGCTAACCCGTTGTTGCTAACTTTGGAGCTAACCTTCACTTTTCCAGCAGTTGGGGGAAACAACAGACGTGACTTTTCATGGTGTTGACAAGCTGCAGCGTTTATTAACTGACACACTGTAGTCTGTACTGTACATTTACTGCCAGACTGACAACTTACTGCTGCTGCTGCTAACCGTTTCCTCTGCTCCGTTAGCATTCACCGTTATTTCAGACGCTCTCTCTCTCTCGCTTCACCACTCACTGACGCTACATGCAGTTTCCATGGCAACGACACAGCCGTTAACTCCCGTTTCGAGACAGCGCTGCTCAACGGCTCCCAAACGCTTATTGATTAAAGAATGAATGGATATTTAGCGTTATTTTTGACATTTAAAAAAACGTGACATGACATTTTGGCCTGTACTATTATAGAGGAAACACTGATGAAACATAAATATAAAGATCTACATCACATTAGAAGTTATTTTCAGATCATCAGGTTGAAAAACTTCTGGATACTGGACATTTTAACTACAATCAAACAAGCAAACATGACGGTTACACCTGGATACATTCATGTTTTTATGTTTTATCATCTGGCTCACATAGCTGACAGTGAAGACGAGGACTAACGGGACAAAACCTGCGCTCCTATTGGCTGAAACGATTAACTGGCGCCCGATGTCCATGTTCAGTCCCCACACCGTACTATTATCAGGCTGATATTTTGAAGTCTAACCCAAACCCATAAGAAGAAGATTCCTGCTTAAATCAATAATTTAATAACAAATAAATGGTGATAAACGATGAAAAGAGCGGCAGAGAAACCACAGATGGAGACAGGAACTGACAGAATAAACCGGCTTCAGCAGCGGTGAGTGTGCTGAGTGTGTCAGAGGTCGCAGAGGTCATCGGCAGGGTCGACTCTCAGGAGGCAGAGTCTACGCTTACCTGCCCTAAAAAAAGACTTAAAGAGCTCAACTATATAACGAGAGGAGGAGGTGAAGCAGAGGTCGTATAAACAACACAAACTACTTTTTCCCAACAACACAAAAGCATGAATGAAGCATATTTCATTCATTTTTCTAATCTGATCAGTTGAGACCGAGATTCAGAAGGTGAAGATGAATGACAGCAATCCTGTGTCTTTTGTTAAATGACACCATATTTAACACACCGGGGTGTACACAGGTCACCTAAATAAGGAGCCTGGAGGTCGTGAGAAGCAGCAGAGTGGCGGCTAAATAAACCTCTGACAGCTGGTTACACACACACACACACACACACACACACACATCTCTCTCTCTCTTTCTGTTTCCTAAAAAGTAAAACTCCAATTCAAGAAAAAGCCAAAACACTTCAAATACTGCGAGAGAACCTTTTTTTTTTCGCTTCGACCTGGGATTACATTTCAAAAAGCAGCTTCAAGAAACGAACACAAAGCAAACAAACTGAACATAACTAACGAAATCTGCGAGGCTATAAATAGAAGAAGAGACAGAACAACAGGAAATTAAACTTCTTCTCGGGGACGTCAAGTCGACGTAGAGAGGAAGCAGACTGAACATCTCACTGACGGTGGAAAAGACAGCAGGACTCACAACTTTATCACACGTTTAAGGGAATAAAAATCAGGATAACTGGAGACGTTTCTAACCTCTTTAAGGACTCCTGAGTTATAGATGTCAAGCAGCCACACACACATGAAACATGTCTAATTAACAACTAATCTGCTGTCATAAAAGTCCTAATATTGACTCCAAATCCATTCACAAATGTCACAAATCAAATTTTCTACAATGTTAGTTAGTAACATGAAGTCGACGGAACAATCAAGTGTCATTTTTTTAAATTTAATAGCTAAATAATCACACAGACTGGACTAAATTTATCAGAGCGGCACTTAAAAACACCTGAAACCAACTCAACCGTGCCTTAAACCCAGGTGATGGAGTCAACAAGTAGGCTAAAGCTAGTGGAGCAGCTGTTACATGTGTGTGTTCACATACTGAGGTGGATCATACAGAAACTGGTGTTGAAAAGATGCAGCTTTTTCATATTGTAGTGTGATTTTTGAGAAATGTATGCATTTATCTGACTGCTGCAGCAACAGAGAAAATTGGTAGACTAGCTACACGGAGATGCATGCAAGATTCACACCTTTAATGTTGATATTATAATGACTAGTAAAGCTTAGGTACAGTCTGAATGAATGGATGTGTGTTAATATAGAAGATGTTCAGTGTAACCCGACTGTAACAGAGACATCAAGCCTGTTAGATTAGGCTGAGGTCTACGTCCACGAGGGAGCAGCTACAAACTTTTCTTATCCTTTGAATGTACCTGCAGTCGAAAAAAAAAAGAAAAAGAAAAAGAAAAGGCCACTCGGGGTCAACAAACAGCCGACAAACAAGCTCACACACACAGCGAGAGCAAAAACAGCTCAGAGCGCAGCGAAAAGAGCCACCAGTCAAATATTTGGGTTGTACGTCTGAGTTTTATTCAATATGATGTGAGAGCAGTGTGTGTGTGTGTGTGTGTGTGTGTGTGTGTGTGTGAGGATGTGTCCCGGTGCAGTATTGTTCTGAACCACACACACACACACACACACAAACATAACACAATAGCCTGTTTCACATGGTTTCAGCCAGACGCCCCCGAACAAACACATTAAATATGAATCAATATACAGAGGAAAATGAACACTGGCCCAGTTACATTAATGAAACCAACTGTGTGTGTGTGTGTGTGTGTGTGTGTGTGTGTGGGACACGGTTTCTACAGGAGAGGTGTGTTTGTGGTGACCTTCAGGCACAGCTGAGGGTCTGACTGCCAGCGTTGCTGTTCATATGACTGGAATGCATGACTGAATGCCATTCACAGCAGTGTGTGTGTGTGTGTGTGTGTGTGTGTGTGTGTGTATGTGTGTGTGTGTGTGTGTGTGTGCATGTGTGTGTGTGTATATTTAGGTATCTATTTAGCAGAATTTGCCATAAAACTGTCATTCAGAGGAGGAACCGGAGATTCCTGTTTGCATGTTTCTCAGTATATGAAGTTCAAAGTGTGTGGCTTTGTGTGTGTGTGTGTTCATGTGTGTGTGTGTGTCCCTTCATTGTGCGTCCTGTGTGCTACAGTATGTGATAAACAATGCCCACTGTGTGTGTGTGTGTGTGTGTGTAGTTTGGTGTGTTGATGAGGTAGTCATAGATACATACACACACTTACTAAGAAGTACAAAGAGAGCTGTATTCACCCACACACACACACACACACACACACACACACACACAAACACACACTCCAACTGTTGCTGGCCCTCTGATCTCATCTCATACTCAGTCATTTAGCAAATCTCTCCTCCAAAACAGCAGGAATGGCCAAAAAGCTGCAGCATTTTTACAAAAATATGGTAAAAATGCCCTTAAACAGGGAACAACTTAAAAGCCCCGTTGCCTCCTGGGAAGTCAGAGTAGTTCAACAGTTCAAAGTTCAGCATGAAGTATGAGAGACTAACAGCGTCTGATAACATGCTAATGCCGCAGCTCAGCCTATTATATGCCCAGTAGTTTGTTCATTCAGGATATATGTGCAAATATTATAGAAAGACATGATTTTACAAAAAAGGTTGAATGTAAGGTACCGTAAAGTAAAACCCTAAACCTAATCTGGGGTATTTTTCCAGAATCTACTTCCTGGTCTTGCCGTTGAGCGTGACTACAAGGACGAGTCTCAACTCATTCAGGACACAAATCTTCATGAGCAAACCGCAGGAGCAGATATGAGTCTTGAAGTCTTGTGTTCTGGGAGTTTAACAGGTTGAAACTTAAGATTTTGGGGCGAAGGCTGCTGTTCATTGTGAACGAGACCCGGCTTTAAGAGTCCAGCTCCCGCCGCTGCTGAGATGATGAGATTCAAAGAGCTTCCAGCGACACTAGAGGGGGACCAGCGAGAGCCGGTCACGCTCAGTGTTTCCCCTATAACAGTTTCTCCTATAACGAGAACTCCCGCCGGGCCAAAAATATTTTTTTAAATGTCAAAAATAACGCCAAATATCCATTCATCCTTTAATCAATAGCGTTTGGGAGCGCTGTCTGGAAACGGGAGTTAATGGCTGTGTCGTTGCCATGGAAACTGCAGTTAGCGTAACTCCTTAGCCAGTGAGTGGTAAAGCGAGAGAGAGAGAGAGAGAGCGTCTGAAATAACAGTAAATGCTAACGGAGCAGAGGAAACGGTTAGCAGCAGCAGTAAGTTGTCAGTGTGTCAGTAAATGTACAGTACAGACTACAGTGTGTCAGTTAATAAACGCTGCAGCTTGTCAACACCATGAAAAGTCACGTCTGTTGTTTCCCCAACTGCTGGAAAAGTGAAGGTTAGCTCCAAAGTTAGCAACAGCGGGTTAGCCTAGCTTGACGATGCTAAACAGATAAAAAGAAAACGGAGAAATGCGTAGCTGCCTGCTAACACACACACACACAGAGACAGCGATGACGAGCCCTCCGCCAGGCTAAACCACTCAACCTAGAGGAAACACTGCGCTCGTCTTGATTGTCATGTCCGCTCCACGACGTGACGTTACCTTAAATAAAACTGATGAAAAGCTGATTGTTGCTGGTTGAAAAGAACAAAGACACATGAAAACAAAAACCCCTGACACTGTCGGTCCAATTAGTACAGCGGCTACATCAGTACAGTCGGAGCAGAGGATCAGACCAGAGACTGAATGCTACTTTAGATTTACATGAATGAACGCACAGTTTGCAGATGTTTAGACCAAAACACACCTGAGGCCGCTTTCAGCTACAGGTGAGACGACGAAATATTACACAGGAAGGAAAGTCAAAACACTCCAGACTGATCTGATATGGACCCTGGATATATATCACAACATCAATCTCTCTACTACTGATTGTGATGATTGCCATGTAAACAGCAGCAATGCACCGTTCACTTATGATAATATAAGTAATATAATATACCAGGACCCTCCTTACCCTCCTTCACTCACAGCCGTGAAATTCTTTAACGTTGGCTAAATTAAGTCTTAAGTGGATCTACAGCAGCTCCACATAACAGAATCAGAACATTCACAGCACTGCCTTTCAGTCAAAATCTAATTTCTAAAAAGATATAATCCTGCCAGACAGACAACATAAACCTGCTGAAGCCAGTTTCAAATCCACTCAGCATATAAGAAACTTGTCCTCAAACCCTCCTGAGCGAGGAGGAGCTGCCAAACGCCGGACAGATCCGAGATATCCGAGCACTCAACTCAACCTTTCCTTGGATAAATAGAAAAAAAAAAGCTCCAAATGGATAGTTTTCCTATAATTTCTCCATCAATCAATCCCCAGCCAGCATAAAAAGGGGCTGAGCTTTCTGTTTTTATCTCACAGTCTCACTACAGCACATTTTTATTCATAACCGCTCTGGCGTGCAGCCTGAATAGACGACGATAGAATTACACCGCTCAGAAGAAGACAATTACACCACATCAATAAGTGCGGAGCGCCGCTGCGTTTGGCCGTTCAAGGCTTTTCCCTTTCTCCGCTGCCGAAAGGTCGTCCATCTCGGCGCCTGAAATCAGACTCTCGAGGGCCAGACGGTGGATGATGCGTGATAATTCAGGAATAAAAGATGAAGGCTGGAAATAGCCTCGGTGGAGAGAAGTAGCTGTTTAAAAAGGGCAAAATAACATAAATACAATCAGTCTCTATTATTTGATTACTATACAGAGAGAGTAATTCATTAAAGGGAGAGCTACACATGCTAATGTTGCTAAGTATAGCAACAAAAAGAGGGACTTTGGCACTAAAAAGACTGCTTGATTTGACTTCAGATGAACTTTTAAATACATTTTTGCACAGAAGGAGGATTTTGTCACTCGTTATGAGCTGTCAGTATGAACAAGAGGAATGATTACAGCAAGAAAAACATGTTTCAAATGTTCATTCAGGCTTCTCACTGTTGTTTTAGGACAGATTTGACCTTTAATGTGGCTCCGCATGTCAACAACAACGCACCTCGGTTAGGCCACAGTGGATTAATTAAACCCAGAGTCCACATCACAAAACAAAAAAAGCAGATTACAGGTTGAAATATTTAATATTGTGATTAAAAAAAAAGATGTTTTTACTTGTAAATATGTCGTTTTTATCCTTCCTGCACTGACAGCGAGACACACATAAAGAAAGACTTTCCATCACTCACTCAGTCCTTCATCTTACTCTTTATAAGTGGTGCCCCAGCCCCCACGCATCCCACAATTCCTTGTGGGCATGTCAACACATCTACACACACACACACACACATCTACACACACACACACACACACACACACACAGGAGCCTTTTTGTAATGACTCTTACAGGCCGGTGACACGCACACACACAGATGTTCGCACCGCCTGAAGCAGGGCATCTGTCACTGGTCATCAGAGAAGGAGAGAGCATTCCTCTACTAGCGACACACACACACACACACACACACACACACACACACACACACACACAGACAGAACAAAAATATACAAAATCATGCATTTGCTGTTGCACACACACACACACATTCCTCGTCTCACTGTTACAGCAGCTACATCCACATTCCTTATATCCAAAAACAGAAAACTGCTGCCTTCCTCTCTGTGTGTGTCTCTGTAATACACACACACACACACACACACACACACACACACGGAGCAGATAGAAAATTGAAAACAGCCCGAATGCCAATTGCCGCGTTGCTTTTTCTGTCTTTTTGTTCTGCTGAGAGGAACAGAGCTTTAAAAAAAAAAAAAAAGAGTCTATCAGTGAGCTGAGAGTCAGACACTGAAAAAAAAACCCTGACGTTGCAATAAAACTCAGCAGGCCGACGTTTCTACGCTCTCTGAGGACAGTTCAGTCCACCTTAAAAAGGTCAAGCGAGCCTGGTCAGGTTCCAGCTGTGCCATAATTACGACCTTCTGTACGATCGATAACGCAGAAAGTCTCATAACGTGCGATGATGTGATCAGTCTAGTCTGTCGGACGCAATCAGGAGAGTAAAACACGGATCCTACGTCTTCTCACGTGACGTATTTCCAGCCAATCATGCCTATTTGAAGACGGCATAACGTTTGGCTGCGTCGGACTTGAGCTGGTTATTTTATTTAATTTCCATGTAGATGCTTAACGAGCTAAAACTCAAGTTATAGTTTACTAGTCCTGCAAGACTACTACCTACTTCCTGTTGTCTGGAATTACACATTTACGCTTATTTCTTCTCTTGGTTACGACTCACATGCAATAACTTTCCCCCTCAAAACATATTTTAAACCCCTAATATGATATTTTAACATTTCCCGCCGGGGTTGTAGCTCGTTTACGCTTCGTCACAACAGGCTAACTTCACGGCTAGCCCGCAGGTGGCTAGCAAAACACGGGAACTTGTATTGAGTCTTGAGTCATATCCTCTCGACTGTACAAACATCGCACTGCTACGTTCACAGCCGCGCCGCTAACATTAGCTCGTGGACCAGCTCTGTGACAGTTACCGGTTAACTTTTAACCGGCGCCGCCTCGCGTGACTCAACACCTGATAACGTGAAAGTAATTTGTTGTTGTTTTTCTCTACTTTTTGAACAATGCATCGTTGTTTCTGGCAACATTTTGGCTAATTAAAAGTATGCTAAATTAGCTGTTAGCACTTCCTGTTTTGCAGACAAATATCACTGGATTACTTTGACAGCGGAGAAAACTTAATGTGACGATTCTCAGACGAGTTCTGGAGTTACGTCTTTTTTTCTATGGTTTGTGAGAGGATTTATGGATGTTTATTCATATCGCATAACAGAGATTACGGTATCCTTGGAAAGTTTAAGTCACACTGTGAATGCAAAAAAATATATATAGAAATATCACGTCTGTGTGTTCAGATTTGACTTGAGTAATGACTCCAAGAAGATAGAGGAGTCCAAGTTTTGACATTTATTTTGAAATCTTTAATTTTTTATTTTTCTTGGCTTGTTCTGCTCTTCTTTGAGGAGGTGGGGGGGGGGGGTTGTCAATGTTTCCATTTGTCTGGTTTTCTTGAGACAACAATGATCGGAGGGAGAAAAATGTGTGTTTTAAAAGACTGACAGCACCTGTTCATACAGCTGCGAGATCAAAACCACACACTCAGATTAAAAACACAGTACAGCTACAGTAAAACGGCTCTTTTTTTGTGTTTAAACTTGAAAACCTTCTTTTTTTTTTTGCACCAATAACGACTTGTGTCCTCCTTTTTTTATTCTGGTGAGGTTTGCACTCTTTCAACCTCCCAGATGTTTAAACATGTTTGTTGGCCTTTAAAGTCGGGGAGTTTCTGCCACATTTCCACTGCTGACACTTTTCCTCCTCAGTCTGCAGGAGGAAGTGACCTGAACAACACCTCCGAGCCAGACGGACAGAGTGTGTTAATTCCTTCATCTCTGTTTCCTCTCTATTAGAAAAAAAAGGAAAGAGGACACAGTGAACAGTTTGGAGGGAAATTCCTTTGTGTTTTTTTTTTGTTTTGTTTTTGTTGTTATTAAAAAAAAAACACAATCTGTACTAAAGGGCAGCTTATGAATACCAGGTGCTGCGCTGGAACATGATGCACATGTAAGCTGTCCAAAACCTGATATATGTAGACACACAATCGTAACGATCGCTCCATCTGAAACTGATAAAGTGAAAAAAAAAAAGTCACCTATAAACTGTTTTATGAAGAACAGAAGAAGAAAAAAAAGGTTGATTATTGATTATGACAACACAAGAGGAGCACTTCATTATTAATAAGGGTTATAAATGTGCTCTTCATCCGCACAAAGACACCAGTGAGTTACAGTTGAAGTGTGTGTATGAAGCTCCTCGCTTTCCTTTCTCCTTCACGGACAAAAGCGGCTCTGTCTCTGTGCGTCTTCTCGCTGACCACACAGAGTCGCTTTTATCGTCGCTGCGGAGCGGCCAGAGCGACCAGAGCTCTCTGCGCCACGAACATGAGATTCAGGATCCGTCGGGCCCCCGAAACGGACTCGGAGTAAGGATTTAACTTGGTCTGTTTTTGTCTTTAAAGGCTCATTCTGTGTGTTTTCTCTCTCTCTCTCTCTCTGTCTGTCTGAATGTGGACTCGCCCATATTTTCCATCAGAGAGCTTAACGCTGATGTGTGTGTGTGTGTGTGTGTGTGTGTGTGTGTGTGTGTGTGTGTGTGTGACACTGCACATGTCAGACGGCGACAAAGAGCGTGTGTGTCTGTTTGGAGGGAAGAACGCATAACTGCATTCCTGACAGACAGAGAGGAGGGAATGAGAGGAAGGAGAGAGGGAGGAAAGAATTGAGGGAGTGTGAGAGATGAGAGAGGAAGGAGGAAAAGTGAGAGACACGCAAGAAGGTGAAGGAGGAGGTGAGGAGAAGAAGAGAGAGGGAGGGAGGGAGGAGGAGAAGATTGAGGTAAAGGAGGAGGTGAGAAGTAGAGAGAGGGAGGAGAAGAAGGTAAAGGAGGAGAGAGGAAGAGAGGGAGGGAGGAGAAGGGGAAGGAAGAGGAGAAGAAGAAGGTAAAGGAGGAGGTGAGGAGGAGGAGAAGAAGAAGAAGAAGGAGGAGGAGGAGGAGGTAAAGGAGGAGATGGAGGAGGAGAGAAGAAGAGAGAGGGAGGAGAAGAGAGAGGGAGACAAAAACACAGGTCAGAAGAAGGGAGTGAGGAGGGAGGAAGGGAAAAAAAGTAGAGAGAGTGGAAAGTACAGAAAGAAAAAGGAGGATGGACTGAGTTATTGATAGTGGAATGGACTACATTACCCAGAATGCAACACACACAGAGGCTCTCCCTCCCCTCCAGCTGCAACTTAACCTTTTTTTTTTTTAGGGAAACAACCCCAAACTTTTGACCTGAACTTTAATGAGGCCGTAAAAAAAAAACAAAAAACTTAGAAAAACAAACTCCTGGCAGTCCGGAGCAACATGTGTGCTCCGTTAAAATTAAAAAAAAAACCGCTACACCAAGACCCGTCTCCATGGCAACCAACTGCAAACTTGGCGATTGGCGGTTTCTAATTTGGCACTCAAGACTTGTCAAGCTCATTTCAAATAGCTCAGTTAATTTATTTTATTATTATTATTCTTTTTTTTCCTGCCAGGAATATGACTGGAAAACTTCAACGGGACTTGTTTAAATTATGGAATTAAATATTTAAATATTTTCAGAGTGGATCAGCTGACAGCTCTCTGGATCCGGAGGGAAGCCCTTAACCACCAGCCACCGCTTAAACTTTGTAGGGTGCAAATAAACCTCTACAACCTCTTTGACTTTCTGAACAATGCTCTCCGAGCCTGATTTTGCTCCAGAAAATGAAGAAAAAAAAAAAAAAAGGCGTTTCATCAGGCCTGCAGACGACCATGCAGCATCTTAATCAACCACCTGCTGACAGGGAATATAAAGAGCTGCGGGTTTTTTTCTTTTCTTTTCTGAGATCTGCCTCAGTTAATCAAGGTCTACATGCATGTGTTTGCATTTTTAAAGTTTGTCAGGCAAAGAAAGTGTCAGCGCTGAAAACACCAGCCGTCATAAACGTGTTGTTTTGTTAAGCGTCAATCGAGCTATTTTTATACATATACGGATCGATTTATCCATAATTTAATCTCATATTAAGTCTTAAAACTTGATTTTTTTTGTCTTTTTTCTTCAACCAAGTTAAACTAAAATCATTTTGACAGCTGAGCTTGAGTCAGGAAGTTCATCCACCTCCCGTCAAATTCAGGTAAATATCATCTCTGTTGTTGTCTAGCAAAGATTATACAGACACCAAATGTGTCAGAATGAATTCAGAGGAAATGGTGCAGCCATAAATGATTTATTTGGGTTTGAATATTTCACTAACCTTCACATATATTTAATGAAGAGCTGAGGAAATGCGGATACATAATATATACAGTGAGTGATACTGTCGGACTGGATGGCATTAAGGACGAATAACGTAATAAAAAATCAAGCTACGCTGTTGTGAAATAAGTTGTCCCAACATTATATACATTAATATCAGCAGGAATGTCTTCTTTCTTGTATTTAACATTAAAAACATTACAAGAAATTAGACTTTTCTACGTTTATTTGGCATGTATTGTAGCACAGCAAGCTTGTTTTCTGTTACCGTGACAACATCTTCTTCCCTCTTCGGATCTGTTGTTTTTTTAGGGGGGGGGGGGGGGGATTATAAATCGACCAGTCGTTGCTGCAGAAACCTAAACAGGCTCTAACTGTTCTGCTGCAGCTGACGGGGGAGCGGAGGATCACATGGCTGCACATTCAAGCCCACCAGCGCTCAGAGCCCGGAGTCACGGTCTGCCTGCTGACGTCAGCGCGGCAACAAAGAAAAACAAAAACAATAAATAAGACATAAGTATGCAAAACACATGACATGAGGGGAAGAAAGAGGCTGCTGGAGTGATATAAAATTATATTATCTGCAAAGAAAATCACTTTGAGATCAAATCTTTCGAGAGACCTGTGACCTCAACACAAGAGGATCATGGGAAATGGAGTCTCAGTGTGGTTGTATGTCGGGGGAGGGGGGTCAACAAGCGGTTAGCCCGGTAGCCTGCGGAGCGAGCGTGACAGTCATAAGATGTGTGTTGAGGGAGAACAAAGTGTGACTGGATCTGAACGACACGTGTCTGAGTGAGATGTGCAGTTTGTGGCGGCGGACAGCGTTTGCTTTAAACAAAGATTATCACGGTTTCCCCTCATGACACACAGCATGATGTTTGGGGGGGATTAAGTTAGCAGGCAGCTACACATTTCTCCGTTTTCTATCTATCAGTTTAGCGTCATCAAGCTAGCCCATCGTTGCTAACTTTGGAGCTAACCTTCATTTTTCCAGCAGTTGGGGAAACAACAGACGTGACTTTTCATGGTGTTGACAAGCTGCAGCGTTTATTAACTGTCACACTGTAGTCTGTACTGTACATTTACTGACACACTGACAACTTACTGCTGCTGCTAACCGTTTCCTCTGCTAACCGTTAGCATTAACTGTTATTTCAGACGCTCTCTCTCTCTCGCTTTACCACTCACTGGCTAAGGAGTTACGCTACCTGCAGTTTCCATGGCAACGACACAAACGTTAACTCCCGTTTCGAGACAGCGCTGCTCAACGGCTCCCAAACGCTATTGATTTAAGAATGAATGAATATTTAGCGTTATTTTTGACATTTAAAACATTTTTTGGCCTGGCGGGGGTTCTCGTAGTCCTGGGGGAAACACTGCATTCCCGCCTGGACACGGCTCATTACGAAAAAAAACAAAAGCTTTTCATTTTCTCGTTCATTTTTGTACCCAAGTCACAGTTTAGGAAACATTTACAGGTTGGTTTGTGAAAAACTGAAGATATTTATGTCAGAATGACATGAGGGCGCAGCGTTGAATATCCAAATGTTAATGTTCTGAGTTTAATGTGGAAAAAAGATGTATGTTTAACAAAATAAGCTCAAAAGGTCAGGAGATGATAGTAGATCAGCTTCCATTCAACAGTTTTATAAATATATTCAATTTGTGCATTAAAAAAACCTTAAAGTGCAGAAAATACACAAAAAAACTGCAATATCACAAAGAGGCAAATGCGTCAAAGTGCGACGGGAACAGATTTAGTGAATAAATGATACGATAACGATACAAACATCAGCAACAAGGAGACGTAACATTACTAAAATGAATACAGAAACAGAAACGTCACATTGTTTTTCATCATTTCAGCTTCGACTTCTGCTCTTTTATTTAAACCACCTTGCTGTGTCTTCTTCTTCTGCGATATATTCTGCAATTTATTTGTAAAATTAGCACCACCAGCTGTTTATCTTTGTACTCCTAATATTCACATAACAGCAGTGGATTATCTGGAAAACTTGCCTTACGCTTAGATGGAAACCCAGATAGTGAAGACTGAGAGGAAGATGAGGATGAAAGCTCTGAAAAGCTCTGAAAATGGATGTTTAAGCTTAGATTTTTTCGTTTTTTGTCACATAAAATCTTCCCAAAAAGGGCGAGACAGACTTTTGTTTATTACATCAAATGAAAATGTTACTGTTCTGGCAAGAAAGTATCCAAGATGGCTTCAAATCTGCACAATAAGCTTTGATTATAAGAGGAAAATCTCCTCTAGGAACAAAGAAGCCTCATATTGAACCTCCTTATTTCAAAATTATGGAAATTGTGAAAGGAGATGCTGCAGTGTTCGCCCTTTTCATGATGTGTCATCACATTTTTACCTCTGTTGTTCTCGTTCCCAACAGAGGCGGTTGCTAGGCATCGTCACAGACTCTGTGTGTGTGTGTGTGTGTTCATGTGAGGAGATTAAAAAAATATATAATAATCCAATTGTCCTGACAGCGAATTGAGTCAAATACATATATTCTGCAAAACAAATTGAAAGCAGGACGTATGTGTCAGAGTGTGTGTGTGTGTGTGTGTGTGCTGGGCCGGAGCAGCTCACAGTGGTTCAAAAGAACAACACTTTAACAGCGAGCACAGTTCTGGGTTTGGGACTCTGTTCAGAAATTAATTACGGAGGGAAATTAGCGTAGTAAAAGACTGAGCCCTAACCCTCCGAACCCCAGCGGCGAAGCGGCGAGCCGTGACGCTCTTCAACAAACACACCGACTGCAAAGAAAAGCGCAGAAATATCTCAACAGAGAGAGTGCAGACTGCTTCAAAGTGATATGAGTCTGTTACACTGCTGGGAACTAAGTCTCTGTAGGAATGTTTTCCAAAATGTGTGCCAGCGTATCTTATAGATTTGGGGTCGTTGGAGAGCGTAAGTCCAATCTTCTCTCTCTCTTTTAAGCTTCTGTTTCTGCTCTCTACCAACTCCTGAGGAGAAATATCTGACTCTTTAGCTGCTAAATGCTCTTCTATCTTCATCAGCTTGCCGTTTTGGTGCTGAGCCGCAGCTTTTTCTCTAAAAACGATGCTACAAGAGCGCCAAAGTTGCAGCCAGACAGCTAAAAAAAACTCACTGTGAAGCTCTCTGAGGCTGCAGAGTCGCTGATAATTCTCCGCAGGTTCACACACACCGTCACTATTATCGTGATAAATATTGATTATAGACTACTTATAACTCATAGACATTGCAAGCGGTGATAATGGGTCTGGAGATATTGCTCTGTGTTAAAGGATGGCATGCCGGAGAAGGTTGGGAACCAGCTATAAACATCATTATTTATTCATGAAGTGAAATATTAAGGTTTGGCTTTACTGTCAAGGATACTGTCTGGAGTGCATTTGTGCATCTATAAAGCTGCTCCGCTGTGTGGAAACAACACAAAAAGCCTCCAACAAAGTTGTCAAAAACCTTCCTTGAAGCTTTAACGGCCGACGGCAGAGAAGAGAAGAGAAGTTTGAGTTACTGATGACTCTGTAATAGCACAACAGCAGCAACACTATTACTGTTATTTCTTCTAACCGTCTCTGTTCGACACGCACATAAACTAAATTATTCTGTTCATCTTTCCTGTCAGTTCACTTCTTGATTTCCTCCCCTGCAGTTCGCCCATTTTCTTCCTGACATCCTTATGAATCGAGCAGAAAATAAGTGTACATATATATATATAAAAAGAGGCTGATTGTTTACTTTCTATCAACTTGAAGGAGAAAAGCCTCGCGGTAAAGTAAAGGGTTGTTGTTGTTGTGTGAATGTGCGTCATCTCGGCAGCGGGGGAACAAAATGAAACTGGCAGATGTTTTTCTTCATCTGAGGTGATTATTAGACTGTCATGAAAGCTGACAATAGTCTCTCCATCTCTACATGCTTTAATAAGCTCTCATCTTCCAAGTAAATACTAAAAAAAAAAGTAGTTTTTTGTATTTTGAAAGGACAAAAACACGTATTGTTGAAAGGAAGCAGCATAACTGTGAGATGTGTTTGGTTTTTGTTGTTCTCGTCCTCATCTCTCCTCTCCTCTCGTCTGGACCTCGATTTGTTCTTCTGCTCAAAGGGTCTGCATGCCAGACAGGAAACAGGACTACACAGTAACAGGTCTACAGCCGCACCAGAGGACTGTGACGCTGATTTACACCCAGAGAAGACCTGAGGAAGAGCCTGTAGATCCTTTAGTTTGGGATAAAACATGTTCAGCCTGAGAGCGGTGCCCAACGTTAATCCTCCACGGAGGCCTGTTAAAGACTAACTCAGGCTCAGCTGTCAGACGTGGCTCCTGTTTGAAGGCCGTACTTTTCTACATTTTTTGGGGGGGGGTTTCTGACCCAAGAAAATGAAGCGTTGTTTACTTCTGCTGCCACATCACAGGTTTATATACAAGCTATACATCTGACATGAGCTCTGAGGGTGACTTTGACTTCTCAGACTGTTTGATTGTAAAGAATATTAAAAGGTCTGAAGAGACATAAAAGCAAACAAAACATTTAGCGGCAACGTTTTTCCATGTTGTTATCCCTTTAATCATATTTTGACCTCTTGAATCCTGACTCCAGGACGGCTTTAACCTTTCAGTGCAGCTCTGCTTCGGAGGTGAATGCTAATGTTAGCATTCTAACATGCTCACAGTTACTATATCTGTTGACATGCCGCCGGTGTCAACATGCTGTTATCATGTTTCCCAGGCTATCATGTTTTTGTATGTAATGTATAACATGTAACAACTCGCTAACATTTAGCATAAAAATAATAGCAGCATGCTTGATGCATACAAGCTAGTGTTGCTAGGACGTTAGCATGCTATGTTAGCATTTATATTAAAGTAGAGCTTTCTTTTCTTTCTGAGTCTATTTTGACCTGTTGGTGGCGCTAGATGACACGTTAGGGAGGCTCAAGTCATTATGATTCATGACTGTTTGCACCACGTGTTAAAGAAACTGTTCAAGAGGCTGTTTAGATATTTAACTTCAGACCAAAATGTCGTCAATGGAGCCTAAAAACAACAAGAGCTTCTGACTTCTGGCCTCATTTACATCACTTCCACTCTGCTATCGGAGAGAATCAATTAGAGATAATGGCCTTAACCTGGCTTCACCTCATCAATACTAATAATCACCCCTTAACGCCGAGTGTAAAATTCAGGCCGTATCACCCTCCGCCGCCGAACTGCATCATCCAATCAGACAAAGCTGCGGGTTGTGTAACGGCAGTTTTAATCTGCGCCGTTCTTGGACATCAGCTGGTGTCGGCCAGGCGTCGTCTCTGGACTCGGTCCAATCAGAAGCACTAACTGGGTTTCTAGACCGAATCTTTGGCAACCTGCTCCCAGGACCTGCCAAGAGCCGATTCCTCACCACACTCGGGTCAGCGTAATCGCTCCATTATGCAATCTCCTCTTTAATCAAAAAAATGACTCTTTGCTTGTGTGTACTTTTGCCAACATTTCCCCAATTCACTGGTTTTCACGCAGCTGTGCAATTATGACAGTGTGTGCACTCGTCTTCCTATCATATACAAGTGTGTGTGTGTGTGTGTGTGTGTGTTCGCAGCCTCTTCACCTAATTGCCATAATTGTAGAAATGGAGAAGAGCTGGTCTGCAAAAGGGGTGAAGGAGGTGGAGGGGGGTTCATGTGGGGAAGGGTGCACCTCAGCGGGGGTCTCCTCTGGTCTGAAATGTCACCTCGGTGACCCCTGTCGACCTCCATCACCTCGCTGTCTGGACGCGGGAGACTGGAAGCGACATGTCACGGAGCGTGACACGGCGATGACAAGAGTGGAGCGAGGGCACGTGGAGAATCTCCTCTCTCTCTCTCTCTCTGTCTCTGTCTCTCTGTCACTGTGTAGCTGCTTTCACGCAACATTAAGACGCTTAACAAGCAATTTACGCTGAAAAATGTCCATGATGGTCTCATTCTTAACATTTTTTACGACATACATTCCCTGCGATTTTCATTTTTATGGCCAAAATACCAACTTAATTAGGTTAAATCTCCAGCATTAGCTATAATTGGTGCTTTCACTGGAAGACAAACTCCTGCGAATTGAAAGAAATCACAGTAAAATTGAACGTTTCCTCCTTAATTCATATAAAAGGGTCGCTGGCGTTGACCTGTGCGTCACGTTATTGTTGTCATGGAGGATGTTTAAGGTTTTAAAATGTAGGTCAGAGCGCACGCAGCGTCTGCCCTCATGATCATGATGGAAACAGAGAGGTGGAGAGGCTGATGGTATGGGGGTGACGGACGAGTGGTCGGGGGTGTGCAGGAGACTTTGTCACCCACCACCACCCCCCCCTCCCAGGAAGGAACTCACAAGTCCACGTGTCCCGTTTGCATCATCTCAATCCACCTCCTCCTCCTCCTCTCCTCGTCTGCCCTCCCCTCCCCTCGGTTCGCCTGGTGCCCCCGAATCGAGGGTTGAAACAGAAGGGCCGAACATACGGACCTCTCTGAGCCTGCAGCTCAGAGAAAGGGATTATGGGAGGTGCTTGTATATGAACCAAAAATAGAAAAAGGCAGAAAGAGAAAGAGAGGACTTCGGCGAGAGTTTGTCATCAACCGTCAACGAAAGGACGTCACATCTTTTTCACCACAGCCAAGTGGATAGAAATGTTTTTCTAATTTTTCACACTGCTTTGAATTTTCTAGGAAGTTCACTCAGTTTTTTTTGTTTGTTTTAAATGCAAAAAATTAAAAATACATCTAAAAACAGGTGGACAGAAACATACCTAATGTTAAATATCACCTCCAGACGTGTTTTAAGACATGAAATATACTCTGCTTTGAAGATAAGACTTCAGTTATTAAATCAATATCTCCTTCCTTTGTCTGTATTTCTAAAAGTTCTTTTTGTTAAACCTGTTGTGATTTCCACCTGTTTTCAAGGTTTATTGCATAAAAGAAGCAAAATCAGTTGAACATGAATTGTTCCTGTTGACAACACTTTACGTCACTACAGGAGCAAACATGTTTGGATGCTAAGGAGAAAGAGTTTGAGGCATTTCACGTTCACAAAAAAGGTAAAAAATCTGGAAGCATATTTCCAAAATTTTACCTGAGAAATCCTAAAAAGTGTTTGATGTGTAGGAACTGAAACGCGCCGGTTAGAGCGGAAGATACCGCGATACAACACACAGAGCGGTTGGTGTTGACCTAATTCACAAGCCAACATCTATCCCTGAAAGGGGCAAAGCATACACCACGCAGAACAATAAGACTCAGCTCCAGTGTTTCCCCTTATACCCCGCCAGGCCAAAAATATTTTTTACATGTCAAAAATAACGCCAAAATATTCATTCATTCTTAAATCAACAAGCGTTTTGGGAGCCGTTGAACAGCGCTGTCGCGGAACGTGAGTTAACGTTTGTGTCGTTGCCATGGAAACTGCAGTTAGCGTAACTCCTTAGCCAGTGAGTGGTTAAGCAAGAGAGAGAGAGAGAGCGTCTGAAACAACGGCTAATACTAACGGAGCAGAGGAAACGGTTAGCAGCAGCAGTAAGTTGTCAGTCTGGCAGTAAATGTACAGTACAGACTACAGTGTGTCAGTTAATAAACGCTGCAGCTTGTCAACACCATGAAAAGTCACGTCTGTTGTTTCCCTCAACTGCTGGAGAAGTGAAGGTTAGCTCCAAAGTTAGCAACAACGGGTTAGCCTAGCTTGACGACGCTAGCGCTAAACAGATAAATAGAGAACGTAGACAGACACACACACCCTCCCTACCTCCGCCTGGCCAAACCACTCAACCCAGGAGAAACACTGAGCAGAGTCATGAGTCTGAGATGTAGATTACTGCAGTCAGACCATCAGGAGATCCCCAGTTAGACTTCCAAACTGTCCACTGACAGCTAATATCATCAAATGTTTTAGGTTTGAGAGCGTGTACTGCAGTAACTGTACATAATCACGGGTTTAATCTAAAGTCTAACCAATACAGGATGTTTGGGGTTGAAAATCCAGCTTTTTTATAAAATGTCACATGGCTCATGTACGTCATGATTTATCCTCTTAATCTGTTTCCATTGACTCGATCACATTTTGCTTCAATCAATACGCCAACTTTTCCACTTTAATCAAGATTAAAAAGCTTTTTTTTTTGCTAAATATTGAGAATTTCAGATGTTTCCACTCCACATGCAAATTGAAAACTAAAAACCGATGGATGGAAACGCATGAACTCTCTGGTGGTTTAAGGACATAAAACGCTGCACATTGACCGAAGACTGATACTAAATGGACTAAAACCCACGTGCTGCTGCTGCTGCTGCACAAGTACTTTCACACAGTAAAATATGTGCGTGCAATTCATGGGCTGAGAAAAAAAAATGAGAGGTTTGATCCCTACAACTGTTAAAACATTGATCGACTGAAGTGTCTAATGAGAATTCCTGAAGTGTCCCCCCCCCTCCCCTCTTTCCTCCCTCTCTCAACCCAGACCGGTCCAGGCAGATGGCCGCCCACCTAGCTCCCCGGCTGGACGTGGAGTTTTTCCTCGCTGCTGTCACCAGGTGCTTTCTCACGGGAGGAGAAAACTCTGGAAATAAAACAGTACAGTAAAGTCTTGACCTCTTCTACGAGGGATAACTTCTTTTATGATCCGGTACTATATAAATAAATCGACTTGATGACACCTTAATACTTTCTTTTTTTTATTTATTTATTTTTTTACAAGGCATATCGGTAACATATGGTGCAAGGGCAACAGGAAGTCACATTCAGTCCTAAAGGGACCGCGTGGGACATACATACACATGACGATTCGACCGACGACGGCCCTGACTTCCATCCAAAGCCGCAGCGAACCATCTGCTCAGGAGTGTTTTCTACACCGGTTCAGAGGAGATACGATGAAAAAAAAGAGAGGAGAGAGGAGCTGAGAAGGTTTCACTTCTTAAAAAAAACACCCACCAAGAAACACTTTCGCTTAAGGGTGAAATGTTTCTGTCGTCTAGTTCGCACAAGTGACCTCGAGGCAATAAAACGGAGCACAGACACACAGCCTGCTGCGTTCAGGAACGTTAAATATTTAGCAGAAAGCGGCTGGATTAAGATGCGATTTAAAAAAAAAAGGTCATATGGCGAGGGAGAGCAGAGGAGTGCGGGGGTTATCAATAATTAGAGCTTGGGTTTGTAAATCTCTTGACAATCCTGAAAAAGAGAAGAGAGAATCAAAAACGGTGAGGAGGGAGGAGGAGGAGGAGGAGGAGGAGGATTTCCGTCCCTGAGAAATCTGAGGACACAAAGTGAGAGAGGAGGGAAAAAAAAAAAATCATCCGGCAGCAGCAGCTGGTTTTGAAAAGAGTTAAATAAATGGAAGATATTAAAAGAGTCACAGGGGGGGTTAATGAATGAGAAGAGGAAGAGAGAGAGAGGAAGAAGGAAGAAAAAAGGGGGAATATTTTAGAAAGAAAGTGACGTTGAGGTAGAAAAGAGATGTGAAGAGGAGGTGGATCTGTGTTAAAGGCCAGCAGGAAGAGCAACAGATCTATTACTGACCTTTTTAAAAAAAAAAAAAAGGTCAACGATCAACATCTCTCCCCTCGTCCTCCTCCCTCTGCGCTTAATTAGACAAATCCTATCAAACAGAAGCTCATTTAATAGCAGAAGAAGAGACGCGGCTTCATCTTTGGATAATTAGAAAAACGTCTAATTACACCTTTAAAAAGGTTTGAAGCAAGAACGTCCTGTTACACCTTCATCATCATCATCATCTTTATCATCTTCCTGTACTTTTATAGGGAGCTGATGTGACTCTTCACCCTAAACATCCATCCGATGCAAGTTTGATATGAAAAAATCTAAAAATCATACAGGTTTGCAGGTGAATGTTAAGTTTTTGACTCCTTAAAAACTTAAAAAAGTTCCTAAATTGGGAGCAAAACAACCTCTGAGTCACTGCACACCTTTCAACTCAGTTTGAAGGCAACTGAATCTAATTATCAGGCTACTCAAAGGTCCACTTACTGCCTTTTTTTTTCCGAGCTGTGAACCAGAACGAACGGACCAAGCAGGACGTTTGATTCATATCAGACACCAGCGACCAACAACCTGTTATCACATGACCAGAGTTTCATCCCTTCATATCAGTTTCATGCCGCTAAACTTTTCTGTAATTAAACAATAACTGCTGTTAAAATAATAAAGTTTATTGTCTTTATTGTTATTATAATAATCATCAATCACCACATGATGTAAAAACCACACACCACACACTGTAACTGCTGTTTCTTGAAATAAAACACGACTTTAACAACGAGCATGTTTGTGTCTTCCCTCTCAGATCCGCTGTGAGCAGGTGCGTGGTTCTCGTCCAGCATTATATTCAGCGTGTAAGCTTCCTCCTGCTCCAGCGTGTGACCGGACCGCTAGCAGGTTAATCTCTCTCATCGCTGCCTGGCAGCTCAGTACATCCTGGATTTACACAAATGCCTCCCGCGTGTGTGTGTGTTTGTTTCTGTGTGTATACAAACAGCCTCCTGTACGTCTTACTCAGCGGCCGTCCTGAAAATTTACATCTCACTGTTTTTCCCCCCATATGTCCACGTTTGGAAAGAAATGTCCTGTATATTTATGTGCAAAAACTACACAGCAAGAGATGTTTTAGGTGACAAAACGCACCTTCTGTCGGCCATATTGTCCTGAAGATCGTTATGTAACATCACACTGCAAGCCATAATTCCTCTATTACAGGTAAAATGTTGAAAAACCTCATTGAAAACTCCTTTTTCCTTGCAATAAACAAATAATAAACGCCTCACAATACCACTATATGTCTCCTATTCAGAGTATAAGAGTCTTCTGCTTACAGATGATACTTTATATTTCAGTTATTTAAAGCTAAATCCGTCTAAAAACTTGGATTGATGTGGTAGTTTTTTGTTCCTGTCCACCATAATTTTTTCTCTCCTTCCTCAGTTTGTTCTGATAAGTTCAATGTGCACATCACATGTCAAAAATCTGCCGTCAGCTGACTCCGTGAGACCCTGAACGCAACACGCGTCCTGTACTGGAGGATTTGGGTGAAAACAGTGAAAAAACATCCCGTCTGGAAATGCTGGGAATGACAAACAGTCCTATCAGAACATGTTTACATGCTTCAGAAGACACGTAAACACTAACATCCATGTGCTGTTTATAATGTTTTCTCCCCACAGAGCCGCGGCTCCATCTTTAACCCCGAAGATCTCAAAAACGCTTCAGGTTTCCGTTTGCGGAGGAGGGAGAGGATGTTCTGCATCGGCCTCGCGCTCCTCCTCGCTCGAGGAGTAAGAACAGCTGTGTGAGGTTTGATGTTATCATCTACACCGTATCAGATCTCCTCAATGCCTGATGGTAACATCTGCTGCTTTATCATGACAATATATTCAATTTACCAACATTCAGGACAAATTTGGGAACGATTTTGAACAAGTTTAGGACAAATGTGATCACATTTTTTGGGCTCTGTGGGAGAAAAACGCTGCCGAGCTGCTAAATTATCCTCATTTTCATCAGCAGAGTTAAAACAATAACGATAATAATCAGTTTACAAAGTGCTTCTCAGACATAAGAACAGAAAATACACAAGACAGATCAGCTAGATATAAATAAATGAATACAAGACATTTTATAAATAATGAGTTGAGGTATCTCTTCCTCTGATCCTCAGAGGAAGGTCGTTCAGCCCGCCGTCTCCAGCCGTGGACCCCCGGGGACCCGGAGCAACAGCTGGCCCGCAGATCCTGAGAGCGAGAGTGTAAAAAAGGGGGCGACAAGGTCGATCATGTAAGACGGGGCGAAGCTGCTCGCCGATTTCAAAAAGGCAAGCGATGAAAATTTAAAAATCAATTCTGGGGAAGGCGCTCGTGTTTTCAGGTCCTCGTATGAAACGTAGCTGCAGTGGTTTTTGCACAAATTGGAGGCGGATGTTTGATTTCTGGATGAAGTTATTTAGTCGACTGTTGCTACCAAAGCTGCTCGATTAATCAGGAAAACACTCGACAGATTGCTCGATAATGAAAACAACTGTTAGCTGCAGCCCTAAAAAAAGTTTGGAAACGCTAAAGGTTTGAAGGGAAACTTTGCTCTGGACGCCACACTGATGAACACGTCTGTAAACCTACACACACACACACACACACACTCTCTCTAGTCTCTCCGCTGCCTACGGACTGTTTTGTCTGGAAGATAAAATAAAAAAAAAAAATCTGGAGCTGAGGCTGCACAACATGTTAATATCCCTGAAGCAGAGAGTGGGAGGGAGTCGTTATTATCTGGATGAGACGCTGTCAGACAGAAACACGACCTTCTGTAGATGGAAGATAAAACCAGAGACGCAGCCTCACGCTTGTACGTCTCCTCTCCAGCCGAGCAGGTTTGCAGTTTTACATCCATATCTCATCAAAATCGTGATATTTTTTTTCCTTGTGCGTCTTCACGTTCGGCTGATTCTGATCAGAGCTGTAGTCATGACAACACACACACACACACACACACATCTTCAACTTTTGACCTTGGGCCACCACATTTTTTTTTTTTTTTTTTTTAAATCAGTTGATCCTTGAGTCCAAGTGGATGTTTGTGCCAGATGTAATGAGACGACCTGAAAACACGAAGCCTCGGCCGCAGCTGTCGCCGGCGCAGAGGCACAAACACACAAAGCTCCCGCCGCCGCCGCCGCCGCTCACAGCTCGCACTCAGCCAAACGCTTAGATAACACTGAACGACATCGGCCAAATACCGACCGGCATTAATGGAGCGACGCCATCAGTCCAGGGGCCGGAGCATGGCAGAGCATCCTGTAACTGAAAGATCACACGTTTGATCCCTCGCAGTTGAAACGTGGCAGAAAAACATTAGAAGAAGAAAAAAAAAAAGAAAAAAAAGAAAAAAGAGACACTTGTTTTGCAATGTTGCTGGTATTTGGACCAAGAGTGTTTTAATTTAGGAGACACACCCCGAATCAGTCGTGCAGCTGCAACCTATTCAGAAAATGATTTCACAATTTGCAGGTCAAAAAAAAAAAAAAACAACACACATCCGAGATGAAACTTGGCGCCGGTTACGTGTAATCACCGTTTCGACAGAGTTGAAACAACAGCGAAATGCAAACTAAAAACTCACTCTGGATTCAAATTAGCTCAGTTTTAACTCATATTTACAATCCTTATGACCTGCAGATCACAAAACGAAGAGTCAAAATCCTCCTCCAGACGTGTTTTATGTATGAAAATGGGATTAATCTGGTTAAAATCACCTCCTTCTCCCTCATAAATCCACAATCTATGAATATGACTGAATGAATTATCACCTGACTGTCGATTTTCAGTGCATGTTGCACCAAACAAGAGCTGCCGCTAATGATTACTTCCATTATTGCTAGTAATTTTCTCAATTAATCGATTAATCGTTTGGTCTATAAAGAGTAAAATGGCCTCCAGAGTCAAAGGTGACAGTCTAAAACCTAAAAGATATTCAGTTCAATGTGATTTATGACGAATAAAAAGATGAAATCATTGCAAAAAAAAGGATTTTTGACTATTTTTTGACACTCAGGTCTCCACATCACACTCGTGCACGTCGCGTCGGGGACCACGATTGGCTCCAGACAAGTTGTGATGTCACAAACCTTTCTTGTGCTGCAGGTGCACTCTTAATCTGAGACCCTCCGTCAGCAGATGGATGCAAACGATGACCACACTGTGTGCAGCTTTCTTTCTATCTTTCATCCTCATTATTTAGGAGGATTTCTGGGTATCAAAGCTCACATTTCTTAAGAAACAAACAAACATGCAGCTGCCCAGAAGCTGCACCGTGCAACCTCCAGTGGATTGCGGGTAGCAGCATTCAACAGAAAACTGACAGCAGCTTCTCTTGTTTACAGATATTCTCGTCCACAAAGTGCTGAAAAGCTGCTTTTAACCTTTTGAAGGTATAAAAAAAAAAAAGGATTGAAAGACGCATTTCAGTGGCGACAGATGCGACGGAGCCACTGCTGTAACCACAGACCGATCAGCTGGAGCTTTCCTTAGCATGACATAATAACCGGAGAGTTCACGGCCTCCCCCTCCCCCCCCTCCCCTCCTCTCGTCATATTCAAAGTAGGCCATCGTTGTGTAACTTTGAGAGCGGTGTGTGTGAAACTTTAAAAAAAAAAAAAAAAAAAGTTGTGTAACTTTGTTATTGGCTTAAACCACTTAAATTCACTGTCACATAACGTTGTGAGGTCATATTTGCCGTTTAATAGCAGTTTTATTCCAAATATTCAGACCGTTATTTCAGCGTGGATTAAGTCTTTGGACGACATGTGACTTAATAAGCGCTTTCACATTTTCTCCCAGTGCCGCCTGGTTGTGTGAGAACTAAGAAAAAAAAAAGAAAGGAAGGGGTCCTGAGTAACATAAGACGCTGTTCACTCGCTTCCCAACAAGCCGGGGCCGTACAATGACTCATTTGAAGCGGAGCAGAGAGAAAGTCAGATTGTTGTTGAGGATTACACAATGCCGTCGCAGCGAGTGAGTGGGAGGTCATTTGATGCTATTGATGAGCAAATTGGGGGCGCGGGTGAGCTCCGGTTTGGCTACAAAAAAGGAATATGGAGAGACGTTTTGTTTTGTTTTTTAGCTTCCTGCAGAGAGAGAGAGGAATAGAGAGAAATAGAGGGATAGAGAGAGAGCAAATCAGCTCAGATGTGAAGCGGAACATCCGATGTGAGCTGGAAGCCTTTTGCCTCCGAGCGTTGGCGAAGTGGGAAGGGAGGACGTCTACGGATCCATCCATCTCCATCTCCATCATGACCCAGTTAGCTGGACTTAGATAATCACTGCAACACTTAGCGAGGAAGACATTCGTTGACCCCGTCCAACACACACACACACACACACACCATCTCATGTGTGTGTTTAGACGGGCCATGTGCACATTAACTGATGACGTGGGTCAAAAAGGTTTCCCTCCCTTTTCTTTTTTTTTCTTTTTAAGGGTCAAAAGCTGCAGTAGCGAGCGCAGAACGGCTGTCACTCAATAAACAAGTGCTGGTGAACTTTCTCCACTGTTTCCCACCATCGTTGTGACTGAGTGAGGAAGTTTTATTAGGCAGGTTTATTTGTATATGTAGGCTATTTTGGCTGCAGCTAACAATTATTTCCATCACTGATGAATCTGTCGGTTATTTTCTCGATCAGGCTGCTTCATTAGTTGTTTGGACCACAAGTGTTGGCTCGATGTTTAGAGGACCGAAGAAACCAGAAAATATTCACATCTAAGAAGCTGGAGAGAAAAAAACAACACACTAATCCTTTCCCGGGAATATTTGGCAGCTAACTGAATAATCAACTAATCGTTGCAGCTTTAAGTGTTAAACATTTGTTTGTGTAGCGCTTTTTAAAACAAGAGTTACTGAGTGTTTCACAAATATATGGAAGTTCAATTCTGCCAGAAAAAAAGGAGTAGTTAAAAAAAAAACTCAAATTAAGTCAAAATTATGAGAAAATTGGTCAAAATGTTGACTGGCAACTGTCATGATGTCATAATTTTAACTTCAAAAGTCACATTTTTAAATCACAGTGTTTTTTGATGTTGTATCTGATTCAAGATTTGATCTTATTTCTTATTTTGACATAAAATGAGTGTGTTTAATTAGAGCTGCAGCAACTATTCAATTAATCAATTAGTCGATCAAGAGATCAATTCATTTTTTTTTCAAAGCAAAAGAAGTCAAATGTTTTGTGATTGCAGCTTTGAACTCAGCGAGTGAGCAAACTGAATTTTTATGGTAGTTTTACAAACAGCAGTTACAGAAGAGTGAAAAAAAAGATCAAAACCACAAAATCTACATTTAAGTTTCAGAACAATGAAAACTAAACTACAGTGTTTAAGGCTGCTTTGAGTGACGGGTCCGCCAGCTGCTAGGTGGCTTCAACCCGTTAGGCCCCGCCTCTTTGCCCATTTTTGATTGGCTGGGAGTCAGGTAGCGTCACGCACTGCCAAGACAGCGACGGCCAGAGTGGCTAACTTTGAGATTCAAAACCGCTCTTCAGAAACGAGCGGGTGACGTCACGGTGACTACGTCCATATTTTTATACAGTTTATGATCCTTTCAGATGTAAAGTTGTTGAAAAAGACGATTCAGTTATGAAAAAGTGTAACTATTAGCCACACGAGACGAGAGTTTGGATTAAAGTTACAGCTTATTCTCCAAGTTAAACAAACCCTTGCACCTGTGTAGCTTTTTATTTTATTATTATTATCATCATTATTATTTTTTCTCAGTTCATAATGGTACCTGTTGCATTAACCTGTTGCTGCAGGATTAAACAAACAGGTTCACTGCAACTTTCATGTAGATTTTTTTTTCTCCCCCCCCTCCCTCCCCCGCTGCCTCCCTCATTTTCATCACTCAGCATGTGTGATGCATATCATGTTTCACAGAGCTACAGTAGATCAGGGTTCAGTGCTTTTTCCCTTTGACTTGAACTTCTGACCTTTCCTCTGATGAGAAGTTTCGCCCCTCCCTCCCGCAAACTTTAACACAACACTGCTGCTATTCTTTAGGGTTTAAGATGAATTATAAACAAACTTTCCCACATGAGCAGTCAGTGCAAAGTCAGAATCATTTCCTTGATTCCATAATCATCAAGAGACTGTTTCTCTTTGTTCGTGTCTGCATTGATTACACTGAGATAAACCCCCTCCCCTCCTCCCCCTCCTCCCCCTCTGGTAATGGAGCCCAGCCAACGGCATAAAAATGCAAATTAGGTTCATTCTCTGTTCAGAAACCATCAACGGTAGAAAAAAAAAAAAAGGTGTCAGTGCTTCTCTGCAGTGAGATTTCAAGATTACAACAACTGAAATGAAAATGACACCAAAACAGGAGGAAAGAGAGGAGAGAGGAACAGCTGCGAATGATAAACAGAGCTACACCAGATCGAAAGATTGCAACAAAAACAACCAAAAAAACAGACACCAATCCGTCATCTGAGTGTCTTATGTTGTTATGATTGCTATTAGCTTCTAGTAGCACAAGCTGATTCCCTACAAATATGAAAAGAGAAGCTTAAAAAACTATTATTTCATGCTGTGGAGTCTTTTCATTCCTGCACATTAACGTGAAGTGAACCCTGACCAGCATGATCCGTCATCTGAAATGCTGCTTCTGGGCCTCCGAGGGAAAAAAGCCAACATCATCATGGAAGTGTCACATTACAGTTGCAGTTTGTGGTGTATGTCGAACTATAAAAGTCCGCCTGCTCTTCACTTTTTTTTTCCAGGAAGTGCGACGTCGAGGGTAAAGTTGTTTGGACACGTTTAGTTTTAATAAACCGTGAATTTAAACACTTGCCGGGGTCGTTGCCGGGGAGACTCTCGGTAATGCGGCTGCTTTAAAAGGAATAAGGCGGCGTGTAACGTGCGAGCGTGTGCGAGCGAGCGGCAGGAAAGTGACGGCGAGTGTGAAGCTGTCGGTGTGGCAGTAAGTGAACAGTACAGACGACAAGTGTGTCTGCAGCTTCTGAAGACCAAGAAAAGTCTGTTGTTTCCCCCAAACTGCTGGAAAAGTGAAGGTTAGCTCCAAAGTTAGCCTAGCCTGACCTGGCTCACCTAAGGCTGCGTTCACACCAAATCTGGTGGTGCGGCGAAAATGGTAGTCGTCCCGTTCATTGGAATGGAGGAAGGAAAACTGCAACCTGACGTCACGCTGCGGTGGCCAATCATGTAGGTCGGCGGTTAGACCAGAAGAGGAACGTTGTTTATTTAGCATGTAGCATTGTAGCATTTCAGCGTTCTGCTTTGGACCAAAGATGATTGATTGATTGATTGATTGATATTACTTTATTAGGAAGATGATGGAGGAGAGACTCATCGCTGCTCTGAGTAATTTCCCAGAGCTGTACAACCGTAGGAGTGCTTCTTCTTTTTCTTCTCTTTCGTTGTTTCATGGCGGTTTGCAAACTACTTTCATACTAATTTTTTACCTTCTGGACCGGGAGGGTTAGCAGCTTATTAGCGGTTTACAACGTGACGTCTCACAAATGGTCACAAATCCGCACCGACCCGCGGCGATTCACTGCACTGCTGGATCTGGTGTGAATGCAGCCTGAGGTGGACTGACCTTTAAGGCCTTGTCTGGGTGTATTTTATTAAGAAACGCGACGGTTTCATGGCTTCGTTCGAAAAAACCTGCTCGTAAATCAGACACATCAGGAGATGGACATTTGTAGGTGAGGGAATAAACTCATAGTTAATATATTCAGTCTGTACTGTCTGCACTTTTTCTTGCTTTCCGCCATGTTGGCTGATTTAGTTTTGATATTAAACTTTTTATACATAATTGTGCTTTGTGTGTATGTTTTGATTGGGTGTAGCATTTTAACCCACAAATTCGGGTTCGATTCAGGAGCTGTCAATCAGAGTCGGTTGGCTTGGCAACCGCGCAATGCATTATGGGAGGAAGGTAAACAAAAGGGCGACGCCATGTTGAGCGCCATGTGTTTTTTTCCCTCATATAAATGCTTACATTGTGATTAATAAGCATTTCTCTGTCCTAACGCCCCCTGTTGAGAAACACTAGCCTAGCCTGACCTGGCTCACTTAAGGTGGACTGACCTTTAAGGTGGACCAGCCATCCACCTTTTCGTGTCTCCTGAACAGAGAGGCGGGTGATTTCTCTTCATGTTCGGAGCCACTAAACCCAACAACCTCTTGACTTTGTGCTGAACTGTAAATGTCAAGAGGTCGGATAATAAATAATAAATCTTGTAATCAAGGACGACGGAAACAATAAACGGATGATAAGAGTCCATTTTGAACGATGACCTTCACTCCTCACACAGTCTGATCCCTCCGGAGCGCTCAGGTCAGCTGGTCCCGGCCTTCATGTGGTTTCTAAAGTTAGCACTAAAACATGATAAAGCTCGAGACAATGCTGACTACTTTAAAATATAAACTCAGCCACGGCTCCTAATTCAATTTTAGAGCTTCGCTTTATCACATTTATGTAATTAATTCTATGTATTTTACTGCTTTATTAGTTTTTATTGTTATTATTCCTGTTTCTGCCTCAATTTTTTTGCATTATTTGTCTCCTTGTGTGTGAAATATGCTTCATAAATAAACTCACCTTGGCTTCACTTGAATAAAATCATTATTATTTCTACAAATAAATAAAAAATGCATGAAAATATACACACTGGGGACATCTAAGATGCACATTCCCCTTTCACTCAGCCTTCACTCTTTCTGTCTGACTCTACTTCCTCTTTCTAAAAACTAAAAAAAAGAAAGTATGAATGTCGTTAACATATAATAAACTAATAATATCAGCTCATTAATGCCTCGTTCTGGCTTTAAAGGTGTCTCTACCTGTTAGAGTCGAGTTCAGCACCTGTCTGCCTCAGGAGGAAGTCAACACAGAAAGTGAGGGAGGTGTGTGTGTCATGGGAGGAGTAAGGGTGTGTGTGTGGAGGAGGAAGGGGGAGGGAGGAGGGAGGGAGGTATTTTATTTACATATGTAGAAGACACCATCTGCAGTACTGTAAACCTCACACGCCCCGCCGAGCCGCTCTTGGCTGCGTTCCAGACTCCCAACAGTCGGGTCCGGTGGCGGTGGTGGTGGGGGGGGTTAGGATCCCATCATTTAGAGGGGAGGCGACACGGCTTGTATACAAAGGGGGAGGCGCAGGGCGGAGGTCGGAGTTCTCCCGCTGCCAAAGTTTCTCTCCAGTGAATCCAAGCTCGCTCCGAGCCAAGTGTCCCGTCTCCAGGATCAGTTGGAGGCTGGACGTAACGCCACCATGAACTGAGTATAAAGTTGGAGTTGGAGTGATGTCACTTGTTTGTTTGCACTGGAGCAAGTTTTTCCCCCCACCACCCCCCCTACCCCTCCCATATGGAGCCAGGACAGGAGTGCGGGGCGTTACTGGGAAGCTAACATTAGCTACTGTAGCTAGATTGCGTTAACGTTAGCTACTGTAGCTAGATTGTGCTAACGTTAGCTACTGTAGCTAGATTGCGCTAACAGGGCTGGCTCTGTGATCGAGTAAACTTTAAACTTAGTGAAATATCGCAACAACAGTCTGACTCGGTGCGGAGGGGAGCAGCAGGTGAGCAAACTGTCGATCACAGCTGTCAATCGACGTCCACACAGCAGACATCAAAGCTACTAGAAACCTTCAAATCTTATTCACGGAGCCTGAATTTAGCGATTGAGACCATTATTATTCGTTAAGTGTTGACTGAGCCAACAGTTTGCGAGGCTGAGGTGGTACTTCCAAACACATGCAAATATCGCCAACGCCGACCTTTTCAAGAAGGTTAACATGGTTGAAAAAAAAATCCTGTTTTGAAACAAGCAGCTGCACTTTTCCATATTCTGACAAACGGAGTACGCAGCTGCATGTAAACAAGAATATTAGTGGAATATTTATTTTTATTAGCCGTGTAAACAGCTTAATAGGAATATTGCCTTTTTCAGTATTAAGGCAAAAAAAAAAAAAAAAACCAAACAGAATATTTGGTGCGTGTTAAAATAATCAGTGTTCAGAGCGTCTACTTGCCACATTTCTAAGAGTTTCAGGAGGGAGAGGTTAGGATGTGATGATGCTCATTTTCTTGTCGGTCTTCCAACACGGTGGCGTGCGTGTCGCAAGCACTCTTCAAACTTTCCATGACAGCGGCTGCGCACATCGCTCCAGCTGTTCCAGGATCTTTTCTGGCTCTCTCGTCTCCGCTCTGGACAACAACTGGGTACTATTTTAAAAAAAAACACCACCACTCGCCCTTGACCTGTTACAATAAGTCTATTTTTTTTTATATATTTCACATTTGTGTGAGTGTGGTCTTGTTTTTTGGAAAGCGGTGCTCGAGTGAAACGTTGTCCACGTAGTACTGCTGCTGCTGCTGCCGCGGCTCTTAATCTGCCAGGCAGCTTTTCCTGGCAGGCGTCTTTTGGATCCGAGCTGCTCGGAGTTTATCACCCCGACATACCGAGAGACAAACAAGCAGCCAAAACCTCCAACTGCCCGAGACTCAGCTCCAGCAGGCCGTGGCATTGTTAACATTTACTGCACAATAGTCCTCTTATCCGTCCTCTCTCTCTCCTTCTCTCTTCTCTCCCCTCAAAGCCAGAAACCTTCTAATCTCAAAAGTGGTTTAAACCAGTTTGGAGACTGTCTTCAAGGATGAGGGCAATCCTAGGCAGATTCCTGGGATAAGGAGAAGAGAGGAGGAGGGTTTTTTTTTTTAAATGTTGTGACACAGATGGAATTCATCACTTGTACTCTTTCTGTACAGACCAGGCTGCTTCCTCATCTGACCCGCAAGGGGCGAATGTCAAAAAACTGGCTTGATCTTTGCATTTTGGCAGCAAGCGACTCCGTTTTCTGTGCGTTAAAAGGGAGCCATAAGTTAGCCAATAGCTCCGAAAAACAACCAACCAGAGCACATGTATCTGCAGGAGGGATTGATCAGCTCCCCTGAGGCAAACCTTCAAATTAAAAGTCAAGATGTAAACAACGCTCCAAGGCTTTTCCACCGACGCATGTGCAAGATATTGAACCTGAAATAGCTCCTGATGGCGTGAGTGTGTGAAAGGGTGAATACTTGAACTTGGCGGCTAAAGTCTAATATAAGTTTTAATGAGATAAACTTAAAGCTGCATATTTTTTTTTTAACATCAACAGTGGATCTATCAACACGTGTTGTTGTGAAAGGACTCTCCTTGTATTTTCACCTCATTGTTTTGGTTTTTAAAAAAAAGGCCCCGCGCTCTCGTCAACCTTGTTTTCAGTCACAGCAGGCGGCTTCTTCCGGTCATGGGGAAAAAAAAAAAATAATATGCACATCCACCCCCAAAAAAAACAGGTCAAAGAGGTCAAAGAGGCGACATCATGGCACAAAAGTAGAATCTGCAACCTGCTCTTTGCTCCCAAAGTGCTATTTTAGTTACTGTTTCCACCAAACATCACATTATACACACACACACACACACACACACATACACATACAGTATATACATATCTCTAAATGATGGCGACCGAGAAGCGGCGAGCTGTGACCCAGCGTGACCCTATAGGCGTCTTTCACATGTGTCGACAACTGGAATGAAAATCGACGATGACACGTTGTTGTTTTTTTTTTCCTGCACGAGACTCGAATGTTTTTTGGTTTCCGAGTCTCGAGCCGAGTCGAGTCTTTTGTGTAACGCTTGATTCCTCGCTCTCCTCTGAACGCACTTTTAAACCTGTAATTTTAGGAGAACTTACACACATTTTTAACCTCTCAGGGACGGAAGACGGAGCCCGTAGAAGCAAATTTACTATTCAGAAAGCTTTATTTAGACAGATATATCTCTATTTTTTATATATTTTTCCAACTTCTTGGTCCTGTGTCTGCTTTTTGCACAAGTTGTATGCATCTATGTAAGTTGTATGTATGCATGTTACTGCTGCAACTCATGAATTTCCCCACTGTGGGATAATAAAGGGTATACTTATTTAAAAAAAACAGATACAGGACCAGACCTGACTGAGTGCAGGCAGGTGACAGTTCATCCATTTCACTCCTGTTTACATAAAGAGAGCACAAAGTGTGTCGCTATCTTGCTCAAGGACGCTTCAACAGGCTGTTTATTTATCTTACCAACAGCCCAAAGCAACAAAACAGCAGAACTAAGAACATATAAACCTTCCTGCTGCTTTGACCCGACCTGCTCTCATGCTGTTATCTACCACAACCATCTAAACTCTCAACTGTATCTTTTTTTTTTTAACACATTAGCTTCTCTGCAAAGAACGCCGGCTGGCAGCGGCTGAGTCACACAGTGTTTAAAGAAGAGTGTTTCCACTCGGTGAGAGTCCACAGGACAGAGCGGCATACCTCTCTGACAGGAAGCCGCAGTGTTCACCTGCAGAGAGGGAGGAGGGAGGGGAGGAGGAGGATGTCGAACACAGAGCTCCTATTGACCCGCTGACGTTAAGACGAGGAGGCGGTGAGGATTTCAATTTGGGTTTTAATTGCACAATTGATTGAAAAATGCTGGGGGATTAAAAACAAGAGAGAGAGAGAGAGAGAGAGGGAGAGAGCAGGTGCATTAAACCTCAGAGGTGTTTAGAAAACCAGACAAAAGAAATAAACGAACGGCATCAGAACGAAAGATCAACGAGGACGAGGTCGCACGAAAAGATGAGTGAATAACGAGTTGTAGAGGATGAAGCGAACCGGGGTGAGAGCGCAGCGTCGGAGCCGTCGCCAAGGACCAAAAAAGTCCAGCAGGTGATCGGACGAATCTATCGGCTGTTGGCGATCAGTCGAGTCCGTCACCGGTTGTTTTTTTTTTACACGATTTTAACTCGTAGGGCTGAACGATACGACCAAAACCTCATATCATGATAACGATACACAGCACATTTTCTGTAAGTTTGTATAAAATGACCACATGGACAGGCCTTCCTCTTATTATACTTTTAATTATATATATATATATATATACACTCGACAAATAAAAGCTGCTGACTCATATTTGATCATATGGCACAGCCCTACATTGTTACATAACTAGCGTCGCTCCTTTAAGGGATAGCTCGGCGTGTGCAGGTTTGTGAGGTGGCCTGTAGGAACCAACCTCAGGACGCAGCAGCGACCCTTCCCCTCCAGGCCGACCACACGTCACATGATCTCTCGTCCCCCTGCAGCGAATCTAATGAAGCCGTGCTGTTTAAAACGGATTAAGCGTGTCATTGTCCGACTCAAGCTGACGACTGTCTCTGCAGACAAAAGCCTGACTTGGGTAGAGTTCAGACGCCCCCTCCCTCCTCCTCCTCCCCCCTCCTCCTCCGCTTCTCCTCCTCCGCTTCTCCTCCCTCTTTGTGGAAGAACTGCGTCACCTCCTTCGGGATCATTAATCCTGAAGTGTTGTTCTCCGAGAAGCTCCAGACACAACAGTTGGTTTAAACGTGATGACGAGTGAAGCTGCGAGGACTCGAACTGAAAACAAAAGCTTAGCGTTTAGCGTCCAAAGATCCGAGTCCTCGTCTTTTCTCTTCCTGTAAGACTTTAATTCCTAAATGTTTGATGACTCATCCTGAACTCAGGTGTGTAAACAGAAACGTATCCAATCAAAATGGGACTTTGGGCGACTAGCTAACCGACAGCTATCGTATAAAACTGATCTGAGAGAGTTTCAGCGGGAATAAACGTCGCAGTGTAGAAGCTAAAGACGCATCAAAGGAATAAAAACATGCAGCATCTGGCGCTGGCTGCAATTAGCAACACAGAGTGGAAAATATTCATCACAGCGTCCAGGTCTGTGGAGGTCAGAGGGATCAGGGTGGGGGGGGGGGTCACGGGGTCAAAGCTGAAACCATAAACATGAGGATGAAGAGGAAACGCTTCATCTAAAGCAAATATTTGTGGCGTGTGTTTAGATATATATATATATATATATATATATATATATAAAAAAAAGTCTCCCTATCAGCTTCATTTATTTTCACAGCGAGAGGTCAGGGGAGTTTTTTTTTTGTTCTCCTCCTCCCCTGGAGACCTCCTCACTTTCAGAGCAGGCGGCTCCCTCGCAGAGCAGCACGCCGGCTTCGACAACAACCCAGAAGTGTCAGAGAAAAGAGAGAGAGAGAGAGAGAGAGGTGGGAGGTGAGGAGGAGGGAGGGAGGGGGGGAGAAAACAAGCCAGAGAGGGCTGAAAGTGCCTGTCTGAGCAGCTTAATGATGCAATCCGCCAGAAACACCCCCCCTCCCCTCCCCTAACCTCCACCTCCCTCGCCTACCCGAATCTCTTCCCTCCCCATCCTGCCCGCTCCAGCGATGACATCACCTCCCTGAGAAGAGGCAGCAGCATGGCAGAGAGCAGTTTGCAGGACCGGGAGCGCGTGCGGTTTGTTGGACATTTTTTCCGACAGCAGTTACGTTACGTCGAGCTGTCACACCATCAGCAGCAGCGGCGGCGACGGAGAGGAGAGGAGAGGATTGTTCCCAACATCTCGTGTATTGTGTGGTTATTTTAGTGGTGGGAACCCAGTGTGTGAAGCTTTCTGTCTCATTACTTCCATCTATTCTTCTTCTAATCATCATCATCAGTCGTTTCTCGTGTTTTTAGCCTCTTGATTTTCACCTGGAGGTCATAATTAACCCACGTTTTACTCACCGCTGATTAAAATCTCTTGCTGAATCCTAAATCTTAAATGTATTTGTTCCTGTATTAATCAGTTTAAGCTGGTCCAGAATAAAGCAGCGTCTCCACACTTAAGGCGAGTCTGGTGTCTGGTGAGCATATCTGTGACCTGCTGACCCCGTTATTAGAGCCTGAGATCCTCTTGTAGCGGTACGTTAGCAGGTCGAGAGTAAAAACCAGAAGAATCAGGACCTTCACCTGTGGAACAACCTGCAGGAAAAGATCGAGAGAGTCTCTCTTAAATCTCTTTCTGCACCCTCTTGAATTGTTTTATGTTCATAAAGTGCAGCGCAGGAAAACGCCACCATCCTGAACAAACAGCCGTCAATGAGATGGTTGGTAGAGACGGAAAAGATTCCCATTGTTACGAGCGTTCACGTCACTTGATGACAGGTGAGGTGAGGTTTGATCATAGAGCCGGTCATGTGAGGATTAAACTACAGTGACTTAACGCTACACAGCAGCACAGCAGGTTAATACAAGTTGGGTTCAATTAACCCGAACGATGGACTTTGATTGACGTGTGTTTAGTTTCAGGCGCGTCCAGGTTATTTAGCACCCTCTGACTTTAATCAGTGAACAGATTTATCAATAAAATGCAAGAAAATAGTGAAAATAATTTCCCACAGCCCAGATGGTGCATTCAAATGTCCAGTTCAATCCCAAAACCCCAAAAATATTCACTTTATTATCATAAAATCCTTAAATTTGAGAAGCTGGAACCAACTAATATTCTGTTTATCAACTAATCTCTTCACTAACTAATCGTTGCAGCTTTAATTAAGACTTAGACGGCCGGTAACTAACACAGTAAAGCAACTCTAACGTCACACCGCTGCTGCCGATCTGCACTTGTCTGGCGCAACAAACCACAGAAATGTAACATGTGACATTTTACCCAGAAACCCTTTCTCTGTACACCTACTAAAAACAGGCCTCGGCTCCAAATAAACACTCACAACTCAGCCGCAGAGTCTGGGAACCGTTAACTCGGCCCCCGTTAATTGTTGATTCTGGAGGAAAATACAACTTTTTTTTTTTTTTAACAATCCACGCTCGCTCGCTGAAGCCAATTAGGTGATTGAAGGGCTCGTTGTAAAAACCGGAGCTCGGGGGAAACCTGATCGGACTGACAGGAGGCCGAGCGAAATGAAAACGCTGATCGGGGATCTTCCGACGAGCGAGCACGAACGCCGCCTCCGTTCAGATCGTTCACGCGGGCGTAAACACGGAGGGGTTCATCTCAAGACATGTTGAGAGAGGAGAGGAGTGTAGAAATCTGAAAGGTTAAGTGCTTCTTCCTTGAAAGATGAAAGCTGGGGGGAGAGTTTAGAGTTCAGTCCACCAGTCATCAAGCGTTACAGAGCTGAAAAGAACGAGTTGTGATTGTAATAATTAAAAGATATTTCCAGCTTCTCATATGTGGGGATTTGCTGCTTTTCACTTTGTTTATATCATTTAAAGTGAACACAGGTTTCAGGACTGTTGCTCGGTACAAAAACAAGCAGTTAGAAGACGTCATCTGGTTCTCTGAGAGTGTGTTTCTGTCTCTGTATCTGCTGACGTTTTGTTGTCTCTTCCAGTCCAGTTTCAGTTAAACATCCGTGAGATTATCAGCTTATCAGAAGCCCGACTATCTAATCTAGCAGGAATGTTCGCTCAACACGTGTCCGACTGCCAAAAAGATGACATCGCCATCGCCTTTTGTATTTAATCATCATCTTGTTGTATTCATGTTATAATAAAATGTTCCCTCTTATCTCTTTCATTCGTCATCGTCTTGTATCTGTTTTTTCCCCTTTTATTATTTCTCATGTTAACTTCTCTCAGTTTGTTTGGGTTTTTTTTACTGTTTACATTTGTACATTTGTCTTATTATCAGAGGAGACTTTGCACTAATCTGTACACAAGTTTAATCAGCTGATTGATTCAGAGGACTGTAGCAGGTTGTTTCTCTAAAATCAAGAATAATTCAGTGATTTTTAGTGGAAACAGGCTAAAATATTCTCTATTTTTTCACTAATTTTTAAAGAAAATATGACAATAATAAAAATATTTACACCTGTTGCACCATCTAAAAACTACGATGCACATCCGAGCTGACACTTTCTACCGCAGTTGCTATGGTTACAAACTCATGTTCACCAAGCAACTGAAATTAAATGACTTACTTGACTCTTTTAACAGTTAAGTATATGCAGATTTTAGTGTGCAAACAATGTCATAACTGATCATAAGAAACGTCTGGCAGATGGTGTGACAGATGATAACGGCGGCTGTACTGTCAGCGTAATGCTATAAACCCCGTTTAACAGTCTGTCAGTTGGATGTTGCTGCGTTAGCCGCAGAAAATATGTGTCAGTTAGAAAATAAAATAAACATTTGAATGATTTTCTTATTCTCTTGTGGTTAGCTTCTTGCGCTAACTCACTCAGACATTAGGTAGCGCTAACGGGCAGCACACACCTGTTGTCAAACGTGAGTTTAGTCTAAACTAGACTAGTCACGACTTTTCACGTTACACCTTCCTTTGAGTGGGTGTAAAGATTTTAATCTCAGACGTAGCTTTACGCCCGTTTGGTGCAACAGGTCCGGTCTGGTTTACGACCCGGTGAACGTCTAACTGGTGCAACCGGCTCCAGAGGAGGATGTAGGTTTTAACTGTTGAACCAAAATAAAGGAAAAAAGTACCTGTGCAGGAAGAATATGTCAAACTGTTTCACATAGAAATGAGTGTTTATGTCTTGAAAGAAGAAATTATTACACAGGTTGTTTTGTGTTTGAAACCAGCTAAAATTCTCACTTTTATTGAGAAAATCTGACTCAATAAGAGACAAAAACCACTTGACACAGATTTTTTTGCAGTGCAGCTCTCACGCAGGAAGCAGGTTTGACGCTTCAGAGAAAATAATAAGCACCACTGTGGACTCTGGTCATCCTTAGCAGCACAAACATAAACACATCAACCTTTACTGGATAAATAAAAGCTTAAAAAACTGATGATTTAAAAGTATAAACACACCGCAACCGCCGAGGTATGAGCGGCGTGTGGAGGGACTCGCAGGAACCCCGCCCCTCCTCTTCCTCCTCTTGCATGCAGTCAGTCCACATGTTTGTCATCAACTGTCAACCTCTCCGCGAGCCGGGTGGCTTCTCGCAGGAGGCAGCCGCATAAATATTCATCTGCCCTCGCTGTCAGCCTCGCAGCACAACAAATCTGAGGGCTGGAAATGTCAGCGGGTTGAACAGCCGTTTGTTTCAGCCTGCTTTAGGTTGTCAGTTCTCAGCAGGCAGACGCAGGACAGGTTGACGTCCAGTCAGAGGAACTGACAGGAAGTGCAGAAAAGCGAGAAGCTTTTAAATTAATATTAAAAAAAAACAGATTTAGTGGTGGTTTGATCTGAAAGTCACTATCAGGTAATTTGTTTTTTTTTTAAGAGTGCACAGTCAGAGCCGATGGTTAAAAGGCCATTTTCATGCTTTCCATGTCTGTGTGGTCACATGACGTTAATTGATGTCATTTGCACATGTCTGCACGGCTCTTCTTCTTTACTTCTTATTTCAAGACCATCAGCTGCTCTATCAGCATCTTTTGGTTTGAGCTTTTCCACCACATGTTGGAAATAACGGCTGCAACTAACAATTTTCATTATCAATTCATCTGCTGATTTTATTTTTGATGAATCAATTCTAAAAAAAGGACTCACTGTGATGTCTTAAGTTTGCTTGTTTTGCCAGACCAACAGTCCAAAACCATAAAACATTCAATCTACTGTAATATATGACAAAGAAAAACAGGAAAGTGTCACATTTGAAGTTTAAAAAGATGATTGAAACAATTCATCGACTATCAAAATAGATCCTTGCAGCTCTAGTTGTAACCTGTCTGCAGGGATTTGGCTCACAGTTCATCCTAAAAGTTGTCTGTGGAGAGCAGTCAAGTTCTTCCATACCAAACTGGAAAACCATAAACATCGTGTTGAAACAGGAGGGAGGCTTCACCAAGGTGTTGCTACAAAGTTGGAAGTTGGGTTTTGTATTAAACTCGTCACTTTTAAAAAAGGTGCTAGCAAGTACCGATTCACGTTAGCTCAATCAGAGCTAAATTTTGGTACCTTGCAGGGCAGAGAGTGAGCACAGCCCCTAAAATAAGTTTTAAAAATACACATTTACCCTCTGAAATGTCTCACAAAGGCTCCAACACTGACAGAAGCACCAATCTGAGAATCCAAATAAACACAACGGATCCATTTAACCAGCCTGGCTGCCAGCTAGCAGCTAGTTAGCGCGCTAGCGGCTAGTTAGCACGCTAGCATCTTTAGCATAGCTGTGCTGTGCTGTGTGTAGCCCTAAACTGTATAAAAATAAGATGTAGCCACAGTGTTTCTGGTTGAACAGCATCATGTTGGTGCAGGTGACGTGTGTGTTACGTTGTTTTTGTGCTCTGAAAGACGTCACAGTGATATGATATGAAGATATGAAGTCACACAGCTGACGGACTGTTAGCCTAGCATGCTAATCTTACATAAACATATGAATGAGAGAGAGTAATGTGAACGTCAACCAACCCAAACTATTAGTGTCCTAAGTTTTGTACGCTGTAATGTTAAGAAAGTCTCAATATCCTTAACACAAAAGGCAGAAAAAGTGTTTCTATTATTTTGTCCGACTCCTGTGTGCCAGTCGGAGGTGTGTGTAACTCTCCACCGACAGCAGAGAGACCACCCTGAGACGAGGAAAAGAGCCGCAGCAGGATGATTTGCATTCTGCTGAAAAAGGTGTTTTGTGTTCTCCAGAAACAACCGAACGAGGAGCCCAGAGGAGGTTTTTCTCTCGATCCTCCACAGCTGCGAGTTCGGTGTGTTTTCTCAGCTTCGAGGAGGCTGATGTCACTTCACTGGATCCGAAGTGTTCCTCACCTCAGCCAGCTCGCCTGAGACTGTTTTTTAACAACAGCCATGTCTGCAATAAAGCGACAACTTCAGCGGATATTTCTCCGGAGGGAGTCAAGCGAGGACAGCGGTTGGATTTACGTCAAGTGACTGCACGTCTGGAGTCTTGAATCACAGCGCTTATTGCTCGAGGGAGCCAACAAAGAGACCAAATATGAATTTATAGCTCTGCTGTGTGATAGAAACTCTATGGCACTAAAAGTCCAACAAGCCTCTCTCCGTCCCCACAGGTCATAATCTCCCAGGAAGGAGGAGAGGAAAATAACATCTCTATGGCAACTGCCGGTCTAAAAAGGTGAGACGTTACAATGCAGGAGAAGCCGCGGAAAGCACAGACATCATCCTGACATAAGTTAGAGTGGTGACGGTGGATTCATCTTTTAGCAGAAACACCAAATCACACGGAGAAGGACGAAGAAAAAGCAGCATGTCGACTGATTCTGATGCAAAAACTATTATTTGTTATATTCCAGCTCAGTAATAATGGGAAATATTCTGATAATAAAGCTGTAATAATAAGATAATATCATGTAATAGCTAGTAATAGCTTGGTATTATAACAATATAAAGTATATAAATAGGTAATGTTAGAGAGAAATGTTTGTTACGGGATAATAAGAGACCAAAAATACATCTGTTCACCAAATTTCGCATTGTTCACTCACTTATTTTGGATTCAAATTTCAGCTTGAACATGTACAAATGCATTTAAGAGGTTTATATTTCAGGTAAACAAGGAGAAAAAGTAGTGAAATCCGACTGATAGAGTTTGTTTACATAGCCCTCAGAGCCGGAGAGAGCTTCCTGAAGCTGGCCAATCAGAGCAGAGCGAGCTCACCGGAAGGCGGGGCTTTAAAGAGACAGGAAGTTAAAACGGCCCGTTTCAGGCAGAAGCTGAACTGAGCGGCTTAATAAAGGACCAGAAGAAGATAAATAAGGAGTTTTTTTAACTTGTAAATCATGGAAATATATTCCAGTAGAGCCCCAGATTATAAATACAGAGCTGGAAATGTGCATGACACGCCTCCTTTAAACGGTTCACCAAGGAATTAGCTTCAGAGAAACAGTTGAGAAAGTTTGTGCAATTTAAAGCTGAACGAATATTCCCTCTCCTTTCAGATCTGGTTTGTCTCCACCACTTCCTGAGAAAAGTACCTGCGTCTGTCAGGCTACTCCTGTTGATTCAAAGTGTTCACATCCTGCTCACATCTAATTTTTCAAGTTTTATCTACAGGTTGTCAACATTAATTAAGCTGCCATTCAAACCTGAAGGTTCTCAGCTGACACACCGGGTTCGATTAGGCGAAATTACATCAAACGTTTACCCTACAGATCATAATTTCTGTAAAAAAAATTAAAAATAAAAACTTAAAAAACACAGAATAACTGAACTCTCAACTGTAGCTGCAGAGTTTTGAATCTAAATGTAAATCAAAAAGAGAGTCGAGAAGACTTCAGAGAGTCTCAGCTGGTTTCCTCCGCACAGATGAACTGAACTCTGCCCGCTGATGAAACACACTGACACGCTTTCTATTTATATCGCTGAGTCACAGGCAATTATCCGGTATTCATTCACAGCCGGTGTCACTGAAAAGGTAACTGAGTGTGTGTGTGTGTGTGTGTGTGTGTGTAAACAGAAAGAGAAAACGCTAACTGCAGTGTGTTGTAAGTTAGTTAAGATAACCGTGACGTCTCTCCAGCATGTTATATCATACAGAACATGCTCGAAACCAAAGGTCGCACCACACCCGATATAATAAAACCCTCAAACAAAAAAAAAAAAAAAAAAAGTGACAGCTAGTTGCCATGGCGCCCGCCTGACAGAAATCACTGTGATTTTATGACACATATATGAACACATTGCTCTCGTAGCTGATTTTCTTTTGCAACATAAGTGATGAAGGACACAATCCACAGTCCTCCTCCTGTGCAAACATGTATTTAAAAGTTCATTTGAAGCTTCAGTCATCAAATCAAGTCGGTATCTTTCAACGTTAAAGTCTTTTTTAGTGCCAAAGTCCCTCTTTTTGTTACTATACTTCCACCTGAAGCTCAACAGAGAAACACAAAGAGGAGAATTTGATGCTAAAAAAGACTGTAAAGACTAAACTCAGCTACAGATACACTTTTAAATACATGTTTGAAATGATCATTTGTTCTATAAACTGTTAGAAAAGAGTGAAAATTGAACGATGTCACTCAAAAGTGACGTCTTCAAATGTCCGACCAATGATTGAATCCTAAATATATTCAGTTTACTATCATTTATGACAAAGAAATAACTGTTTTAGCAAAAAGAAAATATTAAAACACAGTAGTTATTGATTTGAGTTGTTGTGCCAAAAGATACCAATAACTTTCTCAGACCAAATAATGAAAAGTTTCCTGACGCAAACACATAAAAAAACGAGCGTTCGTAAAATTCACTCGACAGTTTGACGAAGCAAGAAGTAAGAAAGAGTAAATTTAAAAGGCTTGAAGGCAGCAGAGGGAGTTTTTTTTTCTTAACTTGTAACTGATTCAGTGAAATGTCAGCGTCTGAATACATTAAACTGTGAAGCAGGAGTTTGGCCTTTTATTAACAGTAAGAAATCTCATAGTCCTCCGTCCCTCAGAGGAGATAATGACACAAGATGTTTCTTTGTTGGGAGTTTCAGAGAGTAAATGAAATATTAATCAGGGCTTTCTGAAGAATCACAATGAAGGAGATGCTCATCTGGACTGCATAATGTTTACTATTTTTGAAGGGTTTGGGGGGCGGAAGAGGAGGAATAACGTCATAAAAGGTGAAGCTTAACTGACTGAAGTATCTATGAGCAAGACCTTTGACCCAAGGAAGTGGAAAAAAAGTGTTTTAATCCTTCTCAATATGCCTACTTTTGAGTTTTTATGACTTTAAAGTGTTAGGATAACATTTTAAAGGGGGACATATCATGCTTTTTATGATTTTCTGTCCATTTTAAACTCTTATAATGGTGTTTTTCTGTGTTAAAGTTGCAAAACTTGGGGTGAATGTGTGTAAAAATGCTGCCTGCAAGTCAAGAACTGGGGATTTAACCTGCTATGAACGCCTGGTTTGCAAAGTTAGCTCTACTTCCTCCTCGCGATGATGTCAGATTGTGACACATGTCCACAAATGGCCATCTTTCTGTCGTCTCGGTCGCTATGGTTCCTATATTTCAGCTCAGATGTGGGCTCGAACATGTATACATATGTATTTTAGGAATTAAAGTTAAAGTAGTGTAAGTAAGAAGTGTCCGGAGCTTCCTGAAGCTGACCAATCAGAGCAGAGTGGGCTCATCAGGAGGCGGGGCCTTAAAGAGACAGGAGCCTGTTTCAGACAGAGGCTGAACTGAGAGGCTGCTTAAAGGAGCAGTAGAAGATAAATAAGGAGTTTTTAACTGGAAATCATGTAAATGTATTCCAGTAGAGCCCCAGAATATAAACATAGAGCTGGAAATGTGCAGAATATGTGTCCTCTTTAAGGCTAAAACCTGAGTTGAAAACAAAAGAACACAGAGAACATCTTCACACACCTGATCTGCTGCATTCATACTTAACATAAGTGTCCAAATACATGTTCTGTTTGCAAAAGGACTCTTCCACCGACACCTAAACGTAGCGTACATGCGTGGACAGGAAGTGGATGAAACGTAAAATATAATCCAAAGCGAACACGCAGAGATTCAAACCATCAACAGTGTTTTCATGAGAACATCCATCGCACTAAAAACAGCAGCAGATCTGTTCGTTACGCTACGACACTGTGAGAATGATTCATGGCAGAAGTGAAGCCGATTTTGATTCCCTGAAGCGGGAGACCAAAACTAAACTTGGTCGATAAATCAGTTAGTCAGTGGATAATTGATTAACCGTTTTATTTTGTGACTTTTTAAACAGATAAATGTTACATAAATAATGAAATTTATGGGTAGTTACGGCCCTGAACTGCAGCGGCTCCCTCTGAAAGCGAAGCTCGAGTGATTCCCAGAAGCCTCTCCGATCTCCGATCAGCTGGAAACCGAGTGAACCCAGACGGCCTCGGTTTGTTTGGTGAGATGCATTCTGGGTACCGACCTCACAGCGGATCCAGGAGACTTCTCGAGCTTGGACTCACATTTACAGCTATTCTCAGAACAAAACACAGCCTCCGTGGCACAGAACAAGACCGATAAATCATATGTGGACAGTGGAGTCCTGTTTCAAACAGACTGCTGTAATTATCAGCACTGAAACAGCAGGAAAGGTTTTTTTTTGGTTTTTTTTGTTTTGTGCTCCGCTATGAACGGAAAGATCCTCAGAGAAAAGAAAAAAAAAGACATAGAGGTCTTTAAAACAACACACTGTTGAAACCTCTCAGAGGAATCTTATCAAGACCAGATGTCACTAAAATAAGGAAATCCATCTACATTTCAGATTTTGTAACTTTTTAGCCTGTTTTGAAATGTCATAAAAGACACATAAGAGCAACGCAGTGAAAACCTCTGTGAGACTAAACAAACCCAGAGAAGCTCGGCCTCATTTATCAGCCACCAGTATGAGTCTATTAATCATTAATTAGTTGATTTACAGTAAATTTTACTCATATTTCAAGCAGAAATGCTAAAAATTTATTGGTTGCAGCTTCTCAAATGTGAATATTTCTGTGTTTTATGTGATAATAACCTGAATATCTTTGGATTTTGGACTGTTTATGGTACATATTTGTCAATAAAATGTTAGAAAATAGTGAAAATTGCCCGTTTATAGAATTTCTTGGTGCTTATGGTGACGTTTTCAAATGTCTTGTTTTGTCCAGAATGAAAATATAACCTCCGTGAGACTAAACAAACCCAGGAAAGCCTTTCATGTCCACACCAGAAGCTCGGCCTCATTTATCAGCCACCAATATGAGTCTATTAATCATTAATTAGTTGATCGACAGAAAGTTTTACTCATATTTCAAGCAAAAATGCCAAAGATTTGTTGGTTGCAGCTTCTTAAATGTGAATATTTCTGTGTTTTACTTGATAAAAACCTGAATATCTTTGGATTTTGGACTGTTTATGGTACAAAACATTTACATATTTGTCAATAAAATGTTAGAAAATACTGAAAATTGCCTGTTTATAGAATTTCTTGGTGCTCATGGTGACGTTTTTTGTCCAGAATGAAAAGATAATCAGTTTACAGTCATGTACGAGGTTGAAAAAGCTTTAAAAAATTCACATTCAAGAAGCTGCAACCAGCAACTTTTTTGGACTATTAGCTAAAATCACCAAACAAAATCCTTTAATCTTCACATTTGAAAAGCTGAAGGCGAAATAGCCGGACTTCCTGTCGACTGATCGGTTCATCGCCGCAGATCTAAAAGTGCAGGATTACGTTATCTTCCTTACACTCGAAGGGGACGTGAATCAGCTGACGGTGCGCTGAAGTCACGGTTCGTATAGTTCACTAAGTGAATTTAGCGTTTCCCTTTAAATCCAAACGAATCCTTTAATTATTTACAGGAGTTGTGCACACGGCCGCAGGACGAGGAATCAGCATTTTAAAAGAGAGACGACAGAGAGAGAGAGGAAGACTGGGATAATGAGTATCAGTGTTCACTTTGCTAATGAACAAACAGCCTTCGTCCTCCGACTGAAGCGACTTTAGCTGATTAGAGTGATGAAAAGTCTGCGTGTGCTGTACTCGAGCTGCCAGGAGGAGTAAACGCTCCTTTAAATATATATATAAAAAAATAAAGGAGCTCCATTAAATTACAATCTGAATCTCTGCTGAAGCAAAAAAAAAAAGGTTGAAACCGATCCTGACGGGTTCATTGATTAGACATCTGAGAGATAAATGAATGAAATGATCCAGCAGTGATTTTAGTGTAAAACGGATCGATAGCGATGCAGAAATAAACTCGTCAAATGTCGGATTCATTGATCTCTTTATGGAACACTTTATGGCTTAATTAAACTCATTTATTTATCTATAATGTTAATTTGTTCGTAAAGGAAATGACGTGTTTTTTTATATTTCTGACGTCGTTTGGAAATAAAAACAAGGCCAAAAATAGAGAAAAGATGGAAAATAATCTAGATTTTAACCACAAATATAAAGCAGATACAACAACTGTGTGTGTGTGTGTGTGTGTGTGTGTGTGAGTGTGTGTGTGTGTGTGTGATCTGCAGTGTGTTGAGGTGGACAGCTTGTTATCTGGGGCTGAACTGCAGAGCTTAATATTCAGCCAGCAGCCAGATTAGTTCAGGACAACCTGTCAGTCTGCAGCTGCACAGAAACACACACCGATACAGAGACGGTGAGGAGGAAGAGGAGGAGGAAGAGGAGGAGGAAGAGGAGGAAGAGGGGAGCTGCTTCATCCAGCAGTGAGAGAGTGTGCAGTCTTTGTACTTCTATCTTTATGAGGACCGTTTCTGTCTTATTTCAGCATATTACAGCAGCTTCATTGATCCAGTGAGCTCTGATGAACCTCCACAGTCCTGCAGGCTGAACAGGTGCTGCTACAGTAACAGGAAATACGTCACACAAGCAGCCACTCGACTACTTGTGAAATACAAACTAGAGCAAAAACAGACAAATACACACAGCAGAGAAGAGATGTGAGGGAGCAGAGGGAAAGGTTTAGATCCCTGTGAAATATTCAAGTCTACAAAACTAAAGTACGGTGTTTGGTCAAAATTATTAGGTTGAGCTGTATGTAGCTACGAGTAAAGAGTGGGGAAGAAGAAGAAGAACAACAACAACAACAAGATGAAGAAGAAAAAGAACAACAAGAACAAGATGAAGAAGAAAAAGAACAACAAGGCCAAGAAGAAGAAGAAGAAGATGAAGAAGAAGAAGAAGAACAACAACAACAACAAGATGAAGAAGAAGAAGAAGAAGAAAAAGAAGAAGAACAACAACAACAAGATGAAGAAGAAGAAGAAGAAGAAGAAAAAGAAGAAGAACAACAACAACAAGATGAAGAAGAAGAAGAAGAAGAACAACAACAACAAGATGATGAAGAAGAAGAAGAAGAAGAACAACAACAACAACAACAAGATGAAGAAGAAGAAGAAAAAGAAAAAGAAGAACAACAACAACAAGATGAAGAAGAAGAAGAAAAAGAAGAAGAAGAAGAAAAAGAAGAACAACAACAACAACAAGATGAAGAAGAAGAAGAAGAAGAAGAACAACAACAACAACAAGATGAAGAAGAAGAAGAAGAACAACAACAACAACAAGATGAAGAAGAAGAAGAAGAACAACAACAACAAGATGAAGAAGAAGAAGAAGAAGAAGAAGAAGATGAAGAAGAAGAAGAAGAAGAAGAACAACAACAACAACAACAACAACAACAACAACAACAAGGCCAAGAAGAAGAAGAAGAAGAAGAAGAAGAAGAAGAAGAAGTCCTACTAATCTACCACCATGTTGCTGTAGTTCAGGCTGCTAGCTTCAGTAACTGCTAGTTCAGCTTCACTTCTCCAGTAGCTGCTCCGTGCTGGCGTGATGCAGCACAACAAGCTGACCAAGTTCAGTAAACAGTAAACCACATTCCCGCACATGCTCAGTGGAGTCTGCCGTACAAGGACCCGCTCTCCTGAGACCGAGGCCATGATCTCTGTTATTACGGAGGAACATCTCGCCGTGACCCCCCTGATGTGTTTTTAATAGTTTCTGGACAACAACAGAGATCCACGGCTCAGAGGAAGGAGAAATATCAGCCTTTGGATACAATCAGGTCATGTTTGTTTGGCTCCAAACATGAAAAAAAAAATACAGGAAATGACCAGATACATCCTTGAAATCTGGGAGATTTTAAAGACAATCAATAGTAATCAATAGAGGAGTCCCTGATGTAACAGTCAGCTTTTAATTTAAGCAGTTCTTGTGCAGCTGTTTGAGTTAAGACGCCATTAATCACTGATGCATTTAAGAAGTTTGGCTTGAAAATAGTCTAATTGTGACCAGAAAAAGATATAAAAGACAAATATTATCAGTTCTGACACTCATGTATGGATCATATCAAACATCAGCTCACATTCAGACGTTTTAACGGCAAGAAAAATGTTTCAGACATCGATAACATCCACTGTCAGAGAGCAACAAATACCCCAAAATGCATTGCGGCCACGACAGGTGGGCGCCACAGCGATAGCGATTCACCCCGTGTCACTCCTTCCTTCACCTACACATGCAAACCAACAGCCGGACGCTACATTTGTCACTCTCTAATTCACCTCGCCTGTGCTCCGAGGTTGCTGAAAGGCATTCTGGGAAATGTAGGAAGTCCCTAACTGAAGAGAGCAGAGAGACCGAGGATTCAGCCTCCAGGGAGGAGGAGGAGGAGGAGGAAGGAGGAGGAAGGAGGGGTCTAATGCCTTGCTCAAGGGGGCTCCTAAAGCCGCTGTGACACCTGACTGGTGATAATGGCATTCCCCTGCCGCCGGTTTAACCCCCCTCCCTCCCTCCCTCCTGTGGCAAAGGGGGGGTTGAGGAAGGGGAGGGAAGGAAGGGGGATGATGCGTGGAAATCGAAAAATTAGGTCAAAGTCTGCGGGATGAGAGGAAGCTTTGCATTCAGCGATGCCGCCACCATCACCACCGCCGCCGCCGCCGCCGTGCATTTACAACGTCAGCTGAGCATGTAAATAATGCAACGGGGCATCTGACCCCGTTTCCCTCAGACACACTTGTTTACATTGAAGAACTCTGAGCTACAATAAAAAAAAAAAAAAAAAAAGGGGGGGGGGACGTGTGTCATCTTTTTCCCTCCCTTCCTTCATCACTCTGCTTTTTTTTTTCTCTCTCTCTCTCAGCTTTTGAAACCCGCATTTGCAGCAGCAGAAACATTAAAATGCGATGTGTGCATTTGCAGTCAGCTGTTAAAGTCGCTTCCTCTCTCTCCCTCTCTCTCCCTCTCTCTCTCTCTCTCTCTCTCCCTCTCCCTCTCTCTCCCTCTCTCTCTCTCTCTCCCTCTCTCTCCCTCCCTCTCTCTCTCTCTCTCCTGCCTTTTTCCCCTTTCTTTCTCCATACATGGCTGAGCCACGCGAAGCCTCCAGACTGGATGAGAAACAGGGAAAACACTGCTCGCAGGCAGCTGAAATATGACACTATGATACTCTCCAGGCTGAGAGTGAGTCTGCAGCAATGTGACATATCAATCTGAAAAAGAAGAAGAAGAAGAAGAAGAAGAAGGAGGAGGAGGAGGAGGAGAGGGAGGGAGAGTAGAGTAGAGTAGGGAGCTAATGAGAAAATCAATACCAAGGCTGCATTTCAGTGTCTTGCAAAAAGAGACCAATATATGCTCTGGTGTTATGGAAAAAAAAAAAAAAAAAAGAGAGCTGGAATATAATGGAAATCATTCATCCTCTCAAAACGCCGCCTGGCTGCAGTGTGTCATGTGAAAACTGTGTCTGGTAACAGCTGCACACTCTGTGCACATAATCTAAGCAGCATGCAGGACTCTGCTCAACGGGATTTTCCAATCTGACAATGAAAAAAAAAAAACAACAAAACCTCTCTCTGACAACAACTTCTTATCGACAAACCCGAAAGATAAATCTCTCTAGTATTCTTATGATATTCCCACTAAGGGGGTGGAGGTGGGGGGGGTTAATGTGTCTCTGGTGCTCAGTAGAGACTTTAAAATGTACTTTATGGTGTTGTTTATCTGCTGTGAATATCTAATGATGCAATGATGAGGCAACCCATCAATCAGACAGCACAGAAAATGAATCGAACAAATTCAATAATAATAATAATAATAATAACTTAAGAAAACATAACTTTTCTCTGGACTGGTCACTGTGAGCTCTGAGGATTCTTTTTTTTTTACACTCGAGAGCAAAAATTCAATCCATTAAATCATAAAAAAAATGTCAAATTTCTGTTTCCAGCATCAAAAATATGAGGCTTTCTCTGCTTTATAGCATTGTGAATTGAATATTTCTGGATATAGTTTAAATAGATTCATTCATAATGATATTCATCATTTGCTGCAGCCCCTCATCATGATATCACTATCATATTCCTGGAGAGTTTTGTAGTTTTGCTTCATGCATACTGATGATTTCTAGTTAAAAAAATAATCAGTGCACAGCGATGACATTCCTGTTATAATCCTGAGTATGTTCATTATATTATGTGGTGCTGACATGTGAAGTTTAAGTCTACTTTTATATGTATTTAAATGATGGTTTTGATATAATTTCCGTGCAGCAATCCTCTCTGATGCATGATAAGAATATCATAAGGATACTATGGTCCCTCCACAGCATGCCAAGTGTGTTTCCACTTCACTGCCACACCACCAAAACACCACATCCCCTGCATCCAAAAATCACAGCCACACACAAACCCAAGCAGTCATGATGGCAGCATGCAATAAATACGTGGACTTGAACTTGTGGCAGTCACAGCTCAACACTTTCTTTCTTTCATATTTTTTTTTTAAATTATTATTATTTAAACATCTCTCTTCTTGCAGCTTTCCTCTTAAAAACTAACTCCGGAGCCGGTTGGTCCCGTCAGCAGAGACCCAGACCAGCTCTATCTCCCCCCTGCTCTGTCTCTCAGTGCAGCAGCAGCAGCAGCAGCAGAAGAGCCGGGCAGAGCCGCCGAGCTCAGCGGTGAAATCCAAGTACTCACCCTCCGATAACTCCAGCTCCAGCTCGGCCAGTTTAGCCCGCACCTCCGCAGGAATCGGCGCCGGGTCCCGGTCCGCCATTCCGCCGTAAGCAGCCGACTTTAAATCTCTGTTTTCGGCTTCTTTCTCCCTCTTTTTCCCTCTCTCCCGAAAGCTTCTCCTCACAAACCCCCCCAAAAAAATCCAAAGTCAGTCAGACTGTGTGTGTGCGGCAGCGGCGCTGTTCGTCTCCGCAAAGCTGCGTCAAGACAGCCGGAACATGGCGGCGTTTTTATTGTCAAAATAAGAGCCGACGCAGCAGTCTGTGGATCCCACTTCACTTAAAGATCCACTCCAGACATGTACTGATACATCTAATCATACTAGTACACGAGGAAATACTCAGACCCTTTACTGCAGTAGAAGTACCACTACAAGGAATGAAAATATACTCCATTATAAGTAAAAGTCCTGCATTAAAAATCCTACCACAGTAAAAGTACATCAGTATTATGAGCTTGATGTAGTTAAAGTATTGTAGTAAAAGTAGTGGTTTGGTCCCTCTGACTGATATATTATTATATATGACATCATTAGATTATTAATACTGAAGCATCAGTGTTAGAGCAGCATGTTACTGTTGTAGCTGCTGGAGGTGGAGATAGTTTACACTGCTTTATATACAGTTAGCTAGTTTAGTCCACTGGTTCCCAACCTAGGGGTCGGGGCCCCTCCAAAGGGTCAGCAGATAAACCTGAGGGGTCGTGAGATGATTAATGGGAGAAGAAAGAAGAAAAAACAAAGTTCTGATACAAAGTTCTAGTCCAAGATGTCTAATTTCACATTGATCCTCCAATTACAGATTTGACAGTAGAAGGCTGACATTATGATGATCCACAATAACACAATGACAAAGTCACTCTATTCATTTTAGGGAAAAGCTCATTGATGAGGACATAGTTGGACTATAGATTACATAATTTAAGAATAAGTTATTCTTTATTGACATTTGGTGACTGCAGTTTGTCAGAGATCAGCTGTGCTTCTCTGGCCTCAGCTCTGAAGTCCAACCCCTCCCATCTGAGAGAGCTGGATCTGAGTGGAAACAAGGTGCAGGATTCAGGATTGAAGCTGCTGTGTGCATGTTACTGTTGTAGCTGCTGGAGGTGGAGCTAGTTTCAACTACTTTATATACAGTTAGCTAGTTTGGTCCAGTGGTTCCCAACCTAGGGGTCGGGACCCTCCAAAGAGTCAGCAGATAAATCTGACGGGTCGTGAGATGATTAATGGGAGAGGAAAGAAGAAAAAACAAAGTTCAGATAAACAAATCTGTTTTCAGTTTTTGGACTTTTTCTCTAATCTTTGGTTTTTGCTGAAATATTGGATCATTTGAACATTTATTGAATTGAAAGCATGTGAGAAGTTTAGAGGGAAAAATCACTATTTGGTGGAGTTGTTAACAACTCATAGACATGTGAAATGTGACCCCGACTACACACTGCTTTTTGTAAGACGTCAAAAGACAAAAAGGTTGGAAACCACTGGTTTCATCTTTAACAATGTGTTGTATTTTAAAAGCTTGTTATATTATCCATTGTGTCAAATCTTCATCTGAAAAGTAACTAAAGCTGTCAAATAAATGTAGTGGAGTAGAAGTATAAAGTATCATCACATGGAAATACTCAAAGTACAAATACCTCAGATTTTCAGTGAGCTCAGAGAAAACAAGCTTCTTCAGATTAAATTAAATCAATCGATCAAAAGATATAAATGTAGCCCAGGAGTCAGACGTCTCATCTAGTTTCAACACTGTAATCAGTAGAAACCACCATGACTTTTATTGTGAAGGAAAAATCCTCCCTCTTCCTGTTTGCTCGCTGCTGACTGTTTCTGACTTTATGCGCCTCTCAGCTTGAATCTACTGAAGCATTGAAAACATCAACAAATTAACACAAAGGGTCAAATGTTTCCTTCTGATCGACTCCAGACGAAGTTGTTCCTCTGATCTGAGGAGGAAATAAAAACTGCTGTTGAATTTTTTTTTTTTTAAATAAAACTGGTAAACAACTGTTAGAGGGCGCCAGAAAACATCTATCTATCTATCTATCTATCTATCTATCTATCTATCTATCTATCTATCTATCTATCTATCTATCTATCTATCTATCTATCTATCTATCTATCTATCTATTATCTTCCTTGGACAAACCTCATATTTATGCAAAGTCTGTATGAATATTTAGAGAGTGACTGAGAGTAATGACATATTGAGGACAGTTTAAAGTGATTGGTCTTCATTTGATGAGCTCTGACCCTTTTTGTCCACATTAACAAGTAAACTATGCACATTTTTAAAAAGTTGCTTATTTATTAGTGCCTCCATGAATCAAACCACATATAAAACTCTTAAACTTGGTCGTCCTTTCACTTTGGCCCAGACTGATAGCCGTTAAATTTTCAGACGATCATGGTCTCCAGTGAATAAATCCTACTTAGGTCACCATGAAGTTGACATTTATCGTTCACTGTGAGATATCTTGACTTTTATTATTATTTGACGGATTGGATTAAAATTCACAAGAGAGATTGTGAAATGGATTGGATTTAAAAGTTATTTCAGACATTCATGGTTCTTCTGACTTTAATGATGCTCTGATTTTTTCCTCTAACGCCAACATGATGTTGACTTTTTAAAAAATTCTTTATTAAAATATCTTGGCAAATGAAGTTTATAGATTATAAACAAAGTTCAGGAATAGAGACCACGCCAAGTACACATCCCACATCTGCAGAACAGAGTATTTAGGCTCATCCGTTCAGCCCCCCTAATCTCAGCCCTCCCACCCTAAACCCTCTGTTTTCATCAACCATTCTCTCTCCTCTGTTTTAATACAGGAATAGTACAAAAACCCTCAACCCTCTGTTCTACGTTCTTCAACTCTCACACTTCACTCCTTTCCTTCTCCCATCACTTCGTCCCTCCATCCCTAATCGCTTCATCAGTTTCTCCCAATCCATCCATCAACACATCGGCTCTTTCATCATTTCAATTATCACTTCAATTGGTGTGGTCTCAGTTAGTTGAACTAGATCTGGTTAAAATTGAATTTCTGACCAAATACCTTAGAAACTAATGATGTTCCCATCAGCCTCAGCTACACTTTGTGTTGAATGCTAATCAGAAAACATTAACATGCTAACATACTAAACCAGCACACTGAATATCGGTAGCCTCTAAATTAAATAGCCACACTTTTTTTGGGGGGAATTTTCCCAAATAGCAAAGCTTATAACAGAAGGTTTTATTTGAAAGGTAACATCTTTTAGTTCCTGGAAATGTGCTTGTTCACCAAGCAAAACTACATCAATTCAAATAAGGCTCAAAAAAGTGTATTTGAATAACAATAACTAGGACATGCTTTATGCCAGAACTATGCAAATCACCACATACCTGCTACATTTTGTCAACCACACCTGTATAAAATCCCAAACCTGTAGACCTAACCTTATCTAATCTAGGGAGTTTTTAGTTTTTGGTGTCACTGGTGTCCCAGAACCTCTCCAAAACGTCTTAGCTGCTAAACATTAACATGCAGTATTACCATTGTGAGCATGTTGGCATGCAGATGTTAGAATTTAGATCACATAAAGCCTCACAGAGCTGCTAGTAGACGACTGTTGGTCTTGATTTAATATTCTGATGATTTTTTTCTGAATGAATGATAATCAAAAACTGTGTTCCTGGAAGGGAAATATGGTGCAAAACAAAACAATATTTCAGAAAATACAATGAAATTGTTGTTTTGTTTTGCACCTCAGGGCCACCGTAGTATCTTTTATGTGGCTGATTTTATTTTGTAAAGCAGGTTCAGACGACAAAGTTTTTTATTTGAATTGTAATATAAGTTGTCTTCTTGTCTGTGTTTGACAAATTGTTTCATCACTGCAGCTGTATGTGCACGACACAATAACAAGCTAAATATATGCCGAACACTTTTAATGATTAATCTAATCTTGATTTAATGGAAAATTAAGAAAACTAATCAAAGGTGTCCTGTGATACAACTTCAACACTGTGAAAGAGCCCATTTACAGGGATCATAATAGGTAAATTTTATCTTAAAGCAGCTATAATCATTTATATTAGCAATATATCGCATGACTACATGTATTTTTTATTATTATTATTTTATTTGCACAGTAAAAACAACAAAAGAGAAGAAACAAATTGTGCAGGTTAGATTTAGAAGAAAAAAAGAACCCTTAGAGGTTTATAGTAGTAACCTCACCTCATTACACATTATAAGCAAGATACAAAAGTCATGTGATCCACAAAAATAAACAAACAAGCAACCACAGAATCAAAAGCAAACATAAAGTAAAGCAGCACAAACCAAGCAAAGAAACAAAACAGATAAAATAACGTAATGAGGGTGTGTGTGTGTGTGTGTGTGTGTGTGTGTGTGTGTGTGCACGCTTACTGAAGCACACGTGTGTTAAGTCAACTCCTTACGACAGAGAGCGAGAGAGAAAAGCCAAATATAATCAGATATGATCAGTTTGAATAGTTAAGTCTGGTTCATCAGACAGGTTTGAAGCTTATATCTGAAATTCAGACCCCAGTATGGAGTACTGGGAGTACTGGGAGTACTGGGAGGTGGAAACATTTGGCCTGTCTTGTATTATTAGGTGTGTACGTCACCATTAGGCTGGAAAAATGCTTTATAAGTGAAGGGAAAGTTCACTCATAGCAGCTAACTTAAGTTTCTTAACTTTAATTAAGAGAATTATCACCAAACTCTGCAGGTCCCCTCAACCCTACGGAAGGTTTTTAGTGTCTTTCAATTAATTGTTTTTGGTTTTACAGGCCACAACTTTACTTTACACTTTTCACAGTTCGCTGCAGACTATCTGGTGAACATAGTGGAGCATTTAGCAGCTAAAGAGCCAGGAACACGACTCCAAATGATAATGTTGCTCTTTTTAAATAAATAACTACTAACTTTATAGACCATAATACGTATGTCAGTGTTTATATCTTGTCTCAGTTGACCCTAAAGTGGCCAAAAAAGTCTTATTGGAAAGTTTGCAGGTTTAAAGAAAACTGTATTTGATAGAGGAATTAAAGATTTTAAGATAGTCAATATTAGATTCTATCAAATCAAAAATAATATACTTATAAGGACCATTGAGTATTTTAAGTTAATGATCCCCTCCAGACGTGCACGTGTAAAAGTCAGCTGTGGTGAGGTTTGAGGTGAGCTCGGAGAAACTTTCCTCCTTCAGCAGATAAATATGAAAACAAACTGTACATACATCGTTCTGCATGGAGAAGTGAAAACATAACAAGATGAAAAACACAAAACAGCTTTATCTTTGGTTTGATTCGAGGAACGTTGACTTAAACTCGGCGTGGTAGCGATATCCCACATAACACCTCTAACTCTGTTCTTCCACATTTCACAGTCGAGCTGTTTTCTAGCTTCGAACATAAGATGGAACTTCATAATAAAAATGCATTTCAGGGTCTGTGTTTCCATCACTGCAGGGCATTTCATTAAAATCATCATCATCATCATCATCATCATCATCTGTGTCTCAGCCTCTGGCAGCAGCAGAAGTCCCATCATCATTACTTTTCCATTACTGACCCAGACAGCTTGTTTCTGTGCTCAGGCAACCTGCTGCAGGTCTGACACCGAAGCTCAGATTCATCACAGAGCAGAGAGAGAGAAAACAGCAGCAGCATCAAAGATCTGCAAATTCAACTTTAGAGCTTTTATTATTCCTGTCCCTTAAATGAGGATAAAGTATATATGAACCTACAGTTGTTGCACACATTAAAAAAAAGAAACTCAAATGAACTGAGAGAGTAGCTGCTTGTTGCCTTGACGACACTCTGCCAAAGTTGCATATGTTCAAATTACACATATGGAGGCTTGAAGCTGCTAACAGGTGACAGATGATGTTAATATTCAGTGTGTTCAAGCACGGCATAAAAAAAATCTAAATATTTCAACAAATACATACTTTGTTTACACATTCCAAGAGGGAGCAGAAGAAACATATATATATATATATATATATATAAAGAAGTTTATTCTTGACCTTGGAAACAAACATAGCAAAATCCACCTACCACCTAAAGCTCAATAAATAACACATTATATCTCACGTCTTTTATCCGTACAAAAGTGACATGTTGTGGTTTTATTGAAGGATATGTGCTGGACGATTTCCAAGGCAACTCACCTCCTTGGACAGAAGATGAACACATGAAACACCCACTTGGTTCTTGGGTAGGTTTAGGTACAGATAGCAGATAGACCCTTACTCCATGAACCATCAAGGTCCTCAGTTAAAATTAAAGCAGCAAGCAGCGTTGGATGGGCCTTCACCACCACACACACGCCAAATGGCTTGTATCAAATCTCTGCCCATCTCTGCCCAGACTCTGAACCAGGAACTAAACTAGACTTTGGCGCCTTCCCTCCCTACAAGGCAGCCCAAAAGACTGAATAAAAACTGAGGATCCTGTTGTAAAAAAATTCCTTAACAAATATCCAATCAATAAAAAATACCAATTTCTCCAGCAAGTCGTTTGATCACATGACTCCAGAGCGACACATAGGAGCGTTTTCTAATCTGGTGCTGCTATTTTTGTCTGTTCTTTCCAAAGCTGTTACTCATCACTGTTAAAGAATAATGATGTTTTATGACGTGACAACGCTGTGGTTAATGTCTGGTTAGGTTTAGGGAAAGATCATAGTTTGTTAAGGTTGTTCTTTCTTAAATTTAGGCCACTTTACATAATAACCTCAGGGATGAGGTTGGGGAACGGTTACTGTCCTGTATCGTGGTTGGAAACAGGAAATGAGCAGCGGTGTCCTTTGGCAAAGTCCACTGTCGGGTTAATGCCTCCGTCTGTCCCTCCCCATACTCTAAATGAGGAAAAATGTCACCTTGTATAGACGTCATCCGAACTGCACCACTGCTGCGGGTCATAATTATTACAGCCACTGGATGACATCTGTCACTCAAACGTCACTATAAGTTGTTTTTGGTTGACTGACGTTACGACCTGTTGTGTTGTTTAGTTGTTTTTGGGAGAACAGTCTTGGTTTTTTTGGGGGGGCAGTTGTCTGTCTTATAGCCAGACAGGCTGTTTCCTAATATGTTTGAACTAATCCTTTAACTTAAACTTTGAGTGAAGGTTTTTGGTCAAACCCTGTAAATGTTGCAGTGGTTCAAAGGGGTCGGTCCACAGTGGAAACAACTGCGAGCCAAAAGAAAGAAAACGTTTGAGCCTGCGGAGATGACCTCGCTAATTATCTGTGTTTTGTAGAGAAGAAAACCTTCCCAACATCTATTGTGTGTATGTGTGTGTGTGTGTGTGTGTGTGTGTGTTTCCATCCTGCTCAGGATGCGACGTTGTCTTCAGAGTGTGTAGAGAATCACAATACAGTGCAGTTTGACTGATATTGAGCCTGAAGGGTAAGAAAAAACAAACCCTGAAAAACAAGCAGACTGAGAAAATGTGAGAGGAAAGTAAAACACAACACATCCATCCGTCTGATTCTCCTCACGGTCACTGATCAACATTTAAAAGCAGCTGATTCTGTCCTCTGATGAACTTTGTGACTGAATTTTTGGTTAAAATCAATGTTTGCTTCATTTTGTTTATCACATGTGCTAAATAAACATCTTTTAAAATCATATTCCAGTTGTTCGAGTCACTCTACATAATAAGAATCAAACCTAAAAGCATGTTGATGTTTGAAGAATTTGACTGTATTTATTTATTGGGACAATGTAGAGTTTTAAACATGAAAGATGCAGAAGTCCAACATTTTCACATACACGTCAAGGTCATCCATCACCACCGTCACTCATCTTCTTATTTAAGGAGTCATTAAAATCACAGACAGATAAATGAGAGAAGTAAAAAAAAATCTGAAAAGTTCAGAGCTGAAACACAACATGAACCCACAAAGCTTCATAAAGTCATTTATCCAAAAAGACCAAACAGATTTCTGGTTCCACCTTCTGAAACGTGAAGATTTCTTTGGTCAAACAATACAAGCAAATCTCAGATGTGGCTTTGGGGTTTTGGTCTCACTTATATATATATATATATATATATATATATATATATATATATATATATATATATATATATATATATATATATATTACAGACTAAATGATTAAACCCTCACAGTACAGTACAAAGCAAAACAACACACGGAACACACCACACAAAATACAAAGCTAATACATTGAGAAAGAGCATCACAATAATCTGCATCTACTGCTTTTCAAATGTCACTAACATCGACTGAATGAAGAAGTTTGAGAAGAAGAAGGAGAAGTTTAACTGTTAATTTAAATTTTGATGCATTTTGTTGGAAATTATATTGGAATTTGTTATTTTGATTTGCTCTTTTGTCTGGATTGATGTATTTTTATTTGAGATAACATGTAACAACCCAGTCACCAGAAGAAAACGTTGAGTATGTACGTTTTAACATGTGAAATAAGTATCATATCAACGTTTCTACAAACGTGACGTAACGTTTCTACCCGTTGAATTATGATGTTTTATGGTGTGACAACGCTGTGGTTCAGGTCTGGTTAGGTTTAGGCACTTAAAACCACTTGGTTAAGGTTAGGAAAGATCATGGTTTGGGTTAAAATAAAAATAAAACATAAAATAAAAACGGTTGATGTCTCACTAAAAACACGTAATTTCCCGCCAGAAAAAAACGGTTGCAAATGTCCTGACGTCTCGCTAAAAACACCCGCTTTTGTCGGTTGAAACGGGGAAGCGGGCTTTGGTTTCAAGATGGTCTTGAACCAGATCTCTGCTGCCAACAAACTGACTAACCATCAATCAACCCTTCCTCCTCTTCATAGGAAAGTCAGCTCATATAAATCGCATGTGAACTACGTCACTTTACAAATGTTGATATGATACATTTTGTTGAAATGTTGCTAGGATACGTATTTCACGTGTTGAAACGTACATATTCAACGTTTCTGTGGTTTGCAGAAACGTACCATGCCAACGTTTTATTCCGACGACCAGGCTGCATGTAAAGCAAACAGGTGACACAGATGATGATGATGATGATGATGGCGTGATAACCAAATGATGCTGTGATGATCGCTGGCGTCACCTCTGTTTAAACTGGTGATTTACCTGTCTGCTCCGTCTCAACAGGTGCTCGTTAGGACGACTGGCGACACCTGATGGCTTATTAAAGTCCAGGCTGCAGCTGTACCGGTCTGCTGTCCCTCCATGCACCTGCTCTGCTGCTTTAGTTATTTACTTGGCTTTTAAACACACACACACACATATCCTCCATTCACGCATCACATAAGGTACCACTGATTCCCATACATGCCGTAAATATTTATAAATATTCACATGACTATATTTATATTTTATAATATCCAAATATTTATGTGATTTGAAAGTTGTAATTTAATTGACTGCAAAATATCTGGTGCTGTAATCCATTACACAATAGCATAAAATTACTGTATATTTTTATTTTACAGTTACATACAGCTACTGTAAAAGTAGATACAGTACCATTAAATTACTCTGTTTCATTTTGCAATTGCTACTGTAAATAAAAACACAGTACACTTAGCCTACTGTAATTTATTTCACATTAAGTTTACTGTTTATAAATTTAATGTGAAATAAATTACAGTAAGTTACTTGTCAACTACTGCCAGTTAATTACTGTAAAAAAAAATCACAGTAAGTGTTTTACAGTGTAGTTCAGTATTTAATTTGACTTCATCATCAGGTCATGGCAGATGTTTTGTGATGGTTGAAAGTGCTTTTCGACCTTGTGTTCCTGTTTTTGGCCCGTGATGAAGGCGAAACGTTGAGCTTTGATTCAGCACAGAGATGTTTAAATAAAGAAGACGTGGATGAATAAATCTGTGTGGTTTTATTGTTTTACTGAAAATGTTTATTGAAACAAAGAAAAGGGGAAAAAAAAGTGACAAATATGGAAGTTTGAGTTTGTATCAGTTTCCTTTTGCACATGTTTTTAATGTGATAGTCTTTATTTTCCTCACTTCTGTTAACTGGAAACACATAAGAATGTAAAATGAGGAGAGAAAAGGGTTTGTGAATGTTTGTTACTGGAAATAAAATCATCTTCATCATCATCATCATCATCATCATCTGACAGTGAGGAGCTCCTGCAGCATCTTCTGTGAACATGCTGCCATCTTGTGGCTCTTCACTGTCATCAGGACCTGCTCACATCTGAGGACGAAGACGATTAGATTTAGAAAAAAAAAATGAAATATCACTTTCTAAATATTTTTAATTGATGCAATTTAAAAAAAAAAAAAAAAAAAAAGAAGAAGAAGAAGCTTCCTGTAGACTTCATTGTGGTGTGTTTATCACTGTATCGTGTGTATCATCTGAATTTCATTTTAAAGCAGAAGTGGAGAAATTTATCACTTCCCTATTTCAAAAAACCCCCAAAACATTCATGTCTGCATAAAATAGATATTATATAATACAACACGCTCAACTCACAATCACAGATACTTTCACTCTCAATGCATTGATGTTGCTTTTGCTGTTTTTGTTGTTGATTTTGTTTATTATGTTATGAGTCATATGTGTAGTTTATATAAATTGGGTAAAAATATACATTGGAGATGTGTGATTATGCAATTTACATAAACTTATTTAAAGGATAGGTTCATAGTTTTTCAAGTCAGGAGACCAAATGAGCAGTGAAACCTGTTTTTTCTTGCTGTAATCATTCCTCCTGTTCATACTGACCATTAGTTTCCTTCATAATGACCTTACATTGGAAGTGATGGGGGACGAAATCCACAGTCCTCCTTCTGAAATGTATTTAAATGATTCAAATCAAGTAGGTATCTTTCAACGTTACAGTCTTTTTAGTGCCAAAGTCCCTCTTTTTGTTTCTATACTTCCACCTGCAGCTCAACAGGGAAACACAAAGAGGAGAATTTGATGCTAAAAAGACTGTAAATGTGTCAGATATCCACTTGATATGACTAAACTCAGACTCCTCATAGAAGCTTCACATCAACTTTTAAATGCATTTTCTGCACAAAGTGACATAAAGCACAATTAAAGGGGATCTTTTAGTAGTCAGTATGAACAGGAGGAATGATTACAGCGAGGAAAAACCTATTATTTTCACTGCTGTGTGTGTACTTTCTAAATGTATTGTGTAAAAGGTTTTCGCCACTTTATATTTTTAGACTCTTCTCCATAATGCAACACCATCAGGGAAGCGTCTGATTCATTCTGCGGCATGACGACGAACCCCAAAACATCCAGCCAGTAAGTCAGCGAGAACTATCTTCATCATCAAGAAGAAGAAGAAGAAGGAGAAGGAGTCGTACAACAGATGGTCTCTGATCTCAACATCACGGAGTCAGTCTGGGATCAACAGGAAGAGACAGAAGCAGCTGAGACGCTGAAATAAACAGAAGAACTGCAGGAACTTCTCCAAGATGCAGAAACAACCGAGCTGCCCAAGCACCTGAAACACCGAGGAGAGCTGCAGCTGTTTGAAAGGTGAAGCTGCTCACAACAAAACAATGATTTCATTTAGGTTTCTTCTGTTTACTCAACTTTGTATGAAGTTTTTTGAAACATAAAAACTATTCATGGTGTTATTTTGTGAAAGCAGCCTCGCTTTCTAGGTAGCTCGCGACAAATAAAAGACAACATATCCGTCCTTAGACTCCCCTGGAAGCTCTGATTGGCTGATTCATCTGGTAGAAACAGCTAATAATGAGCACCAGACCTTTTTGAACCTCTGAACAAATTGTGATGTGGGTGGAGGTTCTCAGAGGTCTGGAGCACAGTACTGTAAATAAACTTTTATATAACTGGTCGAAATCTACTAAATTAAAGAGACATGTTTTACAGAACTGCTTTCAAAATAAAAAAAGGGAACTGGAATTTTTTTTTTGTTTTCCTGGAGCAGTTTCACCACCAACCACTATCACTTTCACCCAACTGTGAGAAGCTCCTCTGTTTCCTGCAGTTGAATTTTTGTCACTTTTCTAGTGTGAACACGCACGTCAGACTCAAAACCTGCTAACAATTAAGTGTGAAATGCAGAATGATTTGTGATGCAGTACTGTCAACCCATACACAGATAAACATGTGTGTGTGTGTGTGTGTGTGTGTAAACGTAGAAATATGAGTATATAACAGGCTGAACTACTAGAGAAATGACGTCTTATTCCAAGAACTATTATTTATTTCAACTACAGCAGTGAGGCGTTTCTATTTGTGCCGTTCGTCATCTTAACCGCATGATTTTATTGTCGTTATTGTTGGTTTTGTGTTGTCTTTCTTGTCTCCAGGCGTCGCAGGCTTGTTTGTATCGACAGATTCTCATCTTTTTTTTACTGTTTGATTGTATTTTCGGTGCTTTTATTTTGTAATACTTGTGCTTCTAACTTTTTGCCAACAGATGAAAACCAGCCTCTCTGTCAAATAAAGTAATAATAATTATGTAGACACTGTAAAATATAGCTGTACCAAATGAATGAAACTCAAGGAATGTGATTATTATCATCTCTATTTTCCATAACTTCAATCATGTAAAACTGATTAAAAAGAAAACAAAACATGAAAGTTTTCAAACTAAAAAGGTGCAAATTGTTCACAGAATTGCTTTAAAATAAACAAGTAAATAAATAAATAAGAAAGAACGACACGCTGGCTCCTCAACAGTGCCTAAATCTTTATTTTTCAGTAAGCTACATTTTTTTTCTCCAAATTAGACAGTTTTACATCATGACACAAGAGTAACTTAAATTATCTATAGCTGACATGTACGCTTGATTCCAGTCTCAATGGAAGAGTAAACCCCAAAAAAATAAACAAAAAAATAAAATAAAATAAAAAGAGGAAACAACAGAACAAAAAACAAAAAAAAGAAGAAGAAGAAGAAGCCCTCTTGAATGCAATCTCCGTTCCCCGTCTGTTAAAGGTGTCGTTAGGCAAATTATCTGTCCAAACCCCACCACGGTGGAGTCATCGATTGTCCACAGCTGTTAGCGTAGCATGGTAAGAGTGTTAAATGAGTTAAACCACAGTGAGTTGATAGAGAGATTGAGTCATGTTCCAGTCAGTTGTTGTGCATTCGTTATTATATATTTTTGCTTTAAGAAAATAAAAACAAACAAAAAAGAAAAAAAAAAACCAAACACACACACAAGGGGGTCCATTTTTTACGACAAGATGCAACCCCTGAGAAGGGGAGGAAAAAAAACAAAAAACAAACAAAAACAATGGCACTGTCAAAACGCGCGAACCGGAAGGAGGAGACTTGAGAGCTGAGGCGACTGACGGGCTGATATGAAGTGTGACGCTCCATGTACAGGTCCATGAGAAGAGAAAAGGAGCTCCTCAAAACAACAAACAAACAAACAAACCAAAAACAAAAAACGCCAGAATCTAGGCGTTTGTGTTAGTGCCGGCGAGACAGGAAGAGGCAGTCCGAAACTTGCGCCCTGTCTTCATGCCCAAAAAAAAAAAAAAAAAACTCCTAAGAGATCCCTTCCAAAGCGGTACCATCCAGTCTGAGATACCCGCTCTTCAGAAGAAGAGTCACACCTCTCTCTCACTGCATCGCTCTGAATTTCTGGGTGGTACATTTTTTTTTTTTTTTTCCTTTTTAATAATAATTTTTTTCTCAATTCCACACATGCACACATTCACAGTTCAGGGATGCCCAGTTTGTAATCAGCGTCTTGCGTTTAATGTCACAAAGTTCGAGGCTATGCCGAAGGGTCAAACGCACCCCCGTAGCCGCCGCTGTCGCTGCCGCCATCAGTTAGGCGTGCAGGCAGGCGGGCAGGGGATTGACCTCAAGTCGTCACCACCAATCAAAACGCTCCTACAGTCAGTGGTGTCACATTGTAGATTTCTCCGGATGTGAAAAAAAAAAAAAAGTCTTTTTGATGGACTTTCTAGAAACAAGAAAATTGCATCTTAAAATAATAATTAAAAAAATAAAACAAACAAAAAAAAAAACAAAAAGTAAAAGCCAGAGATGGCAAGCGCTCAGCTATGTACAAGTTCAAACTGCCCAGTCAGACAAAAAAACAAAACAAAACAGTTGTATAATGGCACAGTTATTGGTATTTCTTTGCCACATCAAAATGCAGTCCACATGTGATCAAATGGTTTTTAAACAGACATTTCAATTTGCGCATGTATGTGCCAGAAAACTGGTTCTGAAACACGTTGGAAAGAAAAAAACAAACAAACAAAAACAAAACAAAAAAACATCACTGTGATTCCAGCTGAGCCTCTGCTTCTGTCCCCAACTCCACCCCCCGAAAAAAACACAACAAACAAACAAACAGGACAAAAAAAAAAAGTCAAAAAGAAAATTATTTGTACATTTATTTCTCAGGAGAGGAAGTCATGGAAGCTGACGAACAAGAAGAAGAAACTTCGAACAGATAAATCAGAAGGAAAAACAACAACAGGTAACAACAAACACTGAACAAATGATTTTTTTTTTGGCTGATTGGATGTCTCGTCTGGTACCTACATCGACGCTAAAGGTGGCGATTTGCTCAACGGCAACAAATTCCCAAAGATTTCAATGAATAAATTTGGTGTCCCCAAATTTTTAAAAAATCCACAGGCTACAAATTTTGTTTGGCGACGAGATAATCTCCCATCTTTGAGCGTCGTGTAGCCGTACGAGCTAAAAATGTTCTGCTGTGTTACTCTGTGCTTCGAATGTGCTTTACTGTGTTCCGTTATTTTTATTTTATTTTTCTCATATCGTCCGTTTGGCGTCACACATCAGATCGCCGTGAAGCACACGCGTGTCTGAAGACACACGACAAAACTTGGGTGTCCATCAGGCGTCACGCTTTCTGCTGCGTCGTTGCAGCGCGTAGCGAAGGGTGAGAGAGTAAAAGACAAGAGCGAGTGATACGTGTCGGTTAAGATGTCTAGTTTCTGTCCCGCTAACTTCCACCTTTTTTATTTATTTATTTATTTTTAACTGTTTTTTCTTTGTGAAAAGCTGAAACAAAGTTCTGGTGGTTTTCTGTCCGTATTTGAAGAGCGAAACCAACCGAGTCGATCTGAAAAAGGACCTGAAACAGGAACCGATGATGTATGTTGCAATCACGTAAACACCCCGGTCATAACTGTGATTGGGATTAGTGTCCGACGCTTAATACAGAAATGCCTTAAAAACTGAACAAACATGGAGGCCTCACATCAGCAAAAACCCAAATTTAAAAGGATGTATTTGTAATCTCGTCAATACACCGTATCTAAACCCTCATACGATCTTATTTTGGTGTCGCCTGGGTCTCGTTTTGAACCCTGCGAGAACCTCGACTGTACAGGACAATCCGACCAAAGATAAACAAAAGATTCATTCACGTTCGGCTCCCGTGAGTTTTAGCGACAGAAACACCGGATCTCAAACCTCGGTACTTTTAGGGAATATTTCCCATCGAAAACAGAACAAAAGAAAGCTGCCATCAAACGTCCAATCAGATTCATTCTCTCGTTTGGTAGGAAAGTAGACAAATTCAGTCAAAGTTCTTGTGGTTCATCTAACTTTTAAGAACTTTGACTTTGTTTTAGTTAAATGAGAATTTTTTTTTTTTCAAGAAAACGTGTTTTAGTATCAAACATTCATGATACCCGACTCCGTTCATGCGAGCTGTGGCCGCTGTTTGCCGACTTAACTTGCATTTTTAACTGTCCTTAACGAATCTGTTTCAAGATCAAGTGAATTTGTTTATTTGCTTTCTTTCCAAGAGGTAGATGAGAGGATTGATATTAAAGCACAGAGATGGAGTAAGGACGTAATTAGCCTAGCTTAGCATAAAGACAGGAAACGCCGGAGAAACAGCTAGCCTGCCTCTGTCTGAAGTTCAAAAACACACCTATCAACAGATCTAAAGCTCACAAAGTAACACAATATGTGTAGTTTGTTTGTCTGTACACAAAGAAATGTAAAAATGACAGTTTGTGGTTTCAGGGTGAGTGTTGTGCCTGAACTATTTGTTGACAAAAAATAGCAGGGAGACAGTCTTAAAACCACAAACTGACAATTTTACATTACTTTTAATGTACAAATTAACCGCACAAGATACACAATGTTACTTTGTGAGCTTTGGACATGCTACTTGACTACTTTTTAAAAAAAGTTAGACAAATCCAGTTTAGCCGTTTCTCCCTGGCGCCAGTCTTTATGCTACGCTAGGCTAACCGCATCCAGCACCCTTAAACATGCTTGAGCAGCACCGTTGTTCTCGGAAAGAAAGCAAAACACATTTCCCTAAAATGTCGAGTATTCCTTCATTGACAAAATACTTCAATCTTACCGTCTAATTTATCATAAAATACGGACAGAAAACCAAACTTTTTTTCAGATTTTCAGAAAAAAAGAAACCTAATAAATCCTCTATAAGAAAATATCGAGCCGAGGTTAGTGAAACATCTTAAAAAAGAGGCAGAACTTAAGCTTTCTATCGTCCTATGATTACATATTGTCTGATGTTAGATATTGTCTAGTCATACTGTCCACCTCACGTGGACACGATGCAGTTTGATTATTTACTGTAGAGTTGCATATACACATGAACATGTCATTATCGTCACCATTAATCGATGTTGAGTATTAGTGTCATGGTCTACATGCTGCTGCTGCTTTCCACTTCCTCTGAAATTGATACAATTATGTTGGAAAACTGCTATTTATGTTTCGTCTACTAAATTTTCTTGGTATTGTTAACAGTAGTATTGGAAGATGTCAAAAAAAGGAAAACAAACCCCGTATAAGTCTCGCAGAAAGAAGAAATCTGACATGTAGTGCTTCATCCTTGCGCGCAAATAAACCGGAAAGGCTTCTGTGAAACAATTTTTTTTTTCTTTCTTTCTCACGTAAACAGAAAAAGAAGCCAGAGCTTTAAAACAAACAAACAAACAAAAACCAAAAGGATGTGGGTGGACATGAAAGCTTTGTAAAGGTTTAGGAAGGAGAGGGTGGGGGCAAGAGACACACCTGTAGATCCAGGTGTGATCAAAGGACACAGGTAGCAAAGATGGAATGAAACAAACAAATAAACAAAACAAATAAAAACAACAAATATACAATCAGACAACCTGCAACGCTGCAGAGTGGAGCAGAATTCAAACTCCGCACACTCAAAACTAAAAAACAACAAAAAACAAAAGTTAAAGAAAAATATTTCCAAAAGCACAACATTAATTTTTTTTTTTTTATATCCTACATCCAGCTTGATAGCGACATTAATAAGTTCAACAAGATCAATATATTTTTTTTTATAATCATTTTAAGGTACCTCTTTATATTTTTCTGAGTATTTACAACTGTACAAGCAAAAGCACACACTTCAAAGTGCACATATTTAATACAGTATTGACTAGTTTTGCATTTACAAGGTTTATATTTCCTCCCCCCAAAAAAACACAACCTGAAACTATGAAACAAGAAAACAAACAAAACAAACAAAAAAGAACAAATCGAAATGATTTTTTTTCGTACATTTTACAAAAACAAAAACAAAGAACAGGGCAAAGAAAAGAAAACGCTGCTAGATTTGAACTCTCTCTCTCTCTCTCTGTGTAAGACTTAATAAGTCTGTTACGACTAAATATTTTTCCACGTGTCGCACTTCGTTAACATTTTCTCTTTTTTTTGGGGGGGGGGGAGGGGGGGGGTGAAAAGAAATAAACTCTATGCTTGTCTTGTATAAAAGTTAAGGCAAAGTCATTTTTCAAGTTTAAATAAAATTCAAGTTTCTCAAACACTGGATGGAAATATTTTACATTTTGCGTATTTATATATATTTATATGTATATATATAAATATATATAAATATATATATGTGTAGAGAGAGACCTTTAGATGCATCTCTATTTTTTTTTCTTCTCCCTAAAAAGAAAAACTTAACGATATTTCTCATGGAATAAACAGCATTGGTTTATATAAATAAGTGGATATGGTGCATTTTTCATCTCTTTCACCATTTCCACCAATGGAAAAACAAAAAAAAAACAAAAGAGAAACAAAAAAAACAAATCGACCCATCCAAGTGCATCTCAGTCCTTCAAAAAAAAAAAAAAAAAAAAAAAAAAAAAATCAAAAATCATTTCTTTCTTTTTCTCTTGTTTTTTTTTTTTTTTCCTTTTTAAGCAAACTCAAGATTTAGCGTCCAAATCAAAAGCAGCTATGTTCAGGAGTTACAGCCTTTGTTATGAAGTTTTTTTTTTTTATTTTTCCCTTCTCCAGATGGGCTCCTGTTTTCTCTTTAGTGGGATTTTCCCAGAATGCTTCTTGTTTGTTGCAGGAAGACTTTGGCGAGACATGCGAGGGTCCCACGTCGTAGTAAGGTCTGCGTTTTTTATTTATTTTTCCCCTCCTCCTCCTCCTCTTCCTCCTCCTCCTCTTCCTCCCCCCCCAAAAAAACAGATATTGTGTATAGTACAGTGGTTTTTTTTTCCTTTTAAGGGGTGTTTTGCATCTGAGGTGACAACTTTTTTAATTAAAAATAAAAAGATTAACCGGAGCACAAGACTGATGAGCAGGGAAGGAAACAAAAAATAATAAAAAAAATTGTATAATAATGCAGTTTCAGGCTCTAGCTGTCATTTTGAAACTCGTATACCAATCATTTTTTTTTAATATTCATCCTGCAAATTCAATTTTTTTTTAAATACAGTAAGACATCCGAGACTCGGTTGGTTATCTGCCAGAGTGGCTGCTACAGTAGACAGACCTCCCAACCAAAAGATTCAAGTTTCCTCCCTGCGTCCGTCTTCTTACTACTTCACTGTCACACAGGAATCAAACATTTTCCTCCTCCTCCTTCTCCCGCCCAACCAGCTCCTCGAAACGTCCAAAAAAAGTTGCTCAATAACGTCCCATAAAACCAGAATCTGTGGTCGCTCGTGTGTGTTTAACGTCTCCACCCCTGAACGAATATAAAAAGGTTTTTCTTTTTTTTTCTCCTCTGTGCTTTAAAATTTTTTTTTTATCTCCCGTCGGCTGCGATTTATTCCCAAAAACACAGGAAGTGAAGCAGGAAGAAGAAGAAGAAGAAGAAGAAGAGGAAGAGGAAGAAGAAGAGGAAGAAGCGTGTGCTTTGGTCAATCTTGTCCAACGTTTTCCGAAACAGTTTTTAAACTCAAACAGTGCAAAACCAAACGAGAAGAAACAAGACGAGGGAAACAAACACAAAACAAAACAACTCTAGTGGTAAAAGACTTGATGCTGGGAGGGGTTGAACATCATCTCCGAGGATGGATTTTTACAGTTTTCCCTGATTGCTTTCCTGCTGTAAACCTCCTCCTGCTCTCTTCTTCTGCATCTTTATTGTCAAATATATATTTATATATATTTTTTAAAGGATGTTTGGTTCACACTGTTCACACGAGCCCCCCCGTCAGGACTCCCCAAAGTCTCTTTCTTTCTCCACCGAATAACGTCACCTACATTCCACAAAACCTCTCTCTCATCATCATCATCGTCGTCATTATTTACCTTCATCTTTTGTCATTTTTTTTAAGCTTTAAAGTAAAAATATTCCAGGTCTGTACAACCTTCTTACTTCCTTATTTTCATCAGTTAATACAAGCTTCGCTCTCTCACTGATCCAAACCGCAGCATACAAGCATCAACTCCTTCAACACAAATAAACAAACAAAAACAAAATAAACAAAAAGAGAGCATCAGCAACACGACGTCAAGCTGGACACAAAAAAAAGGTCATGAGACGCTCTGAGCTGCTGCACAGATCCTCCGAACTTCACCACAGTGTGTTCAACTGGCGTCCAACAAGGCAGAACGACAACAAAACAAAAACAAACAAACAAACAAAAAGGCTCCAGCGAATGTGTGTACGGTGACGGTGTCGTTTGAAAACGTGACGTGGGTTCTTGTTTCCTCTACTCTCAGGATATCGATAACTCTTCCCTTTTTCCTCTTCAAGTAGGAGCATCTAATGTGTTTTTGCCTGCGAGTCTGAGAGAACACTAACAGAGCAAAACAAACAAAATAACAATAATAAGAAAAAAAAAAAACAACCCAAAAACGGTTTCTGTAGATGTAAAATCAAGCGTTTCTACATACAGTTTTGGATGAGTCATAGTAACAGATTCCAGGATTCGACATCTAGCACCAATATCTAGAAGAAAAGAAACTGTTTGAACAGAAACGTCACACTGTCGCCTCTCCGTCGCCTCTCTGTCGCCTAAAAAACAAACAAACAAACAAACAAAAAGAAAAAGCCTCCACGCTGAACTCTTTAACCTCTTTTGATGCATTTCAGGCAGGAAACAAACTTGTTTTTTTGTGTTTTTTTTTGTGTCTCCTTTGTCTCAGCAGATATTTAAGTGGTCGACCAACGTGTCGTCTGTTTACAAGGCATCTGAACGGCAGCTAGTGTTAATTTTTTTTCAGCTCTCCAGTGTTTCCTCACCTCCAGAGTGGCGTTTGAGGATTTTTAAAAAAAAATTTTTTTTTGTCAGCCTGAAACCAGCATCCTGCGTCTTTTCCTTTTGTCGACAGTATGTGCCTGCTGATCGTTTTATTCCACAGTTTGTTAAGAAGAAGAAGAAGAAGAAGAAGAAGAGAAGCTTCCCAAAGAAAAAAAAACAACAAAAATAAACCATAATGCCAAGAAAAATGGATTTCCCCCTGACGATTAAACACGCCGCGAGCAACTGGAACAAAAATTTAAAAAATAAAAAAATCACCTTAACCCACTTCCACACATTTACAACGAACAGATAAACGTCGGCCGACAACAGAGGCGCCTCGATTGAGTATTTGTCATCAAGCACAGTTTGTTTTTTTTTTTGTTGTTTTGTTTTTTTTGGTTGCAGATGTCCACACGTCGTCCCCTTCCAGGTCTGATGCCAAAAAAAAAAAAAAAAAAAAAACTCAACAGAAAATTAAAAAAAAAAATCATCAGAACGATCGATCGCTAACCTCGCGTCGGACATTTTTTAGACACAAGCTATGCGACGTAGCTAGCTAGTTAGCAGTGTTAGCAAACAGTAAAAAAAAACAACAAACAAACAGCAGAGGGAGGCGATTCTTTCTAGAGAAAATGATCAAGAGGAAGAAAACCCAGCTGATGATAACCAGCAGTAACTGTACCGATAGTCGACGACAGCTGAACTTAAAGTGTGAATAAAGCTGAAAAAAAAAAAAACAACAAAAAAATCACCTTCAGGCGATGTAAACGAAAGGATCTGAGTCGCTGTGATGAGATTTCGATGTTAAATCTTGCATATGGATGTGAATATGTATATTAAAAAAAAAAAACAACATAATTAAGCTACATAAAAGTTGCACAAAAGTGCCACTCAACATGCAAACAAACCCCTCAGTATGAGAGTCAAACAAGGTGGAGTCTGTTGTTTCTGTCCCATCATCCACTGCTGTGTGTGTGTGTGTGTGTGTGGAGGGGAAGGACACCCCTCCCCACACACACACACACACACACACACACACACAGCTGCTTCACACACACACACACACACAAGACTAATTTAATCCCACAAGGCCGTTTGGACAGAATGAATAAATTTCAGTGTTGTCTGTGCCAACTTACAGGCTGACACAACGACGTAATGCAACAAAAAAAAGGAAAAAAAAGGGAGAAATAAAACTGGAAATTAAAATAAAAAGAGCAAATAAATAGAATAAAAAGGATGAAACGGTGCTCTACATGCACAGTAAAGTGCTTTTTGTCTGCAAGCCCTGATCCAGAAAAGAAGGCGTCCTCTATGCTCGTTGTGACTGGTGATTCTGGGATATAAGTATCGAGTAGCCCTGACTTATATTTCCTTTTTTTTGTGTTTGTTTTTCTTTTTTTAAACGCATCTATGGAGCGCAGTGGGATCGGGGAGGGAGGTGGACTCATGGGGGGAGGAGGGAAGGGGGGGGGGGTCGCCCTTACTGGGGGGATTTGGGCGGGGTGGTGTGATGGGGATCTTTGCTGGGGGTTTTCCCTGGGTGTGGGGGCGGGGACGCCCACCGTCCGGCCGACTTCCGGGCCTCCCGCGGGGGTCTGCCCGGGGTGACGGCCGCCGTCGAGCCGGGTTTGGAGGAGGCGGAGGGGTATGTCTCTCTGGGTTTGGCCTCCCCTGCCGGGATGGAGGCGTCCGGGCACTTCCTGTCCTCGCCTGCGGAGGCGGCGCATGCTGGCTTGGCTTCCTTGGGGGTCGGCGGTTGCTGGGATGTCGGGGTGTCCTTCACCCGCTGGCAGATCTCTGCGTAGGAGGGTTTCCGCAGCTCCTGGGAGGAAAAGACCAGCAGAGACTCAATGAAACGTTCTCCTACCGAACTGAACGCCAAACGCCACGAACGCCAAACAACGAGGAGGATCTTTTTTTTTTTAAACATAACGTGTGAAGAGTTTCTGCCTCGTGTCGTATTTATCTACCAGCAGAAATACTGTCATATCATTTATACCAGCGAGTCTCAACTGGTGGGTCACGACCCCAAAGTGGGTCACAGACAGCCGGTCAAAAATAAATAAATATTTAATTTGCATCCGATGTTGGACTTGTCTTTTATTTTGAAAAAAACAAACAAACAAACACAAAGAACATTTCGTCAGGCATGCGTCTCGCTCCGTAGCCATGGTAACCATCATTTTGATTGATGTTCACTTTTAAGTTTTCAAGACGGCGAACAGTAAATATGACCCGGAGGATTTTAAATGTGGATTTTCACACATTGAGGATAAAAAACAGAGACGGAAATCTGAAACCGTCCAAACTGAAGCGTCTGGTTTATTTATGACGCCGTGTCGATCTGTAAGTTAGTCTAAAACACGCTCTGCTCGTCCCGTAATTCAACTATCAGAACCATAATTTCCTTCTCATGTTGATTTGTTCACTCAAACTACAAACGTTTCTCAGCTTTTGACTGATTGGTGGGTTTTTAAAATTCTGGTTAGATTTCATTGACACACTTAAATTATGTTTTTATGGTCTTATTTTGAAAGTTTTATTCCTGTGAAGCACTTCCTGTGAACTTTATTTTACTAAATAAACATATTATTGTTATTATTATTATTATTATTAAAGGTTTTGTTCTTTTCTCAAAGTTTCTGAGCAGCAACTAAACAAACATGAACATTAAACCTCAACAATTTAAGTTAAATCAACAATAACAAAACGCTTAAGGATGAAGAGGAGGAGGAGGAGGAGGAGGATGAAGAGGAGGAGGAGGAGGAGGAGGAGGAAGAGGAGGAGGAGGAGGAGAGAGGTTTCAGGTCATAGTGTCCTCTGTATAAACATGACTGGATGCTACTAATCAGCACTAAGATGTTTTATTTCAGTTTGTTTGAACCAGAAAGTCTGAAATAACTGAAAATGCTTCGTTAGAAACTCGTTAACTTGAGTTAAGAGTTCTTAATTTTTACATAAATTATTCAGATTTTATTGATCATATCAGTGATGGGACCATTTTTCACTCCTGGTTGGTTTCAGTTCATTTCTGGAAAAAAAAAAAGGTGAGATCTGCTGCAAATAAACGATCCGACGTGCTTTACTGTCGCCATTTTGACCACGAAAACTGTGATACGAGTGACTTTAAACGCTTGTAAGAGATTCATAACGTTTGTTCATTTGATTAAAAGTGTCTGTTGAACTTCTACATGACCTCCATCTAAATAAAAACCACATATTTTAACATTTTTGCTTTATTTTCCTGCAGTAAACACTTTTATCTTCAGATATTAAGAGTCCGTTTACTCTGTGCATCGTCTCTGCTCTGTTTTCTTAAACCTGTTGCTCCAATTTCATCTCTGTTTTTTTTTTTTTTTTAACTGGATGATTTAATCTTCCTCTGCGGCTCAGAGGAAACTTTACAGCCTCTTTAAAAAGCTGCAACCAGTCTGACGACATCGCTGTCGGCGAGTTCCTGAAACCCGATAGCGGTGATGTTTATCTAACGTTTAGATGTGTTTCATTTGCCGTGTCGTGTTTCCCTTCATCTCATAAACCCTCCAGAGTTTATCTGCTCGCACCTTCACGTCTGAGGTCGTCTATCAAACCATCAGCTGCGAGTTTTAAACATTTTACTGCAAAACAAACAAACAAAAACAAACCTAGGAGGGATTTTTCATCGTTAGTCAGTTTGTTTTCCTGCCAAAGCTTCACTTGAAAACTGATTTAAGGATTTTATTGTTTGACTATAAATCATTAAACGAGCTTCTGTCTGACCTTTTACAACCGCGCGCCTCATCAAGGTCGCTCGGGTCAGCTGACCGGTCGCTTCTGGTTGTTGCCAAATAACATAAAATAAAGATTGCAGCAGAGGAGAGACGTCAGACCGACTCCCTGCTGCAGGTTTTGTTCTTTGGCTTTTAACTCAGTGAGAAAGTTTCACTGCATTTTGTCTGTTAGCTCGTCTTCGTGTCTTTTGTTTTCATGATTGTGCAGCACTTTGTTTTTTTTAAATGTGCTTTATTAATAAATCTGAGTTGAGTTAAAACCACAGACTGTATAAAAATATGGACGTAGTTACCGTGACGTCATCTGTTTGTTTCTGAAGAGCGGCTTTGAAGCTCAAAGTGAGCCGCTCCAGTGTGACGCTACCTAACTCCCAGCCAATCAGAAACAGGCAAAGAGGCGGGGCCAAATGGCTGAAACAGGACCTGTCACTCAAAGCAGCCTCACGTAGTCGTCATGAACAGTTAAACTAGCTTTAGAGACCAAAACCGTTTTTTATACGAGGCTGTAAACATGTTTATTTCTGCTGTTGGTCATTTTAACACGGAGGTCTGTGGGGGATGACTCGCTTTCGGAGCGTCAGGTGGTCGTTAGAGGACTTCCTCCTTCCTGGTTCGCCGCTCGGTTAAAACTCAGTCATGCAAAACTAACTTTCCCTGCAGTTGCTGTAAGTTCGGCTGCATTCACAGCAGATCCGGCGGTGCGGCAAATCGGGTCGGTGCGGATTTGTGGCTGTCACGTTTTAAACTTTTAATCCTCCCGGTCCAGAAGGAGGCGGTAATATGCATGAAAGTAGTTTCACCAACCGCCATCAAACAACGAAAGAGACGAAGAAAAATGTGTGAAATTACTCCTCCATCATCTTCGGTCCAAAGCAGAACGCTGAAATGCTACGATGCTACGTGCTAATAAACAACGTTCCTCTTCTGGTCTAATCACCGACCTATGTGATTGGCCACCGCTGCGTGATGTCAGGTTGCGGTTTTCCAAAAGTCGACTCTGGCTCAACTTTTCCGGCCGCAGACAAGCCGCTCTACCACCGTTCAAATGAACGGGACGACCAGCGTTTTCGCCGCACTGCCGGATTTGGTGTAAATGCAGCTTTAATCTTTTAGACTGAAACCTCTCGTCTGTTTTTATTTAAAATAAAATGTTCACTTTTTCTTCAGGGAGGTCAGAACAACCAATCAGAATCAATATGAGATTCGTCTACCTCGTTTTTTGTTTCGTGCTGCGATCGATTCATCTGCGATTGAGACGAAAGCGGGTAAACATTCAAGAAAAAAAAAAAAAAGAAAAAAGAGGAAAACAGGAAGTCAATACTGACCGTTGCAGCACCGTTGACTTGCACCGATTTGCTCGCAGTGGACAGAGTGCCGGGAACTCGCTCCACAGATAACTGCACCTCCTTCGGCTTCACCTCCGTCACCTTCACCTCCCTGAAATAAAAAAAAACACAAACAGGAAGTGAGAAACAGCAGAAACAACAACTTTCATCTTATCTGTCGGATTAAAACGCGGTTCTTCTTACGCCGCTGGGAGGGAGGGGGCGGGACTGTGCGGAGGTCCAGAGGCCGGGGTCAGTGTCGGAGGCCCCGAGGTCGGGATCGGGGCGGTCGGCGAGGGCTGGAAGCTCGCTGCTGCGGGCATCGGGGAGGCGGGAGGTCGGAGAGGCTCTTTGGGGCCCGCTGGAGAGAGGGCTCCTCCGGTACTGGACTCAGCGCTTACATTCTGACACGAGAAGACACGAACAGGAAGAGATTAGAAAAGTACTGAGCTTTAAAAGTAATAATGAAGGAAATGTTTAGCTCATTTCACACTATTTGTACCAAAACATCGCTCACTAACATGTTTCCTTTAAGTTATACGAGCCGTCTGACACTATGAGACAAGTTATACATGTTATTATTAGTGATGCACGATGTCGCCGATGCCGACATGCAGATATTATTTTCCAGCTGGCTGAGGAGACGATTCTGCTGCAAACATAGATTGTACTAAGTCTGATCAAGAAAGACAAAATATGAAGGAAGAATTCAGGAGTTCAGGAGCTCAGCATTAAAACTTTAATGAACTGGAGCAGCAGAGTTTTCACTGAGTTTATTAGACAAACAGTATTAATGTGGAGGATTTAATCTCTGCTCCTCACTCCGGAGCAGAAGGTGGCGCTAATGCACCTAAAACACTGGATGCTAACCGCCGTTATAAACCAAAAAGAAGCAGCTTTTTCCCCAAAGAGTGGTACATCCTGTCAGCCGAAGTGTTTCCTATCTCTGCAGCTCCTCCTCGGACTGTTTCACCCTGACGGCTCCGGTGTTTCCTCCACAGGCTCCACTTCACTCAGCTGCTTCTTCCCACTTTAACCTGAATAACAAACCGGGGCTAACGTTAGCTGAGAGGCTAACGGAGCGTTAGCAGCAGCCAGCTAGCTTCTGCTAACCTCTCAGCTAACGTTAGCCTCGGCTCTCCATGTGCAGCACTGAGGTTTGTTATTCAGGTTAAAGTGGGAAGAAGCAGCAGGTCTGACAGGAAGCTGAGTGAAGTGGAGCCTGCGGAGGAAACATATCGGCTGCTCATAATCAGCAGAAAATGCCGATAATATCGTGCATCACCAGTAATTATCGATATAAAATGCTGTAAATGTTTGAAACCCGGTCCGTACCCGTTCTTTGATGGTTCCGACGACCACGCTGCTGGCCAGCCGGTTGTCGAACATGTCGTCCGCTTTGAGCTGTCCGGCCGCTCCGGGCAGGGGAGGGAAGCTGGAGAGACCCAACTCGAAGCTCGGAGACGGAGGTTTGGGGGGAGGAGGCGGCGACTGAGGCGTCACTCTCTGCGTGACGGCAAACAAAAAACCAAAATAAAGTCAGTGAAGAAGAGAAGGGCGCGGAAAAGTCGGAAAAAAAAAAGTCACTGAGACGACAGAGAAGTTCTGCCGACACTGTAATACTGCAGACGTTTACAATAGTAGAAGAAGAAGAAGAAGAAGAAGAAGAAGAAGAAGAAGAAGTACTCACTGTAAACTTTTCGTCCCTCTTTTTCCTAGAAGCAGAAATATTTTTCCTTTAAGAAAGAGAACACTTGAATTTACAAACATCCGTTCTGCCTGAAACAATGACTCAACCTTAACAAACACTAATCACATCAATCAAAGGTCTCCACAGTCGTCAATTATAACATCGATTAATAGATCGTCAATCAATGTTTGATGCTTCCTGGTTGTCAAGAGCGAAAATTTACTGCTTTCAGCTTCCTGTGTCGTAGAAAACTTTGGGGTTTTTTTGACGTTTGATGACATCACTTTGGGCTAAAATAATCAAATAATGAAAATAATCAGCAGATTAAAATCTTTTAAAACTGATTTTAAGCCTTAAACTTTTCATATTTATTGATGAGAGTTGCTCGTGTTAAGTATTTAAATATATTCAAGGCAAAAAAATCCTTCAGCTGCTGCGTCTGTGACGTTTCTATAAATGTTTTTAAGACACAAATCTGCACTTTTATCATCAGTTAGGTTAAAAAAACTCAAGAAGGAAGTCAAATCTAGATTTAAATCTCTAAATTTGTGGCTAAAGATGCTCAACATGATTCACAAGACTGTCGTTAATCTACTTGAGTTGACTGCGGAGGTCAGAAGGTCGACTGGCAGACCCTTCCTGTGTCAAAGTGTCCTTAAGTGAGACCCTGAACCGCAGCTTTGTCGGTTAATACAACACTTTACTCATCAATAATTTAATCTAAAGATCAAAATCTAAAAATGTTTTCTTCTCCTCAAGCTGGAAATCTGTAACGCATCGCCGTGGCGACGCAGCGGGGAACCGGCGCCGTACCTTCCTCTCCCCGCTCCCAGGGAGTAGTCCGTGGTGGCGGGCTCGGTCACTCGCCCCGTGCCCACGGTGTCCCTGCGTGGGAAGGCCGCGGTGGAGGGTAACCTGGTTCTGGGCTGGCTGGTGGGGAGTCGTGTCGGCGGGCTGCTGCGGACCCCGTTCAGCCTCTCGCTGGGGAAGCTGGGGAAGAGGCCCGGGTTGTCCAGGAGACCGGCGCTGCGGTCCGCTGTGGGGACGGTCGGCCTCAGGTGAGGTTTACTGTGATTCCTGCAGGAAACGTTTAAACTTTAATGAACAGGGAAGATATCAGATTAAAAAGGAAGTCTGTGGGTTTGGAGCCAAAAGTGACGTTTGAGGAACTGAGAGTGAAAATTATAAGATTCCTGATTTTATTGTGGATCAGATTTTGCATGAAAATATAAAACAAAGCAACAGTTAGTGAAATTATTACCGAAGAAAACCTTGGTTGACTAAAAGTGTCCATAATCTTCGACTAATCAATTAAGGGACAGAGTGCACAGTGAACTCAGCAGTCTGTATTTCTCTGTTTAGCGTCTTCAGGTTAAGCTAACGTATCGTTGCTAACTTTGGAGCTAACTCCCTTCACTTTTCCAGCACTTGTAGAAACAACAGACGTGACTTTTCATCATTTAACTGTCACACTGTAGTCTGTGCTGTACATTTACTGCCAGACTGACAACTTACCGCTAACCTTTTCCTCTGCTCCACTCGTATCCACCGTCACTTTCTCTGCGTCCAACTCGCTATGCAAACATGCTACGCAATGACGTATTACTCCCAAACGCTAAATATTTCTGAATGATGGATATTTGTTGTTAATTCTGGCATTAAAACATATTTTTTGTCCTGGCGGGTTCTCGTTGATATAATTGTAGGAGAAACACTGATTCAGTAAACGCTCAGTAACCGTTGAGAACAGTTAGACCCAGAAGTCTCCGTTAGTTTGGAAGAGTCCAAAGTTGTAAAAACAGCGGGGGTGTTTTGAATGTTGTTAGTCTGTCCCCCCACCTCAGGAAATAATGGATTAATCCCAGAAAGCTGCTGATGTAGCACTTTTCTCCTTATGAAAGTAACACAGAGATTATTCAACCAATCAGAATTTAGTCGGACGAGAGCATATCGACCAATTAATGGACTAGTCGACCAGCAGACTGCAGCCCTAATTATTCCAGTAGTTTCACTTTTAAAGCTCTTCTTTTTCCTGCTTTCTTTACATAAAAATGTAAAAACACTGCTGTTGTTACTCAGTTATTCTTTTATTTCTAGTGTACTATATCTATTTATTTAAAGGGACAGTACACATGAACAAACATTGCTGTAAATGAGCTAAATGATTTTTTCATCATTTTCCACTTTCCCAGATGTTCAGGTCGTCCTGTAAAACACAAACCTGTTCCTGGGTGAGTAGTGTCTGACGGTGAGGGGAGACGTCGCTGGTTTAAAACTGTGTGATGTGGTAAATCCGTTGATGAACTGGTTGTTGTGAAACGGGGCAACCTGGTGAACAGAAAGCAGATTTATTTATCAGCCACGTTAGGAAGAAGTCAAAAAAGACAAAGAAGAGTAGACGACAAGATCCTGAAAGTAGGGAACGTAACGCTTCTGTGTTTTTATGTAAATTAATAAAAGTAACAAATTTAAAAAGTTTTAAAAAAGTTATTTTACAGCAGAATTAACCACCGAATTTAAGAAACAACCTTCACATGCAGACCAGCTGATTGTACAAACAGACTTTATTATTAATATAATTTTTAAAATTCTTTTAATAATCCAGAAGTCATGAAATCAAAACATGTTTTCGGCTTATCGTCTCATCTGCAGGAAGACTCTCAGTGAAATGTAAACGCAAAAATAAACCTGCGATTACACAAATAATTAAACTTGAAGACATTTTGTTGACTTTTAAAACTTTAAATGTCATTTTTTAAACACACAGTTTGGACTTCTTTGGCGTATTTTCCATCACACGGTACCGGCTCGCCTCTCCTCAGGGTACCTGGTCGCCATTAGCAACGGTGATGATGAATCTGCCACGACGTCATCTCCATCGAGCATCGCGCTGGATCCGTTCGTCGGCAACCAAACGGAGGGACGTCGTGTGCAATTGTGGGTTGCCATAGCGACCAACACGTTAATAGTAGACGTGTGTTTGAATGATTAAACGATGGCGGCCGGAGCTGACCAATCAGAGCTCTGCAGCGTTCTGACGTCACATTTGGTACCAGGTACTTTTTCGTAACAGAAAACCAAACAAGGCGAGTTGAGTCGAGTCGGTACCGTGTGATGGAAATGCGCCGTTTCACTCCTAAACTTCTCATCTTTCCGTACAAACACGTTTTTTTTTTTTTTTTTTACAGCCTACGAGTTGAAATCCGGCGGCCGACTCTCACCAGCGTGGGGTCGATGAAGCTGTGTGTGGCCGACCAGGCCTGCGGCGTGATGAGGCTGTAGAGAGGGAACTGCTGCTGCGGGCTGTAGACCGGCGGGATGTAGTAGGAGGTGTAGCGCTGCTGGGCGTACGGGTTCACCTCCACCGGCCGGTAACCGTTCTTTGGCATGAAAGTGTTGATAGCGATTGCCTTCGCCTTTATCCTCGCCTGGCGGAGAGAAACAGGAAGCAGAGACATGAGTGTGGTGTGAGTTTGTGCCCCTCAGAAAGCTTTTAAAGAGATAATTTAAGGGTTTAAATGGTTTATTTAAAATTTAAATGTGTGCTTAGGGCAAGAATAACCAATCAGGGACGAGGATTTACCTTCATCTGCCCCGTTATTATTATTTTAATCCTTTTTTTTAATCCACTGATGTGTTATGAAAGGTGGAGACGTGCTTATCTGTGTTAAATCTTTATTAACAACATTACTACAAATATGTTTTTATAATGTCTTAATATAAAAATAGTGAAGAAACTGAAAAGAAAACCAAACTGATGTCGACTTTTATCTTCCATTTAAGTCAAAAACGTCACTTTTACTCGCTCTTTCTCTTCATAGTTAGTTTAATCACTTCTCGTTTTAAAACCTACATTTGTGCCTTTAACTTGCGGCTCATCGCTGCGGCAACCACGCTCGCCGACGACACGGTTGTGACCTAAATATAAAACGATAACTTCGGCAGCGACACTGAAACTAATCATGAAGAATTCACAGAGTTTAAACAACGAGTAGAAATTAAACTAAAAACGTTCAACAGGAGCTCTGCCAAGCGAGGCTTTTCTTCTTCTTCTGTGGTGGATTTTCATACATTAGCGGGGATTACTTGGAAGAGCGTGACGTCACGTGACCTCTCGGGTGAACCTGCGAGGACTCTGATGCGTGGTTTTTTTTCTTAATTATGCACGACGGAGGATAACTTTGTCTTCTTCTTCTTCTTCTTCACTAATGAAAGTTCAACATGTGAAACAGTCGGGCTTGAAGCAGCACCGGGAGGGACCGCACAGGAAGAGAGAAAAAATAATAATTGTGCTGTTTATTTAATAAATTAAGACTTTTCCCTCAGTGTTGAACGTGAGTGAGTTTTTATGAACTGGATGACATTTGCAGGAGCAGAAAAGAAGAAGCCGATGATCCTGTTTGATACGTTTTAAAGGATCTCAGAGATAAAAACGATGTCGTGCTTACGAGCCAAAAACCAAAACTATCAAAATAAAACGTCATTAAACCAAAGTGATCCCCGGTGAGGGTTTAAGTTTCTGTTACATGGAAAGCTCAGATTACTAAATCGAGAGCATGAATCAGTTATTATTTTTTCCAGACGATCCTATGAACCACAGAGAATAAAAAAGTTTAAACGAGACAAATCTAAAAAAAAAATTAGTTGAATCGACTGTCGGTTGAAACCGGAGAGTTTATGGCACAAACGGATAACTTGAGTCTGTTTAATTTAGACTTTTATTCATTTATATTTATTTATTTAAACTCCCGACAGTCGACCAAAGTGGTGTTTAAAGGTTTTGCGTCTCTAACTGCCTGAACGGTGCGGCCAAGAGTTACAAACAGCGTTCTGGTTCATTCTGAGTTTAGAAGAGACAAGACTTTTAAAAACATGATTTAGTTTGATTCAGCTCAACAGATC